>OY288109.1:86331587-87531587 GCA_958431115.1 Syrphus vitripennis
AGTTGTGTTGTGTTGTATATACTATATAGTTCAGTATAATGAGATTCACTATATCGAGCGTCTACTGTATTTATTTTTTATTTAATAAAATTTTTAATAACACAAAATAAAATGCTTGTAAATTTTGTAATTTTGCTTGTGTATTGACTGTTTTTTTAGAACACCAATACCAAATTAGTAAAAATATAGAGTTTTATAAAACAATGCGTATTTGATAAAAGAGAAAAAAATTGGTCTTGTTCACTCCGAAACACTCTTAATGCAAACGGTTTGAAAATTCGACAATACTGTCTAAATGAAATAAAGAGGTGCATATAACCTTTAACACACAGGTAAGAAACAGTTGCTATTCATAAAGAATTTAGCAGCTCTGTTTAATAAAAAAAAAACCGAATTCTACTACAATTTTAGTACTATTGCCTGTCAATCCATTTTTTGACAGATAGAAAAAAAAACAACTTAGTAAGAGTCAACCATTTTTAAGGATTGAGCTCCAGTTTATCTTTTAAACCAGGGTCTAAATTGTCTATGAATAACATAAACTCCAGGTTAGCTTAGAAGAAACAAAGAAACAGCTTGTCAGATGACAATGAAGATGCCCCAATATTTACAGTTAACTTGTCAATGACTTCACCATGTCATCTGCAGAATCTTGTCACAATTTCTTCTGTAAAAAGCTGCGACATCTGGGTTACTTATTATTTATCTGTGATAAAATGTTAAACTTGTCTAGGTTGGGTTAGGTTCAAATGGCTGTCGGCTAGAAAAACCCGACTCACTTAGACCCTAGTGGGTCCATTGTGATACCATAAAGAGAGAGAGAGAGAGAAAAGTAGCAAGTTTGCAACTTACTAGTCGAACCACTCGGAGCTTCTAATGAATTGGAATAAACTTTTAATTTCCGTTTTCACCAAGTCACTAGTGTCCTCATAGAAGAATTCTCCTAAATGGAGTTTTCTTCTGACAGAGAGAGCAGGGCAGGTGCACAGGAGATGTTGAACATCTTCCTCTTCCTCTTCATCCATGCAACTCCTGCAGAAATCGTTGGAGAACACGCCCATTCTAATAGCGTGTCTGCCTGTTAAGCAGTGTCCTGTGAGAGCACCTATGATGGAGCTAATATGCAGTCGATTTAAATTTAACAACCCCTTCGAACGTTTCAAGTCTATACTAGGAAATATTTGTTTGGTTGCCAGGCAGGTATTACTCTGAGTCCATCTGAGGTTGGTTTCCTTTAAAGCTTCCTTCTTTAGCATGTGTTTACATGCAGCGATAGGTATACCCATGTTGTTCCTTTCTGGTTGTAGAGGAGTGATTGTTCCTTGTTTGGCGAGTTCGTCCGCCCTACAATTGCCCGGAATGTCACTATGTCCAGGCAACCATATGAGGTGAATATCAAACTGGTCAAACATCTCCCTCAGCGATGTTTGGCAGTCTGGGGCCGTGATTGATTTCGTATTGACAGAGGCAAGAGTTTTAATAGCCGCTTGGCTATCTGAGAAGATCCGAATAACCGTGTTGGACGTTTTCTCTGAGCCAAGAAAGAACTTCCTTAATCGCCAAAATTTACACTTGGAACACGCTACAATAGGCGGAAGAAAAGACTGAGATTTAGTTTTTCCGCGAATATGCCACTTCCTACACTTACGTTGGCTTTTGAACCATCAGTGTAGAAGTTTAAAGATTCATTGTCCAGAATCCTCCGGTCCTCCCATGTAGTTCTAGATGGAACACAGGTCTGGAAATTATTTTCGAATACCAATTGAGGTGTGGTATAGTCTAAGCGATCCGGAATTTATCCGAAATTGTTTAGAATGATAGTGTGGCCAATTTGATTGTTAGTCCACTGTGAGGTTGCTTTTAAACGCGTAGCTGAGTTTGCCGCTACTTGTTTGCTAAAGATGTCTAGGTGTGTAAGATTTAGTAGTATGTCCAGGGCGTCCGAAGGGGTTGACCTTAGCGCTCCGCTTATACATATACTATATAAACTGGTCTAACTGGCTAAACAAAATGGTGTAGCTTTACTTGCAACTCGAACTTGTGTGACAGTAGTATCATACAAGTTAGAGATAAAAGGTAAAAATGCATTTCAGAGGTAGTTAGATGCATTGTTTAAGAAATGTATGTTGTTCTACAAAGTTGAACAAACTCCATCTTTCCGATTCAACTGCAGCACTATAGCTACACTATTGTACTTATTCAAGAGGTATAAATAAACTAGTCTGGGACTCGTATTTAATACAATAACTTCGCCAACAATGAGCCAATTTAAGATTTTCCACGTGTCATTCTTCTTTCAAAGGTCAATTTAACACTTAAAAAACAGCACACACAAAAAAAAAAAAACAAATAAACAAACGCCAGCATAAATAAGGTATTCTTTTGAATAATATTGCAACAAAACTTGCTACACAGCGATTCTAAAGAACTTACGAAAGATCAACACGCATCTAGAGTAGGGGAAGAGTATATAGGAAGTACCTACTTGCAATCTAATCGTGCACTTTACTTCAAGAAGCAAATATTTCTCATCCTTTCAAAAACTGTGTCTGTTCAACTTTTTATCCTGTGTTCACTTTACAATTTTTTTTTACCCCCCCCCCTCTTTTGATGTAAAAAGGCAAACAAAATTCTTTTCTTTTCATTCACTCACTCACTACCTACTATATACAAGACAACAACTACTGCTGATGCTGCTCTTTGAATTCAATTCAAATTGAAAGGAACAGAAAATATAAAGGATTTTCTTGTTTGGTGTAAAAACACGATCTCTTATCTCTTCACTCTAAGCTGTACTGCGATACTCCAAGATGAACTCCTTCAAAGTGCAAACAAATATATATATAGATAGGACCAAGAACTACTCCATAATGATGTCCTTATTCATCGTCAACTTCCGCCTCTGAGCTAAACTGGAGAATAAGCCGAACTAACTGTATATAGTTTCGCTGGCTGGCTAAAATGGCGATGACGATGACGATGATGATGTCAACTCAACTTGTGACGATGATGAATACACGCTGTTCCTCTGTCCATGTTCCATCATCATGAATGCTCATAAAGGTGCTATTCAATCATCCTTTTCTCACAGTACTTACTATAGAAGGCAAGAAAAATATGAGTGCAGCTTTATTTATATGACAAAATGTGATGAAATGTTTGAAGTCCTTTTAAGCATCCATTTCGTTTGCTCCTAGGTCTGCGTGGTGTATTCCCATAAGTGGAAAAAATGTTGATCCTTTTACTTTGGCCAAAAATTTGAAGAGTCGTCATTTTGAGCTAAGCTAAATGTGAAAACAATTCGCTGTTAAAGTGACACTTCTTGGTTCTTCTTCGACTTGGTGATGATGATGTTGTTGTTGTTGTAGGTATATAGAAATCTTAATAGAGTAGCAAAGATGTTATAAAAGTAAGTTTTAATGAGGGAGAACACAATAGTTGTTATGTTATGTTGTGTTGTGTCGTGACTGTCATGGCTCATGGACGAGAGACTGTAGGTATTATGAGGTTGAAGAAGACACACAATGAGTCATTAATAATTTAATGTTTTGCCAGAAATAAAGTAGGTACCTAACCTACGGAAAGAACAGAAAGAACTTGAAATATCTTCTACCATCAGAGACATAAGGGTAGTTTTGAAGTTCTACATGATGAAATATTTTTATTGCACTCGTACGAAGTTTGCACAGACTCATCATACCCGTATGGAATTTGTTTATGATTTTGAACTTAACTAGTTTTGGACATTAAAAGAGGACATAAAAAGTAAGATTCTTCTTTTATTTAGTCTTTTATGTTACACAAGTTTTATAAAGTTACTTTAAGTCTTTAAGATTATAAAGATTTAGTAATCGTGTAGTCATAATTGAACATTTTGCCTTGAAGGAAAGATGTGCGACTATGCAAAAAAAAAAAAAAAAAACCCGGAAAAAATTGTAGTTTGCCAGATGTGGCAAAGTGTCCACCCTTTTGGCATTAACTCTTGGGGGCCGGGCCCCTGACCAATCAGGTGCATCGCAAGACTGTTTATCTCACGTATGACTCTAATTTCTAATGCCGAATACGTACATACAGATTTTTTGAAACATTATAACATTTAATAATATAGTCATTGAAAGGGCAGGATGGCAACACTGGCAGGACTGAAATTTGCAAAATCACAGACAAGAAGTTTTCAATGTCCCTAATTTTAAAACTAACAAAAACAATGTACAAGTGTATTTATTAATAGAAGATTTTACAAAATGTTGGTTTGCTGATTCATAATTTACAATAACACATTACGGTCATTGTAAATTGTAAAATTTGTGTATCTGAAAAATTAAAATTAAAATCAGAAAAATATGATTTTGAAAACTTTATAGGAAAATACTTACCTTAAATATGTGACATGACAAGAAGTATTGAGATGCGTGAAGAAAGCTCTACTACTACAAAACTATGCCGAAAATATTTTTTTAAAATTTTAAAATTTTACAAATGCAATTTTTCGTTTTTCAAAAAATCTTATTTTTGTGGTGTATTCATAATTTATGATGTAAATCATTTAGATTTATGAAATGAAAAAGTATGGTATATAATATATTATGTATGTATATAAATAAAATGCACAACTGGGTCGCAAGTACTTGCTCCTACGAGCGATAATATCTTGGTTTTAAGGTCTGAGTATAAAAACAAATTTATCATACTATCTTCTATATAGTCACAAGTAAAAATATGAAAAAACCATGAAATTCTTTATTTGAATTGATAAAATAAGCCAAATAAGAAGTTTAATCCAAAAATTGAAGATGCCATCTTATGTATCATAAAAATACAAATTAAAAAAAAAAATTTAAATCGTTAGAACTGTTTTTTCAAAAAATTATTTTTTATATACATAGGTTTATATTTTTTTTTAGGATTTTTATAAAAAAAAATTGGTATGCACATTTTTAGTATTTGATAACATACACTTAAAACAAATTAAAAAAAAAAAATACAAAAAATTTTTTTTATAAATTTTGATATGCAATATTATTAAGATTATATAGGACCTCCTTTAGAAAATTTTTTATCGAAATCCGTCCAATAGCTTACGAGAAAACCGAAAATCAAAAATCCAGTTCTATGGCAAGTACCGTTAGTAACGATTTTTCAAAAATATTTTTTTAATAAATTATTAGAGTTACTTGAAAAATCGGATTTCAAAAATTTCATCATAATCGTTAGAACCGTTTTTGAGATAAAAATGTTTTGTCTAAATGGTACTATGACAGGTGCCGTTATTTTTGGAGCTAAAAACAAAATTTCGATTTCTCCTCTAGGCAATCTCTCAAAAATTTTATGACCAAAGTTTGAAGAAAATCGCTTCAGTAGCTTAGGCTATAGGTCGAGGTACAGGCAGACCGACAGAATTGCGGGACCCACTTTTTTCGGGTTCTCTATCATCGTAATGTTAGGTCTGATTAATATCTCGAATTTGATTTTTTGTACGAGTTCAAAACTTGCCCTATAGTACCTACATACATATATTCGCAAGTCAAAAAATTAATTTGTAATGAGCTCATGCCCCCTTTACGTTTTTTTACTTCGCAAATACCCACAATCAAATAAAGTTTTATTTTGTATACTGATGGCAGCAAAAATTAAGAACATTACAGAACAACTTTGATTTTATGTTGAAAATCACAAAACCGCATTTTTGGTTTTCGATTTTCTCATAAACGGTTCGACGGATTGCAATTTAAAATTTTCAAAAATAAATAGTTTTTGAAATTTTTTTTTTAAAACTCAATATTTTAAAAACAGTTTAATATATTTTTTGAAATTACTTACTTTTTTAATTATAAAGTTTATAAAGTTCAAAAAAAAATTGTATCTATACATGATGTAAAAAATTTATTTTTTTTATTTATTTGGAAATCGCTAAATTATAACGTAACATAAAAACTTAAAACTAATTATAAATCTATTGAGCTAAGAAACATAGTCTTGAATTTTACAGTTTTCAAATTGTCATTTACAGAACTTAGAAGAAAATAAAATTCATTGTATATTGCAATCAATTGATTTAGAGACCGATTTGCACCATAGTTTGACCTGCTAAAAATTTGGCATAGGGGTTGCCGTAGTCTAATGCTTGATTGGTTAAAGTTAAATTTTAGTTTGCAAAGAACAGATGAAGCCAATATCTTTCCATTTATTACATTGGTAATGGAACAGAATTGGATATTTTTTCGGTGGTTTTCGAGAGAAGGAAGATTAATTAAGCCAGCCTTTCCGAATACAGTGGAATAGCTGATCCCTGAGACCAAGGAAGAAAGCGAAGACAGAATCTTAAAATCCTACGCTGAACTGCTTCAAGCCTCAATAAGTGAATTGGGTCTCACAAATAAAATATACAGAGTTTTAAGAACATAGGAATCCTTAAAATCCCGTGAAAGCGCTTGATAAATCCAAGTGTTTTACTGGTTCTTTTAATTACATATTGTAATCTATGTGATCATTAAAAGTTAATTTAGTGTCTAAAATAATTCCTAGGTCTGAAAACAGTGAAACTCTATTCAATGTGTCCGAATTAAATGTGTAGTTATATGTTATCGTGGTTTTTTTGCGCGTAAATCTCATAGCTTTACACTTGTCAACATTTAGAAAAAGTCTGTTTTTATTGCACCACTCCCTAAATCTTAATCGCTTGTAAAAATGTACAGTCAGATTCAAATTTTATTCTTTTGTAAAGATTAATGTCGTCAGCGTAAATAAGAATTCTTGAATTTTAGACAGTTGAGCCAACATCATTCATAAAAAAGGATAAACAGGACAGGTCCTAAATGGCTACCCTGAGGAACACCAGAGTTAACAATAAAATTTTTAGAATCCATTTAAGAAATTGATTGTTAAAACCTAATTTGTTTAATTTGTCAATGAGGGTGTTGAGGCACAATTTATCAAACGCCTTGCTGAAATCGGTGAAGATACAATCCACTTGATCATGATCTTCAAAAGCGTCTGAACAAAAAGACGTGAAGTCAAGTAAATTAGTTACAAATCCACTTTTTTTACAAAACCGTGTTGACTACTACATTTAAACGGATCTAATGACTTTTGGCTTATTTCAATGAATTTTATGCTTCTTCATATTTTTGTTTGCTGCCAATTTTTTATATTTTTGTTATTTAGTACTTTAACATAAGAGCAAGTTTTTTGTGGTCTAGTCGTGCATTTTATTCCCAGTTGTATTTTATATTACTTCAGTGAAAGTAAATCTTCATTCGACAAGAAATCTTGATTCACTAAAACCATCAGTATTAATATTTGCGTGTACAAACTATTCCAAAATTCGGTTTTTACATTTTTGGTTTTATTTTTTTTTTTTTGTTGATATTTTCATAGAACTCAAACCACAAAAAAAAAACATTATTTAGGATACGAACAAATTTTACAACAAAACAATCAAAAAACGATTAGTTACTAAAATGTGAATGTCCTCTCTTACGAGTAATATCCACTCCATCGGCTTTTGTGTTCGGTGTTTCTAAATTTTCTAAAGCATGTTCTCCTTTCATGCCCCAACCTATCCCTCTCCTCTCCGTCCCAATTCTGTCGTTCGCTGCTGCACTCTTATTACAAAATGCAAACAAAAATTACATGATAAATGAGAAACCATTAGTTACTCATCGTCCTGTTTCAACAAATATGCTCCTCATCATTGTACCTAGAACTAGATACACATAGCCAGGACAGTAACAACTATATATAGCATGATGGCAGCGTAGTAGCAGCAGCTTATCTCGCCCTCTATATATATGCATCACACAAATAATAATTTCCTCGACAATTCAGCAAACTAATGGCGAAATAAATTTGAAATGACGTCTTCCTGTTCTGGATCTGTATGCTGTATGCTGTGTGCAGGATCTGTGAATTCATCGCGCGCTCTCTGTTCGTTGAGTAGGTATAAAGTTTTAAAGTGCCCCTTGCCTGATGGCCCAGTCCTATACAAGGATGCAATTACAGTTTTAGAGAATTTTTATTGTTGTTTGTTAAAAATTTTGTTTAATATTATGAATTGCTTTTTGCCAGAATTTCCAAATTGTGTCGTCCTTAGAGAAATGGAAGACGGAAGGGTGCAAGTCCGGTGATATATATTTTCTGTGTTAGGTGGATGGATGAACAAATCATCATCATCATCCACCCCAGTTAGGCCCATTCAATGGCCCAATTGCATATCTCTTTAAAAAAAAATTTTACAGTGGGTCGTTTTCGAAAATATGGGATGAAGGACCCTTTGCGAAAACCTGCATTTCGTTTCTTGGAAATTGTTGTATGTAGGTAATCTTCTGTAATTATTATATTGTATTTTCAAAGGATGCACCAGGGCACTCACGCTTTCTCATTTTTTTTTTGTTTGTAAGTATTTTTCGAAGCACAACGTCGTCGTTGTTCTGCTGTCAAAAGGAACAAGCTGTGGAAACAATGTAAAATAAGGATATGTTCAGTGACCCGAATTTTTTTAATGAGTTTGTTAATTGTTATCCTTTGTTCGTTTTCTCGTTTTTATATATAAAACTGCAGTGGATGTCCTTTTTCGGAATTAATTTTTAATGAAATTTTGATATCGCGCATGCTGGAGAGAGTGTTGATTGTTTATTTTTTGTATTGAGCTAATTTTCTGGTTGGAATTGGGATACAAAAAATTAACACCTTAAAGTGAAGATAATATTTAAATGTATTGTTTTATTGCATTTTAGGTTGGTAAAAGTTAATATGACACCCTCTATAGGTCAAATATTTATTCCATTTCCAGGGTTGAAGCAGCAAAAGAAATGGATATATTATAAGAGCTCATACTGAAAACTCTTTACAGTACTCAATGTACTGGCATGGTGCGTATGATTGTCATGCCCGTCGTCTGGGTTCGATTCCTAGTCTCGTCCATCTAATTTCTAAAAAAAAAGAGGCTGGGTGCGACCCACACTGATAACTTCCCATTTGTGATCTTGAAAACTTTATATTTATTTTTTTTTTCAAATAACCAAATTTTCTGCGAAACAAACTTTAGCTGTTAAATTCAAACAATCATTATTTTAAGATTGAAAAGCATTTTAATTATTTAAAGAGATTTACGAAATGCACATATATTATAGAGATTTTTGATGTATAAGTTGTTTCCACTTGACCCAGGAGGTAAACTTCCACGCGTTTTTTTTTAACGAATGTGGAATTTTCTTAGTTCTGTTTAAATTTTTGTTTAAAATGTCAGTTAAGTATACATACCCGCTGTAAAAAAATTTATTATGTATAAAATTAAATACCTAATGACAAAGTCAATATCATTGCTCGTTCTCAAGATATTCGAGTCGAAAAACCAATTTTACAACTTTTTTTTATATTTTTTGTCAAAAACTGTCAATTAAATATCTGCCAAAATTTAATCAGTTGCTAACAATTATGTTACATATGTAGAAAATAAAACAAACAAGAAGTCAATATCGTTATCCGTTTTTGAGAAATTTGAGTCGAAAGACAATTTATACCAATTTTCGGTAGAATTTTTTGTAGTTTTTATTTTTTTTGTAAAAAACTGTCCATTGAATGTTTTTGAAATTTTCACCAGTAGTCAAAAACAACATTTTTCGTAAAATAAAATTATTTTAAAGTTAATATCGTTTTTCCATCTTAGGATATTGGAGTTATAATTTTTTTTTTTAGTTTTTTTGATTTAAAAAAATAACGGTAAATTGATTTTTTTCCAAATTCATATCAAATAAATAAATAAAATTTATTTCAAGTCAATAGCATTATTTGTTCGTGAGATATTTGAGCCCAACCAAAATGTTCACTTCTTTTTTAAACTGCTATAGTAAAAAAAACAACTGATTGAATATTAATAAACGCCCTTTCAGCTTCTTTCGAAGTTATTATCTGTAAAACAAAATTTATTTCAAGTCGATATCTCTACTCGTTCTTGAGATATCGACGACGAAAAATGGTACCAGAACGAACGTACGTACACACGCACACACAGACATCTCTCTAAAAATGATTGATATAGGCTCTAGGGAAATTGAAACGTCGAGAAATGTCAAAAATTTCAATTTGACAAATCGGACCGATTACAATAACTCCCTATGGGAAGTTGAAAAGAGAAATGATTTTCGAAACGTAAGTTTTTTTCACTAAGTGTCTAAAGTAAGCGGGTAAAATCTTAAAAAAATTTACTTTTTTTAAGATTTTAATTTTGATTTTTTTGAGATTTTTTCCTCAAATTCCACTGATTTCGAAAAACATGTCTTTTTAGAAATTTGAACAAAAAAAAGATAAGCATACTGATGTGCCAACTCGATTTATGAAGAAGATTTTTTTTTCCAACTCGAGTTAGATTTAACCTTAACCGAACCGAAAGTTGTCGGATGGTATTAGCTACATTCGGTTTTAGTTTTAAAGGTTTTTAATCCATTTTCATAATAGCCATCTTTCAGTCGAATTTGACAGTTTATAGCTAGACAGATGGGGAACAAGCAATATTTTGGAAGACTTTTTGTATTTCGTTCCAAATGCTTCGAGCTAACGCTAAGAAAAACCGAACCGAGTTACTTTTTGTTTCAAACCGAGTCAGCCAACTGGGTTACCCAAATTTTAACTCGGTTTGAAAAACGTTCGGTTTGATAAGTCACTATAGATAAGAGCAAACAAATGGACTAAAGTGAAAAAAAAAAATACTTACTTGAAACAGTAGAAGCCATAAACATAACTTTAACTTTTTTACCAACGATGCACGTAAGTATTTACTTAAGGTAAGATCACACTGTACAAAACTGTTCTTGAGCGGATCTACGCAACACTTTTTGATATATACTACACCTGAATCGCAGCAACGCGGCAGTTGTAAATTGAGATTTCTCTTCCTAGTTTTGACATTTTTGAAGTAATTATTTCATTAAAAAAAAAAATTTAAAGATGGCAGCAATATATGAAGATTTGGTTAAAGATCATTGAAGGATAATAAAGATTTTGATGGATTAACAAGCCTCTGAAAAATAAAAAACTCAATAATTTTTAGATTAAATTTTGTTCTTTGGAAAAAGTTGATTTTATGTTCACTTCAAAATATATGTACACTGAGTTACAAAAAAAGTTGCCCAGTCGTACATTTTGATGTGTTTTTATCATTAATCATTTGTTCATACAAGACGAAATAGAGCAATTTTTTCTTCCGAAACCCTGTAAATGTTGTCTCACAGACTTCAATCAGTAAGACGGGCAGCTGTGAATGCTCAAACGGTGAGTATTTAGCAGAGAGTGGCCTGATAGCATAAGAAAAACAGCTCGTGTACCAAGACTCACGGTCGGTTGGACCGACGACGCCGACTGGGCTAGATTTCTCTTCACTGATGAGACCAGGTTTTGTGTACGCTCACCAGATGGACGTAGCAGAGTGTGGAGAAGATCAAGTGCGAGATACTCTTCGGCCAACAGTTGCCCAGTGGAAACATTTCTGGAGAGGTTCCCTCACGGTGTGGACAGGATATTCTATGCACGGAAAAACTGAGCTGTGCATCGTGGAAGGAAGGATCGGTAAACTTATTATATCACCAACATTCTGGAGGAATATGTGGTTCCGTTCGCACCCTTTATTGGCGAAGACTTCTTGCTGATGGAGGACAATGCTAGACCTCACATTGCCAAATGCTTTACGGACTACTTGGAAGAAGTGGAAAGCAATGTGATTGCTTGGCCTGCTATGAGCGCGGACATGGATCCCATCGAACACTTTTAGGACCTGCTGGGGAAAATGATGAGACAGTGGCCTGCCCTTCCTGAGGCCCTTAGTGGTCTTAGTTCTGCTCTGATCGAGCAGTGGGATAGTTTGGACGACGCAACCCTAAAAAACCTGCAGCTTTGATAGATGTTAGGCGAGGCAATACCCTGCACTACTAACGAAACGAGAGCACGTTTAGAAAAAAAATAATAATAAAAGATGTAATGTTTAAGTGATGAAGTTTTTGCCTATTTTCGTTTTTTTATGTTTTATTTGAAAGTTCTTTCCATAAAATGTTAAATGTTAATAAACAATACTGTATTAAAAAAAACTTTTTTTTTAATGTAATTGAATTTATTGCGAAATTTCAAGGTGCTCCACTTTTTTTGTAACTCAGTGTAGTTTGTTAGCCATTTGTCAAGCATAATTATTTTTTACAGAACATTTTCAAAATTGAGGATTTCAAAATTCAAAATCGAGCGAAAAACGCCATTTTCTTTCCTAATGTGACTTTAATTCGGCAGGACTTTAATTTATTTGAGTGAATTTTTAAAAATCCTTTCCCTCAAAATCTATAGCTAATAAAATCTTAAATTCACGCAATAACTGCCATCACCAAAATAATTAGCAAAGATAGATATACTTATGTATGTCCCTAACTAACTCCACAATGATATCCTTTCTATACAATACCAACATAAATCATTTCAAATGTAATTCCAAAGCATAGCCCATAATAACCCACCTTGAAGTTATCCATGGAGTGAACAATTCATTATAATGAAATCCCTGGCGGACGTCCTCTATCAGTAATTAATTAACTGCACTATGGGCCTTCGGAGGCGGTCAGAGCGCACCTCCGCACATCCTTTCGATGGGCAGCTAAATGTCGGCAGGGTGTATATATATAGTAAATTCTATAGATTTATATGGCTCCAATATAAAGGCCATCATCCGTTGTGCGCTTCCGTGGTACTATGGTACTGACCTGTGCGGACCATCTCGATCCAGAAAAGGCTGGGCTATAATATAAAGGAGTTTTTCTTTTTTTTTTTAAATCAAAAGGCTCTGGTTATAAGCTTTTTAAACAAATTCATATATATGCATAGCTTAGCTATACACCAGACACATACAAAAGGATTAGACGAAACAGTTTCATTAATTTGATTGCTAATTACCGGGCCGATTAAGGGGACATGCCGGTAACCGTTAGGTATACAATGCCCACAATTTAATGGATTTTAGCCGATGACGACCATGATGATGGTGTGACGGTGAGTCTAACAAAAGAACCTTAAAGAAATTGCAGAGTCATTAATGCGAATTAATTATTGGGGGCGCTGGCAATGGCGATGGCGCTGGCTGGCTGGTGTTCCCGCTGAGAGGGACGAAGGAATATAAATTTCATCTTGGCATCCCTAACCTCTGATGTATACCTACGCCATGCCATGGGTTGGACATCGACAATCTTAAATGGGGCGGATATGCTTCTAGCGTAAGGACCAAAAAGCATTAAATTCACCATGGGACCGTTAGGTAGGGGTACCCATAAAAGGTAAATAATGAATACCGAATGGAGAGAAATATCCTGTGCGCGCCATCATAACGAGTTGTAAAATGCTGTTTTAAGCTCATCTTATGCTAAACAAATGCCTGCTTATAATTTAAGGATCTTACCATAGATATACTAATAATTTAGGGGAGATTTTTTTTTTTTTATGGGATTTGGGTCGAGTTGAAGATGATTGATGTACTAAGAAGTATAATATGTATGAAGGTATATATAGGCTATAGGTGGTGATTAAATATTAACAACAATCACTTATTATTTTGTTTGAATTTTCTTGAAGAAGATTTTTTAGTCGTTAAGAACAGAATAAACGAATTAAAGATTAATTTATGAATTGTAATAAATTTAATGGATCGAGTTTTGATAGCCTTGTTGAATGACACCTGGAACCTAATGCATGGAATGGAAGAAACAGTGGTTCCGTTTTCTTTCTTGAATTTGCAATTTCTGGAAGTTTCTCCAGATTAAAGGTATTTATAAGGATTTGGTGTTGAATTATTTTAAAAATTAAAAACTTGTAAAACTGTTTCACTTAATGATTGGTTAATCAGGTCCATTCCTCATTGTTCTATGGAAGCGGGCATTCCACAGACATCATTACACCATATTTTACACAAAGGCTTAGGTCTTAAGGCTTATAAAGTTCAGTTAACAGAAGATTTCAAGCCGGCCGATCATCAACAACGTCGTATCTTTGCTGATTTGGTCCTTGCAATGCATGAAAATGATCCGTAATTTCACCGAAAAATCATCTTGACTGATGAGGCACATTTCCACCTCGGTGGCTACGTCAACAAGCAAAATTGTCGCATCAAGCCTCTCCATTCTCAACGAGTGACTGTTTGGTGCGGTTTATGATCCGGCGGGGTCATTGGACACTACTTTTTCGAAATGAGGCTGAGCAACACCTACGGTGAATGGATTGCGCTATCGATCGATGATTAATAATTTTTATGGCCGGAATTGGATGGTATTGATCTGGACAACGTTTTCTTTCAACCAGATGGCGCTACGATATTTTACGCAGAAGTTTCCGGATCGTGTTATCCCTCGAAGACGTGATCCCAATTGGCCACCGAGATCTTGTGACTTAGCACCTTGCGACTTCTTCCTTTAGGGACACGTGAAAGTTAAGGTCCACGCCAACAGCCCAGTGGCGATTCAAGACCTCAAAGATGGAATAGATATTTTTAACAATTTAAGTTTTAATTTATGATTTAAAAGTTTATTGAGATACGAGTAGAATTCTGCAATAAGTCAGCTGTCACCTTGCAACAGCCACAATCGAGAAACACGAGAGAATATTGGAGATGTCTGAAATCAGAAAAATGGTGAAACTCGGTACCAGCGTGAGCACCGTTTGCGGCGAGCTCAGAAAACAGTTGATGGGTGTGTTCACACATGGTGTTCAATATTGTGTTTACACATGCGACAAGGATATTGCTGTGTAAGCGTAGCCGTCGCGTCGCGGCCATTTGGTGGATGTTGTTTTCCATTATTAATGGCATACTTTTCTCTTTATATTGAAATAAACATCCGATCTTTTATCTCAAAAAATGGCATTTTTCCTTTAAACATCAAAATAACACTTCTTACTGGAAAATGCTGTAGTACAGTCACGTCTAATTAAAATAAAAAATTCAAATAAATATTGTTTGTTGTTTCCTAAACTAAATACACCTGTTATTGTTTCATTAAGACAACAACTGTCGTCTGTTTTAATTTTCATTATATGGTGACATTTGTGAAATTAGTTTTCAATTTTTATTTTAGACCGATTTTGCTCAATTAGTGTTTTAATATTTTTTAGCGATATCATCAAATAATATTGGTAATTTTGCGGAAGAGCTTCAAATCCAGAAATTTCACCATAACTTCAAAACTGCTGCTGTACAGGACCATGGTCCTGCCAATACTCACGTATGGTTCCGTGACTTGGGTGCTTAGCAAAAGAAACTGTAACATCTTAGCCACGTTCTAGAGAAAAGTCTTAAGGAGAATTGTTGGCCCCATACGTGAGGAAGGACGATTCCGGAGACGGTACAATCATGAATTGTACACAATGTACCTTGAAGCAGACATAGTGACAAAAATTAGGCTCGGTAGACTCGGGTGGGCAGGGCACCTAGCTCGCATGACTGAAGAGGAACCTGCTCGGAAAGTCCTTTGTGGTACATTCTATGATAGACAACAGCGTGGTAGACCATGCTTGCGCTGGAGAGATGGCGTAAACCAGGACACCCGAAGCCTTGGGGTGCGCAACTCGATGGCGTCGTCGTCGGCTCGAGGCCGGGATAAGTGAAGGGACTTGTTGAAAGGGGCCTAGACCGGACCCCGGTTATCGAGCCGATGAGCATGATGAAGCAATTTTCTTGACATTTTAAAAACTCTTGGCAATATTTGATCCGCCATCAAAGAAAATAAAAATCCTTCTTGAAAATAGAAATTTCTGTTGCCTGGCCTTATCGAATAGAACACTGATGAAACATAACAAATTCCCACACACTTTGATCCATCTAAAAAAATAACCGTTAAATCATTTATGAAATATTAATTAGTTTCTAGTTAAATTCACCCACTGCATTGCCTAAATATTGTAAGACGTATTCCAGAAACTAGAGATGGTGGGCAGTTGTTACATCATCTTCCCCTATATTTACAATTTACATAACGTATATACGCAAATATTTTGATATACACGCAACATCAGACATAAATATTTTTTACTGTACGTATAATTCAAACTGGCTATGCAATGATACATCAAGTAAATTTCCCTGGCGCAATCGGTTAGTTTTCGCTACATACCTGATTCCTACTCCTGCATTCATGATTACTTGAACGATACCCACGCTATTTCACGATAGGAATCTCTGAGTGCGTTCAGATTCAGACCTAATACTAAATTGATGGATTAAACGAGGGCGAATGCATTTACGTGCAAATTTGCAAATTATGAATGCCAATAAAACACAAGCAAATCAAGTATGATGATATTATCCATTCTATAGGTACTGTGGAACAGATGGATAACTTTCACTAAACTAAGATTGCCATGGTTTTGATAGACTAAAGTATATGGAATGTTAATCAATCTGTTTTTGAAAATCAAAGGTTTCCATTATGCACATTACCTATGTACTCGTATGTTTGAGATTTGTTTGATTTTGAATGCGATTCCATATGAAATGTTCAATACATACATATATGAACATTTCCACATATTGAAGACACGACGAAGTATTTTTTGCTGCCTCTGTCTTTTAGGTTTTATTTTCTTATGGAGGTTATGGTTTAAGACTATTTATTTTTTAATAATTTGTAATTATGTATATTAAATAGTCCTACAAACTTTTTACCTAGGTTTTATCACAAATGTTGACAATTTTCGAGAATAGTAATTTTTATTTTTTTTTTTTTTTAAAGTTCATAGTACGAAAAAATTATTTTTTTTTTTTTTTGAGATTATCACAAAATGAGATATTCAATTGAGAATAACCAAAAAAATTGTGGTGAATTTCACAAGTTCAAAAAATCTGAATTATGATTTCCGATCCATAGTCTTTCGAAAATGAAAAAAAAACAAGCAAAGTGTCATGACTTGTAACACATTTTTTTTTTCATTAAAAATCGACTTGAAGTTTTTCGTCATTTAAAAAAAAATCATTTGGAAGTCATACTTTTCATCAGAAATCAGATTTAAAGGGGATTTTTTTCTCAGAATATTCTGTGTTCAGGGATGCATTCGTTTTCAATTTTATTAAATAATTTTTGTGTATTTTAACATCAACTATTACATTCATAATTTACGAGCAATTTTAGTCCAAATTTTTGAAAAAATTATTTTGTCACCTTTTTTGAAGCTTTGTTTTTGTTTTGAAGGGATGTTTTTGAAAAAATCAAATTTATACAGCATTTATTTTGGAAAAAACTGTGAAATCGTGTAATAATAAGAGCATTACTATAAAACTGATTCATATAAGGTTGATGATATTCTGAAAAAAGATTATTTCAATAATTTGGATTCCTTTTCGGCGATAGTTTGGAAAAAAAGGTTTTAAAAGTTTTTATTTGAGCTTTGCTCTAATTACACACAAAAACGAAAAAGAATAAAAATAAAATTGCTCCTATGTGTGATAACATCATGGTTTTAAGGTCTGAGTATAGAAACAAATTTATTTGAAAAGAATCATACTATGTACATTGTCACAAGTAAAACTATGAAAAAACCCTGAAATTCATTATTTGAATTGATAAGATAAGCAAAAAAAAAAATTTTATTCATAAAACTGAAGCTGCCATCTTATATGTAACATAAAAATACAAATTTTTGTAAAAAAAAATTCAAAAATCGTTAGAGCAGTTTTTTTTTTTAATAATTATTATTTATAACGGGTGATTTTTTAGCTGGTTTGGTTTTGGCAACACTGGTTTTGACAGCTGACGTGTGTTTAGTACCTTGTGTCACTGTCAAACAGCTTCAGTTTGGTTTGCAATTTAACCATGGATCGTCTTACAAATGAACAACGCTTGCAAATTATTGAATTTTACTATCAAAATTCGTGCTCGGTTCGAAATGTTCATCGCAAATAAGCAAAATTGCCGCATTTGGAGTGAAGATCAGCCAGAAGCATTGCAACAGCTACCAATGCATCCCGAAAAAGCCACTGTTTGGTGCGGTTTATGGGCCGGCGGCATTTTGGGCCATATTTCTTCAAAGATGATGCGAATTGCAGCGTCACTGTCAATGGTGAACGCTACCGAGCGATGATAACAAACTTTTTTTTGCCCGAAATGGAAGTTCTTGACTTGCATGATATGATGTTTCAACAAGACGGTGCCACATGCCACAGCACGCGAAACAATGGCGCAATTGCGAGGTGAGTTTGGTGAACAGTTAATTTCACGTTTCGGGCCGGTCAATTGGCCGCCTAGATCGTGCGATTTGACACCATTAGACTATTTTTTGTGGGGGTATGTCAAGGCTAATGTCTATAGGGACAAGCCCGCTTCGATTGACGCACTGGAAGCCAACATCCATGCATTCATTCGTGAGATACCGGCCGATATGTGTGAAAGAGTATGCCAAAATTGGACTCAGCGGATGGGCTACCTGAGACGCAGCCGCGGTTAACATTTGCATGAAATTATCTTTAAACATTAAATTGCAAGGTTCAAACTATCGATTCAAATAAATATTTCATTCATTTTTTCGAATTTTTTATGTTTTTTTTTTTTTTAAAGTTCTAAACCTCTTAAAAAATCACCCGTTATATATTTGAGTACTTTTATAAAAAAAAGTTGGTATGCACATTTTTAGTATTTGATTAACATACACTTAAAACCAAACTAAAAAAAAAATATTTATGTATAAGTTTAAAAAAAAAAATTTTTGAATTTTTTTTTAAATAGAAATAGAATATAGAACCTCCTTTAGAAAAATTTTCATCGAAATCCCTCTAATAGTTTACGAGAAAACTGAAAACCAAAAATTCGACTCCATGGCAAGTACCGTTAGTAACGGTTTTTTCAGAAATATTTTTTGGATAAATTACTGAAGTTACTTGACAAACCCGTTTAAAAAAATTTCATTAAAAAAAAAAACGTTTCCGAGATAAAAATGTTTTTTCTAGACAGTACTATGAGAGGTAGGTACCGTTATTTTTGGAGCTAAATCTAAATCTCCCCAAAACCTTATGTCCAAATTTTGAAGAAAATCGCTTTAGTAGACTGTAGGTAGAGGTACAGACCGATAGAATTGCCTAATGTTAGGTCTGATTAATATCTCGAGTTCGATCCAAAACTAAAAAGTAAAAATTAATTAAAGGCACTTCGGCTTTACAAATATCATATTATGCTGCCCAGCAGTTTTTTTTTTTCAAACTTTACGCAAATCCGCCCTAAAAACCTACCTATGATTTTGTTTTTCCTTTAATTAAGTTTTTCTTCTGTCATACCTATAGATGTAATATGTACAGACTCCCTCTGTACATATTCTAAAATACTTTATAACGTTACTGCCGATGCCGACCATAAAATCAAAGAAGTTGTGCTATTTTCCCAGTGTCTAGATAGAGACATTAAATCCATTTAATTTCCCAAGTGCTGAAATCAGTAAATTGGAAAATGCAATTAGAAAAAATCTATTTCTCCCCCGTTGCTCATCAATTTATGGGAAAGTATAAATTTTTCTTATTTGTTAACAGTGCCACATCTCCGCCTTATGAAGTGTTAATTTTGTTTTCAAGATCCAGAAGAAGCTCCAATGGATTTCATATTTTTATATTATTTCCCTTTGAAGGTTTATATAAATAATTATTTCTGTAGCAACAAGGAATAACAGCATAAGTCGACTTATGTCGAAATTAAGTTTTTGATAACATCGGATCGCAACAAGTGATTTTTCCTCCAATATTTTGATACGATTTAACTCGACTTAAGATCAGAACATTTACAAAACTGCTAAAGATTGCATAAGGAAAAACAGCACAAAAATTCAAACTGCTTTCCTGAAAAACTACAAAAAGTGACTTATGTTGTTTTTCCTTGTTGCCATAGATTTGTTTGTTTAAAGCAAACTGACTTAAGTCATGATACATAATTTTGTATATTGTTTGAAATTTTTTTTTGAATGAGAGAAATGAAAATATGTCTCCTCAATAGCTTCATTGAATTAAAATATTTTCGAGTAGTGTTGCGAAAATGCAATGCAATATCCAAGAGCACCAAAAAAATTTATGAATTTATTTTTTACCACTTTTAAATGCAAAATTTTGAAAAGAACTATTTGAGGTTGCAGTTTTGAACTATTGAAAAAAATCAAATTCTAAAAAATTGTTGACGAAGTTTAGGTAAACGGGTTTACTGCCTCAAGACTTTTTTATTTATCTACCCAAACTTTCCATCAACTTTGGAGTTTTAAAAATCCTTAAACGTTCTAAACTCATTTCCATTTTTTTTTAAATTTTTTCAAAATAATAGCATTACTATTTACAAGCAAATTTTTATCACTTCAAGGGTTGTTTGTCGAAACTTCAAGTTTACAGAGTAAATACGTTATTTTAATCCCACAGTTTTGGAAAAATATAAAATTTTGAAAAAAAATTGGTACAATTTCTTTTCAAATTTATAAGAAACTGTTACCCGCCCACTTCGCTGGGCACTTTATAGAATTGTATTTTTAGATCTAGACTTGAAATTTAATTGAAGTATTGTTTTGACTTGCACAGATCCACAGTAAATTCAAACATACCAAAAAAAAATATTCTGGTCAAGTTTTTTAATTTTTAACGCCCCCGTACAACCCTCTAAGGGGTTGAATATCATAAAATTAGTTCTTAGTAAATTCAAACATGCCAAAAGAAATATTCTGGCCAAGTTTCATACCTATCAGAGCTGTAGTTTTAAAATTTGAATTTTTTTTAATTAACACCCCGCAATCCCTCTTGGGGTGAAATTTCGTAAAATCCGTTCTTAGCTGACCTCTACTCGGTGAAAAGAGCATTCCTACCAAATTTCAAGTCTTTAGCAATAATTTGCAATAAAATAAAATTGCGACTATATTTAAAGATCTAAGCTATCCTATCTCTCAAGTTGGAAAAAAGCACACATTAAAAAAAAAAACATTAAAATCGGTTAAGTAGTTTAGGAATCCATCGCGGACAAACATCGTGACAGGAGATTTATATATATAAAGTAATGGTGGTAATTTTAGTGTTCGTTCTTGGAAAAATGAATTTTGAACTTTTTTTCAATTTTTGTTTTTGATAATTTTGTTATTTTCAATACCCAGTGTCAGTTTATTTATACAAAACCCTCCACCCGTGGAAAAGAGAGCAATTTTTTACTTGGATTCGTGCAAAAAACCGAACTCGAGATATTTTTTTTTTCGGACCTAACATTACGATGATAGAGAACGCGATAAAAGAGAGACCACAATTCTGTCTGTCTGTATCTCGACCTACAGCCTAAACTACAGAAGCGATTTTCTTCAAAGGTTTTGGGGAGATTGTCTAAAGGGGAAATCGAAATCATGGTACGGTTTAAACAAACCATTTTGATCTCGAAAACGGCTCTAACGATTTTGATGAAATTTTTTAAATCGGGTTTGTCAAGTAGTAATTTAGTCCAAAAATATTTTCCAAAAAACCGTTATTACGGGACTTTCTGTTTTCTCGTACGCTTTTGAACGGATTTTGATGAATATATGTACATATGTAATGTATGTATAAAAAATTATTTTTTGAAAAAACAGCTCTAACGATTTAAATTTTTTTTTTTTCAAAAATTTGTATTTTTATGATACATAAAACATAAGATGATATCTTAAGTTTTATTTTTTGGTTTATTTTATCAATTCAAATATTGAATTTCCAGCTTTTTCATATTTTTACTTGTGACTATAATAGATAGTATCATAAATTTGTTTTTATACTCAGACTTTAAAACCAATATGGAGTAAGTACGTGTGGCCCAGTCGTGCATTTTATTTTACATGAATTTAAAATGAAACCCTGAAAAAATTGTATGACTTAACACTGGTATTATTATTCGAAATGCTTTCTAAGTTTTTGCAGTCTAGAAAAAGAAAGATTTTTCACAAAAACGAGACCCGTTCGTATCGGCCAAACAAAAAACCTAATTATAAAAAAAAGTCGCTCTATGGGAAACTAGAAGGGAGTTATGTGTTTTGCTTTGTTTTTAAGTGAATATGGTAGGAGTTATTACAGAGAGTTGTAGTTTTAAACAAATCACTTTGTGCCTTCTTTATTTTTGTTTGAACTTGTATTTGTTCTCAATTTAATGTTTGAAAACCAATTTGACTTTTTCAAAAGCTGTTGCAGGAAAAACTTTTTTACTATAACAAAGTATAAGAATTTGTTTCGGGCTTCACCAAAACATTTTATTTATTTTCGTTTTTTTTTTAATAACTCTACAGTACATGAATATTTATAACAATCTGTTTGTACATATACAACATGTGTTTTTATACATATATTATTTGAATATAACGGCAACATTGTTCGAAAACTCTAGAGTACTCGTATACATCTAAAGTTTGTCTTGTATTTCCTAGCTTTACCGCAACCTAATACAACACACCGACTTTTTTGATAAAGAGATTGGGTACACTTTCAAAAAGTACTTTATTTTATATTTGAGTTTGCACTTTTAGACTTATTTTTTGTTTGGCTATTTAACTTAAAATTTTCTTCTTTCATTCATCGGATTTCCTTGGTAAGCAACAAACATAACTCACAATGTTGGTTTCCATTTCTGAGAAATTCTATTTTTAATCAAACTTTCACTTTTATGTGATGAAAATTAATTTTTTGAAAATTTAGTGAAATGAATTTGATTTCGATTAAGTTATTTATTTTTTTCCATTAATAATTAGATAATAGATTAAATATTCTGAAAATTTTCCAAATTTTTTCCAATCCACAAAAACATATTTCCAGTAATGCGACCACCATGAAAATTGCTTAATTTCATAAACCACTTTTGACAGTTTTGATTTTTGAATGTATCCTCTATTTAGACACTTAGTTTCAGATCAGTGTCTTTGTAACCCAGCGTTTCGAAAAAGTGACAAACAATTTTTAGGGGTTTAGATTCTAGACTCCCATTTACATATATTTTTTAAATCTTGAAAACATTTGACATTTTTTTTTTTCACTTCGAAACACAATTTTGTCTATATTTTAAAATATTGCCTGGTCTTTTTAGTAGTTCACGCTTCTTTCTAGGCTTGAAGAACCAAAAGAATTTTTCGAAAAATTTTCCATTGGAAATATATACATATGTATGTATATTTTTTTCAAAAAGTGGAAACAATGAAACCTTCATTTTAACACGTCGTTTTTCTTTTTAACATCACGCATTCAGCTCCTACTCGCTATAGGTTCGTGTTTCGTATTTTTTTTTTCAAAAATCGGTAAAAAATCTAATACGCAAGTTTTTGTTCAAAATATTTAAGACAATATGAAGAACCCGTTACATGCCTCATATCTATAAAATATCATTCGAAATTTGTGGCTGTTGGTTGGAAACCCCAACACATTTAGACCAAAGTTTGTTGATACCACATAGATCAGCTGATCAACCTTGATCGTTGAACCAGTTGGAGCTTCGAATGAAGCGTAGGAGACAATTGATGTCGGAGTTTGCTAGATCGCTGGGATCATTGAAGTAGAAGTCTCTAAGGTGGAGTTTTCGTTTTGGTGATAGGGCAGGACAGGTGCATAGAAGATGTCTCTTCTTCCTCTTCGCCCCGTGCTTATTAAGCAGTGTGTGTCCTGTCAGGCCATTTATAACGAAGCTAATATGCAATCTACTCAGGGAGATCAGTTGTTTAAAGCGTGTGGCACTAAGTTTAGGCCTAATTAACTTAGTCGCCATTGTATCTTACTTCAGCATGAGTTTGCATGTAGCCAAAGGCACAGAAAATAAAGTTCTTTTGCAAGATCGTCGGCTTTGCAATTTCCTGGAATGTCTCAATGGCCCGGCACTCAGCAAAGGTGAATATGGAACTGCGTTGCCATCTCCGAAAGAGATGATCGACAGTTTAGGGCTGTTGGTGAATTAGTAGAGACAGAGTCTAGGGACTTCAACGCGGTTTGGCTATCTGAAAAGATGCGTATCAGTTGTTGATATAACGTTTTCTTTGAGCCAGGAAAGGACTTCTCTAATAGCCAGGATTTCAGCTTGAAACACGCTACATTGATCACGTAGACGAAAGGAGAGACTAACGCTGTCTGTCGGAGTCTGTCGGAGTATACGCCTCCACCAACAACATCGTCCGTTTTTGATCCGTCTGTATAGAAAAGTTAATAGGATCATCATTCAGAAATGATGAATTCTCCCAAGAAGTTAAATAAAACAGAAGGTAATTTCAACATGAACAGAAGCTTCACACATTTATCCAATTAGTATAAACTCGAGTCAAGTTCTTCTTCTCGATTTGCCGGATTGTCTTGACCTCGAGTGGGATCACAACTCTCCCATTCTACTGCTTCATCTTAAGGCTTTCGGTATGTTGAGTAAGCGTATCTATAAATAAAGCTCAGTGACTAACAGTACTTCAAAACTCTCTGTGCAATGTCAATACAATTTTGTATCTAATACTGTTTACCTTTTAATCATCATCATCAACGTCATGGCCAACAAAAAGTGGGCGGTATGCTCTAACTGACTTTCATCTAAAATGTGATTCCTCTGTCTGTCCTATGCTCTCTAGTACTTTATTTTAGAGGACTGAGTACTCTCGTTTGAACGAACGCAAACATTGAGACATTTTACCTGAGGCTCTGGCAACGTTGGTTTTTCCCTATTACCTGCTAATAGAAAACTCTATGCAAAAAAATCAACTAAAAACTATAAACTTTAACTTAAACGGGATGATGAATCTTGTGTTAGAGTAACTACACAAAAGTACATAAATGTACATAGGTAACACAGGGAATTTCATCAAAATTTCGTTGAAATAATGCTGGAGCACGACTGTAAAAACGTTTACACATTAGAATATACAAAATCCAATTTGAATCTATTTTCAGAATGCATCAACCAGATTATTAGAAACACCTACAATAATAGTACTCGGTAACGGGTTTTAAAAACTATTTAACTATTTAAACGGGATTCAAGTTCAAATGCGTGGCCTATAGAAAGTTTGATTCATTCTAAAAATACAGGGTAATTCATGAGCGGTGCGCCAAAATGCAAGGGCGTGTATGTTGGGTGGAGACAAGAAAAAAATCGGATGGGAGGGGGAGTCTATTCCCCCACCTTTAGCCAGAAGAGGAAGTTTTCGAAAAAATTGACTTAAAATGGAAAAAATATTTATTTAAAATCAACAGCTTCATCCACAATGTTGTGCGATTTTTTTCTGAAAAGCCAAAAACTTCTTCTTTCATTTTGTTTTTAAATAAATTTTTTCTAAGGAATAGTTTTTGAAAAATTAATTTTCAAAGTAAAATTTCGATAAAAAAAATTAACTAGCTAATGGCGGTTCAATTTCCACCTGTTGTTCCAAAAAAAAAAATCCGCAATTTTTGTTCGAAAGAACGATTTCGTAGCAAATATTTTTTGACTAATTCTGTTCACAATTTTTTTTGAAACAATAAATTTTGCATATTTCTAGGACAACTTTTTTTGACCAAAACTTTTTTGACAACATATTTTATGACATATTTTTTTTCTTACAAAATTTATTTTTTGGTAATTTTTTTGGCATTTTTGGAACCATTTTTTGTCGAATTTTATTTTCATACATTTGTTTTATGATAAAATGTTTTTCGCGGACCAAATTTTTATTAACAAATTTTTTTGAACAATTTTTTTTTAATTTTTTTTCCCAACTTACCTTATTTTTTGACTAAGTTTTGTTTTAAGAACATTTTTTGACAACTTTTGTTTCGGCATTGTCTGAAGACCAAAACGTATTTTGCACAATTTACTATGGCCAGCTTTTATTCTCGCTGTTCAAAATTTTCAACCGATATAAGAAGCGTTTGTGATGGACTATCATATAAAAAGTTATAAACTGCATTTCATTACAGGAGAGCTAAGTCTGAAATTCAGTGGTTCGGGATTAGGGGCTACCACACAAAACAGGAGGTAGTGGTAGCCATGGTATGGTATCGAAGCGATACATGGGTGGGAAATGCTCCGAGGGCCAACAACACCTGGACCCTTGGCCCTACTGGAGTAACCCCCCCCCCCCCCCCCTTCAATTGTTATATCGGGTTCCCAATATATATTTTTTTTTCACTTCCCGATAGGAATGATGAGTACGTGACAACAGTCCAGTGCTTCGACTCCAAAGAACTCCGCCTGCACACCCCTCTACCTCCTGCTGCCCGGACCAGCCTCATACGCCTGTAGGTATGGGGTTGTAAGGGTGGTCTACGAGGATACATATGCTAAAGTGGAACAACGGAGTTCAAAATTTGAATTTCTACACAAGAAATTATTAGGCAAACAAACACAATAAGATTCACATATTGAGATACTTTACTGTGAAAATTTATAAAATAGAAACAAAACAAATTGATGTTTATCCAAAAATTTCTATAGAGAAATCGGATTAGTTTAATGAAGAAAAACTTATTGTTTTTAAAAGTTCGATCTCTACAAATGCAAAATGCACAGACAAAGAAATATTTCTTTTATCTGTGGTTTGGAATTTTCGGGTAAAGTGCTCGGCTGGGAATCGTAAGGTTCCAGGTTCAATACTTTGAAAAAAAATTAAAAAAAGACACTTGGGAAACCTATAAACCTCAATCAGCGACGCCATTTTTATTTTATTCCCTTCATTGCTCAAAGAGAGGATGAATACCATACCGAAATCTTATAGTTCTTCTGCATTTTTATGTTGTCCTTTTTCTTTGTGTAATACACCCTTCGTGCAGTTAGTTTCTGAAAAATAAATTAATTTACATTTATATGGTTTGCCATTAAATAAACGTATACCTACGCCAACACAAAATTACCTTCTTGATAATGCAAAAGTTATTACTTTGACCTTGACATTCAAAATTTTATAATCTCTTACGTAATTACTGTAATTTCCCTGTTTAGCGTCGTTTATACGTGCTCCTTAAAGAAAAATTCCAACTAAGTAAACCTAAGGCAGGTAGCTATATACATACTTACCTGTTCACACATGAATAAACGGTTTCTCTCCCAAGGCACCTTTTTTTTGTCTTTAATGTGCTTGTGTATATATTTGCTAAATGCTCTACAAGAATAAATCCTTTTTAATGTTAAGTTTTCTGTGTTTCTTAGATCCATCATTCTGTATAGCGCATGTCCTTGACTTTCTATCTGTCATGTCCTTAATTTTCTGCATTTCGTTCTACTGCTCAAGCCAAACACTATCATTAGGGTAATATAACACTATAGGTAGATATACCTACCATAGAAGGGTTCGGATTTAAAAATTTTTATACAAGAAAAAAAAAAAAGTGGTATGGAAGGTGATGGAGGAGCATGCATCGGAAGGTGAGGTTAGCTTTAACCTATCTATTTCTATTTCTATATATTATATAAAGACAACCCGCTTCAGACTTTAGCCACGCGAAAAAGTAGATTTATCATCATTTCCACTAAAAAATAGATCCACATCCAGATCCAGTAGAACGACCATGGATGGCTGGAGGGTCGTTCTTCTTCATTCTGCTATATGCATGTAGTCAAAGCGCCAGCACACTTCACATTTCTTACACACTCAAGTGGTTGCTGGCACACTTAGTTTGGATTGCTTGAAAATTCTATCTTTAATAGACGCTCAAGAGAACCTTCTTAAGGATGATTTTTTTTTTTTTTTATATGAAAATAAAGGTTTATATACATAACATAATACACTCTTGAAGGTATAGGATTTTTTATTTTTCCGCCTTTTTAGCTTCCTCGTTGGCGTTGGAGAATTACATGAAATAACACTTTATAAAGCTTGTGTGTGTCTAAATTACATGAAAAGTGCAAGCACACTTGATAAAAGTCTCAGCTGTGGATGCTTAGTGAATCCATGGGCGGATTGAAAAAGTAGGAAGGTAAGTAGATTTTGTCATAAGGACTGAATTATAATTGGAATTGAAAAAAAAAGCTAAGGATACAGAGCGACGTATTTTTAAACTCTTTTTCAACTCGAAGTCGAACTCTAGTAGTGACGTTTTATTAGACATGGGCCCATATTGAGCAAAGGCGCTGGTCCCCCATATTAAAGGGACTTCTGAATCTAGCCTTTGCAATTTTATCAATCCAAAACGAAATAATCGATGGAAACAATCAAGTAGTGTTTCAATGTTTACACTGACAATGAACGAAGTTTAAATTTCGTCAAGAAATCTTTGCTTAGTGATTTTGGTCTTCTCTTGGAAACGAAATAGCGTGAGCTTAATACCGATAGACGATAGTATCGCACAGTCTGCCAACACCTAGAGGACAACGTTTCACAAAAGATACTTTGAGGTGTTTCCTTTCTTCGATCCTTCCGAAAAAAGGAAACACACACGGTCACATTGTAGCTAGATTCTACATAACTCTGGAAGATGGCAGAAAGTCACCGTAGCGCACCATGTGATGAGGGCACTCACATCAATGCGTGGTTTTAAAAGCATTAAAGGCCCCAAGCAAAGTGCTCCCTGGTGGCCACAGCTTTAAGCAACACCTGGTGAGACATATAGACGGATCAGTGCTAGTTCTAGTAGTTCTAGGGCAGTTTCCGCGAGCGATTCTGGGTAACCACAATCACCACGATGTTCCCACTTAGAGTCCTACTTCATCTGAAAGGCTGAGCTAAGCCGCCCGATACCAAAAGAGGCGTCGGAGAAGGACATAACCCAGGGCGTCCTGTCACCCGTGGTATAAGAGATTAAGCTTCCGGTGGAGCTTTGCAACCGTTAAGGTTACTTCCAATTGGACTCCTTAAGTGCGAGGCCTGGCGCCCTCTGTATCGAACTGCATGAGTCTGGTAACTCTGCATTCGATGTTGAGGAGAAGGAGATTTTATAAATATATATATTAATATACATATAAGAAAACTTAACGATAAGCAGGGTTATGTGAAGAGCTTTTTTCTAACCAGCAGGATCAATCCCGAGCAGGCTATTATACGAGCAGGACGTGCAGGTTACTAATAAAAATAAGTGGTTTTTTCCTATATTTTATTTTCTACAAGCATCTGATTTTGATGCCCTTGGGTTTTGTAAGAAACACCCTCATTTTCTTCAAAAAGACAACAAGTGCATTGCAGATCAAGGCATGCAATGGAACTCTTTCAAGTCGGCAGGCAGGCGATCTGGCCGACCTAAAAGCACTTGGTGCAGAACGGTAGAAGAAGAATCCGCAAAACTGGGGAAGAATTGGAGAAAGCTGAATAAATTAGATCTCCAGGAACCGTTTATGATGGTAGGAGGCCATATGTCCCGTAAGTAACGGGGCACATCATAAGGTCCGAAGACCTAAGTAAGTAAGTAATATCATCATCATCGGCTCAACAACCGCGGTCCACTCCTGGCCTCTTTCAACAAATCACTCCACTTATCCCGCTCTCGACTCTCAAGCCGACGCCATCGAGTTGCCCAGCCCAAGGCTTCGGGCTTCCTGGTCTACGCCATCTATCCAGTGCAAGCATGGTCTACCACGCTGTCGTCAACCACAAGGACTTTCCGAGCCGATTCCTCTTCACTCATGCGAGTTGGGTGCCCTGCCCACCGAGCTTAATTTTTGGCACTATGTCTGCTTCAAGGTAGATTGCGTACAGTTCATGATTGTACCGTCCTCCGGAATCCTCCATCCTTACATATGGATGGGGCCAACAATTCTCCTTAAGACTTTTCTCTGGAACGCGGCTAAGAGGTCGGAATGTCTTTCGCTAAGCACCCAAGACTCGGATCCATACGTGAGTACTGGCAGGATCATGGCCCTGTACAGCAGCAGTTTTGAAGTTATGGTGAGATTTCTGGATTTGAAGAGCATTGACAGACGATATAAGGCTCTAATGGAAGTAAGTAAGTTAAGTTATCTAAAAAAAGAGTATTATGAACTAAAGAAACCAAAACGTTTTTAAGTTTATCAATGCCCTAACTTGCTTTCAAAACCTTCAGTCCGCACCTGAAAGGATCATTATAATTTTCACTTGGACATTTGAAGTTGATTCTAGATTGATAGAAATACAAACCAGAACCAAACCAAGATACATAATGTACCTTATGATAATGTAAAATTGTACATATCAGTATACCAAAAGAATTAAAAAATTATACTTATTATTATAATAAGAAGGAGCATATACCATCAGTTTTCTAGGTAATTTTCTGCTGCTATAGCAGGATTGCATGATGGGTTGGCGCTAGAGCTTAACTCTGTAATGATTAATTAGTACAAAAATACAAAGGAGGCAAGTCAGAGGGAGGCATTAATCGGAAGAGTAAATGCCTGGCAAATGCTTACAGCAATGCTCGACATGATGATGATCCGTGTATTTTGTTGTCCTCGTTTTGTACGATTTTTTAAGTGCCACATCACGAAATGCAATTACAATCTTAACACACAGCTGAGCGACAAGGTTCGTACGTAGCGGTTCATATCTATATATATAAACTGGAAGCTCTACAGCAAAACGAATATTGTACTGCTAACTGATGAATGAATGAACAAAACGACACGGTTCCACAGTTCCCCAGGAAAGGAGGGTTTGCTGGCTGATGGTGATGTTTTTCCAAAGGATTCCAAAGGATTACAGAAGGATTTACAGCGAGGAACAAGAAAAGTTTATTTTTCCATGTTTTGATGTTCTTGTTGTTGTTGTTGTTATTTTTTGTTGTTGTTGTTGTTGTTGCCTCATCTTCTTGGTTGATTTTGGTTCGTGTCGCATTGTTGTGGGAGACTCATTAATTACACGTAATTGTTGTTGTTATATTTTTTTCCCTTCTTGTCTTAATATTGCTGACTGCATTTTGCTTTGTTTTTTTTTTGTTCCTTATGTTAACGGGTTTTCTGTGAAAAACAAAAAATTAATTAAATTAATTTGACACAAAAAAATGGCGGTTTGATGCAAAATCAGGTTTTTGTAGAAAATTTTCAATTAATTAAGGATTGGTTATATTCATGTATCCTATTTTTGTAGGAGAAGAGGTGTCAAAAACCTTTCTGAACACCTCACAATTAATTTCCGACACAAACGTAGTCATAACGAAACGAACGAACACGAGAAAATCGAAATGTTTCGCAAATAACGAACTGGTCGCAAACTAGCCCCTACATGACGAATATAAGGCGATAACGAGCAAGTTCGGCAAGCATGTTCTTAACAAGATGCACTTAACTAGTGCATTGGAATTGGAAGTCAAGCAATGCCATGGAACCCTTTCACTCAGAGAGGCAGACAAGCAGGCCAAAGCAATTGGCAAAGAACGGTCGAAGAAAATCAGCGCAACTGGTGAAGAATTGAAGATAGCTGAAATGCATCTCCAGGCCCAGGGTAAACTAAAGAATATTAAATTCCGACTTAGAAAGCATTGTACAATGGGATTTAAGAAATCAAGCAGAACTTAATGCTTCAAAAGCTTAATGCTGCCTACTGTCGTTATAGTGAGACGTACCCCACCCCCCTGCCATTATCTATGAGTGGCTCTTGCATCGAAGAAACTAATCAGCTTGCAATTCTAGGTATGTGTATCACAAACCATCTTTTGTGGAATGATCACACACTTTACGTTGTCAAAAATGCAGCAAGATGTTTAGGTTTCCCTTGGAGATGCAAGAAATTCTTTTCCCCTTTCGATCTGGCTATTATCTATAAAAGTTATATATGTCCAAGGCTTGAGTATAACTCCCATCTCTGGACTAGTGCTCCAGCAACTAACTTAAGTCTCTTGGACAGTATACAAACACAAAGACGAGCCTTCAGAATGATCGGAGACAGGAACATCATCGATACTTTTACGCCACTTTCTCTCTCTCTCTCACTATTTTATCGTTACTTTTACGGTAAGTGCTCTAATGAAATAGCCAGTTGCATGCCTTCCCTCAAGCGATTCAACCGTAATACTCGCGCTTCCAGGAATACTCATCAGTTTACTCTTGAACCCAATTTCGGTCGTGCTGTCAAGTATAGGGATTCGTTCTTTAGCCGTACTACGCGAATGTGGAATTTCCTTCCACGCTCTGTCTTTCCCTCTCATTGTGATGTACTGAAATTCATGACTAATGTTCACCGACATCTCCTTTCAAATCCCCTCCTACTTACCTAAAGCTCGCACTGTGTCTGAAAATCCCCTTTGGTGCCCGCTAAATATTAAAAAAAATAATAATAATAAGTTATGGAAAAGTGACGTCCAATGAGTGTCAATCAAAAAGAAAAATATTAAAATTTTCTTATTGTTAAGCTGTTTAAAGGAAGGTACAAGCTTTAGCAATTTTTTTTAAACTTGAATTAAAACAAAAATAAATTTCGAAAAAGGTATTTGATCCGAATCGATCACTGAATTTATTTTGGCAAAACAATTTCAGCAACTACAAAGGTCCTAAAGTAAAGCTACAATCACACTTATTCCTTTTATTTTTCTGAATCGTTGTCATCATTCCATTCAAAAAAAAAAACCAAATCAAAACAACCAAATATCTAACCGACATTCTCCCAAGACTTTTCAATTAATTCAAAACCCCAAAAAGTCATTCTAGAATGCAAACGAAGCAATTTTTATTTTCAGTTTTTTTTTTTTTTTCTTCAGGAAATAGTCAAATGGAAATTCTCTTGATGTGCATCATTAAACAGAAACACTCTCTCCGTCTCTCTCGTATCACTCACAGACAGAAACCCATAGTCACCCACTAAACTGCCACTTCCATCTGCCTAATGATGTTTGTCTGCATTTGATTGCCAACATTAAAGGTATGATCTCATCCATGAACTACAGAACACCAATAAAATAGGTATTCATTTGGGGAAATAGGAAAAATGTCTGGAGCTCCAAACATTATAAAGCACATTCCAAAAAAAACTATACCTGTATAATCTAGATGAGGAAGGATAAAGACAACAAGAATATAGTTTTAAATTCATTTCCAATTTGTTCAGAATTTTCCAGCAATTGTTTTCTGGTTTAGTAAAGTTGAGAGGCTATAATATACAAATGGATTTTGTTCCAGTAGTCCAAGTTAAGTTAGATGTGTTGCGGAAAATCTATATATGGGTGCTTTAACATCACCACCATAATATGCACCGTGCGGCACTGCTGATGCTGGCTATGGCTCCGGTTGCTTGCTTTTGTTTTGTCTAATCCAGCACAATTTTAAAATAAAGCAAACCAAACGAGAAAACTTGGCTTTGTATCGCTTGTGGTTTTCTTGCTTTCGATGTCCTCATTTTGAAAAGTTCATAATGTTTAGGTATATGGGTGTATGTGAACGGAAATTCCGCGGTTTGTCAGCTGAGTTACATTATAGCTTCGTATAAAATAATATAAACAACAAACAAGCATTCCCTGCTTCAAAATATAAAATTGTTGGTTGTAGAAATAAACTGTATTGGTAGGAACTTCGAGTCCTGAACACAAACAAAAACTTTAAAAGGGAGCATTTGTAAAACTTGAAGAAATTTAAGTCAGTAATCATTAAATTCATTCCATTTAAAGGGTTTTCCAATAAGAGGTGTCATTTTGAATAGCCCCCTATTTCGGTAGTTGTCACTTTTGAAGCTGTAATTTTTTCACATTTGACAAGTAAAAACTACTCCATTACAAAAATTTAAATTCACTATAAAAATGGAAAAAATTTGGCAGACGTAAAATAAAAATACATTTTGGTCTTCGTGAAGCACCTTGTCGGGCCACGATTCAGAAATTGGTGGAAAAATTTGAGATTACGGGACATTCACGTGCGTCGCTCAAGAACAACTGAGAATATTGCTGTTGTAGCCCAAAGCGTTGAAGAAATTTCAGATTTGCTTATTCCTCGACGTTCTTTGGAATTGGGCGTTCCACAAACGTCATTACAACGTATTTTGCATAAAGGCTTAGGTATTAAGGATTATAAAGTTCAGTTAACACAAGAACTCAAGCCAGCCGATCATCAACAAAGTCGTGTCTTTGCTGATTTGGTCCTTGCAATGCATGAAAATGATCCATAATTTAATCAAAAAATCATCTTGACTGATGGACACATTTCCACCTCGGTGACTAAGTCAACAAGCAAAATTGTCGCATCAAGCCTATCCATCCTCAACGAGGGACTGTTTGGTGCGGTTTATGGTCTGGACCTTACTTTTTTGAAAATGAGCCTGCAGCAAAAGTTACGGTGAATAAATTGCGCTGTCGAGCGATGATTAATAATTTTTTACGGCCAGAATTGGATGGTACTAATTCGGACAGCTTTTACTTTCAACAAGATGGCACTGCGTGTCACATAAGCAACGAAACCATCGATATTTTATGGGAAAAGTTTTCTCTCGAAGAGGTGATCACAATTGACCTCTGCGATCTTGTCTTTGCTCCTTGCTACTTCTTCCTTTGGGGCCACGTGAAAGATAAGTTCTACGCCAACAGCCCAGCGTAACAAAATGCAGTCTGTAAAATTTTCTTATACCAGATTAGTTTCATTTTTACGAAAAACGCTTCTCATCAAATTTAAATAAAATTAATCAAGTTTTGTTAAAATAAATTTTATTGAAATAAATAATAAATAAATAAATACATTTTATTAAAATAAATTATTTAAAATAAAGTTTAGATTCTCCATTTATGCAAAAAACACAGCCGTGTCGAAAATTAATTTTAAAAAAGCTGCGAAGTTATCTTTTATCAAGTTTTTTTTTAAAGCAAAACACAAGTCAGAATATAATAAATTATTAAAAATTACGCTCTCTCAGAAGAAATTATAGCCTAAAAACCCAAATCTGGCACATTTGATGATACGAATATTTTAGGTGCTTCTGATGTTGATACAGAAGCTGCTGTAGTTTCGGAATCTTTTGGCACAGATGTTGATGAAGCTGGTTTCTTAGTTGGATTTTTATGGTGCTTGTGTGGCCTCTTTCCTGGCTTGTGATGTGGTCTTGGCTTACCCTTATGATTTCCATGTTCTACCATCACATCCATTTCAACAGCTTGGGCGGTTTCTTTTTTTGGATTTTCAGCAGCAATCATTTCCTTGATTGCATCTTCCAACAATAAATTTTGTCCACTTGGAAAATGTTCTTTCTTTGAATCGTTTTCCACCAGCGCTGGTTTAGCGGCAGTCAATAAGACTCCAGTTTCTTGAACTTTAGTTACTTCTGGTTCTTGAATTGGTAATTTTTCTTCGGGAATTTTTGAATCCAATTTTGATTCAACATTAATTGGTTTTTGAACAATTTCCACCGATTGCTTTTGAAGCTTTGTTTTTAAATCAGATGAAACTAGTTTTTGAAGAACTGAGTGTAATTCAATTTTTTCTGGTTTGGGTTTCACTGATTCCTTATCCTTAATAACTGGTGAGGAATTTTCAAGAGTTGTAGTTTCTTTTTCGATCATTTGAATAGGTGCGTGGTTTTTGATTTCTTCTGGTTTGGACACCTCTTTGTCTTCGTTGATTTGAAGAGGAGCTTTTTCTTTGATTTCTTCTGGTTTTGACTCCATCATGTCGTGAGCAATCATTGGAGATGAAGTTTCAGGCATTGAACTTTCCTTTTCTGAAATTTTAAGAGGTACTTGCACAATGATTTCTTCTGGTTTGGCCATTGGGAGCGAACTTTCCTCAACAACAATATCAGCAATCATTGGTTCTGGAACATCAGATTTCTTTTCAGTTGAAATAACCATTTGTTGTTTCTCGGGAATACTTTCTTCCACAACCATTATAATATCTTCCTTCAATTTCTCTGTCTCTGCTGGAATTTTATTTTCTGCGTTCATTACTGGTATTAAGATTTCTTCAGTTTTATCTTGCATTGGAAGATTTTCAGGAGCCTTTTCCAAAATGTACGAAGCTACTTCAATAACTTTGTCACTTTTTTGTGGGTTTTCTTGTTTTTCTACAAAAATTGTTGGCTCAATATTTTCAACTTTAGCCTCTGAAATTTTGTTCTTAATTTCTGATGGAACAGAAGATTGCATTGGCATTGGTTCCATCATCATTGGTAAGCTGTCTGGAATCATTACTGCCACAATAGGAGATTCTTCTTTTTTCATTTCATTACCCAAAACATCGACTTTAATGTCTGCTACGTTTATTATTTCCATCATTTCAGGTTTCTTCTCTGGAACTTCCTTTTTGCCTTCGGCTTGAGCAATCATTTCCATCATTTCAGGTTTTGCCTCTAAAACTTCTTTCTTGTCTCCATTTTCAACAATCATCTCTGGTACTGGTTTTTCAGATTCTTTCATCAATGGCATAACTTCCGAAATGACATCTACCTTAACTGGAGTTTTAACGACATCTTTCTTAATACTCTCGACTTCTAGCGTTTGCTTCTCGGAGTTTCCGGAAGCACTATTTGCCATCTGGCCTTGAGGAAGGGCTTCCACTGCAGCTGAAGGTTTTCCAATCAAACTCGAGAGCTTATTGTAGATAGCGGCGGCTATTGATGGCAATTTAGTTTTGTTCTCACTTTCATTTTTGTCTGCTACTGGCTTTTTCGATTCTTCAGTAATTTTTACCTCAATTGGTTTGGCAATAATTTCGGATGGACTAGCATCTTTGTCTTGGGAAGCAGACAAAGGTTCTTCGTTCTTAATTTTAATTTCCACTTCTTCTACTGGTTTTTCGCTTGATTCTTGTTTGACGTCTTGGACAATCATTGAGTCAATTGCCATTGCACCAGCTGACACAGGCTTGATTTCTTGGATGATTTCTTCTTCGATAATAATTGGTACAGCAACATTTTCCATTTCCGGTTTAGCTGGAGCCATTTCCGATGACTTTATTGGCATTGGAGGAAAAGCCATTGGTTGTGGTGGATTACCAGCAAATCCCAATAATTGCAAAACAATTGGCTTGCTTTCACGGTTTATCGTTGCCTCGGCATCGAGAAAAGCCGAATGGTCTGGTTTCTGATTCTTGTGATGACCAGCATTATGTTGAGAATGCTTGTGCTTATGATGATGTTCAGGTAACTCATTTGCACTCAATGAGTTTTCCAAAGGCATAGAAACCAAAATCACATCAGTTTTAGTTAACTTTTGTGGGTTTGTATCTACAACAAACATTTCCTCAACAATTTCGCTATCATCAAATCCATTGGAATATTTTCGGTTGATATTCCTAAAACGAGGATTATAACTCCTCCTTGCCAAGTTTCCTTAAAAAAACAAACAATTTCAAAGTTATATTGAAGTATTTCAGCAATTAAAAAAAATATATATATTTCTTACCCATGGTATCTTGCAAAAGAACGGCAAGACATAATATTATAAAAAACTTCATTGCCATATTGCGGATTGATGAACAAAAATTCTGAGATACTTTTTTTTTTGGGTGTGTTTTGTTAAGACAAACCAAAGAAACTTAAATCACAGAAATGGTGGAACGAAGTCGAGATTGGTACGTTCCCCGTCAAAGAACTAAACTTAACTAAGCCTTGAGAAGTTTTTTGGTTAATAAGTAGAAGAAGATACATATACTTTTTTTTTTTGAAGTTTGGTGGCGGCGGCATTTTAAAAGTTCTTTACCCCAAAGATTATATTGAACGGATTTAGGTCGCACATTATTTGAGAGGGAATGAATAATTAATTAGCTTCACAAGTCAATATTCTATAGATACATAAGTTGAGTTGAGAAGAAGATAGTGGATAGTTATGTATTGCCAAAGAATAAAAAAAAAGTGATATATTGCAAAGATACATGGGACTTGTGTAGTCTTTTTTTTTTTGGGGGGGGGGGGGGGGGATTGGTTAATTTGAATGAAAATATTTTGACCCAGTTTGTGTTTTAGATTTGTTGCTTTCTCTTTGAATTATTTTTTCTTCTCTCTGATCATCTGTGATAATAAACTAATTGATTTATGCAAGATGTGAAGTCGGAGAAAAAGATATTATGTATTTATATATTCTATACATAAAGTTTGATAGAATGAAGAATAAATAAATACTTACCTTCCCATTAGTTTATGTTTATTGATTTTTTTTAACTATATCTGGGCAATAAAGTTTAAACTTTAATTATTATGAGTTTGTTTAAACATTTATGTAGAAATCTGATAGAAATTTAGGTAAAGGTACTTGGGGATTTTATTTAAATTTTTAAAATAAGATTAGGCAAATTTGTTATCTATATTTAAATTTTTTTTATTTTGGTACAGAGAAATTGTTGGTCATTAGCCTGTACATTTACTACTTTTAAGATTATGCAGGTTGGATCAGTAGTTATTTATTAAATGTGAGTTTATTTTTAAAATACTAAAAGGTTTTATTAATTTTGACAAATTTTTTAAGGAATTCAAAAATTGAATTGAAATTGTATGTTTTTTTAGTTTAACTTTGATTTTTAAGTACCTAAGAACAAAGGGTGTATTTTTTTAGAAGATAGAACTTTAAGTTAGCAACAGTTCTTCAACTGGCGGCCATTTTAACAGCTGTTAAGTAATTTGTGTTTGGTTTGGTTTGACATTTCAACATAAATAGACTGACGCCTGAACAACGCTTGCAAAGAGTGCAAATTTATCCCGATCCCGATATTTCATAAGAGAATTTTGCTAAGCAAAAGCTCACTTTTGGTTGAATGGCCACGTCAATAAACAAAACTGCCGTTTTGCAGTGAAGACAGTCCTTAAGCGCATGTTGAGGCACCGTTAAACCCAGAAAAACTGGCTGTTTGATATGCATCGTTTTTAAAGAGGTACGGACCGGTAATTCATCTGGCCCATAAATTGAATTACTGGTCCGCACTTCCTTGAAAACGATGCTAGCCAGAATGTTACAGTCAATAGTGACCGCTATAATAGAGCCATGACTTTTTCGTTATTCAGTTTCAACAATTGAAGTAAACGTTTTGGACCGTGACTCGGTCCAGAAAAATCTGAAAATTTCGTAGTTTTATAAAACTTCTTTAATCCATTGTCATCGTAGCCATCTTTCAATGGAATTCAACCGTTTATAGCTTCATAGATGGTCAATGAACTATATTTTGGGGGAAATGAAGTATTTTCTTGCAAATCTCACATTTTTCGGGAGCAATACAAAAATCTGCGAAATTTTAAGATTTTTTAATACTTCGTTTGTTGTTTGTTCGACCCGAGTCAACACTAAGCATAACCTATCCGACTAACTTTTTGTTTGAAACCGAGTTAGTCAACTCGTTTTGCAAGTCGGTTTTCAAATCAGTTTACCCAAATCTCAATTCGGATCAACTCAAATTGAAAAATGTTCGGTTTGATACGTCGTTAATCAAAGATTGGACTCCAGATTAAATTACGTCGGAATTAGAGGTGGTGGTCATATGAAAGCAATCATAATTTAAATTATAAGAGAATGGAACCATTTAGGTCCATAGAAAAATTTACTAATCATTGGGTCCGCAGCTAAAGGGTTTTCCAATGAAACCCCACAAAAAAAAAATGAAAAAAGGCCCCAAGAAATGAAATAAGACCCCAAAATTTGAGAAATTTTGTTGTTGTTGTTTTGTGTACTTTCTTTTAGGGCCTTATTTCATTTTTTTTGTGGGGCCTTATTTCCTGGGGCCTAATTTCGCGGAGCCACTTAGAACATTGCTGCTATAGCCCAAAGTGTTGAAGAAAACACAGGTTTGTCCATTTCTCATCGTTCTTTCAAATTAAAATTCACTTTAAAAATGGAGAATATTTCCCAGAGATGGTTCGTAAAACTAAAACATCTTTGGTCATCGTAAAATTCATTTCAGAAATTGGTGGAAAAATTTGAGCTGTCGGGTAAAGTAAGCAATGTGAAGAATAAAACCCGTGCACGTCGCTCAAGAACAACTTAGAACGGCTCCGCGAAATTAGGCCCCAGGAAATAAGGCCCCAAAAGAAAAAATGAAATAAGGCCCCAAATTGGGGTATTTTTTCATAATGAAATTATGCCCCAATGAAATAAAGCCCCACTGAAATGAAAAAATGTCCCAACTTGTTTTGACTTTTTTTTAGAAAAATGAAATAAAGCCCCAATTTATTTTTTTATATAAAAGTTTATTTTTGAAAATGAAATAACAAAAAAAAATACTTGGATTGTATACTGTAGAATTTCACTGTTGTGGAACCTGTTGAAAAAATCAATTAGTAGCACAATTGAGTGATCTTTTCTCCTCATTTCCTCGTGTAAAGATTGTGTTGAAAACCATCAGGGAGCAACAGAATAGCTAAAAAAATCGCGCGATTTTTTCAGCTATTCTGTTGCTCCCTGATGGTTTTCATTACTCCCTGATGAGAGTTTAAGGAGTAACAGAATAGCTGAAAAAAATTGCTCCTTGATGGTTTTCATCATTATCTTCTGTAAAAGACAATATTATTTTAACATTTTCAAACAAATTATGAAATAAGGCATAAATTGTTTTTTTTTAAATAAATTAAGCCCCAAAAACAATTTGAGATTTTATTTCATTGGGGCCTTATTTCATAATGAAATTATACCCCACAAAAAAAAATGAAAAAAGGCCCCAAGAAATGAAATAAGACCCCAAAATTTGAGAAATTTTGTTGTTGTTGTTTTGTGTACTTTCTTTTAGGGCCTTATTTCATTTTTTTTGTGGGGCCTTATTTCCTGGGGCCTAATTTCGCGGAGCCACTTAGAACATTGCTGCTATAGCCCAAAGTGTTGAAGAAAACACAGGTTTGTCCATTTCTCATCGTTCTTTCGAATTGGGCATTCCACAAATGTCACTACACCGTATTTTGCATCAAGTCTCATGTTTTGTGAGATCTTGTGACTTAGCACCTTGCGGCTTCTTTCTTTGGGGCCACGATAAAGATAAGGTCTACGCCAACAGCCAAGCGTTGATTTAAGACCTCAAAGATGAAATTAATGACGCTATTGAGGGCATACAGCAGCCCTTTTTGCTATTTGGTGATGGAAAATTTCATGAAAAGGATATTGCTGCGTGTTAGCGTAGCCATGGCGGCCATTTGGCGGATGTTGTTTTCCATTATTAATGGCAAACTTTCCTCTTTATATTAAAATAAACATCCGATTTTTTATCTCAAAAAATGGCATTTTTCTTTGAATATCAAAATAATACCTCTTATTGGAAAACCCTGTACTTTGAAAATAAACTGTCAAATTTGACAGTTTTGTACTTTTTCATTAATGAATTAAAGTCTCAAAATTTCTTGAAAAACACAGAAAATAAATTTTAAATATAATGATGTTTATAAGCTTTTTTATTAAAGTTCATCTTCACCAAGGACTACAAAGATATTAAAGAAATTGTGCCAATCATTGGTTTGACGGGTGTCAATTAACGGACAACCCATGCGCCATGCCATTCATTTGCAAAAATACATGTTAACTTGGAATACTGGTGCTTTAAAAATTTAAACTACAGCTCTTTGATGAAATTTTGAAATATACACCTTAAGCTAAATAAATAAAACAAAAAAAAACGGAAACGAATTAGCATCACTTGAGCGTATCACTACATATTCCATACCATATATTACTCTTATTATTGTTCAATAACTTTCTGTGAAAGAAAAAACTTTATATTTGTCCAATTTTATCCTATCATCCTTATTTTATGGGTTTCCCTTCATCTTCAGTAACTGATCAACTGATTTCGATACATTTTTATCCACAGCTTCAGGTTGACTTTCCAGATAACAACAACTGAAAGTTATCTTAAAATGCCTTTGTCATCTGCATTAACGAACACTTTTTCCAAAGTTTTCTCCTCAGCTGAAAATGCTATTAAAACTTTTTTGCTGTAAATTTTTAAATATCTCTTTATAACAAAAAAAAGTACCTACCTTACCTTTGTTGTTATTTTTTTTTTGTCTGACAACAAAAACATGCTTCAGCCTTAAATCTTATTTGTGGTCGGTTCTTTTGGGTGAGAAATAAAAACATTTTAAAATTAAACTTGTTTGGCAGTTTGCACTATGGTCAAGGCATTGATCACACAGATGATTAATGTTTAAGTGCTCGTTGGAGTGGTTAGGTTGAGTTACTCGATAATGATGTGTTATCGAAAATGAATTAGTTAGTAAGTTAGGTATAGAATAGAATTATTGGAGATATCTCTTTGAGAATTGGTTGATGAGGGAGAGGTTTGTTGAAATCTCTTGTTTTTGTTGGTAGTGTGATAATAAGCCAGCTTTTGGTAGACTTGAGGCGAACACATTTAGTCACAAGATCAAAGGCCAAAAGGATGAATGACTTTGGTTTTGATACTATGGGTTCTTGAAGTGTATGGATTTTAACAAGAGTAGGATTTGAGACTAGTTGTCTGAATATTGAGGCCAGAGGCCGGTAGCTGTAGGTTGCTTATTAGTATTTTCTTAAAATGTCTATTCCAGTTAAAATATAATATTATTTTAACTTAGTACCTTCTGGCACCTTAGGGTTAATAATTTTGAAAGATAAAGTAGTGTCTTTTTAAAATATGGGCGCCGTTTAGTGGGATAAATATTTTTTATTCGTAAAACTTACTTCATAGTAAAATAAATTTTAATCGTTTCGCAATATAGTGATTTTTTCGCAAATTCAAAATTTCATCAAAGCAATCACTTCGCAAAAATTCTTTTGCGCAAAAATTCTTTTGCGTTATTTTATGTTCCATATTACTAAGATGGAAGTTTTTTGTTTTGATAAATTTTATCGATAACTACTGTCGTGATGACGAAAAAACAACGTCTTGTTGTCATTCATAGCAACGTGCTGTGATTCTTATTTCATCGTCGTATCTCTATTGAATGTTTTGCATTGGTCTGAGCCAGCCTTTTAAACAGTTTTGCCTTTTGATGCACACTTAAAATATAGTGTTGTCGACCCAACCTAACCTAATTAACAAACAGACACAATAAAACAAACGTGTCTAAATATAACGAAACGAATTGACAGTAACGAAATTGGAGGAAATGAAAGAAACGTTATATCTCGTTTATTTTCTGTTGAGTAAAGTGATGAACACAGTAGAGTGGCAGTCGATGCGACTTATAATTAAAATCAACGAATCATACCTCTGTCAAACCAAAGCGATTTTGTCGCAGTAACAAAGAAAACAATAATAACAATGATGCGACAGATTCGCGTCGGACTAGGAGTGCCTTCAATATTTAAACACTTAGGTTTAAGAAGAATTTTTGAATATTTAAATAAAAAAGTAAAATATAAAATAGTAAAAACTTATTTTAATTTAAGTACATATTATGTATACCTATCCAAACGAAGCAACGAAGTAGATATACATATAGTGGTTATTCCACCAAATGTTGATATCCAAACGGACGAGGAGGATTTATATGATGATGGCTTGTTTGATACCTGTTGACATGCCAGGAGCAGTAGAGGCTAAGGCCAACGATGAATTTGACAGCAAAGACGATATCCCACTTGCTTGCCCAACGGATGAATGCTCAGCCAGAGGTGAGTTTCAGAATAATGCTCCTGAATGGTCAGAACATGTGGCTCATGCTAATAAAGTAGACGAAACTTTCGACTATTTCGAAAATTTATCAAAAATAAAAGAGAAGACGGAATAAGAAAGAGAAGTTCGAATCTTTGAACACTTCTTCAATGATGAGGCAATGAACTTGATTGTAGAGCAAAGCCGATTATTTATGCACTGGACCAGAATTTTCACACATATTTAGCAAAGAACACACCTTGGAACCTCTTGGAAAAGCCAAAAGATGGTCAGCAACAGTAAAAGAGAAGGTAGTCTTTCCACAGCCAAAACCATTACATAGTGGCAATTGACTAATTTTTGAACAACTACAGAATCAAAATAAAAGGCAAGAAATGGTGGTGGCTATTCTTCACACTTCAACTAAATGGTTGTAAATGCATGGCGACTCCATTCTTTGCAAATCAAATGAAACCGCAATCTACTTTCATTTGTTAGAATCATAGCGAGGACCTATTTATATTCCGGGCCTTCAACAAAAGCTCTAAATAAGCCAAATATGATAAAAACTTTGATTGACAGTGAAGGAGGACATTTCCCCAATAAAATTAAAAATAAACTATGATGCCGGATGTAGATACCACAGCAGAGTTCGATGGATCTGTGAGAGGAGCCAATCTATTCTTTGCATCGAAAAAGAGTGTTTCAAAATATTTCATAACTAGGAACATAATGTACTCATATCTGCCCACCCCTCTATATCCAAACTTAACAAAATATTTTTTTTTTAAATTGTATTTTTGGTCAAATAATTAACTTATTCAACAGGATTTTAACGGTTTTTCATTTTTGTTTATTTTTTTAAGGTGCGTGGTTAGTATTTAAATCATCTATTGTAACTATGAAAGTGTCAAAATTCAATATTTTCAAAGTTACACTCATTACATTAGGATAATTGAACAATCCACTAAAATGAGCATTTATAAATGTAAGGGTTTTTGAACATTTTTCGAAAATACAAACAGTATCGCGTTAACAGGTTTTGTAAAACAAACAAAATATTTTGCTTACTTGCAAATAGTTCTTAAGAAATCCTGATGCAGAATACTGAAGTAAAATAAATTTAATTTTATAAAAATTCATTAAAAAATTTGTCAAAATTTTGAATCAAGTGTTTTTTTTCAAATTTTTTTAATTATTTTTAAATTTTAGCCTTTTTTCTTGTAGTTTTTAAAAATTGAAATAATGCCCAAAATAAAACTATTGCGAACAGAAAAAATAAGTCCTCTCTATAACTTTCATAGAAAGTCATATTAAAACAAAAGAGAAAATCTTATTGACTTAATATAAAAATGAATGCCATCTAAAACATTTTATTTTTTACTTGCGACTATAGGTACTATATTGCAAGTTTTGGATTCATCCAAAAAATTCAACTCGAGATATTAATCAGACCTATAACATTACGATGATGGAGAACGCAATTCTGCCTGTCTGTATGTCTGCACCTCGACCTACAGCCTAGGCTACTGAAGCGATTTTCTTCAAACTTTGGACATAAGGTTTTGGGGAGATTGCCTAGAGGGGAAAATTTTTTAGCTACAAAAATAACGGTCATAGTAAGGTTTAGACAAAAAAAATTTATCTCGAAAACAGCTTTAACAATTTTGATGACATTTTTTAATCGGGTATTCCCGAAATATTTTTTACGAACATACATAAACCCAAAAGGTATTTAAAACCATAATCTGATCTACTATTTTACATAGAAAGGCCGGGTATTTTACTTATGTCCGATTTTACCCCCATTTCCCCTAATTATTTGCCGAAATTGAATGCAAGCTTTCTATGCTTGTCAATAAAAGTTTTCAAAAGAATAGTAATCATTTAAACGCAATTTCTTATACCCTAGGTACACAATAGTTTTCAAACGGCACACCTGTAATGTCAATATGGGATCCGTTACTACGGGAAACCCCCACAGTAAATTACTTACCAAAAAGAGAAACTGCTAGATAAAAAAAGATAAAAATACCCAAAACGAAAACCGAAAAATAATTAATATTTTCATATTCTTAATTTAAAATAAACAAATACCCTAACTCAAATTTATACAAAAATTTGTGTTTTTTTATTAAAATTATATCCAAAAATTCCAAAAACTAATTACTAAATTACCAACTGACCTATGACAATAAAAATATCAACCTACAAACATGGCGCCTATACTTTTCTAATCAACAAAAAACATAAATCTAAAAATAAAAAACAACAACAACAATAAATACCCAATATGCAAAATAGCAAATTTAATAATAACAACATAAAAAAAAAGTTTCTATAAATAATAACAATATAATATAAAGTTTTGTCTGAATAATAAATTTATTATTTTTCATTTCCAAAAATCACACACAAAATAATAGATAGATAGATAGAAATATCTAAAAACATTTTTGTATAATTAATTCATTGCCTCTCAGAGTTGTCGACGACGAAAAACCCGTTTTAATAAAATACAAAACTTAAATAGGTTTTTAGCTTCAGGGTAGGTTAGGCACAACGTATAGATACGCGAGTACTCATTGCTATTTGCCAAACGCCTTTTAGATCACAGTTGGAAGCTGACAACTCGATTACCATAAAACTCCAATTACATTCTCAATCAAATTCAGAAGTGAAAATTATTATGTTTGACGCTAAAATGAGCGGTTCTTCTAATGAAACGGTAGAATTCCCATGGCAGAGTGGTAAATACACGTTGATGAATTTATAATTAACTTTAGCTAAAAGTTTTGTTCAATGATGGCGATGTGGATGATGCGGATGATGATGATGATGTTAGAATTTTTAGGAACAATGGAATGTTTATAATATTTTGGAAGAAAGAGCTTTTTCAATTATAAAGGCAATCCATTAGGTTCTGATGTGATCTGATGGTAAATTGTGATGGTTTTATTCGATTGACCGGGGTCAGATTTGATTGCGAGAACTCAAACATGAAAGAACGTTTTGCAACAACTACTTCAATAGTGGTTTGGGTTTTATTAGCTAGTTCGTGGAAACCTAGTGAACGTAAGTGATTCAACATAAATATTAATTGGGTTCATAAAAGTTAACATAACTGAATTTTTAATTTCCAGAAATCCCTTTGGATGATGGGTCAAAGAACCTTGATTGTGATGATGGAATGGAACCCTGTGTTAATTTAAGATACCGAGCATTGGAATATGATGAAGCAGTAATGAAACTGCTAATGGAGGTTCTTCTGAAGCAGCACAATACATTTTCCGAAGAAGATGATCATTCGGAAAACTCAAATACGGAAGTCGATGATATGCAAGTTGCAACAACCGAGAACACCTTTAATAGCATTATCAATGCCTCACAGAACAATAAATCCACAAATGGAATTTTAAGTCCCGAACTGCATGGTCAAGCATCAGGCCAAAAATACTCCAACCATCATCACATTGCTCCATTTCTGCATCTCCAAAAACAAATACTAAAGTCGAAAGATGATAACACTGATGGACTCCAAAGGAACGTCATTTCCAAAACATTCGACCAACTGAATTCCATAAAAGATAGCAATGATGATAATCGATTTGACTCGATACCGCCAGTTCATGCAGAACGTATTAGTATGAGCCCCTTCATTGAATGGGGAATTCAGGGTTCAGGTGGGAAGTTGGTTGCTGCTGTAACAACAACAACTCCACAACCAACATTAGATTCTTCTGTTTCCATCATCAAGAACATGCTTTCGTCCAAGTACAGGGAAACCAAAAGAATATCATCAGGAATCGAGGACGATGGTGACTCCGCCGCCGCCGCCGTCGATGGTCTACATTCAATACTCCTTCTTCCGCACCCATTCGACGGATTCACTGAAACACTACCCTTGCCAACAACATACCGAGAACATTTCAAAAGGCCCATCACAACAAAACCAAAGAAGAAATTGGAGCTTGTTGACCACCACCAGCATCGGGATCAGGATGTAAGAGGTGAAATTCAAATGGAAATATTAAATCGGCCAATTAGTACGGGCAAACCAATGACAACGCCACCTGGTGTTGGTATTGCTGTTGGGTGTGAGAATGCAACAAGTGACAGTAGTAGTTGTAGAATGAGCAATAAAAAACCAATCAATAGCATAAAAGTCAAGATGGGACAAAAGCCATCAACAAAGATGACATCGACAACAGAAAGAAGGATTTTCGGGAAACCAAGAATCGGTTTTCTAAATTCAAATCCGAATAACTCTGTTGCTGCTTCTGTTCATTCTTCAATTTCGAGCAAAACCGATGGTAATCTAATATCAGCTTTGGCCTCGAATGTGGATAGTGATAGAAATGATGATGCTGGGAATTCTTCGGTTGAGGATGTCGATGGCGATGGCGATGATGGGATGGAGTACTATGACGAAAAAGAAGACGTATTTGCTGAATATTCTGACACGAATGATGTAGAGAATCGTAAAAACTTCGCCTTCTCTAAAGAATCACCAACACCCATAGAGGCGGCTGTTGAAGATGATGATGATGATGATGATGTCGATATCGATGATGATGATACCAAGTAGTGATGTGATGATGATGAAAGGAGAAGGTGAATGCATTGATTTGACGACAAACTGCTTAATTATTCAAAATAAAACTTCCTGTGGCTAAAGAGAATATAACACCTAACAAATTAAGTGTTTTATTGTGTATATAAAATCTAGTGTGATGGAAAGGGGTGTGTTCAGAAAACATACATCATCATCCATGGAAAAAATGGCATGTGTTGTGTGGACTGTGGAGTGTTGTAGTGAAGTAGGAGTTGAGTTGAGTTGGGCTCTTGTTGGCTATAAGTTGATTGTAAACCTATCCTATATCTCCACTGGGATTTGTTTGTTTCTTAGTTTATGGGCCAGTGAACTAATGTTACCATCTTTACTTCACTTCGATTCTCCGATAGTTGTTGTTGTTGTTGTTCATCTTTTTTTTTTGTCGGTTTTATTGTTTTCTTTTGTTCAAATTGAATTGAGTGAATGTAAATATGGGTTTGAGGGTTTAAGTTGGCTTTTTCGTACGTTGTTGCCCTTTTGTGTGTATAAACAAAACAAAAAAAAAAATTAAGAGTGGTTGAATATTGATTTTGGTTTTAATATAGGTAAATGTGGAATCAGTAAGCTTTGCTATTTTCTTTTTGTTGGTTTTGGGAATCAATTGAAGATGACCAATGTGTAAAAGTTTTTAGTATGTTGTAGGTTTATAATAGGAAGATAAATCTTTTGTTGTGGGTTTTTATTTATTTAGGGCAAATAGTAAAATTGTGATATGTCAGTTAAATATGGATATATGTAAATGTAGAAGTAGAAATGGTCATAAGCCTTTGGATGTTTTCAATTAAGTGATTCAGAAATAGGTAAGAGAATACTAGCACCATCGAAAGTGATGCTGATATGATTGGAGCCATCTGCGTTATGAACTGTAAGAAAACATAGAATTAAAAACGTAGGCGTATTCTTTGAAAAAATCAAGCCCCATCCAGAGCCATTTGGTCCTGTTTCGTGGAAGTGCTGTGCTGGCGGGTAAGGAAGACGGATACTTCCGGTACCGTTTTTGTAACAAGTAGTTATCTCATTGGGGCAGTGAAAATACTTAATGCTGATGGTTGGAATATAGCTTTGTATGCAGATTCTTAAACAATTTGTCATTTGTCATTTTTTAAGTTGGAAAAAATGTATTGCCATTTTTAAATTTTTTTTTTTAATTTTCTTAAAATTATTAAAAATATAAAAACTAAAACTACAAAAAATTAACATAAAATAATTTTTTAGAATTCAAGGAATATTACAAACATAGCTTTTTTTAAATTTACTTTTTAAGTTTCTCAAACCAGGGGTGGTATCGGCTAAGGCGATAGTTGATAGTTGATAATCAAAAACGATAGTTTTGCTCCATGTAAGGTGTTTATCAAATCTACAATCGTTTTCATAGATTTTTGTGAGTAACATCGTTAGTTTGGATTTAATTTCTAAAGCAAATAAATTATTTGTAGAATATTGTCAAATAAAAGCAAATACATAAATAAGAGAATCGGAATGTCTACTTCAATAAGAATATTTAATAACGCGAATATGAGAATATAGAATTCCTGGAGGTATAATAATGAATACTACGTATATAATTCTTAATCTTAACTTTCCAATTTTTTTGATTTTTTTTTCAATTTTGTAATAATAGGTTGCATTGATGGAATACATGTAATGATTCTCCGGCCTAGAGAAATCGAAAAATTGTTTTTTAACCGTAAAGGAAGGCATAGCATTAATGCAATGATTGTGAGTTAATTGTAAAAAAATATTTATTACAAAAATTCAAAAAGCTTTTTTAAGATCTTTGACGAAAAAACAAGGATCATTGCTATTAATGCAAGATATGGTGGTAGTGCACATGACAGTTTTGTGTGGCGCCAAAGTGAAGAAAGGGTGGCATTGGAAAGAGAACACTTATTAAATAGAACATCATCATGGCTGCTATGTAGAATTTAACAAATATAAATCATAAGTTGTACTTTACGCATACTTTTCAAGGAGACAGTGGCTATCCTCTAGATTCTAGAACCTTTCCTTTTGACACCTTACAGAAGCGCCAGTGCAAAGCGCTGAGCAAAATGACGTTTCTCACTGTAAGTGCTGCCAAAAACTCAAACTGTTTTATTGATCACTTTACACAGAGCAAATCAGAGTTGATAATCAAAAACAACTATCAATAAAGCGACAGTCAACAATCGCGTTAGCCGATTCCACCCCAGTTTTTCAAAACTAACTAAAAATGTCAAATTATGTTCTTTTTCTCTTCAAAAATTGTTACACTGAGTTTTCTTTAGTAATTAAACTTTTTGAACTTGGGAAGTACCGTTTCATTCAAATAGGTGTCTGAAATTGTGCGGATCAGAAAATGGGCAGTACATAAAGTGATTGCAAGCGGATGATGCATCTTCACTCGCTGGCTCCATTGACAGCAAAGAAAAATTGATTTACTTTGGGGTCCGTCACCTTATCGTCAAGCACTCAGGGCGTTTTTCACTTCTATTGTTAGGAATGCTTCGTGGATTCTGCGGTATATCTTAGCTTGTTCGTATGATCTTCCGCACATAGAATTTCGGAACTCCTTGTTCGATAAGTACAACAGCCGTAGGTATTGTTTTTCGTAGATGATATCTACATATAGCTCTAATCCTATAGATTCTGATCGGTCCGGGGTCAGCAACATAGGAACTCCCTGGCGGGATATTGCCTCTTGTATACTACATTCAGCTCTAAATTTTTTGAAACAATTTGAAAACTGCGAAATGTGTCCGCAAGTTTTCGAGACTGGTGTTTTCATTGTTTCATCTTCTTCTTTTATAACACCAGTGATCTTCAATTGCATTAACCTTATGACCTGCATTCATCCTTTATAGAAAGCTTTGAGGTCTTATTGTGTGTCACTAGGTTCACTTTGGTGTTATTTAACTAGATGGGATTCATTAATTACTGGCCTCTGACGATAATCGGGATTCACTGCTTAGATATTCTAAATCCCAGTTTTTGTTATTTTGTACATTTAAATGAAACAAAATGATAGGTCCAAGACCGATTGATGGTAATCAGCGACGCGCAGTATCAGACCGCTTAAAATACCGTTTTGAACCGTTTTTAATATATGTAACCGAAATCGTTTAAAGGTAAAATTCGCAAATTTGGCTTTTTTTCAAATTTTAACGAAAACATTGAACAACAACCAGTGTGACCACTCGAACACCCACCGACGAATTTAGTAGAATTGTTGGATTCAATTTAAAAACTCTTCAACCTTTAAAACTCGTGATTAAATTTGTACCTTTCTTCGCTTAATTTTCCGGTCTATTAAATAGTCTAATAATGTGCTTGGAAAAACTTTCAGAAAAAAATCTTAACAAGTTTCAACTATTCAAGAAATAATAATAACTGAATTGAATTTTATCATTCAAATGTTAAGCTTTCTTCCACGACTCCAGCCCTTCCTCATTAACACCCCTAGTTTGCCCTTTTACCCTAATTTGAAGAACCTTATGTAGAATAACTTTTTTTTTCGAGTGCAAGTTTGTCCACTGACTTAAAAAAAATCCTGAAAAACAAAAAAGAAGAACGAAGAAAAAAAAATACCAATAAAAAACAACCCACAATGATTATCCCACCATTTATTCGGTAAATGCTTACCCTCGACAAGCTAGAGCGACCATTACACTTTATCATTCACACTTTATTAGTATCATGATTGCTGCCCATAAAACTAACCAAATAAATTCCAATTAAAATAAAAACCCAGCCAGAGCAGAGAGTGTGCAAGAATAATTCGCAACCAGTCAAGGCATTTAATTTTACCAATCGGTATATCTTTCTCGTGCGTTTGCTCTTGTCCAACAATAGCTGGCCGTGGCCCTTCTTCAGCATTCTTTAGGACACCCTTAATATTATACAGGGTATATGTGGTCGAATGTCCATCGAAATAAAAAAGGAATATAATTTGTTCTCCTTGAATGAATTACTAGCTTCTTCTTGTTGACCTTCCCCTCGGAATTTTTTTTGTCTGAATTTATGGCTAAAAGTCGGAAAGGCTGTCCTGTATCCGAAGAGGATAACAACAGAAACAACAAAGTCGTGTGTTACTGACTTGATTTAATCAATAAATTAAAGCTCATCAGATACGAAGCACTTACTTCTTGGCTGTAACAAGGTGTAAAAGTTACTTTATTAATGAAAATGTATCCTTATACTCCTACTTTGTTGTATAGGTAGGTTTGGTTAGTAGGAACCGGTATACCAGTCAAACAAACATACCCCAGCCCCTGATGCCAAAGTTTGGCTTTAATTCTGATTAAAATGATGAAGGGCCAGTGGGTCTGGGTATACTCGTATCGTAGCTATAGATAGGTAAGTACTGACCAATCATTTGTGTGTCTTGTGGGTGTAGACTTTGTGGTGGAGGTGACCCTTCTCAAAAATTCTTGGAAAAAGGAAGGAAATAAAAGGAAACCACATCAGATACCTATAGTATAAGTTCCTGCCTATTGTTGTTTTCATTTTTGTTATTGGCCTGCCTTTAATTCCAAAGCATACCGAAGCACTATATGAATGCTTTGTTTAATAGGATTACTCTTAGTCTTAGCAGGTGAGTGCGAGTCTGATTTATTGTTGAATTCCAGTAAAGTAGACAGTTTACAAAATGAAAATTTCACAATTTAAATTTACAAAAAGTATGTCAGTGTTGGCATGAGGCAACCCCTTGAAGATAATGGATGACTGGAATATGTGATAATCCGCACTGGGGTACTTGTAAAGTTGTTTGACACTATAGACTTTGAAAATATCGATGGAAAGCCCTTTCCATAGTGTTCTGCAGAAACTGATCAAATTCGTCATCGAAATGTGGGGAGTTTACAATTTAAGGGTTTCAAAGATCCCAAACTAGTTTTTCCGCATAAGTTTTTGATAGTAAATTTAATTGAAGTATTCTTTACAAAACCTACAGCGGGGTTTGTTCATAAAAAATGGATGCAATTCAAGTATTAAATAAAATGTACCACGCCGCTGATTTGAATCAACACCTGTCTTGTGTCTTCTCTATTTGACGTAGACAACATGTCAACACCAGCTGATGTAAGCCGTCTGTAGCGGGCTTGATTATAAAGCCAATACTTTTTTCAAATTAAATTACGCAAAACCTTATAGTTATTTTATTATTACTTAAAAAAATTAATTAATTCTAAAACAATTACATTCAACAGACACTGGCCGCAATTGCAAATTGTATTTATCTATCTGTCAAGTGTTTTATAAAATAAATTCGTTAAAAACTCAAATCGTCTTTCAGTAGACACACACGCCATGTGTTTCCAGCCAACAACAAAATTGTTCTGGATCTTTCTCGAAAAGCTGATTGCTGGCTGCGTTCACAATCCCCAAACGTCAAAATACAGGTGCGCCATCTAGTTTTCAAACAGAAAATAGTTCAAGGCAAAATACCTAGGTCTTATTCTGGATAGGAAATTAAGTTGGAAACCTAACATTCAAGACAGAATAAACAAGGCCACAGTAGCCCTGTTTTCTTGTAAGAAAGCCATTGGTAATAAATGGGGATTAAAATCCCACATTACACACTGGCTATTTATCTCGGTTATAAGGCCGATCCTTACTTACGGAGTAGCGGTCTGGTGGACTGCGCTCGATATTGCGACAAATCGTGAAAAACCCAGCAAAGTCCAACGAACAGCCTGCCTATGTATGGGTGGAGCACTCCGCTCTACCGCCTCCGCCGCACTTGATGTTCTGTTCCATCTAATACCACTGGACATCTTCGGAAAACAAATGGCTGCAAACACTGCCATACGGCTTCAAGCCTCCTCACAGTGGATCAATAATGAAATTAGCAAATCCGCTATTCTGAATTCGTTTAGATCGATAAATAGTAATATGGACTACACCATTCTCCATCCTCACTTCAACCAACATAGCTTTAAGGTGACTATCCCTTCCAGGTCTACCAGGTCTACAGGATACATCATTTCTGAACGATGATCCTATTAACTTCTTCACCGATGATGGATCAAAAACGGATGATGGGGTTGGAGGAGGTGTATACTCCGATAGACAAAAATTAAGTCTCTCCTTTCGTCTACCTGATCATTGTAGCGTGTTCCAAGCTGAAATCCTGGCTATTAAAGAAGTCCTTTCATGGCTCAAGGAAAACGTTATATCAACAACCGATGTACGCATCTTCTCAGATAGCTAAGCCAAGTTAAAATCAATAGACTATGTCTCTACTAACTCACTAACAGCCCTAAATTTTCGATTATCTCTTACGGAGATGGCAACACAATTCAATATTCACCTTTCCTGGGTGCCGGACCATAGAGACATTCCAGGAAATTACAAAGCAAATTACAAATTACTTTACCTTTGTTGGCCCATAATGCTAGCGTAGGTATTCCTTTAGCTACACGCAAACTGATGCTAAAGCAAGATACCATACCACCTGGTACAGCGACAAAATCAATCTGGTCTAATTTCAGTGCGTCTGGCACTGATCTCTCTGAGTAGACCGCATATTAGCTACACCAATCTGACTAGACACTGCTTAATAGGCAGAAATGCACTTCGACTTGGAGTTCCTTCGAACGATGCAGGAGCTGCAGGGACGAAGAGGAAGAAAAGACAGTCTCTCATCTTCCTGCCCTAGCACAAAAACGAAAACACCTTGAAGACTCCTACTTCAATGACCCCAGCGATCTAGCGATCTCTGACATAAATTTTCTCTTGCGCTTCATTCGATGCTTCCCATGGTTCAACGAGCAAGGTTGATCAAATGGTCCATGTGGTATCACAACGGACCAAACTCTGGTCTATGTGTGTTGGTTTCTTTTTTTTTTTTTTCTTTTTTAACCAACATCCACCTTAACCTAACCTAACCTTACCTATCTTCTTAAGTAAAATTTGCAACAATTTTTTCAAATGGCGGCATTTCAACTTGAATAGACTGACGGAGTCTAAACAACGCTTCTAAATTGTTAAAAAATTATTCCAATAACGACATCAATTTTCATAAGAGAATTTTGTTTATAGATTAAGCTCACATTTGGTTGAATGGCTACGTCAATAAACAAAACTGCCGTATTTGGAGTGAAGATAATTTTCAAGTTTGTGTTGAGGCAAAGTAGGTATCTAAATCCAGAAAAACTGACAGTTTAATAAATATGTCGGCTCATGGAACCACGATGCTGGCCAGAATGTTACGGTCAATGGTGACCGCTATAGAGCCATGATTACTGACTTTTTCGTCCCTCAGTTAGAGGTTTCAGCTCGTATCACAATTGATGAATTGAAAGAAACGTTTGGTAACTGTTTAATGAATCCATAGCTTTTTTCTACATTTTTATTGATGACTTTTTCTGACTGATGCCAAATTTTTTAATATATTTTTATTACCTTAATTTATTTTGAGGATATGCCAAAATAATTTTGTTCAATTTAAATAAAAATTGTAAAAACAAAAAAGTACACATTTCTAGATAGTTATCTTCAACTATTTTAATACATCAAAAATAAGAGATCTGTCAAAAATCAAGCGCAAAACTGCTGGCAGAGATAAGAGATCAAATATTATTCCAAGGCAAAAACACATCACATCAGCTCTAGATAACGTCATATGGATGTAATACAACATTGCCAACAAAACTCCAGACTATTCTCTATTCTCTAGCTGCGGGCAAACAAAATAAATTTAAAAAAAAAACATGAAGTCGGCCAGCCTTTTTTGACGGATTAACTTAACGCATATGTTGATTAAACTGTGTAAGTCTGACTCTACCTCTCTCTCCTCCTCCTCTACCCAACTCTCCATCGTGTATACACCAACCTACCAACGTTTCAGCTTTCTTCTCCTTCATAAGTTGTCTTATAACAAAGAAAATTGTCCATTTTACTGCTTTCATAAAGCCTTACACATTACACAATGGAAAATACATATTTTCCAGCCTATATTCGTTGAAAATTAAAAATAATAAAAAAAAGGAAAAAGAATATTTGAATTTCATTTCTTTTCGTCTACGATTTTCATAAAAATGTCACCACCATTTCTCTTTTCCTTGAGTTTGGATTTTTTTTGTTGTCTTCGTATCTAATAAAAAAAAAACTCCCAAAGATAATAAAAAAAAATTTATTCGTATTAAGTCTGTAAACTGTTGTAACTGTAACACAACGAAAAAATTAAAAAAAAAAATTCTACATTTAAATATATTTTTTTTTGTTTTTGTGAAATTCATCACGCGGAAATGTCGGAAAGTCTCTGAGTTGAAATGAAGACTGATAACTTTTCGACCACTGTATTTTTTTTTTTGCTTTTATTTTTATACAAAGGAATTAAGGAGTTTGTGTATAAATAAAACAGGATTTTGTGAACTTCACCCCGAATTTCTTTGTTTCTTTGAATATTAATATTTTTTGTTTGTTTTGAAAGGCAGCATGACGATGATTTATGAGCCTTTGAATGGATGAAATTATTTGGATTCTTTTATTTTTAGTTAAATATAGAATGGGTTTAATTAAAATCATTTTTGGGTAAAAAATATTTAATATAATTATTAGAACAAAAAAATTAAAAGCAAACCACTGATTGTCACTGTTTTCGGTATAGAAAAGTGCGAGGTCTTTAATAAAATATATTTTTGCCAAGACAAGACTATTTTTGAAGAATATCCAAAAATATTTTTGACAATTGTCAAATAAAAAAAAATATTTACTAAAACTCAGAATATGGGTTTCTGATTTGAAGTTCCCTTCACCAACTTCTGATCGATGGTATTATTTAAATATTCACGAAAACATATTGCTTGATTGTTTGTTAATAATCACACACTTTACTTTCCTTAAATTTGTACATTTGTATGGACTTTTTTGAGAGTGCGTAGTGCACAGAACTTATGTGTGCTTAACGTGATTTTCTACCATTTTGGTTTACATCACGTGTTCACCCATTAGAACAATCGGGGATTAATGAATTCCATTAATCATGGAATAAGTTAGTAATCGCCATCCTAACTTATTTTTCCTGATCCCAATGCAAGATCAGGCCGAGATTTATCTTCGCATCTCTTTTTTATTGCTTTATGAAGCCACAGCCCCTGCGAGTCCGACCTCAATGAGGAAGCACCAGCGGACTGCTTTCCAAGTCTTACCACCAATCTCGAGGGATTGGGTGGTTTGGCTTTCAAATTTTTACAGCCCATCTGGTGGGGCTAACTTCTCCTCCCCGCAGTACCATTTCAATCTAGAATGGTCGCATTTCGAAGCAAGCTTCTACCTCAGTATAAATACACTTTCGTGCATTTTTATACCAACTGCAACCTTTCTTACTTATGAAGAGACCATTGCTCTAAGTGTGTTAGGTTTAGAGATAGGCTTTATTTACAAATTGTTTTTTCGGGTAAGACCGCTGAGTTACCAGCAGTATCAACTGGAATCCCAGGGTAAATGGCGTTTTTACGCACCATTCACCCCAACATTATTTGCTACTGGCTTACTACCCATGTTAAGCCAAATTTCGTTTGATGAGTTCCCGATAAGTCCATCATGGCTAGATAGACTTTACCAAGATCTATTGTCAAAATAAATGAATCATTCACCCCGTGCACCATAAAAGTAGTCGGGTATAGAAACAAACTATATTGACTTTTTCGGGCAATACAACCCCGGTTATCATATACCCTTCTGGGAGAACAATAAATTGAACTCCCATACCTTTGTCATCGTTTAAAAGGTAATCGCCGAAGCGATAACTCCAGACCTGTATATGCTACTTGAGTAGCAGCTCCCTTTCACACACACTGTTCAGACTATCACTTCTACTTCAATGTGTTGAGATAAGTTAACTTATTTTTAACCAATTTATGCAGGAAAATATTTGGGACACTGCAAAGCTTGGAATCATAAGACTCACTTAACTCTTTTTACGGTGGGAACTTGAAGTACATGCACCTCCATTTGAGAGATCTTAGTTTCGATCATGAGAGGCTTGAGTCAACGATACCTAACATAACCTACTTATCCCCCCCACCACGAAAGGGTGTCTCTCAGTCGAGGGGGAGTGCATAGTGCACAATTAAATGTAGATGTTGAGCTCTTGATATCTGGGCAACCGGTACACTGACCGGGTACCCGGCCGTTCTGGGTTTTACCCGGGTAGCCAATGAACCATTATAACTCGGATGAGAAATGAAAAAATAACAATAACAAAAATTTGCACCACCCTAATACAATTTTTTTTCTAAAGTTTTTTCATAGCTCTAGCCACGTGTACTTTTTTTAATTCTGACTGTACCTTAGGAAGGACCCTATTGATATTGTTATTTTTTCATTTCTCACCCGAGTCATAATGGTTCATTGGGACCAATAATTTTATAAATTCCCGGGCCCCCGACACCTGACCCGGTAATGTGTCGGGTAGCCGAGTTTCCAATCATGTTTCAGCCACCCGGCTGTTCGCGTAATACCCGGAAATTTGGTTACCCAGGTACCCGTTTGGTGTACAGAAATCAATAGCTTTAATTAAATGTCCGGAGTGAACGCATTTCGAAGACTAGTAATGTGTTCACACTGCACATTTAATTGTTTTCGTTTGAAATTTCAAGAGTGCTCAATTTTAATGTTTTGACCAGAAATTTTTGGACCTTTGGCCAAAATACAGGGTCTCCCAATAAGAAGTGTTCATTTGATATTCAATGAAAAATGCCATGTTTTGAGATAAAAGAGCGGATCTTTATTTCAATATAAAGATTAAAGTATGCCATAATTAAGGGAAAACAACATCCGCCAAATGGCCGACACGGCTACACGGCTTACACAGCAATATCCTCTTCATGAAATTTTCCATTACCAAATTGCAAAGTGGCTGCTCTATGCCCTCAGTAGCTTCATGAATACCATCTTTGAGGTCTTGAATCGGCACTGGGCTGTTGGCGTATAGACCTTATCTTTGACTTGGCCCCAAAGGAAGAAGTCGCAAGGTGCTAAGTCACCTCTTCGAGAGATAACTTTTCCCGTAAAAGATCGATGGTTTCATTGCTTGGGTGGCACGTAGCGCCATCTTGTTGAAAGTAAACGTTGTCCAGATCAATACCATCCAATTCCGGCCATAAAAATTATTAATCATCGCTCGATAGCGCAATCCATTCACCTTAGCTGTGAATCCGGCCTCATTTTCGAAAAAGTAAGGCCCAATGACCCCGCCAGTCCATAAACCGCACCATCAAACAGTCACTCGTTGAGCATGGAGAGGCTTTTCAAGAATAAATCTTGGGTTTTTCAAGCCCCAGATGCAACAACTTTGCTTGTTGACGTAGCCACCGAGTTGGAAATGGGCTTCATCAGTGAAGATGATTCTTCGAGAAATTACGGATCATTTTCATACATTGCAAGGACCAAATCAGCAAAGACACGACGTTGTTGATGATCGGCTAGCTTGAGTTCTTGTGTTAACTGAACTTTATAAGCCTTAAGACCTAAGAATGCTCAATTCCAAAGAACGGCGAGGAATGGACAAATCTGGGTTTTCATCGACGCTTTGGGCTACAGCAGCAATATTATCGGTTGTTCTTGAGCCACGTGCACGGGTTTTATTCCTCACACCGCTTACTTGTCCCGACAGCTCAAAATTTTTTCACCAATTTCTGAATCGTGGTCCGACAAGGTGCTTCACAACGACCAAAAAATGTTTTAGTTTTAGGAATTGTCTCTACCGATTTTTCACTATTTTTATAGTGAATTTTAATAATTTCAATGCATTGTTAAAGCGGGTATCGTTCAATTTTCATTAATGGCTCTAAAAAAATCGAAAAAAAGTTCACATAATTCTTAGGCTAGTGCGCCTATTTTTTATTATGGAAGAGTTCACTGAAATTAAAATCAGTGCAATAGATTTTCACTTGAATGACACTTGAAGGTGAGCTTTGAATTATAGATACTTTCACTTCTTAAATAAAAATGGAACTCTTTTTCAACTCAGGCTGCATTTAGGTATATTTTTTGTGGGTTCACTTAAGTGAATACATATTAGTATGATATCTGTTGCACTTAAGTGAATCTATCCATAATTTGCTTAAGTGTCCAAACTTTCTACTTTTATAAGAAAATTCCGATTTGTGATACGACCTTGTAACTCTAAAGCAACAAGTTGTGCTAATCTAAATAAATACAAATAAATCTGAATTTTGTTTTCGAAGTAAATAATAAAATAATTGGTAGTACCTACCTGATGTCTGATGTCCATTACTGATTGCGACGAACACACTGAACTAGACACGTAATCAGACATTGGAAGAAATGCAAAACACTCGTCAATGGTTCAATGACTGTTGTCAATAGTCAACAAAATATATTGGAATCGAAGGACAAATTTTTTATAATTTTCACTGCGCATTGAATTTCGGAAGCCTAATTCGACATGAAACAAACAAACTGATTTTGGTTGTTCTATTTAAGAAATAAATTATAACAAATTAGAATAATAACTTGACATTTTACTGGTCATTTGTAAGGGTAAGTAAAATTACTCGTAAAAAAAAATAAAAATAGTAGATTCTGATTGTCTGATTAATTTCTAAACTTTACTCACTGCATTATGTTCGAGCATTTCAAATATTGATATTTCCTCACACGTGTTTTATTGGAATTTTCTTGCTAAACAAAATATAAATCGAAAAGGACTATTCGAATTTGGTGTGTAGGTTGAAGGTATAGGTCTGTAAAATGAATCTTAATCGATAGGTGGAGATGGAGATATACTGTTGTTTCCTTAGAAATTTATGATTTTGAATTATTTTAAGTCAACATAATATAGATACGTATTTGGCGTATGGCTGATATTGTCACAGTAGGACATTCCAATTCTTAATTTTGTTTACTGACATATGTTTTATTGACATTAAAAATAATAATACAAAGCAATTTTCTTGTCTTTGACGTGGACATTGATGGAATGATAAAAATATACGTCTTTATTTTATATTTTGATTGACAGTGAATTGAAAAAAGGTGTCAAATATTTATTTTCTTGGGGTATGTTTATGTTTTACTTAAGAATTGAACATACTTGAAGTCGTACATAAAGCCAGTGCAATAAATTCAAACGGAATAAAATGAACAATGGGATAGCACGTTTTTACTAAATTGAAAAAAAAAACGTGTAATTAATAATAATGCAGACATCTTTTGAATGTAATCTCAAAAATCCTGAAATCCATTAATTTAAAAATACAACAAAAGCTTAAGTTAATCGGATTATGATTTTCAAAATTCTTTTTGTCCAAAATTCATATAAAACAAAATTCTGTACTTCAAAATTTGGGAAAATTTTTTATTCACTTTAGAATTCCGAGAAATCAAGACCAACTTCATTCCTGGGGGAGTTAAAAATGGGTTCCAATGGATTTTTGACCAATTTATTATTTTTTGACATTTTGAAAAAATGTTTTTGGACATTTGTCAAAAAATTTTTTAGTATATAATTTTTTTATCGAACATTTTTTTACTTTTTTTTCTTGAAGCAAATTTTTTTTCAAATTATTTTTTAAACATTAAAAATGTATATATAAAGGGTGTCCCAACAAGAGCAAGATTTTAATAAATTTTAAATAAAACGCAGATATTTAAAAAAAAAAATCGCGAATTCTTTATTATATCGTAAAGTAGACAAGATGAGGTTATGTATGGAACAACACATCGGGCAGATGGCCGCCGCGGCTTTGCTGGCACATACGCGATCTTTTAATGAAATTTTCAATGACCGTTTAACATAAATGTTGAGGTATTTCATTAATGCAGCGTACAATTTCCTCTTTTAAGGCTTGAGTCGTCGCATTATTCGCATAAACCATCGTATTCAAAAAACCCCAAAGGAAAAAGTCAAATAGTGTTAAATCGCACGATCTAGGCGGCCAATTCTGGTATCCAAAACGCGAAACAACACGACCGGGAAATGACTGATGCAGCAATTGAATTGTTTCTCTGGCTGTGAGTTGTGGCGCCGCCGTCTTGTTGAAACCACATCCCCTAAACATTAATTTCTTCAATTCTAGGCACGAAAAAATTGGTTATCATTTCACGATACCGAACACCATTGACTGTTTGCGCTTGACCTGAATCATTTTCATAAAAAAAGGTCCAATGATTCCTCCAGCCCAAAATCCATACCACACAGTGACACGTTGAGGATGCATTTGCTTCTCGTAATTCGTGAATGACTCGAGAATTTTCCTCGCCCCAAATGCGACAGTTCTGCTTATTGACGAATCCATCAAGATGGAAATTGGCCTCGTCACTAAAGATGATTTTATCTGCAAAATCAATATTTTCATGTTGTCTCTCCAATCCCCAATTAACGAACTCATTCATTCGTGTAGCGCTCCATTTTTATTAACTTAATACCTTCTAATAATAAATAATAATAATTGTTCAAATGTCAAACAATGACACTTCCAATGGCGCCAAATTTAAATCTTGCGTTCTTGTTGGGACACCCTTTATTTGTCGGAGCGTTTTGATCAAAATTGGTGGAGTTACCGAAGTGAAATTTCACAAAGTTTTGATAATATCACAACTTTAAAAAAATATGTCTCAATCCTAAATTTATGATACGAGAACTCAAACAAAGTTTTAAAGTATACTTTTCGGTGTTTGCTTTATTTACCTATATGAATACAAGTGGTGAATGAGAATTAATGAACTCCAGAACTAATAAAATGGACCTTATTCGAACCACGGAGGTTTATGAATTGCAAGATATTTTTTTTTCTGGTTGAATACTTCGGAAAAAAGTTGGACGTGGCCCAGTCAGAGAAACGCCAAGAACGCAATTGCCTGAGACACCACAGTGTTCTTCTACTACTCGGTTCCTCGAGATTGGATTGGAAGACTTTCCAGGCGTTAAGATTTATTCGCTCTACTCAACTCAGCCATCTAAGTCTTTAGGATCTTCTTCTTCTCCTCCACTCTCCATCTATTCCAACGCGACGCGACGGCACAATAACTCAACTAAATAAATTTTTCCTTAAAAGCGTTCTCATCTAGGCATGATAAGTTTTATAATACTTTACTTTACCGCTGCACGCTGGTGTCATTGTCATTAATAGCAGCGTTTATTCTACCTATGTAGTTCCCTAGTCCTAAGCTTCCTTTAGTTACCTCAGAGTTGTGGGCAGCTGTCTTTCGTGAGGTTCTGTCAGTGGTCTTCGTGTTCCCCTGCTATCATCGAATCCGATCGAAGTTCCGATCGGAACGTTTATTTTGTTCATGGTATCCGAATCGTAATAATGAAATAGACGCATACGGAAATTATTCCACAACAATTTTGCTGTCGGAGACAATCGGAACTTAAGCATCGTCAAGCATCGTATGTATTTCACACGCGTTGTTCTGATTATGACATTTAATTGCTAGGCATCGCATGAATTCGAGAAACGTAGGAATGTCCGATTTATCATTTGGAACATCTACCACGATACAAAATTCGTACATTTCGTAGAAATCGGAGAAACATTCGTTCCGATCGGATACGATGACATTATCTTCCATAATGGTACTTATAGCGGGTTGGTCCCTATTAAAAAATATGTTTGACACAACTATAAAGAAGCCATCATCATACCCCATGTTGAAATTTTGGTTAAAATCGGTCCATGTTGACCTGTCCCTATGTTCAGTTGTCCCCTGTGCCGAGTTGAGTTGTTATACCACTTGCGAGATGATGGTTTGGATATGATGGGCTGGCGTGAGACCACATATAGTTGGTACGTACATATACATATGTATATTTGTCGGTAGAATACAAATTATCTTTAATAATGGGGCTTTAAAATAATTCCTTCACAAAAAGCATCTTAATTGCTTTGTTACCAACAATTATTGTTCAACCGTTATGGCCATAATTCGAATGATAATTCCTTAAAACTCGTTGTGTTCACCAACTCTCGAATACCAAGTATGGGCCTATATTACACCTAGAGACATAGATGCTCAATAAATGATTCTACATTTTAATAACATATGTGGGTTCAGCAGGTATACCTTTTACAGTTTTATGAGTGAACAAAAGGTCAGCCGATAAATTCAGCCCAGAGTATAATTTACGACCAACCGCAAAATCGTCATTATCCGTTACCCAGGTAAAGGCATATAATGCATAAGGAAAGAATAAAAAAGCCCAGAGATAGTGCGGGTCACACAATGGTGACCATATCGTGTCACCCGCCACAAAAGGGCAGTCCATCTCTCTCTTGCTACCTACTATAGGGCTGTAAATCACCCGAAAAATGTGTGTGCCGAACAAACCGCAACAATTTAGCGTTCTTTATTTTTTTTTTACTGTCCACCATCAGATCGCCACAGAATATACATTTTGAGGATGTTTTTTTTATTATGTCCTTTTTATAGGGAGCGAAGAGCTTCCTCTTATACTGATGATGCTTCCAAAAGAACATCACTTCGCTTATTTACGTCTCGTCCGACGACGACGTTACCTTAATTTTTTTTTTTTTTTTTTGTTCATCTATGGAATGGGTAAATTTATATGAGTCTCTCAGAGCCCTTTCATTTCAGGTTTTTATCTATTTGATGTCGTCTTTTCTGGACTGGTTCTTTGATATAATATACTTTATGTATAATATACAGGCAAGAAGAGGGTCTATTAAAGTTGATTTATGGCTTATGTTGTAATTGATGTGGTTTTTGCTTTTTGGAAAGACATGCTCTTCCTGTTCCGGTGTATTATAACTAATGAAGCATCCGACGAAAAAAAGAAAAACCTGCCAACTGCACCCTTGCGACAGTTATTATTTCTTCTTTTTTTTTTTCTTTTTAAAAGAAAATAAAGAGTCCATTTGGGATTTGGGAGTGTAAATAATTTACTGACCTAAGAATAACAATTCGAGTTGAGAAAAAGAACAAAAAATTTCACAAAGTTCTGATAATATCACAAGTTTAAAAAAAAAATGTCTTAAACCTAAATTTATGACAAGAGAAGGAAAACAAAGTTTTAAAGTATACTTTTGGGTGTTTGACTAAATTCGGTTTGCTGTCAAGTGCTTTATTTAAAGAAATCGCGCATAGCATTTGGATTTGCTACGTAAACCATTAATCTAGGATGAATTAAGCACTGGCATTATCTGTTTTCAAAAAAATGTTGTGGCTATCATTTTTTTATTAACTTAGCAAATTTTCAAATTTGAAAAGTATTTTAATATTAAATGCCTACTAAATTTTTAGGAAGTTAAGAAAAATAGAAGCTAGGAAAATATGCAACTTTCAATTATTAAACATAAACCAAGATGGGTTATACTTTCGAATATTTGTTCCATGCCTGAAGCATGGTTCTTAGGGCTTTCAGCTAGCTGTCGATTATGTGTGTGTGTGTGCCCCCTTTTTTTGAATTTGTATTTTTTGAAAGTTGTTCCAGGTTGTTCCCGGTTTGTTCCGGATTGTTCCAATTTTTTTTTGAAAAATATTCAAAAAGTCTAAAACCTAGACCCCAAAAACCGTTTTTGACCTAGCCCCCCTTTTTTCGAAAACCATTACCATTACCATTACCATTACAATTACCATTTACCATTACCATTACCATTACCATTACCATTACCATTACCATTACCATTACCATTACCATTACCATTACCATTACCATTACCATTACCACCACCATTACCATTACCATTACCATTACCATTACCATTACCATTACCATTACCATTACCATTACCATTACCATTACCATTACCATTACCATTACCATTACCATTACCATTACCATTACCATTACCATTACCATTACCATTACCATTACCATTACCATTACCATTACCATTACCATTACCATTACCATTACCATTACCATTACCATTACCATTACCATTACCATTACCATTACCATTACCATTACCATTACCATTACCATTACCATTACCATTACCATTACCATTACCATTACCATTACCATTACCATTACCATTACCATTACCATTACCATTACCATTACCATTACCATTACCATTACCATTACCATTACCATTACCATTACCATTACCATTACCATTACCATTACCATTACCATTACCATTACCATTACCATTACCATTACCATTACCATTACCATTACCATTACCATTACCATTACCATTACCATTACCATTACCATTACCATTACCATTACCATTACCATTACCATTACCATTACCATTACCATTACCATTACCATTACCATTACCATTACCATTACCATTACCATTACCATTACCATTACCATTACCATTACCATTACCATTACCATTACCATTACCATTACCATTACCATTACCATTACCATTACCATTACCATTACCATTACCATTACCATTACCATTACCATTACCATTACCATTACCATTACCATTACCATTACCATTACCATTACCATTACCATTACCATTACCATTACCATTACCATTACCATTACCATTACCATTACCATAGCCATTAGTCGTGTTAGCCATTTTAGCCATTTAAACCATTTTAGTCATTATCTAATAGCCATTTAAACCATTTAAGCCATTAGCATTTAAACCATTTTAGCCATTAGTCGTGTTAGCCATATCAATTTTAGCCATTTTAGCCATTTAACATCAGTCATTTAAGCCATTAGTCATTTAGACCATCATAGCCATTATCTAATAGCCATTTAAACCATTTAAGCCATTAGTCGTGTTAGCCATTTTAGCCATTTAAACCATTTTAGCCATTAGCCGTTTGGACATTATGGCCATTTAAACCATTATCAATTTTATCCATTAAAGCCATTTTGGCCGTTTTGGCCATTTTAGCCATTGACATTTTAGCAATTAGCCGTTTTGGCCATTTAAACCATTTTAGCCATTATCCATTTTAACCATTAGCCATTTTAGCCATTATCAATTTTAGCCATTAAATCCATTTTGGCCGTTTTGGCCATTTTAGCCATTGACAGCAATTAGCCGTTTTGGCCATTTAAACCATTTTAGCTATTATCCATTAGCCATTTAACCGTTTGGCCATTTAAGTTTTGGCCATTTAAGCCATTATCAATTTTAGCCATTTAAGCAATTTTGGTCGTTTTGGCCATTTTAGCCATTAGCCATTTTGGCCATTTAAACCATTTTAGCCATTATCCATTTTAACCATTAGCCATTTAAGCCATTATACATTTTAGCCATTTTAGCCATTAACATTTAAACCATTTTAGCAATTAGCCGTTTTGGCCATTTAAACCATTAGCCATTTAGCCATTTGGCCATTTAAGCCATTATCCATTTTAGCCATTAACATTTAAACCATTTTAGCCATTAGTCGTGTTAACCATTTTAGACATTTAAACGATTTTAGCCATTTAAACAATTTTGGCCGTTTTGGCCATTTTAGCCATTAGCAATTAGTCATTAGACTTTAGCCATTAGCCATTAGCCATTTTGGCCATTTAAACCATTTTAGCCATTATCCATTTTAACCATTAGCCATTTAAGCCATTATACATTTTAGCCATTTTAGCCATTAACATTTAAACCATTTTAGCAATTAGCCGTTTTGGCCATTTAAACCATTAGCCATTTAGCCATTTGGCCATTTAAGCCATTATCCATTTTAGCCATTAACATTTAAACCATTTTAGCCATTAGTCGTGTTAACCATTTTAGACATTTAAACGATTTTAGCCATTTAAACAATTTTGGCCGTTTTGGCCATTTTAGCCATTAGCAATTAGTCATTAGACTTTAGCCATTACCATTACCATTACCATTACCATTACCATTACCATTACCATTACCATTACCATTACCATTACCATTACCATTACCATTACCATTACCATTACCATTACCATTACCATTACCATTACCATTACCATTACCATTACCATTACCATTACCATTACCATTACCATTACCATTACCATTACCATTACCATTACCATTACCATTACCATTACCATTACCATTACCATTACCATTACCATTACCATTACCATTACCATTACCATTACCATTACCATTACCATTACCATTACCATTACCATTACCATTACCATTACCATTACCATTACCATTACCATTACCATTACCATTACCATTACCATTACCATTACCATTACCATTACCATGGTCATTAGCCATTTTAGCCATTAGCTATTAGCCATTAGGAATTTAAACCATTTTAGCCATTATCAATTTTAACCATTAGCCATTTAAGCCATTAGCCATTTAAACCATTTAGCCATTTTGGCGGTTTTGGTCATTTTAGCTATTAGCCATTTTGGCTGTTTTGGCCATTTTAGCCATTGACATTTTAGCAATTAGCCGTTTTGGCCATTTAAACCATTTTAGCCATTATCCATTTTAACCATTAGCCATTTTAGCCATTATCAATTTTAGCCATTAAATCCATTTTGGCCGTTTTGGCCATTTTAGCCATTGACAGCAATTAGCCGTTTTGGCCATTTAAACCATTTTAGCTATTATCCATTAGCCATTTAACCGTTTGGCCATTTAAGTTTTGGCCATTTAAGCCATTATCAATTTTAGCCATTTAAGCAATTTTGGTCGTTTTGGCCATTTTAGCCATTAGCCATTTTGGCCATTTAAACCATTTTAGCCATTATCCATTTTAACCATTAGCCATTTAAGCCATTATACATTTTAGCCATTTTAGCCATTAACATTTAAACCATTTTAGCAATTAGCCGTTTTGGCCATTTAAACCATTAGCCATTTAGCCATTTGGCCATTTAAGCCATTATCCATTTTAGCCATTAACATTTAAACCATTTTAGCCATTAGTCGTGTTAACCATTTTAGACATTTAAACGATTTTAGCCATTTAAACAATTTTGGCCGTTTTGGCCATTTTAGCCATTAGCAATTAGTCATTAGACTTTAGCCATTAGCCATTACCATTACCATTACCATTACCATTACCATTACCATTACCATTACCATTACCATTACCATTACCATTACCATTACCATTACCATTACCATTACCATTACCATTACCATTACCATTACCATTACCATTACCATTACCATTACCATTACCATTACCATTACCATTACCATTACCATTACCATTACCATTACCATTACCATTACCATTACCATTACCATTACCATGGTCATTAGCCATTTTAGCCATTAGCTATTAGCCATTAGGAATTTAAACCATTTTAGCCATTATCAATTTTAACCATTAGCCATTTAAGCCATTAGCCATTTAAACCATTTAGCCATTTTGGCGGTTTTGGTCATTTTAGCTATTAGCCATTATTATTTAAACCATTTTAGCCATTTAAGCCACTTTTGTCATTAGCCATTTTGGCCATTTTAGCAATTTAAACCATTTTAGCCATTTTAGCCATTAGCTATTTTAACCATTAGCCATTAGTCATTTAAACAATTTTATCCATTATCCATTTTAACCATTAGCCATTTAAGCCATTAGCCATGTTGGCCATTTTTGCCCTTTTGGCCATTAGTCATTTAAGCAATTGGCCATTTAGACCATTTAAACCATCTAAAACATTATCTGCCATTTAGGGAATTTTAGCCATTTAAACAATTGGCCATTTAGACCATTTTAGCCATTAACTATTAGCCATTAGCCATTTAAACCATTTTAGCCATTTAAGCCATTATCCATTTTAACAATTAGCCACTAAGCCATTATCAATTTTAGCCGTTTAAGCCATTTTAGCCATTTAAGCCATCAGTCATTTAAGCCATTAGTCATTTAAGCCATTAGTCATTTAGACCATTTTAGCCATTATCTAAAAGCCATTTAAACCATTTAAGCCATTAGCATTTAAACCATGTTAGCCATTAGTCGTGTTAGCCATTTTAGCCATTTAAACCATTTTAGCCATTAGCCGTTTGAACATTTAAGTCAATTTAGCAATTTTAGCCACTTTAGCCATTTTGGCCATTTAAGCCATTATCTGCCATTTAAACCATTTTAGCCATTTAAGCCATTTAAGTTTTGGCCATTATCAATTTTAGCCATTTAAGCCATCAGTCATTTAAGCCATTAGTCATTTTAGCCATTACCTAATAGCCATTTAAACCATTAAAGCCATTAGCATTTAAACCATTTTAGCCGTTTGGCCATTTAGCAATTTTAGCCATTTAAGCCATTATCAATTTTAGCCATTTAAGCCATTTTGGTCGTTTTGGTCATTTTAGCCATTATCTATTTTAACCATTAGCCATTTAAACAATTTTAGCCATTTAAACCATTTTAGCCATTTAAGCCATCAGTCATTTAAGCCATTAGTCATTTAAACAATTATTCATTTAGGCCATTTTAGCCATTATCTATTAGCCATTTAAACCATTTTAGCCATTATCATTTAAACCATTTTAGCCATTAGTCGTGTTAGCCATTTTAGCCATTTAAACCATTTTAGCCATTAGCCGTTTGGCCATTTAGCCACTTTGCCATTTTGGCCATTTATTCATAGTTTGGTCATTTAAGTTTTGGCCATTTAAGCCATTATCAATTTTAGCCATTTTAGCCATTCAACATCAGTCATTTAAGCCATTAGTCATTTAGACCATTATAGCCATTATCTAATAGCCATTTAAACCATTTAAGCCATTAGTCGTGTTAGCCATTTTAGGCATTTAAACCATTTTAGCCATTAGCCGTTTGGACATTATGGCCATTTAAACAATTTTAGCCATTATACATTTTAACCATTAGCCATTTTAGCCATTATCAATTTTATCCATTAAAGCCATTTTGGCCGTTTTTGCCATTTTAGCCATTGACATTTTAGCAATTAGCCGTTTTGGCCATTTAAACCATTTTAGCTATTAGCCATTAGCCATTTAGCCGTTTGGCCATTTAAGTTTTGGCCATTTAAGCCATTATCAATTTTAGCCATTTAAGCCATTTTGGTCGTTTTGGCCATTTTAGCCATTAGCCGTTTGGCCATTTAGCAATTTTAGCCATTTAAGCCATTATCAATTTTAGCCATTTAAGCCATTTTGGTCGTTTTAGCCATTAGCCATTTCGGCCATTTAAACCATTTTAGCCATTATCCATTTTAACCATTAGCCATTTTAGCCATTATCAATTTTAGCCATTAAATCCATTTTGGCCGTTTTGGCCATTTTAGCCATTGACAGCAATTAGCCGTTTTGGCCATTTAAACCATTTTAGCTATTATCCATTTTAACCATTAGCCATTTAAGCCATTATACATTTTAGCCATTTTAGCCATTAACATTTAAACCATTTTAGCAATTAGCCGTTTTGGCCATTTAAACCATTAGCCATTTAGCCATTTGGCCATTTAAGCCATTTTAGCCATTTAAGCCATTATCCATTTTAGCCATTAACATTTAAACCATTTTAGCCATTAGTCGTGTTAACCATTTTAGACATTTAAACGATTTTAGCCATTTAAACAATTTTGGCCGTTTTGGCCATTTTAGCCATTAGCAATTAGTCATTAGACTTTAGCCATTAGCCATTACCATTACCATTACCATTACCATTACCATTACCATTACCATTACCATTACCATTACCATTACCATTACCATTACCATTACCATTACCATTACCATTACCATTACCATTACCATTACCATTACCATTACCATTACCATTACCATTACCATTACCATTACCATTACCATTACCATTACCATTACCATTACCATTACCATTACCATTACCATTACCATTACCATTACCATTACCATTACCATTACCATTACCATTACCATTACCATTACCATTACCATTACCATTACCATTACCATTACCATTACCATTACCATTACCATTACCATTACCATTACCATTACCATTACCATTACCATTACCATTTACCATTACCATTACCATTACCATTACCATTACCATTACCATTACCATTACCATTACCATTACCATTAAAATTACCATTACCATTACCATTACCATTACCATTACCATTACCATTACCATTACCATTACCATTACCATTACCATTACCATTACCATTACCATTACCATTACCATTACCATTACCATTACCATTACCATTACCATTACCATTACCATTACCATTACCATTACCATTACCATTACCATTACCATTACCATTACCATTACCATTACCATTACCATTACCATTACCATTACCATTTACCATTTACCATTTACCATTACCATTACCATTACCATTACCATTACCATTACCATTACCATTACCATTACCATTACCATTACCATTACCATTACCATTACCATTACCATTACCATTACCATTACCATTACCATTACCATTACCATTACCATTACCATTACCATTACCATTACCATTACCATTACCATTACCATTACCATTACCTTTACCATTACCATTACCATTACCATTACCATTACCATTACCATTACCATTACCATTACCATTACCATTACCATTACCATTACCATTACCATTACCATTACCATTACCATTACCATTACCATTACCATTACCATTACCATTACCATTACCATTACCATTACCATTACCATTACCATTACCATTACCATTACCATTACCATTACCATTACCATTACCATTACCATTACCATTACCATTACCATTACCATTACCATTACCATTACCATTACCATTACCATTACCATTACCATTACCATTTCCATTACCATTTCCATTACCATTTCCATTACCATTACCATTACCATTACCATTACCATTACCATTACCATTACCATTACCATTACCATTACCATTACCATTACCATTACCATTACCATTACCATTACCATTACCATTACCATTACCATTACCATTACCATTACCATTACCATTACCATTACCATTACCATTACCATTACCATTACCATTACCATTACCATTACCATTACCATTACCATTACCATTTACCATTACCATTACCATTACCATTACCATTACCATTACCATTACCATTACCATTACCATTACCATTACCATTACCATTACCATTACCATTACCATTACCATTACCATTACCATTACCATTACCATTACCATTACCATTACCATTACCATTACCATTACCATTACCATTACCATTACCATTACCATTACCATTACCATTACCATTACCATTACCATTACCATTACCATTACCATTACCATTACCATTACCATTACCATTACCATTACCATTACCATTACCATTACCATTACCATTACCATTACCATTACCATTACCATTACCATTACCATTACCATTACCATTACCATTACCATTACCATTACCATTACCATTACCATTACCATTACCATTACCATTAAGTTGGAAAAAGTGATCGAAAATCGGACCTCCAGTTTAAATTACATCCTAGCCAGCCAAAAGATTATCTTTCTAAAAAAGTCAATTCAATGTCAATTCTAAAAAATTCATCTTTATTTTATTCCATTTCTCAAAAAAAACACCCTTTAATGACCTAAAAAATAATAAACGTGCAATTTTAATTGAAATATTTTTACAGCGGGACTCAATATCTATTCAAAACATAACCTTTTTTTCAAATGGTTTTACATCACAACAGAACACTATTAGATTTCTATTGACATTTGTCTTAAATTTCTATTTGTTTAAAAAATAAAAAAAAAACTTGCTACATTTTTTTCTTCACATAATATCTAGGTATGTAGGTTCTCATTTATATGTATATGTATGAGTACCGCTAGGGCTTGCAGATTTTAGTATTAGAGGATAGTTAATACTGGAATGACAATTTCAATCACGTACTAGATATTAACGAGATTGCAAATAGAATAATATTCACCACTGCGTTGCATGTACTTGCTTTTGCTTCAGGAAAATTAAATAAATCTTTTTGAATTAAGTTAAGGTTTAAATATTGACAAAAAAATGCAATAAGACAATATTTAACCATTATAAGTATTAAAGCGCCATCTTGTAGGAATTTAATGCATCTACAAAAAGTTTATTTTTCAAATTTGAAATTACGTATACCGTAGTTTTAAAGTAAATCTAATGTGTGGGTTAAGTTTAACCACCCCATAAACGAACACACCATCAATAAGTACACCGGGAATAAACCAAAATCAAGTTAAGCTTTTCTTAAAAAGTTCAATATCGTTTGTTTTTTTTACATACAACCAATACTTGTCCTATGGACCGCAACCTAAACAGAAGATGATAAAAAAAAAAAATATAGAACACGGATGTAGACGAACAATACTGGTCGTTGGTTTGTTCGTTTTTTTTTTTTTTTTTTTTTAATTTTATTTTCTTGCACCGCACATTCTACAATAATTTCTACGTCGGATCTCCATTGTTTGACCGGAAATCGTGCTCAAATGCTAAATTCCGAACTTTGATGGTCACACAAACCTGCACGAATGGTCCATCTCTGCACACGCAATCGATATTTAATAGTAGAGTTGTTGCAATAGGGTTTATGTGATGTTGAATTTAATTTTTTTTTTTTTTAAACTAAGAACATGATTCTGTGTAGTATGAGTCCTGAACCTGGTGCACACCATAGCTTGTACTCGTATATAATATTAGGTTAGGAAATGGATTAAAAATATTTAAAGCATTAATTTGCAGGAAACTTAAATTGTTTAAATCTGGATCCACATTTTTAATAAGAAAAAAATTAATTTTTATTTAATTTTTTTAGTTTAAGTCGTAAATACGCCTTTGAACTAAAATGAGCTATAGGGCGAAAATGTAGGTTCGGCCAGCAAAATCAAGTTCGTTTACCCTTGATTGTTTATTGAATCATTAAATTATAGGCAGAATTCTTTTGACAACCTCTTTTATTTTTAATTAATTCATTATTTTCGTAAAATACAGAAATACAGTATACAGGGATATTATTTGTTAACAAAGTTATTGAAATATTGTTTGACAAAATGGAACGAACATTTATTGTGATAGGGGTGTTACTATAGCCTATTAATGATTACACGATTGAATAATGTATTCAATCAATTTCACGCTAAATTATTTTATTACGTTTAATATTTGTAATTTTTGTATTTCCCTGTTTTATTTTTTATTACTTACAAAAAAATGTAATTTATAAATAATTCTTATTTTGTGTGTCTTAAGGTATGTTATTTCTGTTTGGCTTGTTAAAATATTAAAATATTAAAATATAATGGTGAATTATGAATTTCATGCAATAAACTACTTTAATTAATTTTAAATCAAAGGGTATTATTTTTTAAGATGTTTTTGTATAGATTTCTAAAAATTACATTATTATGTAAATTATTATAATTCTTCGAATTTGTTATTATTATTTAATTAATTTTGCTTTAATTTTATTTATTCGTTTACCCCACCCTTATGCTCTAGAATTTATTATAAGCAGTGGCGTATTAAGGCCTAGGGCCAAGAGAGCCGTGGCCCTAGGCGACAAGCTAGGGAAGGGTGGCTCAAGTCACCAGTAAACCTCACAGTGCAAATTCTCTTGTAGTTGAAAGTGGTCCAGCTCTATGTTCTACGAATGATAGCGAAAATAACTCCTTGATGTGCAAATATAATGAACTCATAAAATTATATGATTAGTGTCGCCCCCTTAATTTTAAAGGCGCAGGGACATAAGTCCTCGGGACATAAGTCCCGATTTTTTTTTCGGGACTTATACTTATGTTCCACTTAGGTGGGACAAAACGCCCAAATTATATTTGGGACTTATGACCCAGTAAAATATTTTTGCTAAAAGTGGGTCATAAACCCCAAATTTTTAAAAAGCTGTAAAAAATAGATTTTTTTGATTGAAAGTACCTTGGGTGGCCCGGTTCCGAGGGACTCAAGATTTTAACTCCCTTTTTCGGGGACACATCCGCTCACGCGACTTCGTCGCTCCGCTTAGGGTATGTTAAGTCGCCAGGCAGGCACCAATGTCAACAGTTTTTTTTGTTTAAAACTTTCTTGGGTCGACCACTTCGCGGGTCCTCAGGATTTTAATGTGCCAGGCAGGTGACTTAACATAATAATGTAGAATAACTTAACTTATATATTCAATCTGGGTCATAACGCCCAAATTTTTTTTTGGGGCTTGTGTCCCACTTGGGTGGGTCAAAACGCCCAAACTAAATTTTGGACTTATATCCAAGTAAAGTGGGGCATAAGTCCCGAAAAAAAAAATTCGGGACTTATGTCCCTGTGCCAATTGTTAGCTCATGTATATTATCTAGGGTCTCCTAAAATGCACTTAAGTATTCGTGATTTGTATATACAGTAATCCCCGCTTAGTTGCACCTCGCTTAATTGAACATCCCGTTTAATTGACCGACAAAATTGCGTTCGAAAATTTCCCGTATTAGAAGCATAGCTTTTTAAATGGTTAATTGAACCCCGCTTTATTGAATTACTCGCTTAATTGATCATTAAAATATGCAGATGAAAAACTAAATATATGGAAATTTTTAGGATAATCGGACGCACAAAAAAATTATAATGAAACAAACCAAAAAATAAAATTCAGTTATTGGAAGCACTTAAATTGTACTCGCTGAATAAAAAATGACCGAAAAATCTGACAAAATGGTCAGTGTAATTACGCGTGGAATACTGTATCACAAAGGCAACAAGGCACAATTTCTATTCCAGCCTTAGTAAAGATTGGGCCCTGTTCATAGATGCTCTTGAAGCTATTAAAAGTGATACCCAACAAAATGCTTCGTTTAAAAATTAAACAATAGGACTATTGACTCGACTTAACACCTTAGAAACGGCCATGTTGTCGGAGTTTTGGGGTTCTTAAGAGAATTCTGCAATGAGTCGACACTGACGTAGAAGTGGTTTCTAGGCGTAACTTACCACTTGCATTAAAAGTAAACGTGAAACTTATTGGAGAGGCCAGACTATTTGTCCCGGGCGCAAAATCTTTAAATACGACACTGAAACTGGTCGCTATTTCCAAAAAAGTTATTTTTAAAAACAAACTTCCTCCATTGACTTTCCCAAACAAAATTACATTTCTTAAAAATTGCTTATTTTATTGAACACTTTTTGAATCATAGGGTGCTACATATTGTATGTTTCTATAAAATAAACTATAGCTTTCCAATATAATTTTGCATTCAATTCCATTTGGTTTTTAATTGGATATTTGTCTGATGATGACAGTAATTTAATACTCGTATATATATAAATACCTTTAGACAAAATGGAAAATTCGTCAACGCCCTACCTTGATTTTGTACCTTTTGTTAACTGTCAAACAGAATGAGTGACATTATTTAACAAGTTATTTCAATTATTCAAATATTGCTGGCAGAATTGACATAACACAATTTTAACGGACAGCAAACTGCGGAATGTGTAAATCAAAGACCATTAACTTTTAGGGGTTAACATTTATCATTATTTATCTATATTGTAATATAAGTGACATTTTGATTTGAATGCAAATGAATTTTTTTGATTATCGAATATTTCTACCACCTTAAACTTAATTACAGGTTAAATGTGAACAGTTAAAAGAAAAATGCAAAAAAAGAGGCTCCGCGAAATTAGGCTCCGCGAAATTAGGCTCCAGGAAATAAGGCCCCACAAAAAAAATGAAATAAGGCCCCAAAAGAAAGTACACAAAACAACAACAACAAAATTTCTCAAATTTTGGGGTCTTATTTCATTTCTTGGGGCCTTTTTTAATTTTTTTTTTTGTGGGGTATGATTTCATTTCTCAAATTGTTTTTGGGGCTTAGTTTATTTTAAGAAAACAATTTATGCCTTATTTCATAATTTGTTTGAAAATGTTAAAATAACATTGTCTTTTACAAAAGATGATGATGAAAACCATCAAGGAGCAATTTTTTTCAGCTATTCTGTTACTCCTTAAACTCTCATCAGATAGTAATGAAAACCACCAGGGAGTAACAGAATAGCTGCAAAAAATCGCGCGTTTTTTTGCAGCTATTCTGTTACTCCCTGAACTCCCATCAGATGAAAAAAATCAGATTGTGTTGAAAACCATCAGGGAGCAACAGAATAGCTGAAAAAATTGCGCGATTTTTTCAGCTATTCTGTTGCTCCCTGATGGTTTTCAACACAATCTTTACACGAGAAAATGAGGAGAAAAGATCACTCAATTGTGCTACTAACTGATTTTTTCAACAGGTTCCACAACAGTGAAATTCTACAGTAAACAATTCAAGTATGTATTTGGTTTTGTTATTTCATTTTCAAAAATAAACTTTTATATAAAAAAATAAATTGGGGCTTTATTTCATTTTTCTAAAAAAAGTCAAAACAAGTTGGGACATTTTTTCATTTCAGTGGGGCTTTATTTCATTGGGGCATAATTTCATTATGAAAAAATACCCCAATTTGGGGCCTTATTTCATTTTTTCTTTTGGGGCCTTATTTCCTGGGGCCTAATTTTGCGGAGCCAAAAAAAGATTGCTTCTTTTTTAAATTTTAAGCCAAGTCTATACTTCAGTGTGAGAGTAGCAATCGTACCTTAAAAAAGAGGCTGGGTGCGACCCACACTGATAACTTCCCATTTGTGATCTTGAAAATTTTATATTTAGTTTTTTTTCAAATAACCAAATTTTCTGCGAAACAAACTTTAGGTGTTAAATTCAAACAATCATTATTTTAAGATTGAAAAGCATTTTAATTATTTAAAGAGTTTTACAAAAACACATATATTATAGAGAATAAATACCTAATGGCAAACTCAATATCATTGCTCGTTCTCAAGATATTCGAGTCGAAAAACCAATTTTACCAGTTTTTTTTTAAATATTTTTTTTCAAAAATTGTCAATTAGATATTTGTCAAAATTTAACCTTTCATAAAAAAATTGTACTATGCATAAAATAAAATATTTTAGAAGGCACAATCGTTGTTCGTTCTCAGGATATTCGAGCTGAAATACAATTGTAACTACTTTTCTTTAGAATTTTTAACAGTTTTTGATTTTTTGTTAAAAAACTGCCCATTCAATATTTGTCAAAATTTTATCAGTTGCTAATAATTATGTCATGTAGAAAATTAAACAAACAAGAAGTCAATATCGTTACCCGTTTTTGAGAAATTTGAGTCGAAAGACAATTTATACCAATTTTTGGTAGAGTTTTTTGTAGTTTTTAATTTTTTGTAAAAAAACTTTCCATTGAATTTTTTTGAAATTTTCACCAGTAATAAAAACTAACATTTTCGTAAAATAAAATTATTTTAAAGTTAATATCGTTTTTCCATATAAGGATATTCGAGTTATAAAAATTTTTTTTTTAGTTTTTTTGATTTTAAAAAATAACGGTATTTTGATTTTTTTCCAAATTCTTATCAAATTTGTATAACGTCATAATGTGTCGAATAAAATTTATTTCAAGTCAATAGCATTATTTGTTCGTGAGATATTTGAGCCCAACCAAAATTTTCACTTCTTTTTTAAACTGCTATAGTAAGAAAACAACTGATTGAATATTAATAAACGCCCTTTCAGCTTCTTTTGAAGTTATTATCTGTAAAACAAAATTTATTTCAAGTCGATATCTCTACTCGTTCTTGAGATATCGACGACGAAAAATGGTACCAGGACGTACGGACGTACGGACGTACGGACGTACGGACGTACGAACGTACGTACACACGCACACACAGACATCTCTCTAAAAATGATTGATATAGGCTCTAGGGACCTTGAAACGTCGAGAAATGTCAAAAATTTCAATTTGACAAATCGGACCGATTACAATAACTCCCTATGGGAAGTTAATAAGGTTGTCCCAAACCACGAACATGCTCCCGAACTTGCTCGCCATATAATCGTGGTGTAGGGGCCAGTTTGCTAACGGTTCGTTGTTAGCGAAACATTTCGATTTTCTCGTCTTCGTTCCAATTTTTGCTGTGAACTCCGTTGAGGGCAACGACTTGCGTTCTTTATCGCACATGATGTTTATTCCTTGGAGAATCGGAATAAAATGAATGTTCGCAAAATGAGTTTACCGTGTAGGGAAAAACGCAAACTTGCTCGGCGAGCATGTTCGTCGGTAAGGGGCTGCTTTTAATTACTTAAGTCCTCGGCCCTAATATGCCAGGAAGTGTCCCTCAGTGGGCCATAGATCTACGGGTGGATCAAACGAGGTCAGTTGTCCTGGCACAAGTCACTGATATGCCCTAGTCTGGAAAAAATTCTGCAAGCACTTATGCATAGGACGCGTTCACTACTTCTACCCGCCATCATGTATGGTTCCTAGAGATATATTTCAGTTTCCTACAGTACTTCCACAATTGTTTTGATTACTCATCGACCGTTCTTCACCAAGTACTTCTAGATCGGTCTGCTTTTGTATTATTGCATGGCAAAACTTGCAATGCATTCGTCGCCCTTTCGACTCATATGGCAAATCCAATGACAGCCCCGACATCTGAATCATAGGAGATCAGCAAATAGGAGTTCCAGATGTCTTAGATATGTACGAGAATGTTAAAACAAAGGTCAGATGCTCCGAAGGAACCTGCGAACAGTGCCCAACCGGAGTAGCTCTTCAGCAAGGTAGCGTCTTAAGTAGGGCTGATGATTTCACCCGGGTACCCTGTTACCCCGGTTGCTTTTACCCGGGTAGTAAATTACGCAGGTATTCGGGTATAATGGGTATTATACCTGGGTAATCGGGTAGCCATAATATATTTTATTTAATAGAGTTTGATTAATGTCTCCAACATCTTGATTAGACATAAAGTTAATTAGTTCAAATTTACTTATTTTGCAAATGGCTGTGGTTCGCACCCAGTTCCTATTTCTGCTTTTTTTTGCTGTACCCGGGTAATCTGTTAATCTTGTAGTCAGGTAACCGGGTAGTACTCGGCTACCCGGGGATTACCCGAATTACTTGAATACTTGGATCCGTGATCGATAGCGAAGAATCTCGTGATGATGAAATCAAACAACGCTTGAGTTTAATATTGATGAAGTAACGAGAAAACTCTGCCTTCTTCTTTGATAGAAAAATGCCCCATAGCTGATATTTAAGCTCTAAAGCGCTTACACAAGGTTTACAGTTTTGAACAGTGTAAAGAAGTATGAGAGTTAAATAACGGCAGCTGAAGTAAAGATGCTTCGCATGACAGCAGGAATGACAAAGCGTGATCAAATAAGAACCCAGAAAATTCGAGGAAGCCTTGGCGTCAAAAAATACCATCATGTCCAAAATTCACCATGGCCAACTTACCTGGTATTGTCATGTAAGAAGCAGATGTCCTGAGAACACATTTCAAAAGACAATAGCACACGACCGACCTTCCAAAACTATATCGGAAGAAAAGCAGACATGGAAATTGCTACATCAAACAGGTGCAACGGCATCTCTACATTGTTTTCCTAAGACTGAGAACAATTCAAAAGCGGAAGGCCTATTGAAGTTTCCTGAGATTAACCCGCTGAAGTGGCAGAATTATATTCCCAGATCATGACAATGTTCGATAAATTAAGGAAGGAGAGGATTCAAAAGCTGTTTTTGATGTATCTGAAGAACTACTGAGAAATTTGCCATAAGAATAGTCGACGAAATTATATTCAGACGAACCTTATACAACAAACTCAACAAAACTTTATCAAAGACCGACATTTTGCAAAATTGTATTATAATAATTCTTTTTAATTTGAATCCTCCGAAAAAAAAATTCCACCATCACAACATGCAAATCCTTGTTAACTAAAGCTTTTGCAATTTAATTTCCTTATACATTATTACATACTTTACTTACATACTATTCATGCACCACCTACCGGAAACGTTCGACATAAAGTGAGCTGTTATAGTCGTACTATTTTTTTTTTTATTTTTTCATAAAATAAATTATACAGTCGACGACCATCATTAGCCATAGAGCTATGTGCACAAGAAAAAGGGACCAAAGTTGCCCATAAAATATACCAGTAGCTATATTATATGTATTTTATTTACATAGCTCTTTTCATGGCTCTAACTAGCTTCAGGCAAGAAGTCAAGCAAAAACACCACATGAAGTGGCATAGTTATAATCCTGATTCTGCATGTGGAAGTCTTAAAGAGAGTAGGTATATGGCAGCAACAGCAACAACAACAAAAAGAAAAGAAAAGAACCCTATATTATTAGCCCTAACGACACCAAGAGTAAACATGAAATTTAGAAGCCAACAAGTTACCATGCAAATAATAGTGAAGCAGAACAGCCCGCACATGCACCCGTTTCTGGGGCAAGTTACTTCTACTTGCCACCAGAGTCTGAGCAAATTGTTTTTTTGTTTTTATTTTTGTTGTTTGCTTCTTTTGTTCTTCCTGAAAAACTCTATGCATCCTCAATTTTACATTTTTTTTTTATTTTTAACTGAAAGCTAATGACTTTTCTCCAACGGGAATCAAGAAAGAGGTCCTTGCAATGAATACGAGGTTTATGCAAACATTTATTTTTTGCTTGGCTTATAAGTTTTATATAAAACAAAAATTTATTATTTCTCTGCACTCGGCTTTGGTTCAAAATGGGGTTGGGTTAGTTTTTTCTTATATGACTTGATGGTCCAACGAATGGGCGGCTATAAGTTGGACAGGGTCGACCTGGGCCAGGGCTGGAGCGATAGGGGCATGGTGGGGTTGGAACATCACAGAACGGTGCACGAGACTGTAAGAGTGTTAAAATAAAATATACATCAGCGTTGTAGAGTGTCAACAAAAAAGTACAGAACCAAATTGGATGGTGCACAAAGCAAACATAAACGAAAGTACAGTTTTTTTTTTTTTCTTCTGTGTTATATGTTTGTAGGTATATCGTTTGACTTAACGCTCAGATTGTGCCGCATAGCATTTGCATATTAACAAAAGAAAAATAAATCATGGCAAACGTCGAGGGTATATAGGAGAAAGATTTTGAGCTGCAGATTTAGCTGGATTTTACTTTTAACTTTTTTTTTGTTTGTTTCAAACAGGAAAACTAAGTAAATATTAGAATGAATGATTTATGTTTGTATGACTTCACCTAAGTACTTTGATATTTTTACCTACATGAAGTTTATATTGAGGAGGAAAAAAACCTTAATGCGTTTTGAATTTTGTTGCTTGTGTAACAACAATCTGGTAATGCGTAGCAGGTAACCCGCTGATATTTATGTAAAGTGTCACATCAGATACAAGAGCAGGGCTTTTAATTACCTACCTAAACAACTAACTAACAAACTGAAGGTAGAACTATTATAATAGTCGGATGTGGTAGGAAGCTAATGCCAAAACCGAATAAAAATTAGCTTCCCGAACAATCAAATGGAGAAGTCAGCCATATTATGTGCTTCCACTTCCACCATTTTGATTTTTGTATCTATCTGTCAGTTCACTTTTGCAGGAGCGGTTAATGAGCGCATTTGCTATCGTTAGCGAAAGTGAACGAAGTTAACTAAGTTTACGACCACTTCAGCTGACGTTCGACGATTATAATAGTAGTTCTTTCTAACTATGGTTACACAAAATTGTATGCCAAATTATCTGAACCTAAATTCATCATTTTGAGGTTGGGTGTCACACCCATAAAAAAGTTGATAAACTTGTTTGTCAGTTTTTACGGGTTTGAGTACAAAATTGAAGATGCCTTCTGATGTATCGAAAAAATACAATTTCTTTTTTCAAAAACCCTTAAAGTGGTAAAAAGTGAATGATCGGAGAAATTATTGCAATCAGGGTTGCATGCTAATTTGGTAAAGCTCGTTATGGCTGCATAGTTATTAACGAGAGTGATTTTCAAGCTTTTTGGGAATTTTGTGTGAGTTTGAGTATCCAGAACGATTTTTAATTTACATCGTGTCCCAATAGTCATGGTCCAAAATGAATATATGTGCTGAAATACCAGGTCATGATCACTTAGAATATAATACTTCGTACTGAATCATAACGGGTCTCGTTCAAAAGCAGTTTTTTTTTTTAAATTGCATAATACGAAAAAGCTGAAAGCTGATCAGTTAACTTTTTGATTTGGTTTTTAAATAGTTTTGTGTCTTTTTACCAATGGGCGAGTTTAACATCGTTTACAGCAACATTCGGGGCCTCAGAAGGAATTTCTGTGCTGTGTGCTATGCTGTACAAAACAGGCCAGCTGCCTTGGATTTGAGCGAAACACAGGTTGAAGAAAGCTCCGACAACTCGCAGTTTTACCTACTTGGGTATAGCTTAGTGCCATTCTTCTTTCCAAGAATAACTATTTCTAACGAATTTGATAACCTGTCAGCTGTCTGACTCCATTCAAAGAATTGTATGATGACGATTTCAGTGTTGTGATAGAGGGCTCACCCTGAAATCGTCATTGCGGGCGATTTCAATGTACACAATTCTTCTTGGCTCCGCTTTTCTGGCCAGACGACACCCACAGAAAGATATGCTGAAATCTTTGCTGAGTTAACCAACTAACTGAGCTTGCCAACCCGGATTCCGGACGCTGCAGGCCAATCCGCCAACACCCTAGACTTGTTTCTTACCTCTGGACCTTGATAAATACAGTATCGCCTCTAGGCACATCAGATCATTATGTCATATATCTGCAAACTTCTCGTGTTCCCAAAATCCAGTTGAAGAAAAAACTCCTAAAAGAACCGTTTGGCAGTACGAAAAGGCCAACTGGGACGGTTTTAATAATTTCTTCAGGAACTTTAACAGGTCACTATCCTTCCTCGATAGTGACATTAGACTCCAGCGCAGATATGATTACAAATTTAATTCTCTGCGAAATGAGAAATTTCACTACGAATAGGATGAAATCGATCAAAACATAAGATACTTCGTGGTTTGATTCAAGCTGTTAAGAGGCTATCAGGGTTAGAAAAGTAAGCTAGAAAAACTTGTAATGGCCATATCCGATGAACCAAATTTTTACATGACTAAAAGTTACGGCAAAATATATTACTGCTGCTTAAGCTTTTCCATTTTTCCTATTCTCCTGATATCTTTCCGAGTGGATGGAAAACTGCATTTGTCTAGCTTGTCCCTAAAAAAGGCGAATCTTCCTCACTCTCTATAACTATCGATGATCACACAACAAAAAGATATTTTTTGAAAACTGGAATGAATTTTCAATATTTAAAAATGAACACTGAAAAATTAATAATGCAAAGCTCACCGCAACTTCTGTGGAAATATAACCAATTTTGCTTCCTTAAATATGTCCAAATTCAACACGAATAAAAAATAATTGATATTTAATTATTTTTTCATTATTTTTTTTTTTTTAGTTTTTGGTTTTGCATATTTAAAAAAAAATTATAAGCTTAAATTATGCTTTTTATATTTTCTCCATGAAAACGACTATGATTAGGTGTTAATTATCTTTAAGAAGACCCGTTTTAGACCCTCAGCAACCACAATGTTTTTATCCTCTTGCAATGTCCTATCAAAGGTGTTCGAGGCTATGCTGCTGAAGAAAAAGGGGACTTTTTTTTGGTATCGCTCAAAAAAATAGAAATATTGTCCAAATTAACATTTTTTTAAACATTTAGACAAATAGTGTTCAAATGCCTTTAATGTTAACATTTCCAAAGTTACATTTCAGTGATAGTTCCCGACAAATATCACCTAAAAAAAAAATATTCGGCCCTATCGATTCTATATATGCCCTATATATTCTTTTCAAAATTCTACGAATCGTAGACATTTTGCTTCGAGTTAGTTCTCTGATCAGCTGATCGGAAATTCTCTCCGACAAAATTAAACGCATGCTATTTGCATGCAATGAAGTACTTCAAATCGCTTTTTTTTTAAATATTTTCTCCGAAGTCCTCCGACAATTTCTTGGCGCGGAAGTTTTTCTTTTTTACGATGACAGCTACTTCGAACCGAAATAGAATCTCCGACGAAGGATGCGTTGCGAAGAAAGTTCCGCTCCGACGGTTACCTCGCTAGGCCCGATTAACATTTAAAACCGCGATTTTCAACCTATATTCGGCTTTTTTCCAAATAATTTCTATAAAAAAATATTACTAGTAAATTTTGAAGCAACATAAACTTATTTGGTTCAAAAACGCAGTTACTTCTGTTTAACTAATGACAAGATTTTGATTGAGACTTTTTTTTTTCTTAAGTTTTGAATCCAGATTTATTTTGTCCATAGTTCCAACTTTAATTATTTTTTTTTTATTTTTGGCCTTCTCTCCAAAAAAATTGGGTATTTTTCCATGGGGCGTTATTACCCAACGACGTAGAAAATGTTGCATTTATGTTCCTTGCTCATTCACGTAATGAATTTTCATATTCACAAAAAATAAGATCTCTTTATATTTTGACAAAGAGATACACAAATAATGTAATTTAATTCTTTGTGTTTTTTTTTTTATATATTTTGAGAGGCTGTCTTTTGTGTCTATTGAAGCCAAAGACAGACACACTCGTAGGTGTATATTAATTCTAAATGTTTAACTTTGTGTCCTACATTTTATGCCAACAAAATATTTAAATTTAAGCATTTTATTCCTCCTCGGCATACATTATGCACATTTTTAGAAAAGTATTAAATCCTAGAAACGTAAAAAAAAACTTTGTTAAGAAGATGAATACTAACCTACTCGTAAATTGGCTTAAATATTTTATGACTTATTTGTTCGTATGTATATGTATATATAATAAAACACTTATTCATCATTAGAACATAAAACCCACGAAACCAAATAAAAAAGGTTAATTAGACTATCAAATTATTGCTGAACCGGTTAAAGACTTTAGGTAACTTTGTGGTAGAAGTGGTGGAACACTTTTGTGTGATGCCACCTGATAAAATCATAGAAACCTCATTAAATAAAAGTTTTTTTTTGTTTTAATTAGTTTTCTACTATAGTTATCTAAAAAACTCATCTTATCAACTTTAAAAATCTATCAAGGCGAAGAAGAAAGCAAAAAGGGGTCATTGATGAGGGTTTGGTTCAACAAACTGCGAGTTATTCAATATGGTTTTATATAAAATGGGTTTACATTGGCGAAAGAAGAGCAATTCTAATCAATCATCTGCAACCTAGGGATCTCCCCAAGAGAATGCTATAGTCTTAAAAATCAGAGTTTTTTTATAAAATGAAGTCCTTGAGATTATTGATTGCAATTACATTGCAACTGTCCAGTTTTTCTGCCTTAACAAGTGGTAAGTTTTTGCATCTATCCCCTTATCGTTATCCTTATTTAATATTCTGTTTTACAGCAAAGACTGAACCTTTAGCAGCAACCACAGTTCCGTTTCAGTTAATATCACCGGCTGAATTCAAGGCTATTTTGGAGCTCAACAGTGGCAATCCCTTTATCACCCAAAATAGACTTCTCAATAGTGGTTCTCAAGCAGTTACTGACATCTTAAACAACATTGTCAATGGCCTAATAAGTCCCGTCAATATAACTGGATTGAATCCAATCTATAATTCAGTATTCAAACCCATCAATGGCAATGCCCAGGGTTATCCTTTTTGTGCCATTCAAACTCATAGAAATAATCAGCACTCTCAAAGAAGCTACGATACAATTGTCGATCCTGTTATGAGCAATTTTGGAACATTTTCCATCAACTTTTATCAGCCCGGAACCGTGAATATCGATAACTACGATGAAGACACAAGTATCGATGAGATGGAACCGGAGTACCAAAGCCAAAGGCCAATGCAGCCGGAAACTAGTGTACCCAGTATTACGATTTCAGCTTCGGCCAACCATTATACTAATAGCCCATCGGCTAATGGGAACAAAGATAAACCCGATAATTTTGTTGCACCGATTATTAACTGCATTGTTGTCCTAAAAGAACCATCACAACCAGCTACTCGGCCTCCAAGTCCTACTGCTTCTTATGGTCCTGCCTCATCTCAACGCCCATTTAATCGACCATCTGCACGGCCATCATTTTATCCACAATATCCAACAATATTAACGCCACACCAACCTCCACCACGGGATCCAAACTATTCGATTGGTTCCTATCAAATTGTCCCTATCCCATATCCACCATTCCTTGGCTTACTTGGACCAGCATCGGGTACTTCGAACTGGCCAAATTGGTCAGGCTCTCAAGCAATTGCATCACAAAATCCCAATTCAGCTGCAATTTCGCCAACATGGCCATACTGGTCATTGGCATCGCCCTCGATAGCCTCACATCAAAGCATCAAGAATCCACAAACTGTTCCAACAGCATCGTGGCCCTACTTAGCGATCCCATCATCATCATCATCATCATTATTGCAATCTACCAACACTCATGTTCCAACGACATCACCTTACCTGCCGAGTTCCTTCTGGGCAGCAATCAACAACCCATCTGATGCTGGAAATGCAGCCCCGTCTCCAACTATTTCGATTCATTCAAATCCAGCTGCATGGTTGCGTCCTCCTGCGGGTGCATTTAATCCAAGTCATTTATTGCAACAGCAACAACTACAACAACAACAGCAGCAGCAGCAGCAACTGCAACTTCAACAAAATTACAATGAAAACACTGACGAGATTAGGTCTGCCTTGCACGATGAAAGTGCTTCTGGAAATAAGGAAAATCAGCAGCAGTCCCTAATTGGAGATGAAAATGATGTTGGTGATGCAGTTGAACGTTCTCAGAAACAGCAATCACAACGCGTGGGGGTGAAGTCAAAAAACTTACCTCGGTAAAATGGATTCAATTGTAATAAATTCTTTCTCCATTTTTTTTTTTGTATTTAAATAAAGGAAATCAAATTGTGAAAATTGAAAATCAAAATAAAATTATGTAAAAAACAAATTTGGTTTTTATTTCAATTGCAATTTGATTTTAACGCATCACCATAGTGCAATCAATGCCAACGAATGCAGTGGACGATGCAGTATTGCGTTGTAATAGCTTGCCTCCAGAATTGAAGTTTTTATAGGGGAGGGAGGAAATTCAACTGAATATTTGAGTTTTTAGGCATATTTTTCAATAATTTTCTTGGTACCTTCATACATATAATAAATTAATTTTGCACATTTAACTACAGTGCGTCTAATAATCAGAGATTGAAGTTTCAAAGGTCTGCAGTATTAAAAAAAAATAACTGGCCAACAAACTTGCCAATTCACAATTCCTGACTAGGAAATGAAAATATTCCATAAAGGTGGCCATAAACGACGAACATGCTCTATTTCAAATATGATTGACGTACGACGCCATTTGCAAACAGAAACCACGTTTTTGATTGTTGTGATAAAAATAATATAGGTCCTAGATGACTACCTTCTAGGATGCCAGATTTAGCAATAAAAATAGAACTGACATTGAGTATCGAAACAAGATCCAATATTGAGGGACGGTCCATATAAATTCGAAACCAGGAAGAGCTCTAAGAACTTTTAGTTTGAATGAGTTATTTTGTGCTATAATAATTATTTAATTTTAATTTTTAAATAGCAAAAAGGGTAGTGTTACATTGCAACAAAATATCGAGTATAATGGACAATCATCAAATGATTTACTGGGTTCATGTAATCTTTTGCAAAATTGTACACCATTCTTCTTTAAATATTCCTCACGTAGATAGCACTTTGTTAGGAAATGCTTCTCGTATATTGTTTAATTTGTTTTTTTTTTTTCGCAACACAATATTTTTAATGGTATTTCAAAAATCAAATCTAAGTTGAATCCAGGTCCTGATGGAATTCATTCGTTTATTTTAAAGCAATGTCAATTTGCATTAACACTTCCACTTCAAATTCTTTTCAACCTTTATTCGTCTTTCTAGACGAATGGAAATTTTCATTTATAACTCCAGTAACCAAGCTTGTTTCTTGCTGTCGCGAAGAACTAAAGGTTCTTGGCATGCAGCATAATGTAAGACTCTGCTGGGTTCCTGGCCATAGCGGGGTGCCAGGTAACGAAAAAGCAGATGAACTGGCGAGAGAAGGTTCAACACTTGATCCCTCTCTCATAGATCATAGCATAGGTATCCCACTATGCGAACTGATACAAGACATCAACAGAATTGTTGTGCAAAAATCCAACGAAAGATGGAATCTCCTAGAAACCTGTGTTAATACCAGGAAACTATGGCCTAGATACGAAAGAAAAAGGTCCGATAGGATTTTAACCCTTAATAAAAACTCTTTAAGATGCCTTATAGGCATTATAACGGGACATAACCTTCTTGGTTACCACAAAAAGAAAATGGGACTCAGTACAGATGACATCTGCAGAGGCTGTGGTAACGAAGACGAGCATGAAGACACTGCTCACTTCCTCTGTCACTGTCCATCACTCTGTCATACTAGGGAGAAAACCCCAGGAAACTACTTCTTCAACGAATTAGAAGAATTATCAGAACTTTCAAGCAAAAGCTTAATGAACTTCGTCAAATCATCCAAATGGTTTGATGAACCATAGGACTCATAGGTTAAAATTTTAAAGTGTTTTACAACACTTCAGGGTGCCACAATGGATCTACATAAATCTAAGTGTGACGATAACAATATCAACTGTCAGCCCAATCAACCTAACCAGTAACCAACACAGGGCCAAAAAATTTAATTGTTAACTACAGGGCAAATTCAAAAATATCTGCAATACCAAAATTATTCGAGCTTATAGTAAGAGATCATTTGTATTTTAACACCAAAGAGCTTATTTGTGATGAACAACATGGCCCTAGACCCGTTTTTTTTTTAACCGGATTTTTTTTTAGAATATGGATGATATGAGTCGCATTTTTCGACGAAAATTATGGTCGCGTTATGGATGATGTAGTTGATGAAGGAGAAAGAGTTCATGAAAATAGCTCTGAAGACGACGACAGTGATGGTGGTGCAGATTTCTCAGATGCTGATGATCCGAATTACGGAGGATCCAAACGAAGCTTTGACTTACGCGTTCAGCAGGCTCATTTTTATATGGAGGAAGAATGTGAAGTGGAACTGCAACGACAGCAAGGAAGTCACCATGAGGAGGTTGAGAGGGAACCAGCTGCCTCAAAACGAGGAATGCGATATACGGCCCGAAATATAAATTTCAATAACATTTTGTGGTCAATGCCAGATGAAGTTGAAAAGCGTAGAGCAAATCGAGATCGCGCAATGAATGCTTGAGCCATGAGGGTGCTACATGTTCGAAGACATTTGCTACTAAAGCTGACTGTTTCAAGTCGTTGGTGACTCTATAGCTATCGTGGAAAATATAGTCTTGGAAACAAATAAAAAAGCAAAAAGAGTGTATGAGAAAAATCGATTGTCGAACGAAACAAAGGTAAGTTATGTCATTAGAGAGGTTTGAGCAAATAAGCAGATTTATCCGATTTGATGATGGAAGAACCCGATCTTTTCGACTTCAAACTGATAAGCTAGCTGCGTTTAGGCATGTGTGGAACTTGTTTCAAAGCAACCTGTTTGGTGTACAAGGGGAAGATGCCCATTCAAAATGTACATGCCCAATAAGCTTGGCAAATACAGAGTAAAAATATTTTGTATTGTGGATGCTAAAACCAACTACCCCCTTCAAGGAGAAGTATATGTCGGTCAGCAACCGGGTGAAAATCGATCTGAGGGTATATCTCATGAACTCTTGATGCGACTAGCGGACAAGTATCTGGACAAGGGTTACAACATAACGGACACCTTAGTAACGTTAGCCTTGAACTTGATGGCTAGAAAAACAACAACAATTGGCACAATAAAAAGCAATAAGCCGCAACTACCAAAGATCTTTACCTCAGCTGATAAAGAATTCAAAAGGACCAGGGACAAGTTTTCCTCTATTTTTTGTTACTCTCAGTGCATACAATTATGTAGCTATGCAAGCAATACAAAGAAAAATGCAATAATGCTTTCTACTACTCATCATGAGGACAAAATAGATGAAGCAACAAAAAAACCAGAAGTCATCATAGATTACAACTTAGCAAAGGGTGGGGTTGATACTTTGGACCGAATGGTGACCGTTTACACCTGTAAGCGAAAAACTAACCGTTGGCCGGTAACGGTATTCTATAATATGCTCGACTGTGCTGGTGTTGCTGTTTACAGGTTGTTTGACATTTGTCAACCCACATGGTATATAATCAAGAAAAGGTCCCATAAGAGAAATAGGTTCATGAAAGAACTATCCCTAGAGCTTGCGGATAAGCACATACAAAATCGTATCGCTTGAAAAAAATGTGAAAACAGCCTTGAAACTGATAGGTTACGAGATCCAAACAGTACCTCATCATCATCATCATCATCATCGGCTCGACAACCGGGGTCCGGTCCTGGCCTCCTTCAACAAGTCTCTCCACCTATCCCGGTCTTGAGCCGACGCCATCCAGTTGCGCACCCCAAGGCTTCGGGCGTACTGGTCTAAGCCATCTCTCCAGCGCATGGTCTACCACGCTGCCGTCTACCATAGAATGTACCACAAAGGACTTTTCGAGCCGGTTCCTCTTCACTCATGCGAGCTAGGTGCCCTGCCCACCGGAGTCTACCGAGCTTAATATTTGTCACTATGTCTGCTTCAAGGTAGATTGCGTACAATTCATGATTGTACCGTCTCCGGAATCGTCCTTCCTCACATATGGGGCCAACAATTTTCCTTAAGACTTCTCTCTAAAACGCGGCTAGGAGGTCGGAGTGTCTTTTGCTAAGCACCCAAGTCTCGGATCCATACGTGAGTACTGGCAAGACCATGGTCCTGCACAGTAGCAGTTTTGAAGTTATGGTGAGATTTCTGGATTTGAAGAGCTTTGACAGACTATAGTAGGCTTTGTTGGAATTGAGCAGCCGCCCGCGTATTTCTTCTTCTATATTATTATCGGCTGCTACTATTGACCCAAGGTATTTAAAGGATTGCACCACTTCAAATTCGTGCTCCGCTACGTTGATTGCTTTTGTGACGCCTGTTCGTCTGGATAAAAGAATCATGTACAGCTTGTTCGGTACTTCCGTTGATGTTCAATGTCTTCTGCGTAACCCAATATCTGGCTGGACCTGTTGACGATGGTCCCTCTTGTTGCCGTGCCAGAGTCACGGATTGCTTTCTCCAACGCCAGGTTGAAGAGGAGGCAGGCCAAACCATCCCCTTGTCGGAGTCCATTAAAGATGTTGATTGGTCTGGATAGCAATCCGGCTATTTTTACTTGGCTTGTTACGTTAGTCATGGTCAACCTACAAAGTCGTGTCAATTTATTTGGGATGCCGAATTCTCTCATGGCTTTGTAAAGTTCTACCCTGGCTATGCTATCATAGGCGGCCTTAAAGTCTATAAACAGATGGTATGTTGGGATGTTAAATTCTAGACATTTTTCCATCGCCTGCCTAAGGGTAAATATCTGATCAGTTGTTGATTTGCCTGGAATGAAACCACATTGATATTGGCCGATTATGGTTTTAGCGTATGGGGCTATCCGTTCTTGTAGGATAGAGGAGAGTATCTTATAGGTGGTACTCAACAACGTGATACCTCTATAATTGCTGCACGTTGTGACATCTCCTTTCTTATGTATGGGGCAAATTATACCTTTTCACCAGTCTTCTGGCATTTCTTCCTGCTCCCATACGTGCACTAGAATATCATGAATTTCTTGGCGTAAGGCTGGCCCGCCGTAGTGGAATAGTTCGGCTGGTACCTAGGACCAAAAATCAGATCAAATACATTGAAACAGCGCTGCGAAGCTTGTAAGGCTATAAAAAAGGATAACAAGACCACAGCGGTTTGCGATTTATATGAATAAAGAAATAAATAAATAAATTAATTAATCAAAGGGACTTGTTAAAGTCAGTGGCTATAACATCAATAGTTTTATTCTCAATTGAATTTAAAGTAACAGAAGATTTCTTTATAGACTTTATAGAACCTAAATTGATTCCACACTGCAGCCTTAAAAAATAATCTAGGGAATTTTAGTTCTTTTAAAAATTAAAGTAACACAATGCTTCTAACGAATCTCTTGTTTGCATATTTAATTTATGCAGAATCAACCTGATTTATGTCAATTTCATTTTATCACATTTGTGTGTGTGTGTGTGTGTTTGTGCTATTAGATATATATAAAAATCCATTCTTTCTTACATCAAACCTCGATGGCTCACGACTGACGATTGATTTGAATTCAATTACAAACCAGGTATATACGGACGCAACGAGAACCAACCAGGAGCACCAGCTCCAGCTCTGCACCACCAGCCATCACGACCACGATTCCCGCTGCCTCAATCGTAGCAAATCAATCTATCAATCAGTGTCTTTGCAGTTGCAAGACAATGTTTAACAAGGATATAAAGGGGAGGTGCTGGCTGCTGCGCGAGCACAAGCATGCCGGATTACTCTTCGTCCTGTCAGAACACTTCCCGTATATACTAGAAGCGCCATGTCGTCCTCGACAGTTTTTTGTGATAGTCCTTCTCGTAGTCCTAACATCTCTATTTTTTTTTTTGTTGTTTCAGAAAGTTTTCTATATGCATGGAGGACCATCATCGTTCTTGTGCAGGTTTAGAGGATCGAGCGTGTTAAGCAATTGTGGTTGGCATAAAGTAGTTACTGCATTTGAGCTTATCCCTGTGTACAGGAGTTGGGTTCCTGGTTCCGGGTGATTGACTAGTTTTACTACTGGTTGCATGAAAAGTAGTACAGTAGAATCAACTCACGACAATGATGACGTCGACTACGACAACGACGCTGCCAACGGTCGGTGGTGTGGCAAGTATAATAGTGGCGCATGGCATAGTGGTAGAAACCCATAAATACCAGTCATCCCAGAGAGGACATAAATTTAATGTGATTTTGCTTGGAAGATTTTCACAAAATCGAGCTAATTGATTTTAACGAGCTTCCACACTCGCTGGGATATAGTTTCACAATTGGTATTTTTTTTTCTTTGTTCCGTGAATTGATATATTGGATTTGTTCATGGTATGCTCGGCACATCCAAACCGGGTGCTGTGACATTAATTTTTTTTTTTTTTTTTTTTTTTTTTTGTTAAACGTGGGCGAGTGAGCTTTGACATTTATATGGGGGCCAATACTGCTTTTGGTAGGTGTATGGTAGAATTTCTCATTTATATGGCTTGATCCCGATAGATGGGATTAATTGGCTTAAATTCGTCTGTTATGGTCGGTTGAGGTATCGCATATAGTATATACGTAAGTGGAAGAGAAAGCAAGCAAGCATAGCGGACACTGAACTTATGGCTGCAAGAAATAAATGAGGTGTATTGAAAATATGACCGGCGAACGGCAAAGCAGTTTTTAAAATTGCTTCCATGTACCATGATTGACATTAATTGGGAATTTTCAATGAAATATTTTTAAGAAGGTTTTTTTTTCGTTGCGGCTGGTTCAAAATTTGAGAAATTTTTTTAGTTTAAAAAGGGGTTGTTAGTTTTTATCACTTTGACCGGAACCAATTATTAACTATTGGGTTCGTTGTAGTGTGGTGGACAGAAAGAGTTAAATGACATATTTGTACTTATAGGAAGCGGGTAGGCTGAGTGGTTTATGAACATAGGTTTACAAAGATGACTGTCGGATACTGGTATTCTTCATCTGAACTGTGCTTGCGAAACTAGTAACTAAAAGTGATAAGTAGAAGACCAAACAACACTATGAAGATTTGCCGGAAACGTTCTTATAGTTCTTTTGAAGTCTTGGGCGAGTGCGAGACCAACAGATCAATTTAATAAAGAGAATTATGGATGAACGGAAGCTGAGGTCAGTAGAGAGTTTCGGTACTTTAAAGCGTGCTGAAAAAAATATGACTCTTTGCGGGCCAATGGTAGCGCTACTTGAATCAGATTATCTGGCTTGGTGCCCTAAGGTTAAACAATGGCCCGCAACTCCGGGACTTGGGTTATTTATAGTGCAAAGGTGGAATCTTCCACATGTAAAAATAACAACTGCTTTAAATGTCAACTACAGCCACAAACAGGGATCAGATCCAAACTTTTAGCAGAAGCGAAAAGAAAGAAGGTGCAACCTAGTGTCAGGCGTGACAGAGTTACACGATATCTAAGGACAAATTCCTGGTATGGGTAATGAATCCTAAAAACAAAATTTGGTAAATGCCTTAGCTGGTGCCTTGTGGGTGAAGATCAGAAGGATGAAGGAACGCTAGGCCGCCGTAATAAAACATATGGACGGTGGGGGTAATGTATCGGGCCTAAACTCAAATGATCAATTCGTAAAAAAGGAGTTCCCGTATTCACACCATTCGGTTCAGCCGGCGCGGCGCGGCGTCAAAATGCTACATTACTTAATTCCACGGAGATGGTAGCTCCTCAAACTGAGAAAAACAACAGTGATTAACTGTAGATTTTGGTCTACAAATACCATCTCGTCTTCGTCTAGCCAACTTCCAATTAGACTGCAAGTCTAATCTCAAAAATGAGGTGAATTAGGCTGAGGATCAACACTGGAAAAATGAAGCTCTTCAACATTCCTGTAACTCTTCGGTAGTAACTCAAAAGACGGTAGTGGTGCACGGATGAGGATGTTTACTGCCGAATCATTTGAAAAGTTTGGTAGAGCAACGTTTAACCCGCCCGAAGACAAAGTTGCACGACTTTTCAGCTTGAACGTAGATTCTACAGTATTTGACCACTTCTGTCACAAGAACTAGCAAGCTTGTGTGAATGAGTCAAAATAAAACATCATCTGAACTTTTGTGCCGAATGGTCTGGCATCAAGAACTGCATCAATCAAAAGTGGCAGTGAAATACTGAAGTAGAACAACAACAGCATATATTAGGCAGTGTTAGAAGGAATAGGATAGATTTTAGTTGCTGCAGTTAATTGAGAAATTAGGTTTTGATCATTTTATGAAATCCCAGGGGTGGCGGGAATATAGAATATAAAAATAGAATGCTCCCTAGACTGGGGACCAAACCCACACATCCATGTTAGCAGTCAATCACTTCTTCCACTGCGTCGAGACTACCCACAAAATAAATTTGGGAGAGCTCAATAACATTTCCCGAAACAAAACAACATAATTATATCGTCGGGGTAGTTAAAGCCCCTATGTCCCGTAGATGGGTCAAGTAATATAAATGTAATTCGTGAGCTAAAAACCACACTTTGCACACTGTGGAACTAGCCTGAGCATATTAGCCAAACCTTTTAAAGGATTGTTCCTAGCGGCCGCGCGCCGCGAAGAGGCTATGATCACACTGCCTTGGGTTGCGCAACTGGATGAAGTTGGCTCGAGACCGGGATAGGTTTAGAGACTTGTTGAAGGAGGCCAGGTCCGGGCCCTGGTTGTCGAGCCGATGATGATGATGATCTAAAAAACATTGAAATACTCTTCAAGGAATCATTTCTCGACAACACCTTCTTGTCAAGAATCAGCATGAATTCAGCTTCGTTATACCTACATCGTTAGTCTAATAATATTTGCCGTTTCGTTCCGGCAACTTCCCTTGGACTCTTCAGTTAACCGTGAGGCACTAACTTTTGTTAAATTCAATGCACCTTTTATATTCATCTACTGTGAACTATATTCAACAAGATTTGAATTCCAAGACCTTGGTATGGCATTGCCCTTGAACTAAATCAATCGAACACTCAAAATTTTACACAAGCAAACACCTCGGAAACCACTCTCCCAACGAACCAAAATCAAGACAGAAGAGTGTGGTCAAGCATTTACGACCAGTGGGCATCCTTAAAATAATTAAGGATCCATTCTTGATGGGTAATTAGGTCAAAATGCTTATAATGGTGCAGAAATGCAGAGATGCAAATAATCCACTTTGTAGTCTCTGCCATAATTCCTTGTTAGCCAAGTTGGTTGAGAGTTGTAGACACTTATATTAAACCCTCGCCTTTCATCTTCAATACCCCAGCGCCAGCGCCCCCCCTCAAATATACATAAACAGTTTATGGTGTATTTTGGTCTATCGCACAAACAGATCTCAAGTGTGAACAATTATTAATCTGAAGCCCAATTGACCAAAACACAAAACAACATGAAAATGCAGTCATATTATCCCATCATACTTGTACGCATACATATATGTATGATGGTTCTCTATTCATTCGTTATTCTCGAATATGACTCCCTTCATCTGCATTCCTGAGGCCTGACCACTTTCCGTCAAGGTGTTATGCCTATAATGAACGTATATGTACTTCTACACCAAACTCAAGTACACATCACCATCACCATCACCTAAAGCCTTCTATATAAATGGAATGTTCGGAATTAGGCCATGGCATTATAATGAAACATTCATATGTAGTGACATTGGAAACGCCAACCATTGGCATAAATACATATATAAGATGGTCCTTATTGCTCCAAATGGGGCTGTTCTCGATGTTCTCGTTGGAAGGTGTAGATATGGCTCTCTTTGATAAAATGCTGACGAAAGCAAAATTGTGATGATTATAAACTCACCTAACGGCTATGACAACCAAAGACCTCTGAGTGTTACGGCAGGATATCCTTTATAGGAATTTTTCATTTAAACTTTTTACGCATTTTCACTTTTTCTAGAAAATTCTTCATACACCAGTTGCTTGTAGTTATATCTTTTTGAAAATACTCACATCGAGTCGAGATCGAGAGGTAGAAATGTGAAAGAAGAAATTTTTAACTCCAAAAAAAAAAAATGTATTGCAGAAATTGAAAAGTCAATCATTTTCGAGCTTTTATAGGTAAGAAGATTCGAACCTGCATGAAAGTGTAAAAGGACTCATGTTTGTCAGAGAGTTTGTCGAGCATGTTGTGTTAATCCGACATAATTCCTGAAAAAAATTTTATGCTTTTGATTTAGAAAGGCGTGAAGGTAAATGGGCTGAGGATTTAATTCATTTCGTGTCTCGTAGTAATTTTTTTTTTGAGTAAAAATTCAGGCTGCCAGCAGTTTAAAAATGTCTTCAAAAAGATGCACGTTGTTGTATCAAAGATGATTCCTTGGTTTGTCAAAGGGAACAATATCTTGCCTGAAATTAGGCAGAAACACTCAGTGGAGTCTAATGCTAGCCACACACCTTAAGATAGCAAACTTAATTAAATTAGTATAAATCTGTTGATTCCCAATATTTTGAAATTTAAGATTTAACTGATAAGACCTGAAATTTCTTTGAAGAGAGGAACAGTTGGTCAAACAATCAATACCTTGGGTGAATAGTAGCAGCCGTTAACAATATAGGAGAAGAAATACGCGGGCAGCTTCTCAAATCCAACAGAGCCTACTATAGTCTGTCAAAGCTCTTCAAATCCAGAACTTCAAAACTGATGCTGCTATACACTTGGTTCCATGGTTCTACCAGTACTCACGTATCGATCCGAGACTTGGGTGCTTAGCAAAAGACACTCCGACCTCTTAACCGCGTTCGAGAGAAAAGTCTTAAGGAAAACTGTTGGCCTCATTGTGAGGAAGGACGATTCCGGAGGCGGTACAGTCATAAATTGTACGCAATCTACCTTGAAGCAGACATAGTGATAAAAATTAAGCTCGGTAGACTCCGCTCAGGGAACCCAGCTCTCATGAGCGAAGAGGAACTGGCTCGGAAAGTCCTCTGTGGTATATTCTATGGTAGACGACAACATAGTAGACCACGCTTGCGTTGGAGAGATGGCGTAGACTAGGACACCCGCGAAGCCTTGGATGGCGTCGGCTCGAGACCGGGATAGGTGAAAAGACTTGTTGAAAGAGGCCAGGACCGGAACCTGATTGTTGAGGCGACTTAAAATTTCTTAGCAACATTGACAAAAGTTATTTTTTGGTAGCGTTGAGCAAAAAAAAACTAACTGGTGATAGAGATGGGGAAAAATGTGGGACAAGTAATTCTGTCTTTCTATGGGTGTTTCGTTGTCCTAAAAGAACAGAACATTGAGTTTTAAATTCTACGTGGTTTTAGATTCACCAATGGATGCTTGTGTTCTTTGGTGATCCAAATTTAACCATAAACTGACGTTCTAGTTCTTAATTTAGAGGATAAGACTTAATTCTAAGAACGAATATGAAAAGCTGAGAGTACTGTCGGCAGCAATAGAATTTAACGGATTAGCAGTTTCAGACAAATCATTGATCATTGATGAAAATAAGGAAGAGAGGTGGACACAAAACGGAACCCTGGGGCACGTGCCGACCAGCATTTATTTTATGGACATTAGACTTGAAACCGTACAATACCATTTATGTTTAGCGGCCCTAAATGTAGTTTTAAATCAACTGAAGAAGAGATTCATCGATACCAAATGCTGGTGATTAATCAGTGTTTCCATGACCTATGAAAAAATGGAAGTAAGATCAATAGAGGGGAAGAAGAAATTTCGCGTTTTTTAGGAAAGGGCTGGACAAATGCTGTTATTCATAAAGTTGGAAAGAGACCAGTACAATAAGATATATGGAAAAGCTTTTACGGAGAGCTTTTACAAGCTTTGAGAACATTTCTTCAAAGCACAGCATTTTCCCCTTCTTACAACACAATTACTGGTAAGTTGTATAATTCCCTATTTCTTTATATCATGAGGGAGGGAGCTTATCTTACAAAAGGTCGGTTAGTTCTAAACTTTTGATATATAGTTAGTAGACACCTCCGCCATCTTCACCATATTCGAAAATCAAATAAAATTCTCAAATATTGGTAGTTACTTTTCAGATTTTTTTCCACGAAATTTTGGTAATTTTCGAGCAACAAATTCTCACCCTAAGGCCTACATTTCATAACTAATTTAGAAATAGAATTAAAACTAAGCAAATTTTTTGTATGTGTTGAAACTTAAAACCATATCAAAAGTTTAATCAATTTGTTTTTAAATTATAGATTTTCCATAACATGTTTCACTTAAAACTTCTGTTTCCACCTCTGGATTAAGGCATACAGAAATATAAATTGATAGCAGACATCAATACTTAACTGCATAAATTTCCTGGAGGTTCCTTCAGGCAACTGATATACATATGATTCACACTAAAATCATTCATACATTGGTATTCCTGCAAGGATGCAGTTTATTTTCTTTGAACTTAATATACATAAGTCTACCTATATCAAAGATATGTGGTAGAAGATACCTTTTCTTAAGTAACTAAGTATTATCGACCATTTCTAAAAGCTGAAACTGGAGACAAACAGATTTTACTCTGTAGACAGCATAAAGTGTAAATATATATTTAAGCTCTTCATTGCAGCAAAAGCTCACATTATATGTTCAATATCAACACAGAGGGTAACACTGGAGAGGTTCATCTTAGATGATACAGACATAGATATATGTTTGCGATGGTTATCTATAGTTTCTATTAACAATGTGCGTGCTATTTGCATGGATTATTGATAAACTGTAAACATTTAAAAGGACATTGCTGCTGCAACTGCTGTTGCATTTGCTGCAATGCATGTTAATATCGGTGATGTGTGTAGAGAGCCATGAGTCCTTGAAGGATATGTGTTCATTTGTTGTGGAGGTGGTGTACATATACGATTAAATAGGAAATTATTCAGGAATTGATTATGTAGCTTGATGTTCAAATATATCAAATATACATATGTATGTGTAAATTGAATGCAGATGCCAACATGTTTTCGTTTAGTGAAGCTTGTGCTTTCTGGCATCACACTTTGGAAATGTCTTAGGAAATGTTGAGAGTATGTATGTATGTAGGTAGGTATGTATAATTAAATTAACGAAATACAGTATAAAACAGAGATGATATTTACATTTGCTATCTTAACTTGAAAATAAATTCAGTAATATTTTAAAATCTTTAAAACAATATTTTTTGGAAAAACCAACCTGACGGAGAAATTCCGAGATAGAATTTGAGCTAATCGTATTCAACACCTTGAGAAAATATAAATTCAGGTGTTTCACAACGTTCCAACTCTCAAAAATCTGACGTGATGAAATCTGCCGTAAAAGTATGTTTCGATTTTTGTAACATGTGTGCTGTATGTACTTTGCTTAGCTTTTTGATGATTAAAATATTGTAGATGTTCATAGAAAAATTTGATTTTGTAATTTTTTGAAAATGTTGCTTTGAAACACATTTGGTGTACTGTGGCGTATACGTACTTTAAAAAAAAAAAAAATTATGAGTAGGTAGAGGTATGTATCTATGAATGTAAGATGAGGTTTTGAGGGTACTTAAGTGAAAATTTGGGTCTGGCTTGATGTATGTATGTATCTATATGTACCTGGCTGCAATGCTACTTGCTACCTGACGTAAGTAAAGGGTGTCCCAACAAGAACGCAAGATATAAATTTTAAATAAAACGCAGATATTAAAAAAAAATCGCGAATTCTTAATTATAGCTTAATGAAATTTTCAATGACCGTTTTGCATAAATGCTGCGGTATTTCATTAAAGCAGCGTCCAATGTCCTCTTTTAAGGCTTGAGTCGTCGTCGGCTTATTGGCATAAGCCATCGACTTCAAAAAACCCCAAAGAAAAAAGTCCAATGTTGTTAAATCGCACGATCTAGGCGGCCAATTCGGGTCTCCAAAACGCGAAATAAAACGACCGAGAAATGACTGATGCAGCAATTAAATTGTTTCTCTGGCTGTATGAGATGTGGCGCCGTTTTGTTGAAACCACATCCCCTCCACATTCATTTCTTCAATTCTAGGCACGAAAAAATTGGTTATCATTTCATGATACCGAACACCATTGACTGTTTGCGCCTGACCTGACTCATTTTCAAAAAAAAAAAAGGTCCAATGACACCTCCTGCGTCCTGCCATATTTTCGGTCGATTGACCTGGTCGAATGCGCGTTGTTGTCTCTACATCAGTAACAGACCCAGTTTCAGCTAATTTTTCCATTAATCGCTTTTCAGTTGACTCTTTTGGAGCATTATTGTAACCCCAAATTTATCGCAATTTGTGAACTGTAGCCGCAAAACTTTCACCATTTTGGTAAAAAAAATTTCACAATGAGAATGCGTTGTTCATTCGTGTACCGCTCCATTTTTATTAACCTTATACCTTCTACTAACAAACAATAATAATTGTTCAAATGTCAAACAATGCCGCTTCGAATGCACCAAATTTAAATCTGGCGTTCTTTTTGGGACACCCTCTATAAGGACATTTATATAATTTTTACTGAAATAATTTTGTAAAACAATACTATTTATGAACAGCACATGAGAGTCTAAAATTTTAATGTAATAAAAGAAATTTATCTTTGGTTATTAAAAGATGCTTGAACTAAGACCTTAAAAACGTGCTCTGTGGCTGTAAGTGTTGTGTGTTAGCAGCATTAAAAAAAAACTCGTTTTATTTTATATCTCCAGCCAAATTGTTTTGTTTAGCAACACTATTTTAAAAAACAGCATACCAGTTATTCTGATCATCAGATGTGGGAAGGTCGTCATTTGGCAAAATGGATTTTAAGTCCGAACAGAAATCAAAATACTATCATTTCATAACTACAAAAACGAAAAGTATTTCAAAACATGAACAATTTGAAAACAATAGCATTTTTAAGCGGATTGCAATTCAGAAGAAGAATTAATAATTTTTTTATATTTTATAAATATGTCTTGATGAAAAGGCATTGAAAAATTAATCTTTGAGCCAGACTTAAAAAAAAATGATTTTGACATTTTAATTTTTAAATATTCACAATGGCTTATTTTGGATATGTAATAATTGTAATAAAAAATCTGATTGAAACTATAGGTAAAATGAACTATGTATCCAGTGTAGTAAACACACAAAATTTAACATAGGCTACTCTTAAACAATTCAAATCTCGATTTAGTGCACAGAATTTTTGCTTCAGTACTAAATAAAAAAAAAAAAATTTGAAGCTAAAATGCGTCTAGTGCCTTTTAGAGCACTTTACCGTTCAACTAAATAATAATCCCAGAAAAATACAAGCGTATGGTGTGTTTTTACTTTTATGGTTCACTGAAAATATAAAAAGAAAATTCAGTATTTCACGAAATTACGAAAACACTTTATTTTCACAAACTATAAAACTTTCATGTTTATGTTTTTATTTCGGCATATGGTAAAAGGTAGATTGTGATGTTTTCAATAAAAATGTCAGTTTCACCTAATTTCAAATTTTCTTATTTAAAAAATTATTTCTACCTGTTGCGTAGCTATTTACTTTTTCCTCGTATTATTTTATTTTTATATGAATTGAAGTGTTGTATTTTTGTTGTTAGAAGGTACCTTATACAAAATATTATTTTTGTTGGTTGAAATTTTTGTTTTATACTTACATGAATTTTTTGAAATGGGTATTTTAATTCACATTCAACATTGAAAATCTTCTTAAGCTTGTCTCTCGAAATAGTGAGCAATATTCAAACAGTGAACTGGATTGGATTTTATTACCTCACTATATTGAGCGTCTACTGCAACAGAAAACAGACAAAAACAACAATAATGGTGTTTTTCGGGATTTTCATACAGTACCAATTACCGAAATATATGTATCAACAAAGAACAAAAAGTTTTAGTTGTGCTATTTTGAAAATTGCCCGAGCGAGGCTTGAACTCACGATCTAGAGACTGGGAGGCCGACGCACTATGCATCGCACCACCGACCGCAGCCACTTGTGAATTCATAACCCCGAACAGGTTTTCCAATTATCAAGTTCACTTGAACCGACTAGCATTTTTATTAACTTAAACAAGTCTGTTGTTGTGCATTCGGTTTCTTCTTTTTTTTCTCCGGATCCGGACTCTGATTCTAAGACAACAATTCGTTGTTTATACAGGGAGGGAAATGAGTGGAAAGAGGTTTACCACTGGTCATAGAATTTTTTATTAATTCTTTTTAATTCCTTTGAAGGGTTTTTTTTTGTATGACTATTGGCTTGTCATACTTGCAGTGTGCTGCCTGTGAGATTAATTTATATATTGAAGGTTTTGAATGAAAAACAACAACTTGTGTGTGTTACCACCAAGTTCAATGGCTGGAGTTATAGCTATTTCACGGGGACCAACCCGATCATCAGACTCCCAGACTCCTTTCAGTGGTGCTAAGTCGCTTATGTTCAATTAATATTGAAAATTTCCAGAGCGAGGCTTGAACTCACGTAAAAGGGTGTGTTCGTAGACTAAACTTAAATTGGTCAATTCATCCAAACTTCAAAATATGTGCATGGTAGGAAGCTCTACCTCGAGTGGTAGAAAAATGTACGATATTTTGTTGTTTAGATGTAAAAATTGGAAATAGATACAAATGCATGAAAAGTCAGAGAAATCTTAACTTTTGCGTTTAAAAATCGATTTTCAAATTTGAAATTAAGTTTTTACTCTGTAAAGAGGTGATTATGAGACTTTGACCAACTTGATGCTCCTGGTTTCTCCAAACATTACCTAATCCATCTTTCAGTTGATTTTTCTTTGATTAGATTAAAAACGTTTTAATATTTCTGATGATTTCCAAGTATATCGTCGCTTGCGTAACACGGCCGTTCGTCTTATCCGCCAACACGGAGTTTAGGCCCATTGCAGTCGTCCTTCCTTTCTTATCTAAATTTTTGGAAAAAATAATGCAAAAACAACTTTCTGGACTTCTCTTACAAAACGGTCTTCTTGCTTCAAAACAATCCGGGTTTCGCCTATCCCACAGCAGTACATCAGCACTCTTGGAAGTTGTTGAACGGGTGCATAAAGCGTTTGATGCCAATAAAGTTTCATTTTTGATTCTCCTAGATTACTTTAAGGCGTTTGACACTATCAACCACCACATCCTGTGTCAAATACTTTTAAAAATTTACAACTTTTCTTCTGACGCAGTTAAACTTATTTCCTCTTATCTCGGGCCGAGACGTCAAGCAGTTGTACTGGGAAATAAAACTTCCAATTTTATGCCTATATCTAGCGGAGTTCCTCAGGGTTCAATTTTGGGTCCATCACTTTTCTCGATTTACGTGAATTAAGTACCAAACCTCTTACGCCATTGTGATGAACACCTCTTTGCTGATGACCTCCAGCTAATGAAAAGTTGTTCAGTTGGCATGTTGAAAGATTGTTTTGATGCAATTAACGAGGATCTGTTATCGATTTTAAATTGGTCAGTAAAATGCGGTCTTACTTTAAATCCACTCAAAAGCAAATGCCTTGTTATTTCTAAAAAGCCCGTAGACCTGGCCGGTTTTCCAGATATTCTTCTTAGAGAATAGAATTCGTGGATACCGCTAAAAATCTTAGTATTTACTTTAATAGAACCTTACGCTGGAACGACCATATTAATCAAATTGTTGGGAAAGCTTATGTTGCTCTTCGATTATTGTGGTTAACAAGAAAGTTCATCCCATTGGACACTCGAAAAATGCTTGCAAAAACACTTGTAGTACCCATTCTTACATATGGCTGTAAAATTTTCCGTAAGCTGGATAGTGTCACTGTGTCAGTCAAAGAAAGATGAATACTGTGTTCAATAACGTTGCGCACTATATTTTTGGCCTTAGACGCTACGATCATATCTCTCAGTTCTCCAAAAGTATCTATGGCATCTCTTTTGACAACTTATTTAGGCTCCGAACTCTTGTTACGCTCTTCAACATCATCCGTACGCGTCAACCTTGCTGCTTTCTGTTCACTCGTCTTTTTAGTTTTGCTCAGACCTTAATTTGTCTTCTTTTCTTATCTTTGTAATGTTTATTATTGACTATTCTAACTTATATGTATTAATCTTTTTTTCTATCCTACTCATAATTATTTAATGAATGACCTTGTCTTTGAACATGCACGTCCTAAATTTAAACTTAATTATAAATAAGATGTAAATCTTAATATTAAGTGGCCATTAAATAAATAAATACAAAAAAATAAGAGGCTGGGGGCGACCCACACTAATAACTTCCCATTTTTTTTTATATTTTTTGTCAAAATTTAATCTTTCATAAAAAATTGTACTTTGTATAAAATAAAATATTTTAGAAGGCACAATCGTTGTTCGTTCTCAGGATATTCGAGCTGAAATACAATTGTAACTACTTTTCTTTAGAATTTTTAACAGTTTTTGATTTTTCGTTAAAAAACTGCCCATTGATTTTTTTTTTGAAATTTTCACCAGTGGTCAAAACAACATTTTTCGTAAAATAAAATTATTTTAAAGTTAATACCGTTTTTCCATCTAAGGATATTCGAGTTATAAAATTTTTTTTTAGTTTTTTTGATTTTAAAAAATAACGGTATATTGATTTTTTTTCAAATTCATATCAAATTTGTATGACGTCATAATGTGTCGAATAAAATTTATTTCAAGTCAATAGCATTATTTGTTCGTGAGATATTCGAGCCCAACCAAAATTTTCACTTCTTTTTTAAACTGCTATAGTAAGAAAACAACTGATTGAATATTAATAAACGCCCTTTCAGCTTCTTTCGAAGTTATTATCTGTAAAACAAAATTTATTTCAAGTCGATATCTCTACTCGTTATTGAGATATCGACGACGAAAAATGGTACCAGAACGTACGGACGTATACGGACTTTCACTTTTTCGAAAGAAATTCAAACCTAGAAATAACATTTTCGGAATAAAAAGGTGTAGACATTTCTTAATTATAACACTGTCCAACAATTGCTTACTATGTTCCACGTAATGCGGTTGTGTTTTTTTGTTTTTAATTTGAGGCATTTGCCTGAACACTAAGATTTCTGACGTCCAATGAACCATTGCCAAATTTTGGAAACATTTCTGTTCAGTTTATATTAACGTTAATCAATTTCACATAAAAGAAAATTCAAAAATATCCAACAATTCTAGTTTTTACGTTTTGTTGACACTTTTACTATTTTTATGATAAAACTTTTTGATAATACAATTTAACGCCTCATTCAAAACACAAAAAACATTTTCTCTATAAAAAAAGAACCGCATACAAACAAAGAAAACAAAATCTCAAAAAAAATCCAAAAGACAAACTTAATGCAATTCCCGTTCTCTTTATTATTCTCCTTAATTTTTTTTTTTATTCTTATTCGTTGGTTAAGTTTTGCTAAGTGTTCTTGACATTTTAGTATCATCTTTGTCGGCGGCGCGGCGTGGCCGGCGCGGCAGCGGGCGGTGGTGGGTCGTTTTGGGTTTTCATTTCACTTCGTTTTTCCACTTCCACCATTAGTGCTCCAAAAATGCACTTTTATTATTTTTGTTTGGGGAAAAAAAATGAAATCTTTAACGAGCTCGACATCAATCGTTTATGAGAAGCTGTCTTCTTATTCTTTGGCAGGATTCGGTAAGGATTCGTGTTTTCGTTATTTTTTTCTTTTTTGTTGTTGTTGTTGTCGCTGTTGTTTGGCTCGTTCCATCATTGGAACCGTGAGAACACAAGTGAGTAGCAAACACTTGAAAATGATAAATTATTTATGCTGATTCTGTTCAAGAGGAAAACAGGAATGATGATGGCAATGGCATTGGCAACAAGGACAACAACATTACCGTCAGCACAAGGAGCAGGGAGGATGATGACAAGTAGAGAGGTAGTGTATACATGACGGCAAGCTCATTTTGTTTGCCAAATTTGGTTTGGGGGCTGAGGGTTGAAAAACGACATCAATGAGTTTTTGTTTGTGTGCGCAAAGATGGCAGCGCTCTAAGATTTAGGTTTGGGATAATAGAAATTGATTAACGTGTTATTAGCTGGAAATGGAAATACCTAAAACTGAGCGATATTTTGAGAATTATTGTGGGTTCTCAGAATTTTTTTATTTTTCTTTTGTTTCGGTTTCCCTCGATTTATTTCTATAGATGTTGTTGTTGTTGTCGTGAGTTTTGATGGAAATTTCAGGTAGAATGATTGCAGCAATTATTTTTATTTGGTGACATAACCCCCTTCCACCCATATTATCGCATCATCGCGCATCACCACTCTGCAACCACACCGAAAATCAGGTGCGGTTGAAGAAGTAGATGTCTGCACTTGACTGTGAACGAATCGATTTGAAAGGTAAGATTGATTTCCCATGTTTCATCTGGCTTATAAGTAGGATTTCTTATACTTACAGACGTTACCTTTATTCTATACCACCCGCGTTGTTCGTTGACATCAAGGAACACAATATTAGTTATTTGAAGGTATTTATTATATATTTTTTTTTTGTATTTAATTTGAAGCTTACGGCTGGTTTGGTTTTTGTTATGTTTATCTTGAGTGTACGCTGTCAGATAAAATTCGTGGATTTTGAGTGATGTTTCATGTGAAAAAAAAATCTGGATGCTAGGTATAGTGAAGTGAAGTGAAGAGCTTGATTTTTTTCGTATTGGTATTTTTTTTTTTTTTTTGTGATGCAAACGGAATAAATCGTTGACTTTGTGATAGAGATTTTGAACTTGGCAGGCTTTTTTAAAATATGTATTTAAATTTAATATTGATTTATGGGGTGACACAGAATAAATTGACTGTTGAACTCTAATCCTAATGGAGGACAATTTACTGGCGGGGGATAAAATTGAAAAGCTCTTGGGATTACGATAAATCCGATAATTCTTTGATGATTTTACGAACTTTTGAATCAGCCACTTCTTCAAGAAATTTATTTTTAAATTTCAATACTATTTCAACAGTAAATATCGGTGGTGCAGGGCTTTTAACCGACATTATTTTTGTTCTTCTTTCTTTCGTCGGATTCAGTAATAGCCAAAGATTGGAAATAAATTGCAACTGTCACTTAAGCTCAGCAAATAAATTTTTAAATAATTTCTTTTAATAAATAGTTTTTAAAAACTATATATTCAAACTGAAAATTTTGAAGAAAAATGTTTTGTTTTTTGAATTAATGAAAAAAATTCATCAGACTCTTTTCAAAAAATGTATGCTTTTTAGTTTTTATTCTTTTAATTTTGAGGAACTAGTAAATGTAAACGTTTTCATTTCCGTTTTTTTTTTTGAGAAAAAAAAAAGTCAAAAATCAAAGAAATTTTCTCTCTTTAATTTTTTTTTAAGATTATGATCATTCAGTATGGAAAAACGATTTGAAACTTCATCATCATCATAATTAGCTCAACAACCGGAGTACGGTTCTAGTCTCCTTCAACAAGTCTCTCCACCTATCTCGGTCTCGAGTCAACGCCATCAAGGCTTCGGGTGTCCTGGTCTACACCATCTCTCCAGCGTAAGCATGTTGGTCACCACGCTGTCGTCTATCATAGAATGTATACCACAAAGGACTTTCCAAGCCGGTTCCTCTTCGCTCATGCGAGCTAGGTGCCCTACCGGAGTCTACCGAGTTTAATTTTTGTCACTATGTCTGCTTCAAGGTTGATTGCGTATAGTTCATGATTGTACCGTCTCCTTAAGACTTTTCTCTCGGACGCGGCTAAGAGCTCGGAGTGTCTTTTGCTAAGCACCCAAGTCTCGGATCCATACGTGAGTACTGGCAGGACCATAGTCCTGTACAGCAGCAGTTTTGAAGTCATGTTGAGATTCCGGGATTTGAAGGGTTTCGACAGACTGTAGAAGGCTCTGTTGGATGTTCTACATTCTTATATCGGCTACTACTATTGACCCAAGGTATTTAAAAGATTGCACCACTTCAAATTTGTGCTCCGCTACCTTGATTGTTTGACCAACTGTTCCTCTCGCATTCGACGCAACTGTTCCTCTCGCATTCGACGCCACCATGTACTTTGTTTTACCTTCACTAATGTGCAGCCCCAATTATTGTGCCGCCTGCTCGATCTGGATGATGGAATCGTGTACAGGTTGTTCGGTTCTTCCGATGATGTCAATGTCATCTGCTTAAGCCAATAATTGGCTGGACCTGTTGAAGATGCTGATGGTTCTCTTGTTGCCATGCCAGAATCGCGAATTGCTTTCCCCAACGCCACGTTGAAGAGGAGGCAGGCCAAAAAAAACATTCAGACCAAAATTATGAAAGTCATAAATATTTTCAAATCAGAAAACAATCTTCAACTGAACATTACATTTTAAGAATGAAGCTAGCACAAAAAAATCGATTTTATTGAAAAATATATTTCTTGATATTATATTAATTGGATCCTTCAAAATTTGACACTATTCATCAAAACACCTTCCTGCTATACAGTCATTACTTTCATTTCTTGATTTGACGTTTGCAATCAATCAATAACCAATTCAAAAGAAATTTGAAATTTCATGATTCAAAAGGTCAATGAAAAATTTGAGATAATAAATATCTACTCGTATATATTATTTTCGAAAAAAAACTAAATTTCTGTTTTCCGTTCAGAATCTTAAGAGTCCACCTTTCAAATTTTGCTTTTTATTTAATCAAAGAAATTTATACTGCAAAATACAATCAACTTACTCACTATACCTATAGATACTATAATATCTTATATACTTTATGTTTGTTCATTCAGTCACTTCATCTCCAAAAACAGGTCATATAAGAAAGATATATATTTCATTATAACGCATCATTTAACTCCCAGAGTGCCAGTATAATGTGCCATTCTTCAACATCCCAAAATCTTATTTTTTTTATTTTATTTTCCTTTTATATTATATTTATATGTTATGTTCCCAAAAAGAATACCTTTCCCTTTTTTTTTTTTGTTTGTTCTCCAGCCAGCCAGGGAAGACGTCATGTTTGGATTTATTGCCAATTGGCATGGCAACAAAGCTAAATTAGTCTAATAAAAAAAAAGAGAGAAACTGTGAAGCAATCGACAACAACAACAACAAAAAACAAGATATTTTTCATTTTCATCTCATTAGAAACAGGACCAAATCAAAGGATAATCATCCAGAAATAATTCATATAATTATTTGATGAAAAACAAAAAGCAAAACAAAAATATTAAATTATACTGTTAAAGATCGATTTGAGAACAAAAAAAAAAAATAATAATATATAAGGAATGCTTTTTGATGGCAATAATAAATTTTCAATTAAATTCTTCTCAATTAAACCAAGTCAATTGTGATTGGTTGATGGAAGAAAACGTTTGATATCTTGAATTTATTTTTGAGGTAGGTTGATGGTTTTGTTTTTTTTTTTCGATTTTCGAAAAAAAAAATCAAACCTATTTAGCCAAAATATTAAAAACGTTTGATACTTTAATTTCATCACGTTATTATTTTTATGAAAAAAAAACAATCACTTAGGAAATTTAATTGAACATGAGACGTCACTTGAACAAGCTATTGATTTCAATTTGGAAGTGGTGTGTTTTGTTTCGTACATAGCTAATTTTTGAAGTTGAAATTCCACGCATCTACCCATTTAAATCGAAAAACAAATTTGAAACAAGCAAACTTAACCAAGGAGAAAAAATAACTGAATCAATAACTAAGAGTCAAAAAAAAACAAAGTCATTTTGTCTGAACAGCAATTTTCGACTAAGAATTTGGTGAATTCAGTCATGAGCATAATTCATGAGTCTGATGGATAAAAGTAATCCCGTAAATAAAATATCACATCATCACGTCTCTCTACAAAATTGTAAGCATTTCTGCTTAGCACGTTGGGGATAAAAAATTGTGACATTATGACATCCAAGATTTGAAAATTGACCTTATAATTGCTCTATGGAGCTGTGGAAGACTGTCTAGAGGTTAAATTTTGAAGGCCTTTTTGACAATTTGACTTTTAATGCTAATTGCGAATGAATAAATAGAGACTCCATTAAAATTTATTTGGGATTTTGTATCAGACACAGAACACTTTAAGGAAAACAAAGGGGTCTGCAATAAGAGGTGTTATTTTGAATAGCACGATATTTCGGTAGTTGTCACTTTTGAAGCTCCAAGAAAGGAACTTGAACGATACACGCTTCAACAACGGATTGAAATTATCAAAATTCACTATAAAAATGGTGAAAATTTGGCAGAGAAGGTTCGTAAGACTAAAACATTTTTTTGTCGTCGTGAAGCAGTTTCTCGGACTGCGATTCAGAAATTGATGGAAAAATTTGAGCTGTCGAGACAAGTAAGCGATGTGAAGAATAAAACCCATGCACGTCCAGTTATTGTTGAGAAGCCTCTACATCATCAACGAAGGACTGTTTGGTGCTGTTTATGGTCCGGCGGAGTCATTGAACGTCACTTTTTCGAAAATGAGGCTGGAGCAACAGCTACGGTGAATAGATTACGGACTTTTTATGGCCGGAATTGGATGGTATTGGTCTGGAAAACGTATATTTTCAACAAGATGGGGCTACGTTGCCTTAAAAACAACAAAACAATCGATCTTTTACGGGAAATTTTCCGTACCGTGTTATCTAGCGAAGAGGTGATCACAATTGGCCACCGAGATCTTGTGACTTATCACCTTGTGACTTTTTCCTTTGGTGCCACGTGAAAGATAAGGTGTACGCTAACAGCCCAGCGTCCATTTAAGACCTCAAAGATGGAATTAATGACGCTATTGAGGGCATACAGCAGCCTTTTTTGCCATTTGGTGATGGAAAATTTCATGAAGAGGATATTGCTGTGTAAGCGTATAGCCTTGGCGGCCATTTCGCGGATGTTGTTTTCCATTATTAATGGCATTCTTTCCTCTTGCTATTGAAATAAACATCCGATGTTTTATCACAAAAAAAGGCCCTAAAAAGTAGAAACCATCGGCTGCGGGTGGGCCAAGGCAAAAATATTGAAGGTCAGTTTTCAGACGTTATGAATGAAAAAAAATATTAATGGAGGTTTCTTCCACTACGGTTTCATTTTATTGCGTTCTCATAAAACTCCAATTAAAAAAAAAGAAATAAGTCCAGCCTCGTTAAAAATAAAAATTAATGTTTTTCTTATAGAAAAAGGTGAGTTTGTTTTTTTTTTAATTTTTTGAAAACGATATTCGCTTTTCTGGTTTTCACTTAAAGTTAATAGCAGCAATGAATTTTAAAAATAAAATTTCTACCTATTAACAAACATTTTGAAAAAAAAAATATGTAGTTTGCAATTTTTTTTTCAAAATTTTTACTTTGAAAATAAATTTTTTCAAAAACTTTTTCTCAGAGTTGATTGATTGAAAAATAATTTGATGTCAATTTTTTTCGAAAATTGCCCCTCTGGGCTAAGGTTGGAGGGGGAATAGACCCCCACTCTCATACGATTTATTTTGTCTCAACTCTGCCTACACATCATTTTGGCGCACTGCTCAATGCTCATGACTCACCCTGTGTATAGAACCAAAAAAAACTGAAATTTCAATATTTTAATGTTTTGGTCCTCATCAGATTTTTAAAGATCATAATGAGAAACTGCAGTCAGACACAAGAATAAAAATTAAATTATATAAAAAAACATAACTAAATAAAATAAAATAAAATAAAATAAAATAAAATAAAATAAAATAAAATAAAATAAAATAAAATAAAATAAAATAAAATAAAATAAAATAAAATAAAATAAAATAAAATAAAATAAAATAAAATAAAATAAAATAAAATAAAATAAAATAAAATAAAATAAAATAAAATAAAATAAAATAAAATAAAATAAAATAAAATAAAATAAAATAAAATAAAATAAAATAAAATAAAATAAAATAAAATAAAATAAAATAAAATAAAATAAAATAAAAGTTGCATCGCTTTAACAAATAAATAATCACCTCGATTACAGAATCCGAAAAATTTTATTCCCGCGAACTTGACTCGATCCACACTCAACTCACTTACGCGATAAATAACAATCATAAAATCCGCCGGAAGATCTACATTACCGTTTTTTAAAACTTCCTTATCATTTTCAAACTTTCTTATCGATGCTGTCAGTTTTTGACATTAAATTGGTATGTGAACGATAAATATCCTGGTTCGAGTCTCGACTCACTTGTTTGGGTGCATGCACAAGAATGCTTCGTATAGATATTTGTACTGAACACCAATAAAATTAATTAATTAATTATTTAATGATAATTTTACCATTTTCTCGAATTGGAATCTATTTGTTGTTCTTTTTCTGCAAAAAAAAATCAAAACTATAATCAAAAACTCAAATGTTAAACTTTTTGTTGCATACGCAACAACCTTGGTGCGGACTTGAAATGCCAAAATTCATATGGAGTTCGGATGGACTGAGTAATTTCATAATCGAAAAAAATTAAACTACGTTACCAAAGTTTATGAAGGTTCTTGCAACGGATTCTCTAATAGTAAAAGCTGAAAAAAATTGTCGGAAGCCATCCGCAGACCATTCGTCGGATTCTGTAATCGAGGTGAATATCAATATAAGATGAGAAAGTATTGCCTTATTTTGAAAAAAAAATACTTTTTTAAATTCTACTACGAATTTTTAAACGTCTTTCAGATTGGAATATTTACAAGCTCGTATTTGTCCTGTTTACTATCATGAAATATGCATAGTAAGATTGCCTGACTATAATTTTTTTCCAGAAAAATTAAAAAACCGTATACTATTTTTTTTAACTTATTTCTTTTATTTTCTTAAATAATTTTTAATAAAATGTATTTACAATTATTTTTTTTTTCTTTTACAATTATTTCAGTAAGTCTGTCTGTTCTTTTCTATTTTCTTATAAATATCACTTAACCTACAGTGTTGTAGATGTGTAATAATAATTGTAATTCCTACTAAATATTTTTTTTTTCTTATTTATTTTTCTAAAATTTCCTATAGATAATCAAAAAAAAAAACACTTCATTCTAAAAAAAAAGTTTTTAATACAAGTGATTTTTTGTATTATGTGTTTTTGTTGAACATACAAATTTATTTATTTACATTTTTTTTATTTATACTTAATTTTACTGTGTTTGTTTTTTTTTTGTTTATTTTCGTTGAACATAATTTTTGTTTTATTTTTTATTATTTTTTTTAACAAAAATGTGTTGAATTGTTGTTTGATATAATGTTTGTTATTTTTTTTTATTTTGTGAATATGGTGATGATTTTTTAAAATATTGATTTATTTCTAATTAATTGTCGATATAATGATATTTTGTTTTTATTTTTTTATTATATTTATCTGTTGATCGTTTTTGTTTATAATGTTTGTGTACTTGATTCGGTTTGTTTTTTTTTTTTTTGTTTAAATTACTTACAATATAATAATTCTCACATGAATGTAGAACTATACATATATGTATAAGCTATATAGTGTTTAAGAAATATTTAATTGTTAATATAATAATATTAAATTTACTTTATACATAATTGTTTCTTTTGCAAACCGAATAAATTATTTTATTTCATTTTCTATATCCGTTACAGTGAAAAATTAAAAGCTTAAACATTTTGAAACCAATAGGAATTTTTTTAAAAATATTCTTAAACAATGATTAAAAAAAATGGAAAAAATGAAAATTATAAATTTATGATGGTGGAACATCAATCAAATTCAGGTGGACATTTTCACTCCCAGTTAAAAAACAAAAGAAACTAAAATGAGTCCATTGATAGACATTGAAACTGTCTGCTAAGTTCAATGGAACGTTTTAGAGTTATTGTGATTTTTGAAGTGTTTGTTTTGAAAATTAACTTTGTGATATTTCCGTTCATTTTATTGTTTTATTTCATTTAAAAAAATATAAAAATTGGTTTAACTAGTTTTTGGTTTTTATCGATTTTTTTTGCTGTGATAATTTCGATACAAAATATCATCATAGAAATCTGACAAAACCTGAATAATTGGATGCATGTTTTTTTTTAATAAATTTGTGAAGATGCAATGAAAACTTATCTAGATAAATTTCAATTTAAGAAGATTTTGAACTTTTTCAAACTTACACAGGGTTTCGGCAAGGAGATTTCATGTGATTTCTTCAAACTTGTTCTGGAGCAGATCAGTGGTGTCAACACTATGTTCAACCAATCCGTCCAACTGCTGGGATATGCGGACGACATCGAGATCATCGGCCGCTCCAAACAAACAGTCATAGAATCTTTCACGGAGATTAAAAAAGAGCCGAACCTCGTTGGTCTTGAAGAAATCGATGATAAGACCAAGAATCTGTCAACTGTCTAAGACAAAACGTCACTATTGATAGCAGGAATTTCGAGGTAATTAAGGAGTTCATCTACCTTGGAGTAAACATTAACTCCACGAATGACACCTTAGTGGAAATCCGGCGAAGAATTACGGAAACCGCTGCTAGTTCAGTTTGGCGAAACAAATGGGTTCAAAACTCCTTACACGTAAGACGAAGTGCATGCTCTACAAAACTTTTATACTGCCAGTCCTGCTATACGGTGCTGAGTGCTGAACGATAAGAAGAAAGGGAGAGCTGACGGATATTTGGTCTTGTGTGCGAGGCGTACAAATGGGGGAAAAGATGTAACCCCGAACTCTGTGAGCCGAACAAAGATGTGGATGTAGTCCAGAAAGTCAAAACACATGGACTACATTGACTCGGTCACATTGAGCGAATGGAAAAAGAGAGTCGTTGACTCCCAGCCTCCAGGTTCGAGACGACAAGGAAGGCCGTACCTCCGGTTTGAAGACAAAGCTGTCGGTCGCGAACGCCAGAACACTTGGTTTGGATGACTGGAAGCAACGTGCTTGGGATAGTAGAGGAAAGGAAAGCAATCTTCTAAGTGATTTCATGCTCTACAAAACCCTCATACTGCCAGTCCTGCTGTACGGCGCTGAGTGTTGAACGATAAGTAGAAAGAGAGAGCTGATATTGGGCTCTTTCGATAGAAAAATTCTTCGACGGATATTTGGTCCTGTGTGCGAGGAGGACGAATGGGGGAAAAGATGTAACCCCGAACTCTGTGAGCTGTACAAAGATGATGATGTACTCCAGAAAGTCAAAACACACAACTCCAGCCAAGAGAGTCGTTGACTCCCAGCCTCCAGGTTCGATACGACAAGGAAGACCGAACCTCTGGTTTGAAGACCCAGTCGTAGCAAACGCCAGAGTACTTGGTTTGTATGACTGGAAGCAACGTGCTTGGAACCAAGTGATCGTTGAGAAAGCAAAGCAATCTTCTAAGTGATTTATAAAATTTTGAATTGCGTTGTTCTCAAACTATGCTTAGGACGATAGCATAAGTCAGTAATCTTAGGAAATTGGTCTTTATATATACTTTTTGTACGATTTTTAGAAAAAAGTCGCTTGTATAGATTTTGTGGAGAGTGGTTGATTTCTGTTATAGTGATCTTCCCGATGTTTGAGATAGCTTGCATCCAGTCATTTTTACAATTTTCGCCCTTCTTTTACGTTAGTAAAAATTTATGTCAGTTAAAAAATTTAAATAAAATACAAAACTAAATTTTTTGTAAATATGCAGGGTAAGGAAAATAATGTCTCCCATAATTCTATTAAAAAAAAAAATAACTTCAAACAATTATTGTTTGTAAACTAATGGGTATACATACTCACAATTTAGTGCTACAGGACAAAAGGTTTAGTTTTTTTTAACCAAGTTGTTTTCTGAATTATTTTTTAAATGTGGTCCAATATTATTTAAAGCAAAAGTATTTGCTGCAATAAGAAAATCTTTACTGGAGTAAACGCTGATATAAGTTTTTCTCATTTATTCATTGGAATATTTGGTCAAACATAAAAGAAACAATTGGTTTTTGTATGAAATGAAGCTGAAAGAAGGTTCTACTGTGATCTTGAGCTATACTTATAAAAAAAAAATTTGTAAAAAAACTGACCTACAACCTTAGCACAGCTAGTGATCCTTATCTTCGTATTTAATTGCATCTTATAGAAATCCCTTAAATGATGTGCTTTTAATCGCTTGTGACCCTGAAAAACCTTAATCCTTTGATTTAAAATTTTCTATGATTGACTTATTTCTGAAACTAAGGTAAGCTAAGCTGATATAAGAAATACGAATTTGAATTATGAGCTTGATCTGGGACCACTAAAATGTCCCTATTTTGAAGTAAAAAAAAAGTAATAGAAAAATTATAAAAAAAAATTATTCATAGTAAAATTATTATAAATGCATTTTAATCACAACCAAGCATTTTTTGGGGCATCTTTCTATGGATATATAAAAATAACCTATTCCTGTGGGAAGAAAATTACATTTATTTCTTAAAAAAAAAATTAATCTATTTACATTGTTTGTTTTTGTATAATTTTTTTATTGAATATTTTGCTTTACTAAAAATTATGTAGGTATTCCTACATTATTTCATAACATTCAAAAATGTCTGTGTTTGGTATATGTGTCAAATATATATTATATATATACCTATTTTTTTTTTATTTTATAAATCTATTTTTATTAACAAACTTATACATGAATGCTCCTTACGTCTTAATCATCATTTTTATAATCATCATTTTTTTTTACCTTAAGCTAAAAAAATTCAAAAATTTAAAAAAAATCTATCTCTCAAGACGGCTTGAAAAAAAAAAATCATAATCTCAACAGTCAATGTCAACAAATATTAAAAAATGCGTCCAATTAAAGATAATTTATATGAAAGTAAGAAAGTTAGTAAAAGAAAGAAGAAGAACAAAAAAAAAAAAAAATGAAAATTTAATTCCCAGATGCACCACCATCACAACAACTTGGAGCGCTTCTTCAGCTCTTATTATCATTGCTTGTCCTCAACAAATTACTTATACCGGAAACAGACTTCAGAAAAACTCGCAGATAACACAGCAATAGCACGGGCAATATCCCACACAGCCAACTGTGTCTGGTCCTTAAGTTTACTACTACCACAGATGTTGCGGCATTGTGCTGCATTGCAGCTGGATGCTCACCTGAAACACACAGAAAAGAAAAAAAAATATTGAGGTTATAACGAAAAATACCTAGAGACCATCATCGCAAACATATACATGAGATAGCCCAGGAAAATATGCAATGATATAAATATATAGGATTTATTTTTTTCTTTTCCAGAAATTGTTTGTCTGGAAATTGAGAGCAGTCGAGGGGATAATTCCATTGAAGGTAATTAAAATGTATATGTATGTAGGAGTGTGGTGAGGGCAAACTTGTATGTACATAGTGTGTTTGGCTATATGAATGAACAAAAAAAAAAAAAAAAAAAACGGAAATAGAAAAGGAAGGGATTTCTTTTGACGGCAAAAAAATAAAAACTGACATGTCACTTTTGTAAAAATAATCCTCACATCTCATGACAGGATAATGGGCCTGTCAATTAGGCTTGAAGTCAGCTTCGTGCTCTGTGCAGCTTTTTTCCTTTTTTTTTTTAAAAGATAGCAAAGTGGATATTGTGGAATATAGGAAAATTATTATTATAACCTTTACTACTCCCTTTACCTATGTATATGAGGAAGAGGATGATCTGAATACAAGCTGCAACCATATAGAGCAGCAGCAGCAGTTGAAGTATTAGTAAATTTGTTTTTCCTTCGTTGGAAATTGGATTGGATGATGAGATTGATGACAGATTTTGAAGAATATGGATTGGTAATAGAAAAACTGACTGAAAAGGTAACAGAAAAGCTGCTTAAACAAGCGAAGATATACCAGAGAACAATAAAAATGATGGTAGAACGTTTGGCCTTTCGATTATTTTCTTGTTTCATGGTTGTTGGCTTGTATTGATGGATAGGGAAGAGTCAATTTTTAGTTTTACTTTAGTTCCTTGCAGATATAATTATGATGGTATTCATTTATAACTAGCGTTTTTGGCAGCAATAGATTTAAGAATTCTAAGCGACACACAGTTTTTATCACCAGCTTTTGGAAAGAACGCAGGAGTTTCAAATCTATATACACCACCTTCACCACAAACTCTTACTCGGGAAATATAACCGAGAGCGTTTCCTATCCTGCATCAGCCTAAATAGGAACAATCTTAGTAGAGTAACGGGTCTCCTCTCCGACCATTGCACACTGAGAAGACACCTCAGTATCCTGGGTGAGCAGCGCTTCCTGCAGATTCTGCAACGCTCATGAGGAGACACCGGACCACAAAATAGGAAAATGTGATGCACTGACACTGATGCATCATAGACATAAATATCTGGGCAAGTACCATATAGAAGAGAATGAATTACATTCTCTAAAAATACCCCAAATCATTAAATTCCTCAAAGGAACGAATTTGGAGGATGAATTGTACATGAGAAACCTCATCCACATCAAAAGGGGGGCACAATAGATCTTAAGGTCGCAGTGCAAATGTTTACCCAATAAATTCATTCATTCATTCATACACCACCTCCTTTTTTAAGGTCGCATTTGATAGCAAAGACAGAGACGAGCCTTACAGAAGCCTTACCATGAAGCTTCTTGGCATCCCTGCCAAAATCGTTCACTTGTGTTGGACGAACCCTTTGATGTCGAGAAAGGTTTGAGGCACGCCGTTGTGTTATCATGCAACCTCTTTAACATCGTACTTGAAGCAATTGTACGCGACTAACAAGTGAACAACAGTTGTACAATTTTTAAAATGTCCGTTCAATTACTTGTTGGAAGAACGAAGCTAGCTTTTACCGGTGCGTTTGCAAGTTTGGAATCGGAGGCGGCGAAAACGGGTTTGACTGGTTAATGAGGGTAAGACGAAGTATATGCTATCATTGAGAAAGGAATGTAAGCATCGCCGACTTAGGCAGAACGTCACGATGGATAGGTACAACTTCGAAGTTGTCAAGAACTTTGTCTACCTGGACTCCACTATAATATCGCAAAATGACATCAGTGCAGAAATCAAGCGAAGAATCGCTCTTGCCCTCTCTTAAAGAATAAGGAGACCTTATATAAGACCCTAATCATCCCGGTCCTGCTGTATGGGGCAGAGGCATGGACCCTGACAAAAAAGGATGAGAATCTACTTGGGTGGTTTGAAAGGAAGATTCTTCGGGTAATCTTCGGTGCAGTCTGTTTCGATGTAGTATGGAGGAGGAGATTAAACAATGAGCTTTACACCGAAGTCGACCTGGTCAAAAATACCTGGTTTAAAATACAGCAGCTGAGATGGCTGGGACACGTGGAGCGTATGGACACTCACGTCTTCGAAACACCCTTGACGGTCTGCGTAGCAGAGGAAGACCCCATCTTAGGTGGCGCACACTAGTGGAAAACGACCTCAGCCAACTTGTAGTACATAACTGGAGGCAGCTAGCTAGGGACCGACCTGGCTGGAAGGGCTTGTTAGTTGAGGCCGTAGTTCATCCTGGACTGTGAGGGCCATCTAAAGTAAGCAAGGGAGGATTTTTCGATCACAGCAAATGCCAGAGTTTTCCCGCCACTTCATCCACCTTTCACGATTTTCAATGTCGTCATAACAAGATCATTTGCTATAGAAAGCAGTTTCGAATTATCTAAACTTTTTGGACTGGGAAAGCTCTGTTGCATTCAAATAGATGTCTGGAATAGGTATGTGTGGATTAGAAAATGGACGTCATGGACAGTGCTCGTTGCAAGGAAGTAAGAACTTCACTTATGGTGGCCCCATCATCGGAAAACAATAATTGAACCACTTTAAGGGTCCGTCATCTTATCCCCAAGCAAAAATTCAAGGACTGTAATAAAGAGCAAGGGACTTAAGACGCTTCCTTGGTGCATACCATGAACATCCGTACGTAGACATCCGGAACTGTTAGTTGCCTCAGCATATCAGATATCGTGGCTGTCTAACTTTGACTAACTTTCAATAAGAAAAGTTAATTGTAAAAAAACCTTTGAAGTATCTAATGGTCATAACAATGGGAACCGTTATTTAAGGAAGATGAATGAGTTTTTTTTACGCAGAACTGCGCCGAAGACATATTCCATTAAACAGCATTTGGTTCTAGCAACATGGAGCCATACCAGTTATGACGGATCTCCAACAGAAATTCAAAAACAAATTAATATCCAGGAACTCCACTATTCATTGGCCCCAAAAGTCATCTGACCTGAGGGTATGTGAAGCAGGAGGTGTAAAAAACGAAAGCCAGGGATTTGAATGAATGGAAGCAGTCCATTAAGACCGCAATGAATATGCGGTGAGCATAAGCTTGGGTGAGCATGGAGGTCATTGGCGATCTATCGTGAGTCACCCTGTATAAAAATTATTTTTTTGACAAAAAAGGCTCCAACGATTTTGATTTTTTTTTTAAAAGTTCATATTTTTACCATCCATCAGACAATTTCTCCAGTTTTGAGCTCAAAAACTCGTTCTTCGGCTTATCTAAGCAACTAAAATAATGAGTTTTATGATATTTCATGCGTATTTCCTTAAATTCGTTCTTGTTTTTGTATTTTTTCTAAAGTACTTTTACAGGGAAGCAACTACGTGCGACTTAATCGATTGACTAAATTGATGCTTTATTTTTTTCCCCTGCAAAAACGACACTCACACTTCAGTCTAATCTTAAAACATACGTAACATTGTCATACATTTTTGGATGCTTTGCTTGGTTAAGAACGTTAAAACTATTTTATGTCAATATTCTAAATTTAGCGAAGAACTTTCGGACTAAAAATTCGCGTTCTGCTGCACAAAACCTTGAAAATACTTTTCAATTTATCCTCTAACTGATGAACTCATTCTATCCCTAGTCCATAGCAATTTAAACACAAAGTTAAAGTTTTCGAAACTTCTAAAAATTTACTGCATATTCTAAACTTCCAAAACTATTTCATTTTCTACCTTGAATAAATAGAATCCTCTATTTCAATTTAAGATAAAAATAAAATTCTCTTCATTCCCCAGAATTGTATTTAATATAAAAAAAAAAATTATATAAAATGGAGTTGAACGTTGAATACTCGTATAAACCTAACAGCCATCCTCATCCGCTTGCACTTCATTTCCTTCCAAAATTCAATGGCTGAATAAAAGAAGACAAACAACAACGTCACGCCATCCTGCCAACTTCATTTTTTTTTTATCTTTTCTTTTCCTTATAATAGCTGCTTTCCTCTGTGGAATGTTTTCCAAAAACAAATTTATTTTGTCAGCTCATTCACTATACTTATTGCTTCATGCGAACGCTACCTTAAATTTTGCCAAACAGTTGTTGCCTCAGTATATAAAGCGACCGGATATCGCTTTGAACATCGCACTTGCCCTCTCTTCTACTTGGCTTTTAACAAGAAAAATATAAATTTATCTGGTTAATTAAGACCATAGAAACATCCTTTTGAGAGTTTTCATCTTTTTAACAGAACATTTCTTTTCGAATTGTATATTTTTATATACGATATAGTAGATGTAGCTAGTGGACGAGTTAGAGAAAACATCCTTTTGGAAATATTTTCTTTTTAAAAAAGTCTTTATTATTTACAGTTGCATATCTTGTTGTATACTTTTCTCTCTCTCTTTATAGTTCGAGAGATAACATTTCAATTTGAAAATAAATTAGCAAAACAAAATCTGATTATAGACGGAATTGAAATGTTAATTGTATAGTAACAATATGTCAATCCTTTGAATGGCAGTAGAACAACATGGATACAGTTAAATACAAAATAAATGAAATGAATAAACTACAGAAACAAGAATTTCATTACAGAACTGAAGATGTCATCTGATGTACGAGATACGAAGTTTTGAATATTTTTATGGACATAGCTATGTTTTTAAGTATTTAAAAAAAACAAGAATGGTATGCAATATTTTTTTACCACTTTCACAAATGTTCTGAGTCTAACCCTTGAAGCCATTTATGAGAACATTGAGAACCAAAAATACGGTTCTTTTCCAGGCACCGTAAAAACCGTTTTTTTGAAAATATTTTTAAACCAACCAAAAATATAAAAATATGAAGTCTAAAGGTTTTTCGGAAGGTACCGTTATTTTTTGAGCTAAGAAATATCAAGTTTAGGGTTTCCTACGAGACCGAGATAAGTCTCGTCTCAAACGTTATTTAAAAAATCTCGTCTCATAGGTGGGCCTAGTTGAGTTTCAGTTTAGGAGAAAAATGCTTCAGTAGTTTAGATTGGGCGATATTCGGTAAAATATTATAATATAGGTAGGAACTTTCCCGAACTTTTTTGACATATGGATTCAAAATAACTTTAAGCGGCCATTCATCATCATCATCGGCTCGACAACTAGGATCCGCTCCTGGCCTCTTTCAACAAGTCTCTTCACTTATCCCGGTCTCAAGCCGACGGCATCTAGTTACCCAACCCAAGGCTTCGGGTGATGTCGTGGTCTAAGCAATCTCTCCAGCGTAAGCATGCCCTAGAATGTACTACAAAGGACTTTCCGAACCAGTTCCTCTTCACTCATGTGAGCTAGGTGCCTTGCCCACTGGAGTGTACCGAGCTTAATTTTTGTGACTATGTCTGCTTCAAGGTAGATTGCGTACAATTCATGATTGTACCGTCTTCGAACGCGGCTAAGAGGTCAGAGTTTCTTTTGCTAAGCACCCAAGTCTCTGATCCATTCGTGAGTACTGGCAGGACCATGGCCCTGTACAGCAGCAGTTTTAAAGTTTTTGGTGAGATTTTGGTTTCGAAGAGCTTTGAGTCCACGAAAAGTACCATTTCGTCCCAGCCACCTCACTTGGATGCTTCATGTTGGGGGCAAAACAAATGTTTTAATGTTGAAATATTATTTACTTAGCCTTCCTACCCCCCCCCCCCTAGCGTACGTTCTTGACTATATAGAATTCTTATTATGCAGGTTGATTTGCATAAGGTCTTACGAAAGGCTAGAGCTTGTAGGTTGGACTTAGACAAGATTAAAATCGTATGGGAGGGGGGTTTCTATTTCCCCGTTTTGGCGGGAGGTATGTATATCGAAAGAGGGAGAAAGAAAATGTTTTTAGTTGAAAACGATAAGCATAACAAAACCCAAATAAAGCAAAAATAAAACTTCATTACGCGGACTATAAAATTTAGCTTTAAAAAGAAATTAAATTGTTTTTTTTTTCAGCAACCGAAGCAGAGAGTTTTGGTAATTTTGGTATTTGGTTGTATATTCATTTTGTTCACTCTTTGAAATTATATATCTAATAATGGAAACCATATTTTTAAAAAGTCTGGTTAAAATGCGGTTTGGTTTGTAGATTTAAGCTGACGGGTGGCCTAGGTGTATTTACCTAATCGTTTTATCTATTTCTTAGAAAATTTTCATATGGTGGTTATTTTAAACCGAAGAAAAGTGAATGAATGCTATTTTAAAGTATTTTTTTTTAAATACATTTAGATAAATGGAAGGGAGATGTACTTAAGTCCTTCATATAAGGTCTGCACTAGTGACTCATCCTATCGCGTTGTTGTACTTTACGACAGAATAAAGGTTACTTAACAGAAAATATTTTTTTTTAATACTTTTTATTTTTTTTTTTTTGAGTGTACCTATATATTATTATAAGAAGTATCTTGCATACTTTTTTTAACACTCAAACAACCCTTACTACAGTGTTCGCTTTAGACCTACTTCTTCTTACCCTTTTTTAGCAATATCCGGAGTACCTCAAGACAGCCACTTAGGACCTCTTCTCTTTATTCTTACTTTTAACGATATTAAAATGGTCGTCAAATGTCGTCTCACATTTCTCTCTATTTAGAAAATAGTAATTTTTTTAAACTAAAATCTTAACTTATTAATTTGAATGCATTGTCGTTTTCGTAAGTTCAATGTCAAACTCAAGGTAACAGCTAAAATACGAGGTGCTGTGACTAACTTGTGCTGCATGCTAATTGTTTGAATTTGCGAAGAGAAACACTTTTTAGAGTCACCACCTTTTTCGATTGTCAAAACAAAAAATTAGCTCAGTTAAAGAGTAATTCAGATGTTGCCATTTCCACTTTCGATCAAGCTAGACCTACAAATTCTTAAACCCCTAGAAATCGCATACGCCATTCCATCATGGAGTTCTCCCTCAGGCTCACGACATCCAATTTGCTCCCAAGAATATGAAACTCCATTGAAAGCTAAATTATTCTTTGTTTTTGTTATTATGACATTGCACATGTTTCCAGTTGTGCTTCGACATTGTACTATAATACATGCATTCAAAACCAAGGTTGAACTAAATGCAGAGCAAGGACCTAAAGGACATTTTTGTTCAAGTGCATTCCATCATACACACGCTTCTCTTCCGTCCATTTCTTTGTTTCTTTTTAATTAAAAATTAATGAAAAAAAAAATTGAAAATTCCTTCAAAATGACCTAGCCCAGCCATGGTCCAACCGACTGACTCCATCAACAGCAACAAACACAACAACAACAATCAGTACACATCTCATTTCTATTCTTATATTGCTTTCGTCCTTCTACTATGGTTTAAGGATTTTTTTTTTTTACTTTGTTGTATTATTTACTCTATGATGACTCTGGGGGGGTTATGTGTGTATATCAATGTTTACCCAACTTATTCATGGAAAAACAGTTACACTGCTTTGCTCCTCAAGTAAATAGTTTTTCCATGAGTACGTAAAATCAAAATAAAAAAAAAAATGTAACGAACCAAAAAAAAAATTAAACACAAACATTAAAGGGTTTGTGTTGCATGCACGTGAAAGCGAACGAGAAGATCCTGGAATCGCCCCAAGGATGGGAAAATAATTACTTTTTTGCTGGTTCGTTTATCTCGTTCACACACATAAATTAGGAAATACCTAGCGTGCGAGGAAAGCATCATACCACAGCCAGAGTTCGGCTGTACAGGACAACACTATATGAAAATGATTTGAGCTTGAGGAGCAATTGAAGATTTAACCGAGGATATCAACTATTTTCCAAGATCGCTTGCTGTGTATACAGTATACCTACCTACCTTAAAAGTTGAAATATTTTTCGAAGGCGAATCCATTCTCTGCTGAGCTCGAGTGAAAGGAAAACAAATTGAAGAAGAAACATTAAACGTGTCGCATTGAGTCTATCAAGGATTTCCCATTAGGTCGTAGAAGATAAAGTGTGTTCTCTCTTTTGTTGAAAAGCTCCTCTATAAGAGTATATCCTTCGGAAGATATCCTTCGTACAACTATACATTGTACTTATAGTTGTTGATTTTCGATTGCTTCAGGCATTTTTTATGAATTCAAAAACAGTTTGTATTTTGTGTGTCTTCTTTTTTTTGTTGTTGGTTAAATGTTTTGCGATCTAATGTTTTTTTTTTTTTTTTTTGTTTTATTTTACTTTTGGCTTAAGGATATATTTACAAATAAAACAGATGTGAGTTTTTTGAGGTTATTCTTTGTGCTCTTCAAATTGGTATGGAAATAGTGTTAAGGGTGATCAAAAGGTTTGATAGTTTTGTAAAAAAAATAAACGCTTTGATATAAGAACAAAGTCAAAGTAATGTTTTTTTGAATGTAGCAATATTTAATCTTAAGACAAAGGGAGGAATATTCTATCAAAGAATGTTGATACACTTTATTGCTCACGGGGTTTTTTTTTTTGACTTTGATACTCAGTGATTTAAAAAATCATTAAATTATTTCAAAAACAGCACGAGAGAGAAAAAATAGTTTTGGAATTTTTTTTCTTCTCTCAATTAATTTTAAAACCCCAAGCTAGATTTTCAAATTTTGAATTTTAATGGCTATTTTGACGATATAAAAATATTGAAAATTTTTTAATTTGACTTTATGATACTTCAACACCATCATCGGCTCGACAACCGGGGTCCGGTTCTGGCCTCCTTCAACAAGTCTCTCTACCTCCTGGTCTACACCATCTCTCCAGCGCAAGCATGGTCTACCACGCTGCGGTCTACCATAGAATGTACCACAAAGGACTTTCCGAGCCGGTTCCTCTTCGCTCATGCGAGCTACCTACTTTTTGTAATTTCTAAAAATGTAGTGCTAACTTAACAGACGTGAAAAAAGGGGATGTAGAAAATCCACCTGCTGTCTGTCTACCTAAGCAACTTGGTGGATTTTCAATAAACTTGCTACATATCGGTATAAAGAGTTTTTCAACAGATATATTTTTTTTTTAAAACAAAAAGAAAATTCGTGCTTTTAATATCAATGAAACCATTCGTTGGATTAGTAACTTTCTTTCGAATCGTTCTATACAAGTAGTATTAGACGGATTCAAGTCCGAAACCCACAAAATAAATGCTGGTGTGCCACAAGGTTCCGTTTTGTCTCCGACCCTCTTTCTCATTTTTATTAATGATCTCCTGTCTGCAACTTACTACTAGTATGATAAGTACATTAAATTCTGACTTAGACAGCATTGTACAATGAGGATTAAAAAATCGCGTAGAATTTAATGCTTCGAGAACTCAATGCTGCCTTCTGTCTTTAAAGCGAGACGTATAACTCCCATCTTTTGGCTGGTGCTCCAGAAAATTACTTAAGCCTCTTGGACAGTACACAAAGACGAGCCTTCAAAATGATCGGGACAGGAAGGTCATCGATACTTTTACGTCACTCGAACACCGGCGTAACGTTTCCTGTCTCTCACTATTTTATCGTTACTTCTATGGTTAGTGCTCAAATGAAATAGCCAGTTGCATTCCTCTCCTCAAACATTTCAACCGTAATATTTGCGCTTCCAGGAATGCTCATCAATTTACTCTTGAACCCAATTTCGGTCATACTGTCAAGTACAGGGATTCGTTCTCTAGCCGTACTGCGCGAATGTGGAGTACCCTTCCACGTCTTTCGCTCTTAACTTTCTTGGTCTGATATGTTTTATTAAATAATAAATAAAGATTCCAAAATCTGAAAAACAACTCTAATATTCATTTTCGTTTGAATTTTTTTTTTTTTATTTTTTTTTTAAGTTCCAAAAGTGAAGAGAATCCTCACAAACATCCTTTAACTCAAAGCAGACCTGACACAATTGCTTTCCTTGGCAATATACCAACTTTTCTTTTCCTTTACACAACACATATTTATTCGTATAGGTATTGAAGGATACAGACATTTCCACATCAAGACCATTCCTAATGTAATTCGATAAATCTGAGGGTGTTGTGTTGCAGCTTCAATTGAAATAAAAATAGAAATGGAAGTGTTGAGTTGGAAAGACTTCTTCATGTTGTGTTTACTAAAGGTCTGCATGTCAACTTTCGAAGGATACATTTTCGTTTAAACACAAAAAATTACATTTTGAGTGAAATTTAAAATCTTTTGTAAGAAAATCAAATATGCAGTTAGGTTCTATTGGATTGAATGAACTTGCATTGGTTAAGATGAAAATGTGAAAATCGTTGTAAATTTTAGGTTTTCAAAATTAAAAAATTTTTAAATCTTAAAATTTTGTTTGAAAATATTTTTTCTGCAAAAATTTGTCCTTTTTTCCCTGTGTTCTGAAAAATAATTTGTTTCCAGACAAATTCAAAAACTTTTTTTTTTTAAATTTAAATTTTTGAATTACAAGTGCACTGTTTGATCAAAATCGTTAAAGCGATTTTTAAGGAATTGGGGATAAGTAAGATCGGAATTCTATGTGTGAAATACGAATGAATGAAATTTAAGTAGAAACATGAAACGAATACATTTCTTTTATAGAGGTTCCTTACTCAAAAGCTGCTTTTAAGTTTCTTTTAGAATTTGAAGTATTCAGGAAAATTTATAACGCTGTAACGTGTGTTAGAGTAAAAGGAAATGAATAGAATAGCTGCATAATTGTAGGTACAATGTAACAGGGTGACAGAACTGCTAGTAGCACCAGTTTACCTTTGAACCGTAAATCGGTTTAACCTTAAATTTTCCTATGGTAGTCGTACTTTGTTTAAATTGGAAACAGTTAACCAGTTAAGCTTAAATTGTACAAAAACATAATATTTCAAATTCATAAGTTTTACCCTCTTCTCTTCTTTAAAAGCGACCGTACGAAAATCCATTTTTTTAAAATATATATACATACGTACATTCACACAAGGGTTATATTTATATACCTAATGTTTAACAGACTGTGTGCAGCAAGGAAAATATAGCGAAGGGTTAAGGAGAAGAAAGCGATGAACATTTGTTTAAAAAAAAAGTTTTATTAAGAACTATCTTAAAATTCACAGCATTTTGAAGCTTTATGTTTTTCCAAAAGTTTAAAAAACAAAAAATTGCGTATACGTCATAGTGAACTACTGTATTTTTTATTTATGACTTTTTCAACTTTGTAAAGGGTTTTTATTTATTTATTTATTTTTTCGCTATAAAAATGTTGAAAATTTGGCAGAGAACGGTTCGTAAAACTAAAACACTTTTTGGTCGTTGTGGAGCACCTTGTCGAACCGCGATTCAGAAATTGGTAGAAAAAATTGAGCTGTTGGGACAAGTAAGCGATTTGAAGAATAAAACCCGTGCACGTCGCTCGAGAACAACTGAGAATATTTCTGCTGTAGCCCAAAGTGTTGAAAGAATTGGACAATCCACAAACGTCATTATACAGCGTATTTTACATAAAGAGTTAGGTTTTAAGGTTTATAATGCTCAGTTAACACAAGAACTCAAGCCGACCGATCATCAACATCGTCGTGTCTTTGCTGCTTGGGTCCTTGAAATGCATGAAAATGATCCGGAATATCATCGACAAATCATCTTGACTGATTAGGCCCATTTCCACCTCGGTGGCTACGTCAATGAGCAAAATTGTCGCATCTGGTGCGCGGAAAACAAAAAATTTATTGTTGAAAAGTCTCTCCATCCTCAACGAGTGACGGTTTGCTGCGGTTTATGGTCCGGCGGGGTCATTGGACCTTACTTTTTCGAAAATGAGGCTAGAGCAACAGCTACGGTGAATGGATTGCGCTACCGAGCGATGATGATTAATTTTTTATGGCCGGAATTGGATGATATTGATCTGGACAACGTTTACTTTCAACAAGATGGCGCTACGTGCTACAAAAGCAATGAAACCTTCGATCTTTGACGGGAAAAGTTTCAGCATCTTGTGACTTAACACCTTGCGACTTCTTCCTTTGGGGTCACGTGAAAGATAAGGTCTACGCCAACAGCCCAGCGTTAATTCAAGACCTCAAAGATGGAATTCATCAAGCTATTGAGGGCATACAGCAGCCACTTGGCGATTTGGTGATGGAACATTTCATGAAGAGGATATTGCTGTGTAACCGTAGCCGTGGCGGCCATTTGGCAGATGTTGTTTTCCATTATTAATGACATACTTTCGTCTTGATATTGAAATAAACATTCGATCTTTTATCTCAAAATATGGCATTTTTCTTTGAATATCCAAATAACACCTTTTATTGGAAAACCCTGTATTAGGAATAATATCTATCTATTTTATTCTATAATTATATCGTATTTCTTATATGGCGTTAGGCCAATATCGGCCAAGGAAATAGCCATCAAATCAAAAAAAATACGTACAAATTGTTGTTGTTGTTGTTTTTTTTTTAATTTTGAACTTTTATTCATTGTTAAAAATCGATGAAGAATGTTTAAAATAAAAAAAATAGAAAATTGGGAAAGAAAAACAAAATTAGAACTTTTTCCTTAAGAAATTAAACAAATAACCCCCAAATCTTAGAAAAACCCCAAATCAAAATTATGTCAATATTAGTAACTGCGTTCCTAACTAATTCCAACTCAAAACTCTTCAAATCCAGAAATCTCACCATAACTTCAAAACTGCTGCTGTACAGGACCATGGTCCAGCCAGTGCTCACGTATGGATCCGAGACTTGGGTGATTAGCAAAAGACACTCCGACCACTTAACCGCGTTCTAGAGAAAATTGTTGGCCCCATATGTGAGGAAGGACGATTCCGAAGACGGTACAATCATGAATCAACCTTGAAGCAGACATAGTGACTCAAATTAAGCTCGGTAGACTCCGGTTGGCACGAGCGAGGAAAACCGGCTCAGAAAGTCCTTTGTGGTACACTCTATGGTAGACGGCAGTGTGGTAGACCATGCTTGCGCTGGCTGGAGAGATGGCGTAGACCAGGATGTCCGAAGCCTTGGGGCGAGCAACTGGATGGCTTCGGTTCGAGACCGGGATAGGTAAAGAGACTTGTTGAAGGAGGTCATTTTTAATATTGATGATAATAAATTTTGAAAATTCAAAAACAACCTCACAGTTTTTTGCTAACTTACTTTGATAATAATTTTCTTTTCGAATGTGCCTACACATACCTATAACTTTTTTTAAAAACTAGCACAAATAAAATAAAATATTCACAAGATTCATTATATAGTACCCATATCATTAACAAAAAAAGAAGAAAATCCCCAATCGTTTTGTTTTCATTAAAAATCAATTTACTTTAATAATACCTATACAACTAAAAAAAAAAAAAAACCATTTAACGGCTCGGTAAATTGAGGCATTAAAAATGCACGCACAATTATTTTTCACACTAAAACAGACACTCCATATACCATCGACCATTAAAGATTGTTTACATTCATGGATCTTTAATAATATCCCTGCTTAATGGTCCGGCCCATATACAAAAACCAAAAAAGATAAATTTATCAAATTATTTCATTATCACCCCCGATTAGTATACAAATGCGCTACCTTTATCTTCTACCTATTCCAAGAAAAAAGAAAAAAAAAAACCTTTTAACAAGATCATTCTTCAGAGCATTCATCTACGGCATATAATCACCACCATTTAGGGGCATTCGCCTGTTCCATTTCACCGGTGTGCTCGGTGCGGTCGTGGGCGATACGGATACGGTGTCTTGGCATACACAATAGCGGCACAATATAATGACCAATTTGTGAACTCATTATCCCCACGTATTCATCCATCCAACTGTATATACACAGAGTGTGAACGATTTAGGCAGACACAAGGTATCCATTCCCCCTACTTCCAGCGCACGAGAGCAATTACTTATCCTAATGCATTTTCAACACTCACTCAGAGTGCGGAACGCAAAATCACTCATTCAGAGACTCATGTTTCCCTCTAACCCCACTCGGAAGGCATCCAGCTTATATGGCAGCCATATTCCACTATAAAACAAATGGAAGGACTAATAGCATTGTTATTTGCGCCCATTAACCTGTAGCTATGTATGTATGTATGTACACCGAGTAAAATCCTGCAATGGACTCATCATACTTTTGGCCCATAGGATGAGAAGGGGGGCTTCTTTGTATTTGTGATATTATTTCAACTACTCGTACTTGTTTAAGAATACCCAAGAGCTGAGAGCTGATGGGATGAAATTGTTTTATCGAATTTAGGGACCATGGTTTAAGGATGTCCTTATCCAAGGAGAACCAATTTAACCTTCACATGTCAAAGATTCCTGCAGAGCATAAATCCACGGAGTAATAATCAAGATCATAACCTCTTAAACCTTAGGACGAAACAAATGTTCGTTGTTCGTTGGTTTGACAGGGGGGGGGGGGTAAGGATGAAACTTTTATGGCTATTTGGTGTGTATAGTATTGTGCATAAAACCCAAGGACGTTCAGAGGATATATACATATAGCATGTTCTGGGTCACTTTGAAGAGACTACAGTGTGCGGTGTTGTTTTTCCTTTGGTCTTTTGGTCTTTGGTCTCCTATGGTCGTTAATTTTCCATCACCAAAACCCAAGGTAAATAGTGATTTATCGATGAAATTAAATTTTCGTTCCGTTAATGTCTGAAAGTTTTTCCTGCATCCTCTGCCCTTTACCCTCATAGCCATATTGCTGCATGGTGGTCGTTGTTCATTGATGCGGGATACCGCAAGGATGTGGAGTTATTTTGAGAATTCAGGAAAGGAATTAATAAAATTCCTTTTCCTTGATGGCGTGCAGTGCGGTGTGGTGTGCTCGGTGGGGGCTGATGGGAGGGGTGTATGTTTTTTTTTATGACCACAAATTCTCCTCTCTCTATCTCTCTCTCTGTGAATATAATATAAATGCAACACAAAGAAAGTCTGACGCTGCTTGATGGGGGATGGCTATATTATTTTTTTTTTGTAAGTTGCTATTTTTTAACCTATGTAATATTTAATGTGCTCTTCTATGGACTTACCAATTATAACGTGAACGTAAACGCTAGTTGATTTTGCTATCGTTGGGACACATGTGTAATTTCCCGTATCACTGGGCATGGCTCTTCGAATTTTTAACCTGAAAAAATAAATGCGATTTTTTTTTTGAATTTTTTTTTCAAGCAATTAAATTTTTTTGATCTAATTAATAATTGAGTTAAATTGGGTGCTAGGGGGAGGTTTTACAGACAAAAATGAGGATATATTATTAACGATGTGTTTGTGGTTCTTTATGACTGCAATGAATTAATTATTTCAGGTCATACAAAGCAAAATTCCTTTGTCTTCTACGTCTCCCAAGAGGTTTAAAAATTGTACCAAGAAAATTTTATAACTTGTTTCTTTATTTTTGAATTCAAAACTCATACATCACATTAATAACCTAGGTCTAGTGACAATATTTCTCAACCATTCCTGTGCGCGTGTTTGGATGATAATGTCCCCCGAGTGAGTTGTAATTATTTAAGACTTTCTTATCAAGACGTAGCAGTTCTTTTAGTTTTCTACTCAAAAGTTAGGTTATAATAAAGAATTGTTTGGAATGTCGTTTGGTATTTTTTTTTAAGGAAAAATAATAGAATGTGAAACATTCGTTGACTACCGAGGTGACGATGCTGTACTTGACAGTACGACCGAAATTGGGTTCAAGAGTGAACTGATGAGCATTCCTGGAAGCGCGAGTATAACGGTTGAAACGTTTCAGGGGAGGAATGCAACTGGCTATTTCATTAGAGCACTTACTGAAACAGTAACGATAAAAGAGTGAAAGAGAGAGAGAGTGACGTAAAAGTATCGATGATGTTCCTGTCTCCGATCATTTTGAAGGCTTGAAGGCTCGTCTTTGTATACCTACTGTCCAAAAGGTATAAGTAAGTTGCTGGAGCACCAGCCCAGAGATGGGAGTTATACTTTTATAGATAATATCCAGATCAGAAGGGGAAAAGAATTTCTTGCAACTCCAAAGGAAACCTAAACATCTTGCGGCATTTTTGGCAACGTTAAGTATGTGATCATTCCACAAAATCCCAAGCTCATTAGTTTCGCCGATGCAAACGCCACTCATAAATAATGGCAGGGGACGTCTCACTTTAACAACCGAAGGCAGCATTGAGTTTTCGAAGCATTTAATTCTACGCGATTTCTTAATCCTCATTGTACAATGCTGTCAAAGTCAGAATTTAATGTACTTATCATATTTAGCCGTTTCAGTTCCACGTCCGAAGAGCAGGGATGTGAATCTGGAAACGAATATGAAAAGCTAAGAGTGCTATCGTCAGCGAAACAATTTAATGGATTAGTAGTTGCAGACAGGAGATCATTTATGAAAATGAGAAAGAGGGTCGGAGTCAAAACGGAACCCTGTGGCACACCAGCATTTATGTTGTGAGTTTCAGACTTGAATCCGTCTAATACTCGTTGTATAGAGCGACTCGAAAGAAAGTTACTAATCCAACGAAGAAAGGTTTCATCGATACCAAAAGCACGTATTTTCTATAAAACAGCGTATCCTGCTGTTTATCATTACGGAACAATACTACTCTCATACGAAACAAAAATACACAGGTAAAAATTAAAATATAAATTAAGGGACTTGTTAAACAATACTCCCTTTTTATTTTTAACTACAGAACAAGTATTAGACTCTTAAACCTACTTTAAGATACTAACTAGATCTAACAATACGATGACAGTGTACGTAAAAAAAAAGTTTTCCCGACAGTTCTGTCTGTCTTTTAACTGGTGGTTCGATCCGTCGCGTCTTCAGTCAGTTTATCGGTCTGTTATGCCTGCATCTCTACCTACAGCCTAAACTACTGAAAAGCGGTTTTCTTCAAATTTGCAACTAAATGTTGTTTGGTAATTCGCTGAGGCGAAATTGAATTTTCTTTGAAGCTCTTAAAATATCAGTAACCTGGGTTGTAGACGGTTCAAAAAAAGTTTCACCCACAAAAATCTTCTTCCACTTTTTAATAATTTGTTTTTAACACTTGAATTTGAAGTTCAAATTCTTTAAAGGTTCAGTATTACGTTAAAATTAGAAACTATACTTCTCAATTCTTTAAATGATAAAAAACACAATTCTGTATTGCAAATTCTGGATTTCAAAATCTTGTATTCCTAAGTTCTGGCAATGATAAAAGACACATTTTTCATTGTAAAAAATTTTCTTTTTCATAATTTAGGGACATATGTAGATCTTAAGATTTAAAAAATTTTGGAAACTGAAATTTGGCACTTACAAAATTTAGCATTAACAGAATTTTGAGGAACATTTTTTTTAGTGTAGGCATATTTTTTTCAATTTTTATTTTGTATGTTATAAAAAAAAATTTAAATAAAATAAAATATAAAAAAGTATTTATAACACCAACCTCGATGTTAATCCTTCCGTCCAATCATTATCCACACTTATCCGATTGATGTTGTCAATTTCATTTTGATTTGTTGCCAAATCAATTATTTCATTGCCTAAATTGTATAAAAGTAAAAGAAGAAAAGTGATTAAGTAATTTGTAGTTCTTGACCACGAAATATTTTTTATTTACAAAATAAAGAAAACTTCAATTTGACTTACCTTTATACCAAAGAATATTCCCCAGTTCATGTGGTCCCTGAAGGATTTTACATGCAAGATTAATATCACTTCCTGTTTTTACGTATAAATCAGTTGGACCTGAGATCGTCGCTTTAAGTTCTGTAAATAGAAAAAAAAAAACAAACAAAATAAATACCATCCAAAAATAACAAAAAAAAAATATATTAAAATACCCAAATCCCAAAATGTAAGATTTTAAATATCAAGGATGTCAGATAAACCTATGCATGACGAAAAGGTATATTTAAAGCTTTCTTTTTAATTCAAAATTGTATTTTTAAACTTCAATTCCGATTCGACCTTGGATCCAAAAAAACAATATAATCCTTTCAGGTATTCAAAAGAATTTTGGAAAATCCAAAATAATTTTTTTTCTATTTGCTTGGGCTTTTATGAAAACTGTTATACATGGCGAGAAAATAGAATTAACTTGGGTTAAAATGTTATCGGTCCTTAGTCCTCCCACACACTTTACAAAATACAATTAGAGAATGGCAAAGTAGAAACAAAAACAAGGATTCCAACTGTGGTTCACATCACAAGCCTCGTGTTATGTTGGTGAGTATTTCATTCCGGAGCCTTTGGGTCCATTGTCCATCCATAACATAGCTTAATATATATATTTTTTTTCTCATAACATCCTGAGGCATGTGTATCTCCGCCTCTGGGGTAGGGTAAGAGTGGGTAAGTGTGAATGTGGAAAGAAACTGGAAATTAATTTTCCTTTCTTTCATTTTCGAGAGAAAAGCGAGAAAAAGTAGAGGAGAAAAAAAAGAATGAAATTGCACCTCGGACAAACTATGTGAATGCAAGAAGAAAAAAAAATATGAAAATGGTGGGTGGGCGGCTCTGACATCCGGTCATGACGACTACGACTATACAACGATAACGATGACGAGGACGCTGCTCTGGAAGATTTGTATGAAATGAAATTGAATGACTGTGTTGTAATTACCGGAGCGTGGTGAATTGTTGTTGGGTGGCTGTTTTTTTTTTTCTCTCTGTTGGCCTTTATCAAAGGGTGACCGGAAGTAATAGTAAGGTGTAAGGAAATGTTTTATTTTTTGTTCATACATAATATTGTTTGAGTTATGGGAATGAGTGTGGCAGTGTGGGTGGGGCAGGAACATTCGCATTAAACAAAAGAATGAAAAAAAAAATACTAAGCCGGAAAACATGAAGGTACTGTTACAAAAACATCCATGTTGCTTTAATTAAAGGCCAATGTTATACATAATAAGACGGCTTTCAAGAATAAAAATGTTAGCATGTAATTGAATGATTAATGTCTTATATAGTAGAGAAGGTACAAGGCTAAGAGATACAATAATTTATGAGTAGAAAGAATGATCTGCTTTTGTTGTATAATTATGTTTCAATGTGTAGCATCTTAATCGGAACCTTGTATAACAAAAGAACTATGTTGATGTTTGGATATTCTTTATGAAGCTACTCGAACAGAAATTTTATCTTCAGACATATAAAATATGTAACCGTACATACATACATCTTAATTAAAGTAGATTAAATTATTTATTACGATTTTGTTGAATGTTTTATTGAAAATGTCGAAAGAGAAACTTATTTTAGATTTATTTCAGATCATAGCTACTCGTAATTCAACTACATAAGTTTTTTAATTTTGTATTTTCGAAACCTATTCTGACTTTAATATTTCCAACCATCCATCCCCCTCCATTGAGTTTTTTTTTTTCTGGAACGTGAAAATGTGTCTTGAAAACGGAAGTGAGTTTCCTTAAAATGGTTAATTTCTTCAATTACAATAAATAATGAATGTATGTGATACAAATGTGGCCTCTTGGGAAATGAGAAATTACTTCTCTATTTCTAGAAAGGCACCTGGACGCACTCAGAGTTCTAGTGTTGGATTGCTGCATTCCAAAGAAATCTATTAAAAGCTTGAACTTCTTAGGTGCCTTTGGATTTATGGCTCATGAAAGCCAGGTTCCTGATTAGTGTACGTTGGATCTCCATCCTACTGTTCTTCGTTCAACAGAGCTTCTTTCTGTCGAAGAAGAGGACACCTTTAACAACCGACTGGTTGCTCAATATACCACTTGGAGATATAATAATGATAATAAGTTGACGTAGATCTCAGTATAAACTGACACACTTAGAGCAGGGTTGGCCCATTGTGATACCACAATTTCTCCCTACTCGTTGAACCACTTGGAACTTCTTATGAAACGTGAGAGACTGTTTATATCTTTGTTAAGAAGATCGCTGAGATCGTTTAAAAAGTATTCTTCTAAGTGGAGCCTACGTCTTTAGGATAGAGCAGAGCATGTACAGAGAAGATGAGTAGTTGTTTTTTCGTATTCTTCGTCCATGCAGCTTCTGCAGAAGTCGTTAGAGACAAAAACTAGCCTTGCTGCGTGCTTTCAATTATACAGTGTCCTGTAATGCCACCTATTACGGAGCTAATGTGTGATCTATTTAGGGACACCAAGCATCTAGATCGCCTCAGATTTATCAGTGGCCAGATCTGCTTTGTCGCCATACAAGTGGTGATGGTATTCCACGATTCCACCTAAGGTTTGTTAACTTAGTGTCATCTTGCACTAGCATGAAGGAGAAGACTTTAATGCCAATTTTGGCAAGGACAACAATGGGCTCAGGTATGTTATGGGAAAATATAGTGTTGGCAGCATCAACGACAATGCCGAACGGTGACAATAGGCTTTTCCATAGAACGAAACTCAAGAAGTCCCAGGTGTCCCAAACTTTAAGCAAAACCTGGAAAAAGATTAAATGAGCGGTTTAAAATCACTTTTCTCTAGTGAAGTAATTCCAGCGCCCAGTGATCAGTCCGAAGTAACAACTTCCCCAAATACATACCCTTCAGTAGAGAAGAAATTGTTTGTAACTGTAACAAAGCGGTTGAACTTGATGAAATTTCCTCCAGAGTTCTTATGAGCAGTGTATGCAGCGGCTGAGTTACTTCATCCACTCCAAGAAAGGAAACTTATTTCCTTACATTAAAAAGGAATTTGCAAGTTTCGTTCAATAGTTAAGCTAATAGCAAAAATTGTTCTTTAAAAAAAAAGGATTCCGTTGATTAGTGATGTTCCGCACACAGCTGTCACGACTAGAAATGTAGGAATTCAGTAGAAGCATACCTCGGTCACCTGGACAATGCCGATTACGTATGCTTACTATCTCATAGGATCATGGATCTCCATCAAATGACAACATGTGAAAAGAGAGAAGCCGAAACACTTGGGCTAAAAATCTCGCTACCTTAGAACTTCCTCATTTTTTCAAGAACATATTTCTAGGCAACCAAGAGGTGGTAGACAATTTTCAGAATTGGAAGAATTGTCTGGGAGCACACTTGGAAATTCCCATCTACTGTAATTGGAAATTGGCAAACCTTCGTAAATAGATATCTGCACAACATCTTCAGTATTTTCTACCCAAACCGTATCCAAATTATGAATTCCATACGAGAACAGGTCAAGAATCCATTGTTTCTACCCTTTCACGTATGCATGCAGACAAACGAGCTAACCTAGAAGCACTTTGTGAAGAACGGTAGAAGAGCAATCTTCACAACTGAGAAAGAGAGTACAAATAAATCCTCAAGAACCGTACACAAAAGTTCAGTATGGGCTGGTGAATCAAGATGCTGACCAGAACGTTACAGTCAATGTTGACCACCATACAGCCATGATTCTTAACTTTTTCGTTCTTCAAGACGGCGCGGCGGCGCGGTGGCGCAACATGTCACAAAGCTCGTGCCGCACTTAATTTATTGAAAGAAAACGTTTGGTAACCACATTTCATGCTTCAGACCCGTAAATTGGAATTCAATGATCCACCATTTGGAGGACAACATTCGCAGCGTTTTTGCCGCACAAATGTTGGAAAAAGTGATCGAAAATTGGACCTCCAGATTAAATTACTTCCGAGGCAGTCTTGGCGGTCATATGACAGAAATTATATTTCCAAAAGATTATCTTTCAAGTAAAGTCAATTTTATGTCAATTTAAAAAAAATCATCTTTGTTTTATTTCATTTCAGAGTTCGTATACAGGAGAATCAATAATTTAAATGATTTTAAAATCCCTTACAAATTTTAATTACCTATGTACGTACGTTTTTCAATGAATATTTAACTTTATTAATTTATCTAGGGAAAATATCAAAAGGTTTTGAATAGGTCTACAAAAATAAATCAATATTTTTTTATCTTGCTTCGGGGTTAAGTAATATTATACAGAACCATGATTTTTTTTTACAAATCTGTTTCAAGTTACTCTTTTTTTATTTGATTTTTTAAATTTGATTACTTTAGTTAACGCGGCGAGGATACACCAGCACTTCTCTTATTTGGATCCCTGAAATCAATAAATTTGATTGAATAAATAGGAATTTTTATTTACAAAACGTTTGCGATCGGGAATTGAAAAACACAAAACAAAAAAAAAATACGAAAAATGAACTAGGCAATAAAATCACACACAATCTCATGGAAGGGAAAAAATTCATCGATTTAATTTTTATATCGATAAATTTAAACAGTACAAGTGTTTTAAAAAGAACGGATCAATTTCCTTACTTCTTTTGTACTGAAAAATGCTCAATTTTTTTGGTACTACGATATTTTTACTTGCGACTATATGTAAGGTACTATTATAGGGCAAGTTTTGGATTCGCAAAAAATCGCACTCGAGATCGAGATATTAAAACATTACGACGATAAAGAAGGCGAAAAAAGTGCGTCCTGCAATTCTTTCTATCTGTACCTCGACCTACAGCCGAAGCTACCTAAGCGGATGTTTCAAACTTTGGACATAAGGTTTTGGGGAGATTGTCTAGAGGGAAAATCGAAATTTATTTTTTTAGCTCCAAAAATAACGATACCTGTCATAATACCGTTTAGGCAAAACATTTTTGGTGAAATGTTTAAAATCGGGTTTGACAAATAACCTTAATAGTTTAGTCCAAAAAATATTTTTGAAAAAATCGTTATTAAAGGTACTTGCAATAGAACCGGATTTTTGGTTTTCGGTTTTTTCGTAAACTATTTAACGGATTTCGATGAAAATTTTTCTAAAGGAGGTCCTATATAATATTAATAATATTGCATATCAAAATTTTCAAAAAAATATTTTTTGTATTTAAAAAAAAATCGAATATTTTCTTTTAGGTTTACAAGAGTTCGGGGATTGTTAATGTAAACCCTGTCTTTAAGATAGCCCCATAAAAAAAAATCCATTGGAACTAAGTCCGGGGACCTCGGTGGATATCCCCAAAGCGACTATTCAGTTTTTGAGGGAAAGCTTCTCGAAGCAAATTCATCGAAGCTCTGGCCGTGTGTGCGGTCGCACCATCCTGTTGGAACCACGTGTGCGATGAGAACGATGGGTGAGCTCGTAGGTCCGGCAAAAAGAAATCCGTAATTTTGCGTTGATAATTCTCACTATTGACATTTGTCGCCTGGCCCCGAGCATTTTCGAAAAAAAAATGGTCCAATTATTCCATTCGTTGATAAGGCGCACCAAACAGTTACCCTGGAGCAATGCAATGGTTTTTGGTGTTTCAGTCGAGGGTTAAAAATCCGCATGATCACTGATTCCAACGACACCACCCACTCCCCGCACCGTTTATTACTTTTTGAAACATTCGTATTTCAAAACATAAATCTGCCACCAGACAACCTGTACATAAGATGGCATCTTCACTTCTTTTTTGGCTTATTTTATCAATTCAAATAATGAATTTCAGGATTTTTCATATTTTTACTTGTGACAATAATTATGATTCTTTTCAAATAAATTTGTTTTTATACTCAGACTTCAAAACCAATATGTTATCGCACAAGGGAGCAAGTACGTGTGACCCGTTTATTTTCTTCGCATACAATTTTTAAAGTTAGACTTTCGTAGAAATCCGGTTCTTGAATAAATCTTATTTTTGAGTTCAATTTGTTAGGCCATATTTTTGCATATTTCACCAAAAATACTTGTTTTTGCATATTTTCTATATGTATATATCTTTTGCTCAGACATTTTGGTTTGGAAATTATTTTGCAATTGTTATTTCTTGTTCCTCTTGTTACACTACCAATTTTGAGCAAAACTGCAACAATTTTCTTCTTCTTCTTCTTTGTTTCCGGAAGTTGTTGAGAGCAACACTTCAACTCCTACTGGAGCATAGGGCGTCGACCAGATCCTTCCATCTCTCTCTATTCCCAGCACGATACCTCAGCTCTGAAAACGACTGTTAATTCTGGGACCGAGCTTCCTTCATGACAGTTGACCTCCATGTTCCATTTGGTCTTTTCATCCGTCTCGCACCTTGAGGATTCCATTCAAAGCACTGCTTTGCTATGTTGTCATCAGGCTTCCTCAGTGTGTGGCCAATCCAGCTTCATTTTCTTTGCTTGATGTCTTCAAAAGTTTTAAACATATTCAATGTTAAAACTGATTCCATGGGAGTTAACGGAATCTCTCACAATTTAGAAAAGAAATTGTCAAAAGTGAGCCAACACTTCAATATTAAAATTTATTTTATTATTTCAAAAAAAAAAACTGTGGAAGCATTTGTACGGCAGGTACCTACTGTTATTCATTTTTGCTCTTAGCAAAAAAAAATTAAATGAACATGATGAAAATATAACCCAACAAAAACACGAGATTTCGAAAAAACGCAATCGCTTCTTTAGGCTCCAACTGAAAGGACGGACGGACAAAATTGACACAATTGTGAGACCTACTTTTTTTTGATTCCCTATCAAAATTTCGAACTTGATTTTTTTTCACGAATGCTTATAGAATCTTCCTGTAATCTCAAGTCATTATCATCATCGACTCGACAACCGCGGGGTCCGGTCCTGGCCTCCTTCAACAAGTCTCTCCACCTATCCCGGTTTCGAGCCGACGACGCCCCAAGGCTTCGGTCGTCCTGGTCTACGCCATCTCTCCAGCGCAAGCATGGTCTACCACGCTGTCGTCTACCATAAAATTTACTATAGACGTCTTTCCGAACAGGTTCCTCTTCGCTCATGCGAGCTAGGTGCCCAGACCGGAGTCTACCGAGCTCTCCGGAATCGTCCTTCCTCATATATGGGGCCAACAATTCTTCTTAAGACTTTTCTTTTGAACGTGGCGAAGAGCTCGGAGTTGCTTTTGCTAAGCACCCAAGTCTCAGATCCATACGTGAGTCCTAGTAGGTCCATGGTCCTTTAAAGCAGCAAATTTGAAGTTATGTTGAGATTTATGGATTTGAAGAGCTTTGACAGACTATAGTGTAGAAGCTATATAGATGCCCACCACAAAAACTACATCAATCGATTTTATAAAAATTTCATAAAATATATCAGAAGCTTGGAGAGTCCCCCTCAAAAGTGATTGCTCCTCTGTTTTCCAACAACCAGCTCTATGGAATTTCAACAGCACCTTGACCTATATAAATTAAACCAACTTCATATAGTTGTGCTAGAAGCATCAAAACTATCAAGTTATTCCTATCTTTTGAGAAAACATCTTAGAGACATCAACTCCAAGCACAAAGACGAAAATAACTTTTCACTTTTGGTCACCGTTTACAAAAAGACTACTTCACAATTTTGAGATATGCATCAGAGTCCTGCCAAAGGTCCTTTTTGTGTGAGCGAGCAAAGTGCAATTCCATTCCTTGAAAATGAAACTATGTTTATAAAGGAAACAAACACTTTGAATTCCATTCAAAATAGTTTTCCTTTTTCTTCTTTAGATGATATTTTTTCTTCTTATCAATTTAAGGAGGACAGTGAACAAACAATTAGTAGTTTAAAGTTTCACTCTGGAATAAAAAATCTATCGTCCTTATAATTCTTCCGTATACTTATATATTTGCAATTTCAATCCTTTTTATTTTGCTTTTCCACTTTTGTAAAGTAGATAGGTATCAAAGTATCCATCTATACGTTCCGATAGTAGTTCATCTTGCAATTAGATAAAAGTAAAAGCCATCATTGCAAGTAATTCCAGTTTAATGTACACCTCGGCTTCTACATACAAAACACTAGGGACGAACAGGAAGTACAGAAAAAGTGTAATTAGTTTGAAAGAAAGGAAGTAAAGAAAAAAAGTTCTCTGGTCTGGTCTCCCGGTTCTATGATTGAAAATGTGTTGCTTGTCTGTGTCAAGGGTTGGATTTCTATACAAAAGCGAAACGAACTAATTGCAAAATTGAAGGATGAACCTTTGAAAATATTTTCTTTTTTTTTTCTTCGAAACTCTTTACATTGTCACATTTTTTTATCATGTTTTTTTTTTTTTTTTTGAAGAAGAAACACGCCAGTGACCCAATCAATCACTCGTTCTATTGTCAGTTAAGATAAAGGATGAGTAAAAAAAAAATACTCGAGTAAATGAGGATATCTTTCATTTTTCTTCCTTTTTTATTTTGAACTGAGCTACTTTTTTAAATCTACTCATATGATACTCTAAAACCCTCTTTGAGATGATACCTTGTTGTACTGATGTAATCCCTGGGATGTGATGGAATGTTTTCTCCGTGATAAGTGAGTTGACAAATTTCATTGTGTTGAATGACATTAAGTGAAATTGATTGAACACAGTGATTTATGTGTTGATAAAATATTTGATTTTTTCGTTTTTTTTTTTAAAACGATTATACGTACGAGTATATGCTAAATAATGGGAGAATAAGTTCCGAGTGAGATCTTGAGAGATTACTTAAAAAGGAGAGGTATATCTGCTATGAAAAGGGAACACATTTGTCATTGGACAAAATTAAATTTGAAGGGTTTTTGAAAATTTGGGTGGTTCACCAGTCAATCAAAATAAGGTTTAGGTTATACATGTGCACGAGAAATGGGTTTATATGGGTTTGCACTTTGGTACTTGGTTAGGGGAAGGACCTAAAGAATTCAGTCAAGGTTTATGGCATTGATTTATTAGCAATAACTATTTATTAATATGACATAAAGGGGTTTCCGATACGAGGTGTTATTTTGAATAGCCCGCTATTTCGGTAGTTGTCACATTTGAAGCTGTGATTTTTTCACATTTGACAAGTAGAATCAACGCCGTTAATAAAAAAAAAACGTCGAAAATTTGGCAGGGACGGACGGTTAGTTAAACTAAACCATTTTTTTGACGTCGCACCTTGTCGGACCGTAATTCAGAAATTGGTGAAAAAATTGGAACTGCCGAGACAAGTAAGCGATGTGAAGAATAAGACCCGTACACGTCGCTCAAGAACAACTGATAGTATTGCTCTGTTGCCCAAAGTTTTAAAGAAAAGCCAGGTTTGCCCATTCCTCTTCGTTCTGTAGAATTGGTGAATGGATTGCGCTATCGAGCAATGATTAATTATTTTTTATGGCCAGAATTGGATGGTAGTGACCTGTGCAGCGTTTACTTTCAACAATTTGTTGCAACACAACCATCGACCTTTCACGGGAAAAAATTCCGGACTATGTTACATATCTCTCGAAGAGGTGATCGCAGAGGTGTGACTTAGCACCTCTTCCTTTACAGCCACGTGAAAGATAAGACTACGCCTACAGCCCAGCATCGACACAAAACCTCAAAGATGGAATTCATGAAGCTATTAAGGGTATACAATAGCCACTGGGCTTGTTCCGAGTAGTTGGAAAACAACATTTGTGCAGCCTACCCAAAAAAAAGGCGAATCTTCTTCACCCTGTAATTACCGACCAATTGCACTTACGTCCCTTCCTTCCAAGGTCATGGAAACGCTGATAAATTATCAGCTCAAGAAATATCTCGAAGATCGAAAGCTTCTTAATGACCGGCAAAACGGCTTTCGCAGCAATAGATTCACTGGTGGCTTTATGGTTTATCTCACCGAACAGTGAAACAAATCTTTACATCGTTTTGGAGAAAAAAAGATTATTGCACTTGATATTTCTAAAGCAATTGATAAAGTTTGACAACCTGCTCTTTTATCGAAAATGCGTGCTTTTGGTATCGATGAAACCCTTCTTCGTTGGATTAGTAACTTTCTTTCGAATCGCTCTATACAAGTAGTATAAGACGGATTCAAGTCTGAAACCAACAACATAAATGCTGGTGTGCCACAGGGTTCCATTTTGTCTCCGACCCTCTTCCTCATTTTCTAGGTACATATATGTGTATCACAAACCATTTTTTGTGGAATGATCACATAGTTAACGTCGCCAAAAAGCCGCAAGATGTTTAGGTTTCCTTTTAAGATGCAAGAAATTCTTTTCCCCTTCTTATCTGGCTATTATTTATAAAAGTTATATACGTCCAAAGCTTGAGTATAACTCCCATCTCTGGGCTGGTGCTCCAGCAACTTATTTAAACCTTTTGGACAGTATACAAAGACGAGAATTCAAAATGATCGGAGACAGGAATATCATCGATACTTTTACGTCCCTTGAACACCGACGTAACGTTTCCTGTCCCTCACTCTTTTATCGTTACTTTTACGCTAAGTGCTCAAATGAAATAGCAAGTTGCATTCCCCCCCTTAAACGATTCAACCGTAATACTCGCGCTTCCGAGGAATGCTCATCAGTTTACTCTTGAACTCAATTTCGGTCGCACTGTCAAGTACAGGGATTCGTTCTTTAGCCGTACTACGCGAATGTGGAATACCCTTTCACGCTCTCTCTGTCTTCCACCCGTTATATGTATATATGCACCCCTTATGTATATACAGACAAATAGTTCCAAGCCTAATATATGTAAATTACCAATATAGCAAAACCATTTTAGACATTTTTGACAAATTTGTAGATGAGCCAAAGTTTCATTTATTTCAACTCTTAAATTCTCGACTGATATAAACTTTTTGTTAGAAAGAACTATGTATATTTTCTGAACTTTGTTAATGCGTAGTTCTTGCTTTCCTTTTTAATTACCGTTAATTTGACCTTCAAAAAATCTTAACTAAAGAACTCTAAACTTGCTAATTATTTGCCTCCTTGACCTACATTGATAATATGTATATTTTAAGGTATACGCAATATAAAATGACTTTTAAGATTTAAGTTATTTCTATCACGGTCGAAATTTCATTTGGTTTTCAATTTTCTTGCTCATTCAGATTTTAATTTAAATTTCCACAAAATTGCCATTTTACACAACCACTATCCATGTCCTCTGGAGAATAGACGAGTTCCTGCCCTTTTATCCCACTTTGACCCCTTTCAAAAATATACACGATAAAGAAAAACGAACGAACTAATCAGAAAACTAAAGTCATCCAGTTTTCAAGAAGTATAGAGTGTGTCTGTCTATATTACTTTACTTTCAAAAAGTAAAAGTACTGAGCAAAGAATTAATTAAATTTCGAATTCTATTATATTTCTAGAGGGAGTGGTGTATCTTTAGGAACTTTGAGTCGCTTTAAAGAGCTTCAAGGAGTACTAACTTTAGGGTTTATTTGAATTCCTTAAAACAATATAAATATTTTCCATATTTTCCTTCGAATCTCAAAAACAACATATAAACATTTTTCAGATTTATATTAGTTACCTGCTGTATTCGAAGGAAAAGATTATGTGAAAGTTCGAAAACTTTGGCACGAAATTTACGTTCAATGAAATTTAAATTGAATTTTCACGTTCAGTGGCTCAAGTTTAAAGCTTTCTAATAAATTTGTTAAATATTTTGTAAAATATCCAATAATCCCAGTGAATGTAAATAAATGGAGAGCTTAAATATATAAGACCAAAAAGAGGAAAACACACAAAAAACAATGTCAGAGGTAAAAATCGAAGTGCATAGAAATTCTAAACACGCAGCATGTTGCATATACTCGTATATACATTTTCTATACCTGAAGGCTGAACCATTGAATTCATGAGAAAACGTTCATTGGGTTTTTGGGATGTGAGTGTTGTGAAGCTGTCATTATTTTCTATAGGTATTGATTTATTTTTTTTACTTCAAATCCGGAAGGAAATGTTGGTATTCCGCATAGGTCTTTTGGTATTTCCTTTTTGTAGTATTTTATGACTTCAATATTGGATAATATATAAATCAGAAATAGCTGAGCTTTCAGTATCATCGTTTGCTGAAGGTTTTAGGTGTTTCAATTTTGTAGCAGTATCGTCTCAGGATGCATCATTTGGATTGTATTGATTGATTGTATGAAACGACTTTTATGAATGTTGCACAAGGAATGGCAACAATTTTTTTAAAAATTCAATCTTCTACATCGTTTTATATTTTTAAGAAAGAGAAATCAGAGTTATGCTGAGTTCACTTGTCGATTTGTAAGTTCTTAGAAAAATTGAAGATGCATTCCTCATCTTCAGGTTCTTGGGTAAAGATAAATAAATAAGAATTATAATATATGAATCTTCGACGCTCAAGACACTGCAAATACCGAAGACGACCGAGATACCGAAGACACCGAAGTCGCTGAAGACACCGTAGACACCGAAAACGTCCAAGACGCAAAAAATGCCGAAAACACTCCAAACACCCAAGACGGCGAACACACTGAAGACGGCCAAGACAACAAATCGCCCATCATGCCGAAAACGAAAGAAAGATCCGAAATAATTGTATTCTTCATTGGAAGAATGTCTTATAAAAGAAAGAGGTTAGGAAGAACCCGAAATTCAATTCTTCAATTCAATTATTTATTTAATAAGTAGCAATAACAGAGTTTCTTTTTACATTTGGTAGTTACAAGTTAGAGATTTAGGATAAATATTTTCCTTTTCAACTATAATTTAAACAAACATATAATGACAATAAGTTGTATAATGAAATTGATATTAATAATTCAAGGGAAAGCTACGAACAAAAACCCTTATTTGACTCTTAAAACTAATATTGCACTCCCAACCCGAAAAATTATCCCACTTATTACGGGAATGGCACCGCCAAACACGCTGAAGATGCCCAATATGTCAAAGAAGCTCAAGACGCCAAAGAAACCCAAGACGCTTAAGATGGGGGAAAACGCTCAAGACTCTGAAGATTCCTCATGCCTGAAGCATTTAAAAGTTCAGAAATTCTATTCTTTATTGGAAGACAGTCAATTTTAAAAAGCAAAAGGTTCGGAAAAAACCCGGAAAATTATACCACTTGCCTTCACATTACACGATGAAGACGCCCAGAAAGCAAAGAAGCTCAAAACGCCAAAGACGCTTAAGATGGGGGAAGACGCTGAACACTCTGAACTGAAGATGCCAAATACTTTCAAGGCGCCTAAGACACTGAAGACGTCCAAAATGCAAAAGATGCCTAAGATGCCTGAAGTGTTTAAAAGTTCAGAAATTCTTTTCTGGATTGGAAGACTGTCCAAGAAAAACCTACGTCAGCTCGGGGAAAGCCGAAAATTACCCCACTTAACATTACAGGGTTGGCACCAATTAACACCCTTTAGATGCCCTAGACGCTTAAAATGGTGGAAGATGCTGAAGATGCCAAATACTTCCAAGATGCCTGAGGCACTGAAGACGTCCAAAATGCAGAAGATGCCTGAGACACCTGAAGTGTTTAAAAGTTCAAATTCTGTTCTTTATTGGAAGACTATCAAAAAAATCTCCGTCAGCTAAAAAGAGCAAGAGGTTCGGGGGAAGCCGAAAATTATCCCACTTATCCTGACATTACGAGGGTGGCATCAATAAACATGCTTAAGATGCCCAAGACGCTTAAGATGGGGAAGATGCTGAAAATGCCAAATACTTCCAAGATGCCTAAGGCACTGAAGACGTCCAAAATGTGATACATGTCTAAGACGCCTGAAGTATTCAAAAGATCACAAATTGTATTCTTTATTGGAAGACCGTCAACTTTAAAAAGCACGAGGTTCGGAAGAACCCGAAAAATTACCCACTTATCTTGACATTATGGGGTTGGTACCAATAAACACGCTGACTACGCCCAATATGTCAAAGAAGCTCAAGACGCCCAAGACGCTTAAAATGGGGAAAGACGGTGAAGACTCTGAAGACTCCAAATGCTCGCAAGATGCCTGAGGCACTGAAGACGTTCAAATTGCGAAAGATTCCTAAGACGCCTGAAGTATTTAAAGTTCAGAAATTCTATTCTTTATTGGAAGACTATCAAAAAAAACCTCCGTCAGCTAAAAAGAGCAAGAGGTTCGGGGGAAGTGGAAAATTATCCCAATTATCTTGACATTACGGGGGTGGCATCAATAAAAAGGCTACAGACGCCAAAGATGCTTAAGATGGGGGAAGATGCTGATTTTTTTTGAAGAGCTGCTGCACAAATACAAGCTTTTCAAAAATACACTAAATCTAAGTTTTTGGTTTAGGTATATCAAAAATATTGAAAAGTGGTCCGAAGTAAGCAAATCGGAGGAAGACTTCGAGATCATGACAATCGCTGGCAAATGGGGAAAAAACTAACTAGTGTGACCATCTATCAGAAATTCATGGATGAATTTAGAAACATTTTCGGATTATGTTCCAGAAAAACATAATCAATAAAAAAAAACACTGAACGGAATTGTAACTTAAGATCGTATATCTATTTCTGAACCCAGAAAGTTATATAAATACAATAAATTGGGAAACCCAAAGAAGCTTAATCACTCAAATCTGCAATTGATTCAATTCGATATTTTATTACAATTTTTCAAGTGTTATAAAATATGAAAATAACTCATGCACAAAGAGCCCTAAAAAGGTTCTAGACAACTCTGATGATGCTTATAAGTTATAACTTATAACCTACACCAAGATTAAAGTTATCCCTAAGCAAAATGGCATCGTATAACTCGTTTCCCGTAAAATGTATACGAGAGTAGATTTCCTTTCTTGAAGAATGAAAACGATGCAATGCTTGCTATTCCCTGACTGTGAAACGTTATTTCCATAAATTCCTAAGATATCAACTTCAAAACACCCCCCGTAACGTCCCGTCGTCGTCGCTCGTCGAGAAGTGAATACAAAATTTGAGAGATTTCTGAATTGATGTTTGAATGCAACACGGACGTCGACATATACATATAGACATTTTTTTTTCTTCTTATATAAATTCATTCTTGTTTTTCCTTGAATTTTCATTCTCTGTCTGTGCGATATTAGAAAAGTTATATATTTTATGCTATGGCTCTACTATTTTCTGCAAATGCCTTCAAGGATGAACGATTTAATGCAGGAAATGTGTATGCGGGCTTTATTCAACCAGAAATACCCCACACCCCCTACGGCACTGCCAAAACAGAAAAAGAACTAAGATGTCAATAAGAAAAACGGAAATGTTTTTGCATTATCATGATTGAGGATGAATTGAATGCGCTTAAGGCTTGCAATTGAAAATTTACCACGCAAAATAGAATTCTTTAACATCATCGAGAAGGACCTCCATCTCTGGCACATCAAAGACGGAGTAACAATTGGAGGGGGACGGGGGGAAACAAGAATAATGGAAATAAAATGAACTTACTATGTTGTATAGGAGATATGTATCTCTTGTTGCACTGTATGATACTTCCACAGATAATGTTGCTTTTATTATCCCATTAATATCAAAATGGACGTTTTCTGGGAGGACATATTATTTCGATCAATGTAGATGCAAAATGGAGGAGAGACATATAAAGTAGTGAACTTGAAATGGAACAGCTGTGTTTTTTTTTTTGTTTTTGATAACATTTTTCCCAATGTCGAAAAAAAATTGTTTATGATATAAAACAATTTGAAGCAAGAAAGTTTTTTTAGGATAAAGTAAATTTAGGTTACTTGCAAAATAGTTTCAGATATATTTTGTATATTGAGGTTTTTGGCAACAACTAGGCAAAAAATAGTGCAGGGTGAACATGAAGTTTCAATTAGATTTATGGGCAATAAATTCTGCAGACCGATTTGGATAAAATAAAAGAGCTTAAATATCAGTTTTCGTCTTCATATACGTACGCCTTGCAGGAAGCGCCATCTTTTTTTCAAGCAAGGCAAGCGGCCGTTACGATTTGAATTAAATATAATCCGAATTGAGTTATTCTAAGAAATGTTAGGTTAGGTTAGGTTTAAAATGGCTGTCGGACAAGACTCTAATGGGTCCATTGTGATATACCATAAAACTAGCAAGAAAGGAACTTACTAGTCGAACCACCCGGAGCTTCTAATGAATAGGGATAGACTTTTAGCAGTGTCCTCATAGAAGAATTCTCCTAGATGGAGCTTCCTTCTAGCTGAGAGAGCAGGGCAGGTGCACAGTAGATGTTGAACAGTTTCCTCTTCTTCTTCGTCCATGCAGCTCCTGCAGAAATCGTTGGAGAACACGCCCATTCGTATTGCATGTCTACCTATTAAACAGGGTCCTGTAAGAACACCTATGGTGGACCTAATATGCAGTCGATTTAAGTTTAACAGCCCCTTCGAACGTTTCAAGTCTATACTAGGGAATATTTTGGCTGTCAGGCGAGTATTACTCTGAGTCCATCTGAGGTTGGTTTGCTTTGAAGCTTCCTGCTTTAGCATGAATTTACATGTAGCGATAGGCATGCCTATATTGTTCCTTTCTGGTTGCAGAGGAGTGATTGTTCCTTGTTTGGCGAGTTCATCCACCCTACAATTGCCCGGAATGTCACTATGTCCCGGCACCCATATGAGGTGAATATCAAACTGTTCGGACATCTCCCTTAGAGATGTTTGGCAGTCTAGGACCGTGATTGAGTTCATAGTGAAAGAGGCAGGAGATTTAATAGCCGCTTGGCTATCTGAGAAGATCCAAAATTCCGAAAAACCGTGTTGGATATTACGTTTTCTCTAAGCCAAGAAAGAACCTCCTTGATCGCCAGAATTTCCGCTTCGAATACGCTACAATGGTCTGGTAGGCGCAAGAAAAGACTGAGATTCAGTTTTTCCGAGAATATGCCACTTCCTACACCTTCGTTGGTTTCTGAACCATCAGTGTAGAAGTGTAAAGATTCATTGCCCAGAATGCTCCGGTCCTCCCATACAGTTCTGTATGGAACACAGTTCTGGAAATTATTTTCGAACACCAATTGAAATGTGGTGTAGTCTAAGCGATTCGGAATAAATCCGAAATTGTTTTGAATGATAGTGTGGCCAATATGATTACTGGTCCACTGTAGGGTTGCTGAAGATGTCTAGGGGTGTAAGATTTAGTAGTATGTCGAGGGTGTCCGAAGAGGTTGACCTTAGCGCTGCGCTTATACACATACTAGCTGACCTCTGGACTTTGATAAGCTTGCTTAAGTTTGTCTTTATGTCTAGTGCGGTCCACCATACTATCACCCCGTATAAGTAGAACTAGAGCTCTCCCACTCCACTGCTTCACCGTAAGGCTACACTGATGGGGCCTGATCTCAGGAAAAGTAGACAGTTGGTTTCCCGGTTTATGCCTGAGGCCAACCAAATGCCTTTCTTTTTTAAGCGATAGTGTTGGTACGTCGCGTCGCGTCGTCGTGTGTTATTGTCTTTTGAAATAGGTTTTCAGGGCATATTCTTTTTATAGATGACAGTACCAGGTAAGTTTGTCCAGCTGTATTTTGTACAAGATGATTTTTTTTGAGGTGAAGGCTTTCTCGAATTTTTGCAGTCATACTGTCCTGAGAAGCATGTTCATCTCAATTTACTCTCAAACTCAAACCAAAAGTCGTCAAGCTTCTTAAGCGCACACAATTTTGTGTTTCACAATTTATTCCAAAGCATCGTAGACTTGCACCTTCAAATAGACAGCTAATAATATCAAAATATTTGGTTTCCCTGGCTTTAAAAACGAACAAAAAGTTATAAATTTAAAAATACATAAATCAGGTAAAAAACTTGAGCACTTCAGTCTGCATTTATGATTGGAGGTAATTTTTATATTCTCAAATAATTTTCCAAAAACTGAACGCGTACCTTTTCAAAACTTCCTTAAACACAATTCCACACAATCTTTTACTTCTTAAAATCTCATTAATTTCAAAAAAATGTTTAAATAAGTTTCAAAACTGTCATTAGCTTCCCATGCTTGACGCATCGAAAAGCGCGCACCGCATCGCACACACGCTCATTCCACCTCTGACTTTGATTTCTTTTTTTATTCTTTTCTCCTGATTAACATGATGTCTTGTCTGCCTCTTCTTCTTCTTAGTAGATGAGAATGATGGTTTTTCGTGGTAAAATACGTTTTAATTGCAAAATATTCTTTATACGACGTATAAAAGTTTTCGAGCTTCAACTTTTATAGTAGTTTTTTTTTTGTTTTTGTTTGTCAAGAACACGCGCGCTTGCTCTGGGTGTGTCACGTATGAGAAGATAAAACATGGAATTTATATGACGAACGTCAAAAATGAATGTTGGCAAAAGATTCCCTTTGTAAAATTTACCATGGAAGAATTTTCTTTTTCTAATTTTAAACTTTTTTTTTTAAACTTTAAACATTTCAACCAAATTATTGATGTTGAGATTTTTTAGCAGCTATGTACTATATACTAGTGTAGGTATTTTTCATGTTTGATAAATGAAAATTATGGAATGTGTGGTTTATAACGAAAAGTCACTGAGGAACGTTTTCTAACAGGAATGCGTCCAGTAAATTAATATTATTTCAGTGACATCTGACTGGTTTTTTTTTTACAAAAGCTATAGTGACTATAGGTACTATTGGGCAAGTTTTGGATTCGTGCAAAAAATCGAACTCGAGATATTAATCAGACCTGTTCTCTAACGATGATAGAGAAAGCGAAAAAAGTGGGTCTCGTAATTATGTTTGTCTGTCGGCCTCTCTATACCACGACCTACAGCCTAAACTACTGCGGAGTATTTCTTCAAACTCTGGTTTTGGGCAGATTGCCTAGAGGGCAAATCGAATTTTTTTTAGCGCCAAAATAACGGTACCTGTACCGTTTAGACAAAACATTATTATCTCGAAAAAGGGTCTAACGATTTTGATGAAATTTTTTAAATCGGGTTTGTCAAGCAACCTTAATAATTTAGTCAAAAAATATTTTTGAAAAAACCGTTATTAACGGTACTTGCCATAGAACCCAATTTTTGTTTTTCCGTTTTCTCGTAAACTATTGGACGGATTTCAATGACAATTTTTCTTAAGGATATTCTTAATAATATTGCATACCAAGTTTCTCAGAAAAATGTTTTTTGTATTTAAAAAAAATATCAAAACTTTTTTTTTGAAAACCAATTAATATGTTATCAAATACTAAAAATGTGCAAACCAACTTTTTTTATAAAAATACTTAAAAAACAGCTCTAACGATTTTTAAAATTTTTTTTTTCAAAAATTTGTATTTTTTTGATACATAAGATGGCATCTTCAGTTTTAAGGTTAAACTTCTTGTTTGGCTTATTTTATCAATTTAAATAGTGAATTTCAGGATTTTCCAAATTTTTACTTGTGGCAATAATTTTATGATTCTTTTCAAATAAATTTGTTTTTATACTCAGACTTTAAAACCAAGATGTTATCGCTCATAGGAGCAAGTACGTGCGATCCACAATTAAAGGTACCATAATTTTTTGTTATTTTCGGAATATCGGATTCTTTTCGAAAACATATCCGAGATTTAAAAAAAAAGAAGTTCTATAAATTTAGTCAAAGTTGGTTACCATTAAATGAATTTTTTTTTTTAAATTCCAAAATATGTGAAGCTACCTCACATAGAACCATTTTTTTCGTTTTCGATTTTCTGAAAAATAGTTAACTTGTTGTTATCAAAATTTTTATGCAAAAGCATCTTAAATTTATAAAACATATTCAATACTTCGATTTAAAAAAAAGTTATTGAATTTTGAAAAAAATAGAGTAATTTTTTGAAAATTAAACGTTTCAAAAACGGCTAAATACATATATTTTACATTTGGCACAAAACGGTTTTTAATACTATCTTTAATAATTTGAAAGAACATTAACTTTTGTGGTAAAAACAACGGTATCTCCCATATAAAATCTTAAAAAACCAAACTGAATTATTTATTTTATTTTGAATTTTTAATTTGTACATATAATTGAAAAACATTTGAAAAATTGTTGTAGATATTCATCTTTTCCGCATTAAACCATAAATATTATACTTTTTGAAATAGAAAATTGGCTTGTACACTATGTTTGAAGAAGTAAAAAAAAAAGTTAAGCGATAAAAAATGCAGAGCTCACAAAACACTTTACGGTTAGCCAGGATGAAATTCATTTTTAATAGTCCTGGGATATGACGAGGCAAAATTATTATTAAATTTTTTTTTTGTCTCCCACATTAAAATATTAAATACGCCAACGCCTTTTAACGCGAAACAAAAAATAAACCCGGCCTTTTAAAAATTTAATGTTGAACTCAGTAATTTCCCTCTTATAGATGAATGATACTTTATTTTTTTTTTTTCTTCGAAAAAAGCTTTCTCTACAACATTTATGTATATATATTTTATGGGGGATACATTTTTAATGCTCATTTAACACTTGAGTTATGTTGAATTATTCTTCTTTTTCTTCTGTTTTTTTTTTGTCCGGAAGCAAATAATAAATCTTTGACAAAGAGAGAAATACTGAATATTTCTTTTTTAGGGGATAAACCCAAGTAATGACATCTAATTAGAAAAATTCTTTCAGAATGAAATGAAATGAGCTTTTTTTTTTATTTTGCTAATGATTGCATAAAATAATATGATTATGAAATGTTTTTTTTTTGGTTTTCATTAAGGAATATTATAAATAACTGTATTAATAGATTCTTTTGAATTTTATGTCAAAAATAAAAAGAGGTATGGTTTGGTTTAAGTGTCAGACATAATTTAAGGTCTTTTTTATGTACCCACGAATTTAACGAGGGAAAGCCTTTTTCTTCGTTTAACGGTGATTTTCATGATGTTGAGTGGGTCCACAACTTTCCCACTCGACTGCTTCACCCTAATATACATACATATATGTATACCTATTTTGAAAATATTGAGTTGAAGAAAAATTATTTTTTTAATGCAATTTTTGAAATCGAAATGAAAATTAAAAATAAATTAGTTTGGTCGTAACGACAGGTAAATAAATTTTTTTTAATTTCGTCTCTTTCGAATTACTTATATGTAGGTATAAGACCACAAGTCCACAAGATCCAACTTATTGAGCAATTTACGCTGTCCTATTTGGGCACAATTACTCGGTAGGCGGTTCAAAAAGATTTCCAGTAGTAGATTGTTTCTGACAGTTTTTTTTAAAGAACTTTTGTTTTGACTTTTTTTTGAATATTTCTTCAACAGTTTTTTTTTTCTTTGAAAATTAATATTTTTATCGAAAAAGCCTATCACTATTTTCCACCATTTTTTTTACCGATCCCTGACATTTTTTTGATATAACTTTGTAACTTTTTTTTGACATTTAGGACATCACATGATATATTTAGTAATTTCTTGGAACCCTCTCTACACTTTTTGATTTTTAAAGACCAAAAATAACCGTAGGTACCTGCCGTACAATAAACATTGGTTCCGACGATTTTTTTTAAAAGTATATAAATTAAAATATATTTAAAATGAAAAAAAAAAAACTCCGAAATTTTAGCAGTACCGTTACCTTTCAGAATCATTTTTTTGGCTGTTCGATTTTATCAATAACGGTGATTGTAACTGAAAGTTTCATGCAGCATTTAAAATTTATAAATATTCAAAGGAGAATGGGCATTTTGGTCTACCTAGCGTCCACGAATGAGATATATATCGTTGGAAAGCTTAGCCCGAATACATCATTTTTTTGTATGGACACAAAGCTGTAAACCATGGGGTTTACCCAGAATATTGCAACAAAGATTGCAATTAGAGCAAAAAGTAATTGCAATAGTGTTCCATTGAAATGACAGTGTTGGTCACTTTCGATGAACTCAATAAATCCCAAAATATGTGAACTTTTATACCAATGGCCAATAATAGAGAATATTGTCAGGGTTGCCGAATAATGCGCTTAACAATACGAAAATTCGACTTTTTTTTATTTGATTTAACGAATTTAATGAATGGAAATAGTTGTGCGTCAAGAGTCCACAAACGCCATATAGTACGTTTGAAAGCTTTGTCCAAGAGCTTCATTTTTGAACTTGGACACAAATCTGTAAACCATAGGGTTCACACAGTATATAAAAAAGAAAAATCTTACTTTTTCCTTTTAACAGTATACAATTCTACTTTGTTTATTCAATGAAGTGAAATGTTGTTTTTTTTCTTTTGGTGGTTTTCTTTTCTTTTGGTAGTTTATTTCAACCATCTCAGTGTGCATTAAAAAAAAAATTGTCCATGGATCATGCACTGTATATAGTACTCTTTTCAAAGATGATTCACTTTTAAGTTATAACGAAATATCGTACAACAAGATGAGTCCATTTTGTGGTATTTATGTTGGGCCCGACATCAAAACATTTTCATACCCCCAGCTGACAACATGAACAATGTAATTCTTGATGAAACATTAATATAATCTTATAAAGTATCTTTGTTTATTCGAATTTGCAAAGTGTTTTTCTAATTTTTTGGTCGCTTATTTAAGCCATCTCCCATTGTTTAGGACCAAAAAAATACTCGTACGTTGGTACACTCCATAGTACCCAATCATTTTCATAGGTCTCGTTTCTGGACGCCAGGTAGACCAGGTCCCATATATTTTTGCCCGTTCTCCTTTAACAACAAAATTATTTTTTTGTGTTTAAAAAAAAAATATTTTTTGAAAATTAAATAAATCAAAAAAAATTGTACAAAGCGGGTTTTCAATAATATCTTCAAAAATTTTTTATAATTTTTTGATATGTAAAATAAAAACAAAATTCTTTAATCGTTTATTTATTATTGTTTTATTTTGAAAATCAGTTTTTTAATGTCAACCCGACGAACCTCCAAGTGGAACCTTAGGGTGAAGCAGTCGAGAAGGAGAATTGTGGTTCTATTCGAGACAATTTCCGTTACTGAAGAAGAAGAATATTGTAGGCAAATTGAACTATGTTTTCTGTGAAATCATGTTTTTAAACTCTGCTTAGCTTTTCCATTTTATGCAAATTTGTTTTTTAAAAAAATGTTTAGTCTGTTTTGACATATCTTTCTATAAAGACGTTCTATTTGTGAATGTACTTTTTTTTCTTCTTTTCCTTAACAGTCACTTTTCCCACGTCATTTTAAAAACCCAGATAATTTATAAAATTATTACATTGTAAAAATATTCTACAAAATGTGAAAGCTATTTGTCCATAAAATCCTTTGCTTAATATAGAGCAGAAATTTCAAGTACTTTCAACTGCTGCAGTATAGATACCCATTCAATATTCAAAAGTCTCCTTTTGACAGCAACACAAAATTCAAAGGAAAAGTTATATAGATATTGAATTTTTTTTCAACTCAACTCTCTAAAAAGCATTTTTTGAATAGGCTCAGTTATTTCGTTTATTTTTTTTTTTTCATTTTCTGTCTTTTTCTTTCTTTAAACCAAGTGCACTTTGTGTGACAGATACATAGAGAACTTAGTAATGCACAGATAAAGATGCACGAATCTAGGAGGTGGATGTACACTGTCATCATTGTCAGATCAATTCTAACTTATTGGTTTGGTGGAAAGCTCTGCAGAAATCCACGAATTTAAAAACCCTAACCAAACTACAAAGAACGGCTTGCATTTGCACAACTGGGGTGATGAGGAACAACTCTACTGTGGGTTTGGAAGCAATCTACCCCCCTTCCCCCTTAGATCTATTTGTATAAGAATCAGCAGCAAACAGCGCTCTTCGGCTCTGTCAAACCAGCATCTAGAAAACTAGTATAAGTGGCCATGCTGCTATTCTAACGAAATACGTAGGCAACAACATCTGTACCGATACCAGCTTCCCGAAAAGATAAGTTTGGGGAAACAGTGTGCCCTACACGACTACACGACACGACGAGTCGACTTTCACCATCTTCACTGATGGCTCAAAAATGAACACTGCAGTAGGAGCAGAGTCCTTCTCAGAAAATCTTAATCTTGCCAATTCATTCAGGCTCCCCAACCATAGCAGCGTCTTCCAAGCTTAGATCATGGCATTGAAAAACTCTGCTAAATATATATCTAAGAGGGCGATATCACACGCGGACATCACTTTTTTCATTGATAGCCAAGGAGAAAAAAAAGCGATCTCTGCCACTCAAATCAAATCGAAGCTTATTTCTAGCTGTCGCGAAGAGCTAAAGGTTCTTAGCATAACGTAAGACTCTGCTGGGTTCCCGGCCATAGTGGTCTGCCAGGTAACGAAAAAGCAGATGAACTGGCAAGGGTAGACTCAACACTTGAACCCTCTCTCATAGACCACAACACCCCACTATGCGAACTGAAACTAAACGTCGGTAACATTGTTATTCAAAAATCTTACGAAAGATGGAATCTCCTAGAAACCTGTGTTAATACCAGGAAACATTGCCTAGATACGATAAGAAAAGGTCTGATAGGATTTCAATTCTTAATAAACCTTCCTTAAGATCCCATGAAGCATTAAGACACTGCTCACTTTCTTTATCACTGTCCATCACTCTGACACATTTGGAAGAAACCCCTAGGCAACTACTTCTTTAACGAATTAGAAGAACTATCAAAACTCTCAGGCAAGAGCTCACTGAACTTTGTCATGACCTCCAAATGGCTAGACGAACCATCGGATTCATAGGTTAACATTTCAAGAAATTACAATACAATAGATTTACATTGATCTTAGTGTGTCGATAACGAAACTACAGCAAGTGAAAGACAGTTATCTTAAAACCTTAAGTTTGAAGTTTGACCAAAAGGCTGACAGAAAGACCTTGACGGACCCTGAAACCAGGGGTCTTAGCTTGTAAGGAAGTATATAAAATTAAAGTATTTAAAAAATGTGCCGAAATGGTTGATTAACGTGTAAATTTCGTCTGTTTTGACTCAGCCTGATGAGCTGCATATCAACCAAGATAAGAGGTATACCCAACCTTAAATCATTTCGAAGCCAAGCGGTGACACTTTTAGGGCACATTCATAACTTAAAATCGAATTCTCTTATCGAAAAGGGAACGTTTCCTTAACAAAATAACATCCGAACAAGAAGATTTCATGTGCATTACATTGTTTACACATTCATTTAAGTTCTCTGTAGGAACACTGCCGCCACTCATTTTAAATGCCCACACATCCCATTATACCATATGGAAAATATAGGCCAAATGGTATAAAAAAATCCAACAACAACACATCACCATGCATAACACATGCACACATCACATCCCATGAGAAAGTTAGGTTAAGGCGTTCGTCCTTAAGGAATTGCAAAATGCATAACCCAGATTCTGGAAAGTGCTTATGCATGCATCAGCAGCAGAAAAGCCAAATCCAGGCTCTTTGCTCAGCTTTCACTTGATCCTGGGTCTGGGCAGTAGAACCTACTACTTGCTGCATCAACAACAGGAGCATATGCCTATAAATTATTTCAGAAACACACAAAAACCCTGACGAAGACACAAAAACACAGAGGCAAAAAAAAAAGAACTTAAATAAAAGATGCAAGGGTATTCGTATAGAGCTTTATATATAAATAAAATAAATTAAAAAAAAAAAAACTCAGAAAGTGAAAAATTGTGTTTTCACTCACATTTCTTTTAGGTTATGAGGACTGACTTTAAATTTATATAATATGTATGGGTGCGAATTCTTCCTTGAGTGGCATACCTTGAAATGAATACAATCGTTTTTTTTTCTTTCGTTTAAATACCAACCAAGGAGGACACAAGAGAACTCCTTTGCATCTTTCGACTTTTTTTCATTCATAAGCCATAGTGAAAAAAAAAATAGAATTAAATTTATTTTTCTACTTAAACATAAAAAAAAAAATAAACTGGACGATGACGAAAAGAAGACAAAAAAAAAACATCAGTGGTGGTGAATGAAAAGTAATTTAAAAATAAATGCTGCCAAGGCAAAAAGATTTACTGCAAAAGGTGACGAGCTCCTCAGGCACCAATTAGTAAAGTAGGCAAGTAGCAGAGAGAAAAAAAAAATTAAATACCATCAACTTGCTCCAGAAAAGGCAGTTAAGATGAACAATAAGTAAGAAAATCCTCTGAAACATTAAGGACAATAATTAACATCAACTACGAAAGTACCGCGGTGGAATGCAGAAAAATGTTTGTTGGCCTCTATTTTTTATAAGAACAAAACTTTTATGTAGAAAAATATATTTTTTAAGCTTGCATAGAATTTTAAATTAAAAAATATCGTGGAAAAGCTGTTGTGTGTATATTTTTTTTTTTTAATTTTACGTTGAAATAAATTGTCGTAATTAGAAATTATATTTGGAACATGGAAAAAGTGACACTTTTTATAAATAAAAAACATTTTATGACAAATAGCTAGGAATTGTCCACATTTTACAAATAAATGAAAGAATTAAATTGTTGTCAATTATTTAATGTAGGTCAGTGGATTAACTGCAAATAAAATATTTTTAGACCACCCTAATGTTAAATATATGGCTATTTTTTTTTAAAAAGATTCAAGATTCCAATACTTTGATTACAATCAAAAGACTTCAAAATGTCAATCACTTATATAACTTGAAGTTGGCAACCCTATTTAACTGGCGGCCATTTTAAAAGCTTTTAAGTGATTTGAGTTTAGAGTTTAGTTTGTCATTTCAATTTTCAACATGAATAGACTGACGCCTGACCTACGCTTCCAAATTGGGCAATGTATTTTGAAAATCATGGTTCTGTTCAAAATACGCATCGCGAGAATTTTGTTTAGCGATGAAGCTCACTTTTGGTTGAATGGCTACATCAATAAACAAAACTACCGTATTTGGAGTGAAAATAGTTCTCAAGTGTATATTGAGACACGGTTACATCCAGAAAAACTGACTGTTTGGTGTGCTTTATGGGCTTACGATGCTGACGATGCGATAGAACCTTACAATCTACAAACTTACAAACTTACAAACTTACAAACTACTGACTTTTTCGAGCTGTGGTTTCAACAAGACGGCGGATAAACGGAAGATCGAAAGCTTTTTATTGACCGTCAGTACGGCTTTCGCAGCAATAGGTCCACTGGGGACTTGATGGTTTATCTCACCGAACAGTGAAATAAATCTTTGCATCGTTTTGGAGAAAGTAAGATTATTGCACTTGATATTTCAAAAGCATTTGATAAAGTTTGGCATCCTGCTCTTTTATCGAAAATGCGTGCTTTTGGTATCGATGAAACTCTTCTTCGTTGGATTAGGAACTTTCTTTCGAATCGCTCTATACAAGTTGTATTAGACAGATTCAAGTCTGAAACCGATAACATAAATGCTGGTGTGCCACAGGGTTCTGTTTTGTCTCCGACCCTCTTTCTCTTTTTCATTAATGATCTGATTTCGCTGACAATAGCTCTTCATATTCGTTTCCAGATTCACATCCCTGCTCTTCGGACGTGGAACTGAAACCGGTAAATATGATAAGTACATTAAATTCTGACTTAGACAGCATTGTACAATGGGGATTAAGAAATCGCGAAGAGTTTAATGCTTCGAAAACTCAATGCTGCCTTCTGCCGTTAAAGCGTTTCCTGTCTCTCACTCTTTTATCTTACGGTAAGTGCTCAAATGAAATAGCCAGTTGCATTCCTCCCCTTAAACGTTTCAATCGTAATACTCGCGCTTCCAGGAATGCTCATCGTCATCAGTTTACTCTTGAACCCAACTTCGGTCGTACTGTCAAGTACAGGGATTCGTTCTTTAGCTGTACTACGCGAATGTGGAATACCCTTCCACGCTCAATCTTTCCCTTTAATTCTGATGAACTGAAATACAAGACTATAATGTACACCGACATCTTCTTTTAAATCCCCACCTACTTAACTAAAGCTCGCACTGTGTCTCTGACATATGAAGGGTACTTAAAATCCCCTTTATTGCGCGCTAATTATAAAAAAAGAGTTGATCAAGACATCTAATAAACTGCGAGACAATTGTATAGAAAATGGTTCTACTGATATAGAAGGGATCCATTATGAAAGGAATTTCTAAACTGTAGGTAGGTATTTTTTACTAATTGTAATTCACTATTTTCAGTTAATAATTTGTAATCAAAAATAAACATGTTTTGAAAAAAGTTTAAGGAAAATAAATTAAGTTTCCTATTTAGGCTGTAGCAAGTACAAATAAAATTGAGTAATTTTGGTGATTTTCAGCAATGCTACTCGTAATTGAGTCGCAAATCAAAATAATAAATCATTCTGTTTTTTTTTTTCAAAATTGATTTTTCCATTTTCAAATGCATACATTAACTTAATTATAATTTTTTAACATACTCAATACAAAAAAAGGGAGATATCACCTTAAATTGTTGTTGTAGCTTTTTTTAAATGAAATTTTTTTCGTTCGGGATAAAATACTCATAGTTCAGTAAATATATTCCTAAACTGCGGCAAAAATTTCAAGTGAAGATTTTTAAATACAAGTGTTAGATAGTGTATAATATTTACAATATTAGTAACACTGGACTATCTGCACCCTATTGACAGGTGACAATTCGACAAATTTGTCGTGACAAATTTGTCATTGTCATACTATGACAATTATTGTCACTTGTCTATTTTTATGATCCAAGCAATTGTCAGACAAATGCGACAAATTTGTAGAATAAATTGTAGAATTGTCGTTGTCATATTATGACATATATGTATATGTCGTGACAACTTGACAATTGTCATACTTTGACAAATTTGTCGTTACGTTAGAACACAACAGGTTAAGGTACATAGAAAAAAAAGGACCACCTAAAAACAAGAAGTTTGGCTTATTGAGCATGAGCAGTTTTAATAAAAAATCTTATTAAAATGAATGCATAATAAAATATTTTTATAGAATAAATTTTTCATTAAATTGAAAGTCACTTAATGCTATAAAATCATTGTTAATTCTTTCTTTAAAAATTCGAGGGCGTACAATACGGTATTCCACTTGCATATCTTCATCACTTTCACTCGAAGAATAATATTTAACATGTTGAATGATACTAGCTAGTCACTTCTCTGTCTAATCTTGACCGAAGCTCATTTGCCTGTCATAATTGTCAAGGACATATTGACAAATTTGTAATTTACATATTTTTTCCTGTCCCATAAAAAAATTGTCACTTCAAATATGTCAGAAAATTCGTGACAATTCTCGGAAAATTCTTGACAATTCATTGTCATGACAATTTTTTTATGATCCAGAAACTTGACAATTGTCGCAAATTTCCCGACAATTTTACAAATTTGTCAAATTATTTATGGGACAGAAAATTGACAGTTGTAGAATTGTCACTTGACAAATTGTGACCTGTCAATGTTTATTAAATAGGGCCCTGGTTTGAGTGAAAAGTAATTTTGAATCAAATGTTAAAAACTTAAGATTTTTAAAACAATATCCCTGATAGCACTTACCCTTTAAAAGTTATCCTCGAGAAACAAAAAATTTTGGAAGGGTTCCTGTTTGGGCCAATTTTTTCCCCAAATTGTTACTATTCAATTTTCAAAATAGTGTTTAATCTTCTTTTCGTTTTTGCTATTTTTTATTTAACAAAATTTTGTTTAATTGTTATCATTTTTCTTTATCTCTTAATTATCTTTTATTATTTCGCTGCTTTATTTGTTCGCTATATGTTTCATATTTTGCTAAATATTTTTGTTTCTATTTTTATTATTTCATTTAAAAGAAATGAAATAATATTTCGCGAAGAGATAAAATGCGCCAGTCATAAAAGAAATACAATAATTAACAGTGTTTTTCCATTTCATTAAATTGTGAAAAATTGAATTGCAAGATAAAAATTGTATTGCGAAATTTTGCAAAATTATGATTTGTGAAAAAAATTGAATTGCCAAACAACCAAATGCGAAAATGTTAAATTACGAAAATTAAAATCTGCAACAGAAAGTTCTGCCAAACAGCGCCTGTTCATTTTAACCAGATCTGACAGTAGACTTTTGCATGGGCTATTCCTCATGGCAAAATAATTTCAATTAATAATTTTCACTTCCGCAACAAGACATTGCGAAAATGGAAAATTGCAACAGACAATTTTGCCTGTTTGGCCCCTGATCATTTTTACCAGATCTGACAGTTGACTTTTGCATGGGCTATTCCTCATGCCAAAATAATTGCATTAAATAATTTTCACTTGAAATTTATCTGCAGATTTTTGTTACATTTTTACTGGGCTACTAATTAATACAATTTCTTGCTTCTTCAAAGTCAAAAGCAATCGGCAAACATAATTTCAATCCTTTTTATGTCATCCCTTGCCAAATCAGTTTTGTTCATTAATTTTTGAAGAAAAACAAAATACTGCAAAGAAAAAAAAATGCTGCTGAGGGACAGAAAATAATAAAATTTTATCTAGCTTCTACCTATCTACCAACCCGCTGCTGAGTTCTGTCAGTTTATTGGTTTTTCTAGGCCTCTTCCACCTTAACATAGGACAAAAAAAAAAAAGAGGTTAGATATTACTCTTGGTCTTATAGCTTATGTCTTTGTTTTTTTAGTTTCCTGTGAAGATATTTCCTGTGTTGCTTCCATGATGGTGTCACTTAGTCAGTAAACCAGTAAACCTTGTTGCTGTTTGTTGGTGTTGATTATTTTTTTTTTCTTTATTTCCCCCAAAGGACACGATGGGAAGGGATACAGAAATAATTCATTAAAACCTGAATACACTCTGTCAGGTTGTTGCCGAAGCTACGGAATCTCTCTCGATGACAGAGTGAACCAGAGGGAATAGTTAACTATAACTTTTTTTTTCTATATAAATCTACCTTATACAAAGTTTCTTATATACATAGGTAGAACATAAAAAAAAATTAAAAATATACCTACTGACATTGCTATATACCTATTTCAATATATAGGTATTCCTAAAGGATGAAAACAATTTTCTGCAAAACAGGATGTAATTTTGTGGCGGGACAGGTTTAGGCTGTTGAAGGTGAAGAGGAGGAGGAGGAGAGAGAGGTGTTACACAGAAAGAAGGTAGGCAGAGCTAAGTTTTTGTATATAAGGGAATTCAAGAATTCATTTAGAAAACAAATAAGAGCAGCGGAAGATTAAAATAAAGCAGCAAAAAGATATTATTGCCGTCAGGGTTTATTTTTTTTTTGTTTTTGTTTTGCTTGTTGTTGTTTATGGTCGCGTTGTTGTTGGGTTTTTGTGTAAGCGTGTGTTTCTTGAACATGGTTTGTTTTTAATTTAATGTCACTTTCGTTGATTAAGGAAGAAATAAAAATAAATAACCAGAGTGTTGGTTAAACATAAACAAATTATAGCGAATCATCAGGTAGGTTAGAAAGAAATTCTTTTTGAAAGTTTTTTACTTTAGAGAATGCAATTTTCGTAGGGGGAAAAAAAGTAAATTCTGTACCAGGATAGTGAAATTTAATATTTATCTATTGAAGAGTGTGAACAAAAATGTTCGGAGAACCAATTTATTTTTTTTATCAAACAAAACACAGCAATCGTTATCGAAAACAAAAAGAAGCATATGTTAAAAAAAGTGCGCATACGCCCAAGTGTCCCTGTCCATGCTAGATTGTTAAATCGGAAAAACTCATAAGGTGAAGTTGATTTATTTATTTTCAAGCAATTAAATAAAAATAAGTTGCTTGATTTATTTCCAAAAAATATTTAGCAAAAAATTTCAAAACATACCTATAAGGAGAAAGTGGAATTTTTAGATATATATTTTTAAGGCATTTTTTGATTTTTTTTCATTTGTAACGGCATTGCTGTTCCTAGTCCACCAATATGCGTTGTTATGCAAACTTCCTAAGTTTCCCCTGAACCACAGGATCCTCAAAGTCTCTCAAAGAATATGGACTAGGTTGTCCAGCCAGCGGAGTGCGGGTAGGCACGCTAGTGGATTCGGCCAATAGGCTTGCTCGTCGGTGGGGTGGGATCTTGCACCCGCCACTGGAGTGCCGTTTACTTAAATGGTGCCTAAATATAACTTCTATAATTCGACAATCTAATAATGCCTTGCTTTTTATCACCGATCCTATACAACTATCTTTATTTTTTTGGAGCTAATAGATGGTCTTAGCCCCTGAGTGTGACAAGTTCGAAGGCACCAGCCAGCAGGTGTTTTTTTTACGAAATTGTGTATCGAATGCAACACAACTATGTTCCTACACCAAAAAAAAAACATGTTCATATTGACAAAACTGATCTTAACCCATATGATTACCTTTCGAAAGATTATGCAACTTATGTGATTTGGCAAGAGATTTGAGTTGGATATGGCACAGGATTTGGGTTGGGTTTTACCAGTTCAAAGTTTTTTTTTTTCGTCAATCCCCAGCAAAGACGATGTGTGGTGGCCACGGGCCGAGACGCAGACAGACTTTTATGGGCTAAGGCTTGCAAAAAAAAGTATTTCTAGCACTATAAAAAAATCTAATATTGTAAAGCACAATCTTTTCTTGACCAATTACCTCTTAGAAACCTTTTATGCTCCAAGGACGTGTCCAGGGAGTGTATTAAATTGGACGGTTCTATCGTGATATTCCTAGAAACGGAGTTTTGAGGCGCTTTCCACAACAAAGCCTATGACACGGACGGACTTTACGAACGCGAATTTTGATGCTTTTATTCTTATGAAAATAATAAAGTTTAATCTTTTAAAAATTTCAGTAACTAGTAGGTTGCTCTTTTTGAGCGTTTGGGATCAATCTTAGCAAGGTCTTCACGGGTTGGCAGTCTAGGTGAAAAAAGGAAGTATGTAAGCCATGTCAAATGCAGCATGGTTTCATGGTACCACCTGGAATTGAATCCATAACTTCGATTTGACATCGAAACATAATAAAATCGATACATTCAGTGGCTGAGTTCACTGCACATGAATATTGTTGTTGAAATAAGGGCGAGTAAAAGGTAATAAATAAAAAAAAAATTCTGTGAGGTAGTGGCCCATACACATTTTCAAGGTTGGTTGTGTCTTAGTTTTGGAAAAAAAAAAGAAATGTATTATTGTTTTATTTCTGATGATTTAAAATTAAACAGCTCAACGTTTATTTTTTTAGTTTTTTAAATATAAAATTTTTTAGAAAAATTAATATCTATGTACATTTTTTAGAAAAACAAAGTTTTTCGTCAATTTTTTCAGCTAGTGGTTTCAGAAGCTTTAAATTCGCAAATCATTATAAATAATGTTTGTCTTAGTTTAATAAAAAAAAATTGTTTTGAAATAATGTGATTTTTTTTTTAATTTTTGACAAAAAAATATTTTTTCGTACATTTTTAATTTTTATATTTTCATTTGAGAATTTGTTTTAGTAAATTAAAATTTATACAGCATAGGTTATTTTGGTTTATGAAAAACAGAGTAATCTATTTTTAATTTTTTTCAATTTCAATTTTTTTTTTTAATTTCTTACCCAAAAGAAGTTAACATTTATTTTTGGTAATTTTTGCTTAGACTTGGGTTGCACTGGTTTAATAAACTTTAAAAAAAAAAATTAGGAAAGTAAATTTTGTACAGTTTTTAATTTTGCTTAAGACTTTTAAATCGTTTAGGTATTTTTAATAAATTATTAAACTTTCGAATTTATTTATTTTTTTGATAAAGCTTTTCGATTTTTTTTTTTTGAAATAATCTTTGATTTGATTATTTTTGAAAAAAGGGTTCAAACGTTATTTTTGGACGAAAAAAAATTTTTTTTCTTTTTTAGTTAAATTTTCCTTTAAGATAACTTTAAAAATAAGTTCTTTTACTATCAGTGTATAAAAATATTTAGTAAGTTATTAAAATTAAAAAAATATGAAAAAATAAAATTTCAGTTCAATAGTTTTAATAAGTACAATATACTTTTGGACGTGAGTTCCACAAACTTCACGCTGCGGTTTATGGAAAACCAGATTTTTTAAGGTTTCATTTAATTACACAAAAACAAAGTACAAGGTTTTCCAATAAGAGCAGTGTTATTTTGATATTCAAAAAAATGCCATTTTTTGGGATAAAAGATCGGAGGTTTATTACAATACAAAGAGGAAAGTGTGCCATAATTAAGGGAAAACAACATCAGCCAAATATATATCACGACTACGTTTACACATTTGTGGAATGCCCAATTTCAAAGAACGACGAGGAATAGACCCGTGAGCAACGTGCACGTGTTTTATTCTTCACATCGCTTACTTATCCCGACAGCTCATATTTTCCACCGATTTCAGTACGACCAAAAACTGTTGCTCTGCTCCGCTCAGCTCTGCTCCGCTCAGCTCAGATCAGCTCAGGTCTGCTTTGCTCAGCTCTGTCCTGCTCAGAACGGTGATCATTTTCATTTCTTGTAAATTTTAAGTTACGCGCTTAGCTCGTATGTGCATGAAAAACAAAACCCCAGTCTCTTTCGTGCTAATGTCCGAGTAAGACCTGTGCGAACGTATACCTACTTTCTCATAAACGTAAATTAAACCTCAACATTAATATAAAGCGCGCTCGTAGCGAGGAGGATATTGAATCCTCTTCAAACAAAACTAAGAGATCTAATTCTCAAAATATGGCATCTGTAAGTGCTAACTATTTCGACCCTTTAAGGGACGTAATGGACACTGAAAATAGTGATGAATCATCTGACCCAATACCCAAAAAAGTGCCAATACCACCAATCAAAGTGCTTAAAAAGAACATAGAATTTGTTCATAAACTATTAAAATCATTAAATGTTACTGACTACTCGATTCGAAAGATTTCTATCGGAACCAAAATCTGTTGTGAATCTCTGGATTCTCATGAAAAAGTGTCAAAAGCTCTTAAAACAAACCAGTGCGAATTTTTTACTCATGATCGCCGAAGTGAAAGGTTATTTAAAGTCATATTGTTTGGCTTAGATCCAATGGAAATTGAATCTCTGAAAAATGAACTTTTATCACTTGGTTTAAAGTGTATAGACATTAAAATGATCACTAAAAAACATGAAACATTCACCGACATATTCTATATAGTCTATTTAGAGAATGCCTCGGTTCGTCTTGCCTTTTTACGTAATAATATAAAAACAATATTCCGCACTCAAGTTCGTTGGGAATTTCAAAGGCGATTTAAAAACAAAGTGACACAGTGTCACAACTGCCAAATGTTTGGCCATGGAGAGAAGCACTGCAATGTTAAAACTAGCTGTAGCAACTGTTCTGGTTCACATAAAACATCTGAATGCAACCCAGCATTAAATCCGCAGCCGAAATGTGTGAACTGCAACGAAAGTCACCGATCAACTGATCAAACATGCACAAGTCGAGAGAAGTACATGCTAATGAAAGAAAACTCAACAAGAAAGACAAAACGCCCGCTACTCGTAACAAGAAAGCTACCAACAACATCAAAACAGGTTAACTTTATGAGTGTAGAGGACTTTCCCTCTCTACCTCCGCAACCACCTAATCACTGGAAACGTCACCAAAACCAAACGCAGCAACAGCAGCAGAATCAAAATCAAATCGGGTTATTGACCCAACAATCAACCGAGAAGCCGATGACGACTTCGAGTGATAGCGCAATTCAAGAGAGCGATCTCTTCTCCCAAGAAGAATTAGCTGCTCTAACAATGGAAATGATTTCAAAGCTTGGACAATGTAAGTCCAAATTCGACCAATTCAATGTCATTGCACAATTAGCAACTAAGTATTTGTATTCTCATAATGGAAAGTAATATTACTAATATGAAGATTATATGTTGGAATGCCAGAGGCATACGCAATAAATGTAATGAGTTCTTCAATTTTCTATCTAGTGCGAATGTTGATATTTGTCTGCTGTGTGAGACTTGGTTAGATGTTGATGTTAGGTTTTCAAATTGTAATTATATTTGTCATAGGCTTGACCGTCCAACGTTGGGTGGTGGAGTTGCCATAGTACTTAAAAAAGAAATTAAACATGTTCTACTACCAATTGCTAATACAAGTGTATTCGAAGCGATTGGAGTAGAATTATTATTAGAAAATTCGAACACATTTAAAATATTTTCAGTTTATTTCCCCGGCGGAAGAACCAATGATATAAAGAAACGAAGTTTTAGAAACGACCTAAGAAAATTGGTAAGGAATGATTCCTTTTTAATAGGTGGGGACTTTAATTGTAAACATCGAGAATGGGGATGTTTGAGGGCTAATTCATGGGGAAATATGCTCTATGACTTTATTTTGAGATTTCCAATCACAATAATGTATCCAAATGGTCCAACTTATATCCCTTCATCCAGGAGATCATCTCCCTCGACTCTAGATGTATTTTTAACGAACTCACCAAGCTGTTTTACGCAGCCATATACTGCTAATGCTCTCAGTTCGGATCATCTCCCCGTTTTTTGTGATACTATTTTAAGCCCAAGGCTGATTAATGTGCAATATTTAGATTATAAGAATGCTAATTGGCCACTGTTTCGTTCACATTTTCATTCGAATATCCGTAATTGTCAGTGCAATATTGAAAACGTTTTATGTTATGAAGATATTGACACAAGCGTAGAGTTATTTGAAAAAAATATTTTAGAGAGCGTTAATATCGCAATTCCAAAAAAAAATATTAATAAAAGATCTATAATTCTACCTCGTGAAATTTTGAATATTATAAAAAAGAGAAATACATTAAGAAGAAACTGGATAAGATATCGACAGCAGAATGATTACTATGAAATGAACGTGTTAAACAAGCTTATATCACGAAAAATTTCAGACTACCGCAATATTGAATGGGGAACGAAATTGAGCGCTTTAAAACCTAACTCAAAACCGTTTTGGAACATTTATAAAATTATTAAAAAGAAAAACTCTTCAATACCTCATCTCGAGTCTCATGGTAGTCTTATTACTAGTTATGATGCTAAAGCAGAACTTCTCGCTAGCACCTTTGCTGAAAATCATAATGTTTCGCAGACTTTTAACTTTGAGGTTGAAAGTCTTATCAACCAGAATGTTGATGAGTTTAACCAAATGTTGATTGTATTCCCCCCAAATGAATTTATCTCAATTGAAGATATCGAATACATCGTTTATAATCTTCAAAATCAGAAATCTCCTGGCATTGACAAAATAAAAAATCAAGTTATAAAAGAGCTTCCAATGAGTGGATTTTCGTTTCTAACATTTTTGATCAACTCCTGTTTGAAATTACAATATTTTCCTTTAAAATGGAAGTCTGCGAAAGTAGTACCCATTCTGAAGCCTGGAAAACCACGTAACGATGCTAACAGCTATAGACCTATCAGCCTACTAAGCAACGTTGGTAAAATATTAGAGAAAATTATTCTCCAAAAATTACTTATTTTTCTAAATGACAAATGTATCATTCCTCCACAACAGTTTGGTTTCCGTAAGAACCACAATACGTGTCATCAAGTATTAAGAATTTGTAACCATGTCAAAAGTAACTTTAAAAATAAAAAATCCACTGGCCTTGTTCTTCTTGATGTTGAGAAAGCTTTTGACACTGTCTGGCACAAGGGATTGATCCACAAATTGATATCAAATGATTGTCCTGGATATTTAATCAAAATAATACAAAGTTTTTTAACTAAAAGGCAATTCCTGGTCATAATTAATGGAATATGTTCTTCCTCAAAAGCAGTACCTTCAGGAGTCCCTCAAGGTTCTGTATTGTCCCCAACACTTTTTAATGTCTTTACCTCTGATTTTCCAAGTTTACAAAACTGCGACTTTGGAATGTATGCAGATGACATTGCTATATACTCTTCAGACGAATATGGTTATTTAGTTATCCAAAATATTCAAACTGCCCTTAATGATATCTTCGAATATTATAAGCACTGGAAGATCAAAATAAATGCTGAGAAGAGTCAGGCTATCTTTTTCACTAGGAAAAGAAAGGACTGTTTCTTACCCAGCACAAATCTCTGCATAAATGGTTGTGATATTCCTTGGGTCGATTCTGTCAAGTACTTAGGTGTTTACTTAGACAAGAAATTGACTTTCAAGGAACACACCAAAAATACTTTAAATAAAGTTAACGTAGCAATAAGACTGTTATATCCTTTGATAAATCGAAAGTCATTACTAACTTACCAAAACAAGCTCTCTATCTATAAAGTTGTTTTTCAAGCTATACTTCTATATGGATCTCCCGTCTGGGGAAATTGTGCTAAAATGCATATTAAGAAACTGCAAATATCTCAAAACAAAGTACTAAAAATGATTCTTCGTGTTCCTTGGTTTTACTCAACGTCAACACTACATGAACAAGCTCGAGTAATTACTATTAAAAATAAAATTGAAGTACTCAATGAAAAATTCAAAGAAAGATGTCAAAATAATGAAAATGCATTAATAGCTGAACTCATTTTATAAAATATTTGTACCTACATCATATTTATATATTTATTTTGTATTAATTAAAATCACTGTTTATTTTTTTGATAATTTATTAATTTGTTTTTATTTATTAATTTATTTATTTACTTGTTCTATTTTTTCATTGATTTTTGTTGTTATTTATTTAGTTATTAATTAATTTATTTATTTATCTATTTATTTATTTATTTACCTATTTATTTGTTGATTTATTTATTTATTTATTTTATTTTTTTTTTTCTACTGTGATATAATTTTAAGGTATTTACACATTTATGTAGGCACTTATTTATTTATTTATTTATTAATTAATTTATTTATTTATTTATTTATTTATTTATTTATTTATTTATTTATTTATTTACTTATTTATTTATTTATTTATTTATTTATTTATTTACCTATCTATTTATTATATTAAATTATCAAATTTCTATATAAACCAAAAAAAATATCTATCTAAACATATATAATTATATTTTTCTAATAATAGTATAACATTAAATAATATTCTGTGATAAAACGAAAAACAAAATCATTTACATGAAGGTTTTTTCCTATCCCATATTTTTCCTTCAAATAATATATTACAATCAATTAAGCAATTTAAAATCAAAAAGTGTATTTTTCAGTTGTAAGATAAAATAACTTATCATATCTCTGTACTGTGCAATGACAGTTAAATTTGTAAAAAATGTTAAATTCTAAATGGACACAATAAATATATATCTATCTATCTATCTAAGTCTTTCTAACAACAAATATATTTTCCAATCCATCAATCAATTTTTCTTTTATTTCTCTCTTTTTTTTTCAAAAGCCCGTTGGGTAAAATGTCAGATTTTGTTGGCTTTGGCTTTCATGGAACTTCATAAAAAAAAAAAAATCTAGACCACTGATGTGAATTGGCAAAAGGTAAAAATAAAATCATAAACTTTTTATTAAGTTTTATCTATAGTCATTCTGACCCCGACTTCTATGCGAACAAAACCAGCTCTAAACACTCTCTGAACAAGTCAAAAACATTTTTATTTTTCCCTTCAAAAAAAAAAAAAAAATAGTAAATAGAACGAACAAAAAAAAATCACCCAAGCTGATAAACTATAAAACTCAAAATATGAAAAGGTTCCAACTCAAACCCCTATAAAATGTTGGTATATTATAAAACCACATCCATTTTCGGAAAGTAGTTCAAGAAAAAACCACCGTAAATGTTCCACTTTGCACCCAAAAACCACGTATCCGAGTACACACAAGGCAGCCCAGGAGTTATGTATGTATGTATATGGACACAGGAGAGAAAGATGAGAGCAAAAGGCGATGGCGGCGACGGCGGCGGCAATGTGATTCCTCTGTGTGTGGTGCAAAGCATTTTTCATTTTTCTAAAAGCACACTTCGCTTTCCGACAAACCACAACACCATACCGCACCGCCACTCATGTCCTCCCTAACTTGCGTTCAAAAGCACAGTGAAGTAGTAGATAGTATGGTTCCCTCTAGGGATCACATATCTGCCAGATCCAACCCAATCCAACCCCAACCCCGTCGCAATCATTCAATAGAAAGTTACGACAAGGATTTATGCGGGACGAGTATGTGGCTTAAAAAAAAAAAATGATTGCACTTGGCGCACATTCGGATTCTGAAATATTTTTTTTTTTTGCAAATTAACCTCTTTATTATTTTTATATGAAGATTTTTTTCGGTTTCAAGTTTGCTCTGTATTAAGGTTAAATGTAAATATTGAAATGAATAATAAAAATAAGAGTTAGGTATACAAAAAAAATATTCTAATGCTCTTAACAAAAATGTTGATGGAAATGGAACAGCTTGAATGTGATTATTTTTTTTGTATCATGAAATAATCACTAAAGTGCAAATAGAAGAACACCAGTCAGTGGGTTGTAATGGAATAGTTCTAATACGGTGTTTGCATTTTTTAGACCAATTTTCAATTTTAATTTCTTAATACTTCTTTTTTTTCAAGGAAAGCACAACAACAACTTCATTGTCGGTATTTTAAAAAAAGTGTTTAGGAATACCTGGAGCTGGGCCATCACTTTGAATTCCTATACGTGTTTTATGTGAGGTGAATGCGGGTATCGAAAAGCATGAAAGACTTCCGATATTTACAAAATCGCATTGCAAATACAACTTGTTCAAAGCAGAATCGACGTTATTGATAGGATTTAATATTTTTTACTGAGCTTTTGATAAAATTTTAATAAAAAGCATTTTAAAATGTTGCAGTTCATTACAAAGTTGGCAGTCAGTTTGCTTGACGTCAAAAAGTTGTTTACAAAACTAACATTTTCGAGGTAATTTTTAATCATTGATTTCATATTTTAAGTAATTCTTTAATTAAGCAGATTAAAAATGAAAACATTATTTGCCTTCAAAGTTTTTATGACGGATTAGGAAACTTTTTTTGACGTCATTAAGCACCTTGTTGGACCGCCACCGCCGCCGCACCATTCACAAATTGGTGGAAAAATTTGAGCTGTCGGGACGAGACAAGAAGGCAATGTGAAGAATAAAACCCGTGCACGTCGCTAAAGAAAAACTGAGAATATTGCTGCTGTAGCCCAAAGTGTTGAAGAAAACCCAGGTTTGTCCATTCCTCGTCATTTTTTGGCATTGGTGAATGGATTGCGCTGTCGACCGATAGTTAATAATTTTTCATGGTCGGAATTGGATGGTATTGATCTAGACAATGTTTTCTTTCAACAAGACCGCTACGTGCCACACATCAAGCAACGGAACCATCGATCTTTTACGCAGAAGTTTCCGGATCGTGTCATCCCTCGGAGACGTGATCCCAATTGGCCACCGAGATCTTGTGACTAAGCACCTTGCGACTTCTTCCTTTGGGACCACGTGAAGGATAAGGTCTACGCCAACAGCCCAGCATAGATTCAAGGCCTCAAAAATGGAATTCATGAAGCTATTGAAGCAGTCACTTTGCGATTTGGCAATGGAAAATTTCATGAAAAGGATATCACTAGTTAAACAACCAGACTTTTGTTTCAAAAAAAAAATGGCAAATGGTTGAATATCAAAATAACACCTGTTATTAGAAAACCCTGTATTTTTTTACACAATTTTTGACAAAGTTGTTTTAAAAGTTGGTATTTTGTTTTTTTTTTCTTGTTTTTCCTAAACAGAAAAAAAAGCAGCCAAATTGTTTTTTTCTTTTTTTTCCAATTCATTTTTTTTATATTTTTGAAAATGTTTTTTTGACAATTTCTCAATTCTTCAAATTTTTTATTGTCAACAAGGTTTGTTTTTTATTTTCCTTGCAATTTTTAAAAATTATTATTTCGATATTTTTTCATAGATTTTTGTTCAAAAATTCATTCCCACCTGCAAAGTACATTTAATCAAAAAAAAAAAAAACAGTAACGGAATGCGTGGGAGGGGCATTGCACCCAAAAAGTGAGTTAACGTTAAAAACGACACTGTGCCTTACCACCAACTTGTAAATAAAAAAGAAATATCGAGACAAGAATAACGTATTTTCGGTGACCTTGGAAATAAAGCATTATTAGAAAATTGTGTTTGAAAAGATAATATAATTGAATATTTCAAATGTAGATAGTTTCCCGTTTTTTCCACAAAATCAAAAAATAAGACCGAAACAAATTTGAATTTTTTCCGATCTGAGACCGAGACGAAGCTCAAATTTTTCATTTTGAATAGCTTCTCAGATTCTAATCCACTCTAAAATAGCCCAAATTATTATCTATAGATACAGTTTATTTTACACATTAACTACTTTTCCCAGATTAACATACATTTATTCACATGTAGGTACCTGTATCTTATTTCGTATTTATTTACCAGAGTAGCACTTTAGTGATGGGGATAAACATCTCAAGCAGATAATATTATGTTCAACACTTGTGATTTAAGGTATACCCATTTAGATACATCAATCTGTCATTCACCGCAAGGGATTAGAGTTCATATAAGTACTCAAAAACTACCCAATCTATCAAATCACTATGTACCTAAGGACATATCTCAAATGATCAAAAGGTTATAACTTTTAAAGACATTAGAATATTGTTTATAACAAAAAAAAAAAACATATTTAAATGTGTTAAAGTCCTCCCAAAGAAATCTTCACTTTGATATTATTATTTTTCTTTAGTTGACTTAGTTAAGGGTCATCTTCTTCTTCATAATTCTAAGACTTTTCATCGTACAAGATTACAAATAATCCTATTTTACATCCATTTAGCTTTGCTAACAGCAAAGTTAAGTCCTTTTGCAAACAGAGTGCATAACATCATGTCAAAGACACAGAGAGTAGTTTACAATGAAATTTTTCATTCTAACTTTTTTTTTTCTATACATGATGAGATTTTCAATTCTATATGAGGACACATAGGTATGTAGGCAGGAGGAAGTCCTTGTGAAGAAAATATACATTAAGACAAAAAAAAAAAAAATCTTTAGGATGGAGTAATAGCATACTTGTCACGATGATGCTCAAAGATATTATCTTAAAAAAAAAATGAGCCGGAAATTTAATTAAGATGCCTTGTCTTCTTCAGGACATTTGGGAAAGGTGTATGAAGAAGAAAAAAAAATATAATAAAAAAAAGCCTTAAAGTCAGAATAAGATAAACGTGAAATAGTTCCACATACACCTTGAAATTCTTCTTTCTCTCAGACTTTTCTCAGTTTCCTTCAAAAATGCCAAGAATTAAAAAAAAAAAAAAAACATCCCCCCTCCCTCCCCTACACGTATAAACACTTACCAATGACGTTGAAATTGTATGACAAGGACATTTTTGGCTCCGTGTTGATTTGGCACTCGTAAATACCAGAATCCCTTGGCTGGGGATACTTTATCTGCAGTGTCCAATTGCCTGAGTTTTCCGGTCGTATCACCTGCAACAAAACAACACAATCAAATTACTACACGACTCAAAGGAAGCTATTGCTTGCTACTTTTTCCAAAGAACAAAAACAAAAATAAAAATACAACGTATTTTATCAGAGCATTCCAAAGGACTTCACTCATATCCTGCTGAAGCATCAGCCAATAAAATAGAAACAAACAAATAAAAAAAAAATAATAACATTACAATGGGCCCTGCTGAATTGCTGCACGAACAACAAGAGTGATATTGAGTCACGCAGCAGTCAGACATATTTAAAGGATATGTTCGTTCTCTCTCTCTCTCTCTCTGTTCTGATCGTCGTCGTCGTCCTGATTCCTCAATCTCGATGATGCAAAAAAAAAAAAACCAACAGCACAAAATAAATAGCATCATTTGGCCTTACTTGCACACTTTCGTATAAGATATAGTTTTCCAAATAGAATATTATTTTATGCATGCAATGTTTTGTCTTGTATGTGATGTGATGAAGGACGAAAATCGAAACATATTTTTTTTTTTTGGTCCAGAGTCCTTCTGTAGCTAGGTATATACATTATTTGTCTATGAAGCCTTTGCAAAACATAGACAGACAAAAAAATATGGTAAGTATACAAAGAAGAAACGAAATAGAAATAAAAATGTGCTTTCAAGCATGCTGATTGATTTGGCTAAGTTTATTCATTCGTAACCCGATAAAAGCCATCATACTACAGCAACAAGACCCCGGACATATTGGTTTTAGCCAAGAGATTTTTTTTTTGTTTTGGTTTCTATTTCTACTTCTAATATACATAAATAGATAGATATAATGTACTTGTATTTCTTACCTGAAATCTCTGGTCAGATGTGTATGTTGTGGAACCAGCTGTGAGGATGTGCAAATCACGTTTTCTGATCCATGAAACCTGAAATAATGATAAAATGTGAATATGTGAATAAGTGAAATAAAGTTGGAAGGATTTAATAGTGTGGATGATGGAGAGTTGTTCTTGATTTTGGTATAAGTAACATTTTTAGAAAAAAAAAAAATTGGAAATGGGCGTAGAGCTTTTGAGTATTGTAACGTTACATGAGCACACATAATTATATCACTGCATTTGATACTATTTACACCTCTTAATTTGTTTGTTTACAGTGTAGAATTAAAATTTATTAAAAACTTCGCGCGCTAACACTTTGATAGTCACTCATTCAAACACAACGTAATGAAAGCGTATAAAGTTTAGTGTCTAGTGTTTTTTAATATTAGGCAGCTTCTAAATTCAAATTTCTAATATCTCATTTTTCCCACAAAAAAAGTTGAGTCGGTACCAAAACACGATTGAAACGAGACTGAATTTTTTAAATTTTAACAAGAACTCAAAATCGGCATCTTTTCGGTTTCAGCACTAATTGTGATTGCCTAAAATTATTTAGGTAATTTTTTTTTTTTTTTCAAAAAACTGACATACTTATTACTTAACGCTGCCGAACATAAGTTTTGTACTTTATAGTTTTTGTCATTAATGGTTGCACAGATTGCTATCAGAATTTGTATAAAAGAGGTTCTACTTAATATAGTTCTAATAATATTGTATATCAAAACTTTCAAGAAAAAAATGATTAGATTTAAAATACCTAAACATTTCGTTTTTGAGAATTCAATAGTTTTGTGAATAAAATTTTTTGAAATTGATAAAAAAATTTTAAGTTTTTCTTTTGTTTGTACACATATTATTTTTTAAGACTTGAATACTAATTTTTTTTTATAGAAAATGCAAAATAATTTTATCTTACGTCTCCAGATTTTGATTAAAATCACATTTTCTTGATTTTTTTTAAAGACCAACACTTATGGTAACACATTTCAAATCAAAAACGGTTCCGAAGATTTTCTTGATCAAAATTCACTAAATTTAAATAAATACTTGTTCACTCGTAATGAAAAAAAAAATTCCAAGATTTTGGAGATAGTACCGATACCTTTCATAAAATCATTTATTTATTTTCGAAATTCTTAAAAAAGATTAATCTAATTGCAACAAATTTTTTTATATAAAAGCATGTAAAATTTATACATATGTAATTTAACATAAATTTGCACAAAATTTGAGTCAATTTTTTATTTTGCACTAAGACTTAAAAACGATGTGATCATAGAAAGAAGCAAGCAGATGCGACCCAATCGTTATTCTTTTTATGTTTAACATACTAATCGTTTTTTTTTTTTTTTTAATTATCTAAAAATAAAGACTAATTTTTTCAATTTTTCGAAAATCGCCCATAACAACAGTTTGAAACATTTTTTATTTTTAAATTGTAGTTTTCAATAGCCATATTAATGAAGCTTTATTTTATATTAATATCTTTAAAAATCAGAAATCAGAAAAAAAAACTATCGAATATTTTTTGTGCATAGAAACTTGTGGAGCAGTTTCTATTTCTCAGAATGAATTTCCTAAAGATCTGAACAGAATCGAACGTGGTCCACTTTTTCACATTTCTTACTGCAGAAGAAATTATCTTTATTATAAGTTCGATCAAATATCGAAATTAAGCCGCAATCAAAATTAGTTTTCAAAAAAATGTTTTAAATCAAAATGAAAATGAAATTGAAGAAATTATCTTTATTATAAGTTCGATCAAATATCGAAATTAAGCCGCAATCAAAATTAGTTTTCAAAAAAATGTTTTAAATCAAAATGTTCAATTTAACGAACCAATTACGTGTAGAAATTCAGTGGACTTCGCAATCATCAAACACCTGGACTACATAGACGACTCATGGTTACTCTCTAATATAAGATGATAGATCTCCATCAAAGAAAACTAAGGTGGTGAAGGAAGCTGTAACCGTTGGAGTAAAGATCAAGACGGCAAAAGAAGCACTTGTCAAAGAACGATCGAAGAGGAATCAGCACAGCTGTGGAAAAGTTGGATATCATCTGAGCTGAAAAACATCTTCAGAGACAGGGGAAACTCAGGGACCTTGTCTGAGGACCTAAGAAGAAGAAAAAAAATCACATAAAATAGAAAAAAAAAGAACTACGTAATCCCCGCTTAGTTGCACCTCGCTTAATTGAACAATGAACATCCCGTTTAATTGACCGACAAAATTGCGTTCGAAAATTTCTCGTACTAGAAGCATAGCTTTTTAGATGGTTAATTGAACCCCGCTTTATTGAATTACTCGCTTAATTGATCATTAAAATATGCAGATGAAAAACTAAATATATGGAAATTTTTTGAATAATTGGACGCACAAAAAAATTAAAATGAAACAAACCCAAAAATAAAATTCAGTTATTGGAAGCACTTAAATTGGCAGAAGTGCTCGCTGAATAAAAAATGACAGCTAGCTATTGTTTGTTTTTGTTTTTTTTTTTTGTGATACGAAATTTTAATGTTGGCTGCCATAAATTTTTATGTTGCCACATAAATAAATAAAAATGAGTGGAAAATAGTACACACGTTTATCAATTAAATAAAAACTAAAAATTATAAATGAATCGATAGAAAAATATAAGACAGAATTGTGTGCCAAATACAAATGTTCCCTCAGCACGCTGAATCTGCAGATTTTGAAGGTGCTGCCGATTTTTTTAATTCTATTCTCCCTAATCTAATATCAAATTATATACTGCCAGTGATATTTTCAACGCCGATGAGTCAGGCCTCTTCTACCTATATAAAGCCAACATCAACTCTAACAAAAACAGGAGCCGATGTCCGATATATCTTTTAGCGGGATTTCGTTAATTGAACCACCCGGATAATTGACCGAAAAATCTGACAAAATGGTCAGTGCAATTAAGCGGGGAATACTGTATAAAATTCCGCTATGGGTTTCATAAAAAAAGACGGTGGTATAAAAGCAATGAAGTAAATCTTATTGACCACATAAAAACGCCGGAAAAAAATTAATTTAATTATATTTTCCAATTGTCATTCCTTTATTTTTTTTTAAACTTGGGCTTAAGACCTTACGTAAATCGACAAAAGAAACAATTCCTTTTGTCTATGCCTGAACTTTTCACTAATTCAATACGATTTCTGCGTAGAAAAATTCGGAAAAACTATTTGCTTTGCTATTGACTGCTTCTAAACTATTTTTTTTATACCCAAACAATGGTATAATAATATCGCTATAAAATTTCCAACATCAAATAAATTACCATATTTACTTATTTTTGAATACTTTTGATATGAAATGTTAAACATTTTAACAAACTATTTAAATACATCAAAACTACAACCTAGAATTACGACTATACATACCACTTCAATAAAATATAAAAATAAATCCTCAAAACATATTTTTTTCCAATTTCAATTTTAATTTAATGTGAAGTAGGAGCCCCTTAAAAAAAATACTCTGCTTCTGCTGCTTTTTGGTGTAAAGGCTACCTTACAGCTACAGCTAATTTTTTATTTACACAAACAAAAAAATTGTAATAAATTTGCATTAATTTTCCAACAAAAACAGCAAAATCTCATTTATTAAATAAAAAAGTAAAAAAAAAAATTAAGTCGCTCGTTGTTGGTATAGCGTATTTCATTTTAAAGTAAATTGATGTAATTTGTTATGCCTACTACTTGTATTACTTCACAATTTTGGATTGGATTGGATATTTTCTTTGCAGCAATATGTAAGTCAAAATTAAAGCCATGTTGCCTTTACATAATATTTACACAAGTCGAATGAAAGACATTTTTATATTGCATAATTCCCTATTTACTAACAGCTACTTTTTATTTTTTTGGTTTTTTTGTCATAATTTAGATTAAGAGCTTTTAATTTGTTAACATTATTATAGAACTTTTGGGATTCGCGGTGAAAATTTGTAAGATACTTTTCTTCTTTCATTCCTGTACATTATAAATAATTATAATAATGTTGCGAAACAAAGTCGCGCAAGAAACAAAAATGCGGCATCGGCATGAGAATTGGAGGAGATGGAAGCACAAAATTAATTCGATTAGAAAAGTTTTTGCAAAAACCAACCAATTCTGTATTTCCCTTGGTAATTAGATAATATAGATTCATTTTCATATTAAATGTTTGCAAAAGTATATAGCGAACATTCGCAGCGACCGAAATATGTTTTTTTTGTATCTTTTATGAATATAACCGGATAAAGTTCTTCGGTTACCGAGACAATAAAAAGTAATTGCACTTTATTTGAGAGGCAGAAAAGTTTTAACATTAAGAAAAATTGTAATTGTTCTTTATATATATGTATGTATGTATAATGTATTATTATTATTTTAGCAGGAATTAACAGATTGTGAACTTCCAATTGAGATAAGCAGGGCACAATCAAACCATTATTAACCCGCGTGACCTATATATTTTTATTTGGATAAGTCGAAAACGTAATTATTTTTGAACTTGGTAAAAGTCTTATTATTGGAAAGGAGATATGAATCTTATATAATTTAGTCATTAATTAATATTAAGAAGAAAATTATGGCGAAAAATTCCCTAGAGCTTTTTTTTTTAAACATAATTTTTCAGTTAAATGTGCTGGAGAAAAATCTGATTTTGGATATATTTAGGAAATAGGAAATAAGTACTGGTTAATTTTTTTTGGTCACTTTCAGTTAGAATTAAACCCAACACTGAAGTATTATTTAGTTGTTAAGTCTATTAGCGCCATAGTCAGTTTAATTTTTGATAGAACTTTGAAATGTAATAAAACACTTTTCCCAACATTAGTGGTGGTATATCGGCAGTAACTTGGTGAATGTTGTTCTCCAAGTTGTCTATCATTTTGGGCTTATTTGCGTTAACTAGCGACTTCACTTATCCAAACAGAAAATAGTCCAGCGGCTTTAAATTGCACGATCTTGGAAGCCCATTCACGGGTCCAAGACGTGAACTATGCGGTAACCAAACGTTTCCTTCAATAAATTAATTGTTGCGCGCGCCGTTTTGTTGAAACCACAGCTCCTGCACATCATTGCTGTACAATTGAGGAATGAACCAATTCATAAAGCACACCAAATAGTCAGTTTTTCCGGGTCTAACGGTGTCTCAACATACACGTGACAAATATCTACACTCCAAATGCGGCAGTTTTGTTTATTAACGTAGCCATTCAAACAAAAGTGATCTTCATCGCTAAACAAAATTTCTTTATGAAAATCTGGATTGGGATAAATTTACACAATATAGAAGAATTGTCAGTCTATTTATGTTTAAATGCCAAATCAAACTAAACACAAATCAACTAATAGCTGTTCAAATGGCCGCCAGTTAAGAAAGTGTTGCCAACTTATAGTTCATCATCGGCTCGACGACCGGGGTCCGGTCCTGGCTTCTTTCAACAAGTCTCTCCACCTATCCCGGTCTCGAGCCAACGCCATCCAGTTGCGCAACCCAAGGCTTCGGGCTCCTTGGTCTACGACATCCATCCAGCTCAAGCATGGTCTACTACGCTGTCGTCTACCATAGAATGTATCACAAAGGATTTTCCGAGCCGGTTCCTCTTCGCTCATACGAGCTACATAGGTGCCCTGGCCACCGGAGTCTACCGAGCTTAATTTTTGTCACTATGTCTGTTTCAAGGTAGATTACTTATAATTCATGATTGTACCGTCTTCGGAATCGTCATTCCTCACATATGGGGCCAACAATTCTCCTTAAGACTTTTCTCTCGAACGCGGCTAAGTATTCGGAGTGGCTTTTGCTAAGCGCAAAAGTCTCGGATCCATGCGTGATTACTGGGACGACCATGGTCCTGTACAGCAGCAGTTTTGAAGTTATGGTGAGATTTCTGGATTTAAAAAGTTTTGACAGACTAAAGTAGGCTCTGTTGGATTTGAGAAGCTGCCCGCGTATTTCTTCTTCTATATTGTCATTGTGCTCCGCTACCTTAATTGTTTGACCAACTGTTGCTCTCGCACTCGACGCCGCCATGTACCTACTTTGTTTAACCTTCACTAAAGTACAGCCCCAGATTTTATGCCTCCTGATCGATCTGGATGAAGGAATCGTGTACAGCTCGTTCGGTTCTTTCGATGATGGGAATGTCGTCTATGTAAGCCAATATTTCACTGGACCTGTTGACGATGGTCCCTCTTGTTGCCGTGGCAGAGTCAAGGATTGCTTTCTCCAACGCCAGGTTGAAGAGGAGGCAGGCCAAACCATCCACTTGTCGGAGTCCATTAAAGATGTTGATTGGTCTGGATTGCAATCCGGCTATTTTTACTTGGCTTGCTACTTTGGCGTTGGTCATGGTCAACCTACAAAGTCGTGTCAATTTATTTGGGATGCCGAATTCTCTCATGGCTTTGTAAAGTTCTACTGTGGCTATGATTTCATAGGCGGCTTTAAAGTCTATAAGCAGATGGTACGTTGGAATGCTAAATTCTAGACATTTTTCCATCGCCTGCCTAAGGGTAAAGATCTGATCAGTTGTTGATTTGCCAGGAATGAAACCACCGATTATGGTTTTGTCGTATGGGGCTATCCGTTCTTGTAGGATAGAGGTGAGTATCTTACAGGCGGTTCTCAACAACGTCATACCTCTATAATTGCTGCACGTTGTGATATCTCGCTTCTTATGTATGGGGCATATTTTACCTTTTCTCCAGTCTTCTGGCATTTCTTCCCGCTCCCATACGTGCACTAAAATATCATGAACTGCTTGGCGTAAGGCTGCCCCGCCGTGATGGAATAGTACGGCTGGTATGCCATAGACTCCACTCTTGGTAACAAATAAAATCGTATTATTCCACTCATCACACATCATGTATTATACATATAACATGGGACACGACAGATGACAACAAAAATATATTAAATATTTTATGTTTCTAAGCCTCTTACTAAAATAAATCTTAAAAGTCTTCTCCTTCGTTCTTCTTCTATTATTCAAATAAATTTGACGCATTTGTAATTTGTTTTCCGCACATATGTCCCTAACTTTTAGGATTAATAGCTTAAATTTGACTATTTCAACAATTTCTTTTGTGACTACGTACATATAAAGTATAACGTCCGTCAGAAAAATACAAAATGCTGAAATAATATTCAACTGACACGCAATCAATTTAACCTCGTATGTATACAATCCTTTGACTACAAAACAGAAGAAAAAAAAATAAACTTTAATCTCCTAAAACAGATGAACAACATCAAAACCTTTTTATAGATTTAAGAAAAATAGTTTAAAGTTCCAGCAAAAAAAAAATACAGGAAAATAAGAAAACCCTTGAGAAAATCCCTTACTTCGTAAAAAAAAAAAAGTTTGATGGTCGAAACTTCTCAGATTGCTTCCAAAGAAACCCTTCGTTACATTATTAATGATGGAAAGCAACAGAAGTGTATTTTATAAGAAGGATTATATTATATATGAGTGTGTGTGTGATGTGAAAAAAAAATAAAAATATAAAAAATTCATCGAGATAAGCAAAACTCAAATCCTTTCAGCTACCGCAAGATGGATGCCTCTTATGTTTTATGCACACACATGTGGCCTTCCCCATCAAAACGATATATATATATTTTTTTCTCTCTCTCTCCAAGGAAACATTTTTCAATTTACAAAAATAAGAAAAAAAAAATAATGTAAGGAATATGTCTTACACAGGATAAGATAGTAATTAATTCAGAAATCCTTCCTTAATGCTCATGTTATCCTTTCTTGCACCCCTTTATCTGGCAAACAACAATTAAAATCTTTCTCTCACCTTAATTTCAAAAAAGTTTAAATCGACTAACAACAACAACAACAACAACACTTTAGACACAAAGTCAGTTATCTTATTGCAATTAATTTTGCTCAATTTATGTGCATACATATCCGGAATTCGAAGATCCTTTTTATAGCAAAATCCGATATGAGCTAAGCAGAAGCAGCAGCAGCTGTAAGGTTTACCAGAGAGAGAGACTCGCTTAGTGAAAAAATAAAATCTTACTTTTGCATAAACCTTTCACAAAAAGGTAAAAGGAGTAAGATAATCTAATAGCGATTTTTTGTTTGTTATAGGGAATATGGAATGAAAGGATCTAAAGGTCTTGTTGTCCCCTTTCAGCTGCGACTCCATTATTGGTCCAAAAGAAAATCGGTTCTTAGATCACATTACAACATTTTGAGTAAAACAAAACTTTTTTTTTTGATACTCTTTCTCTGTATTTTTGGAAACAGATTAATATTTCATTCGACTATACATAGCTAAGCTAGTGTAAGCAGGATATCTAATACCTTTTGAGAAGTATATGGAAGGGTGCTTATAATCCTTCTTTTTGCACCTAAAACAAGGGTTCATTTCTATAACAACACACGCCATCATAGTCGGGATAGCATAACATAGCATATCATGAGACTTAATCTTGACGTAAATTTACCATTATGGAGGACTAAGCACTTTTCGAGTATCCAGACACAAAACGAACTTCCGTTTCAGATTTTTTCTTCGTTTTTTTTTTTTACGCCACTTTAGATATTATGTACAAGTACATAGATACTTAAGGTTTCCTTTGAGAGTTTTTGCTAAAAGTATTTTTTTTGTTTACAGACACCGAAATGACTTAGGGTAGGTGAGTGAATATGAATGAGAGTTAAGTGCGTGTTGTGACCTAGAATATAGAATAGTCAAAGGACAGGATATTATCCTCTTTTGGTTGCAATCTATGTATATATAACTGGAATTCCTTGGAATTACGGTGAACGAAACACAGAGAAAATTGTTTGAATAAAGATTATTGAGTGACTTGCACGTCAGCCTGAGTGTTAACAGATTGTTGATTTTTGCCAAACAAAATGGTTGGTTGGAAAAAATTCATGGAGAAATTATTCATGCTGGTGTGCCTCAGGGTTCCATTTTGTCTCCGAACCTCTTTCTCATTTCCACAAATGATCTTCTGTCTGCAACTACTAATCCATTATGCAAAAAATTCTCTTCCTCTTCTGATCTGGCTATTATCTGTAAAAGTTATATACATACGTCCAAAGCTTGAGTATAACTCCCATCTCTGGGCTGGTGCTCCAGCAACTTACTTGAACCATCTTGAACAGGATACAAAGACAATCCTTCAAAATGATCGGAGACAGGAACATCATCGATACTTTTACGTCACTTGAACACCGACGTAACGTTTCCTCTCTCTCACTCTTTTATCGTTACTTTTACGGTAAGTGCTCAAATGAAATAGCCAGTTGCATTTCTCCCTTCAAACGATTCAACCGTAATACTCGCGCTTTCAGGAATGCTCATCAATTTACCCTTGAACCCAAGGGATTCGTTTTTTGGCCGTACTACGCGAATGTAGAATACCCTTCCACGCTCTGTCTTTCCCTCTCATTGTGATGTACTGAAATTCAAGACTAATGTTCACCGATATCTTTTTTCAAATCCCCTAATAATTACCTAAAGCTCATACTGTGTCCCTGACATATGAAGGGTACTTAAAATTCCCTTGAGTGGGCGCTAAATATAAAAAAACACTGTCCTTTCACATCCACATCAGTAATATTAGGTCGATAACGAAATCCGCAAAAACTCGATCCGCAGTCATTCACCAGTACCTACATTGTTGCCTTTTTTCTTCACTAGTAGATGGGAAAGAAAACACTGCCTCGCACGGAAGGTGTTTTACGGATTAGGTAACCCACGTGATTATTTTATTTTTCTTTAGCTCTATTTTCGAGAATCGGAAGGGAGACTCATTTGCATCTGCGGAATTGGCAAGGTACGCAATGTGCAAAACTGTAAATACGACATGTTTCTGCATTTATCTAAAACTAAGTCTCGTCTCGTTTTTATCTCGGTATCGGACTCAACAAATAGTTCTCGTCTTTTTTTCCGTAAAAATAGGAAAGAAAATCCAAAAGGCTCTCGAATGTCAACATTAATATATTCAGAGTTATATGCTTCAAAACACAGTTTTCGAATATTTTATTTTTGCTGAAAACACCACTGAGACTCGCAGCGAGTCTTTTGATCCAGAAAATAATTTCTCGTCTTTATGTCAAGAATTTAATATCGTCCGATAGAGAAAAGATTTAGATTAGATTCGGTCTCGAGGCGAGCCCTTCTCACGTTGTCAAAACTGTCCTTAAATTTTTCGTATCGTCAATATTTGTTGAAATATTGGTCATAAAAGACAAAACGCTGTTTTTGACAAAATTTAATCTGATAAATTTTTTAATAATTCATTTTTTTAAAAGCAGAATTGAAAACTGTAAATATGTATGAATCGTAAGAATGCTTTTTGCTTAATTTCAATACGGCAATTTTTAACTATGTACTAGGAAGTAGAAAAAAAACGTTTAATAATATCTAACATTTAAAAATAATTTTTTCTGAAAGAAGTTTTTGAGACATTTCATTTCAAAAATTTAAAATATAATTTTTTCTACATTTTGATATTGCCAGCTGTTTTCATATTAAAGCACCTTTACAAATACGGGGACATACCCAACAGAGAGACATTCCGAATAACTCTGAAGGAACACATCATGCTACCTACAAATCGCGCTGCAAAATGTGAGGTGTAAAATTCGATTTGGTGAGTCTTTAAGCGTAGAAAATTGGTGGTAGGAGCAAGAGGAGACTATTTTTTGGATAATTGCATCCAAAAAATATCAATAAATATCATTTAAAACCTCCATAAGCTCTCCGCAAAAAAAAAAAGAGTAAGGGTTGCCGGCATACATTAGATGTCGCCCCATTCGACTTCCACCATGAGAGTACTATAGTTTTCATATACAAAGGGTATACTAACAGTGAGACGTCCGAGCTGGTCTACTTCCCTTATTATTATATCAACAATACGATTCTTCAGCAGATGTTAGACCACATGAGCTGTTGTTGATTCAAAATGTTCAAAGTACCTACATACAAAAATCTAAGACTAAAAATCCGTATACCTAAATTGATTCCAACTTTGACTTTTAATTCGACTTTACTTGTTTACATTTTTTTTTACTTTGTTTTTGTTTCTTTAAAAAAAAGAAATCTTTCTGTCATCACTATTTAGGCAAATAAAAATCTATAAATCCTCGAAGTTTTAATTTTAATGGCCAACAAAGGTAAAACCGATCATATTTCACCGTCTTCCATGTCAAAAATTACATACATTACTTTCAGTTCTAAATAATAATTTCATGTATTTCATTCTCAACCAGAAACCTCCTCCAGATCCTTAAAAATACCTCAACCGCTTCAACACCCATCCACAAATATAACTGGCAACATCAACCGATACGGTTGGCGCTTAACAGACAATACACTACATGCGGTAAAATTTACTTTTGATTCGATTTCCATCAATGTCTCAAATAATAAAAACGAAGATGATGACAATCATGATGCTTCTTCAGCAGAAGATGTCTTCAAAATAAGAAAAAACACCAAAGACACAAGGACAAAACAGCTTTGTCAAGCAGACAACAACTTAATGATGCGACCATTGGAAGAAGGCCCCCAGAATCAACTACTACTACATCAGGATACGTCAGGAAATCTTCTTTGTTATCATTGTGCAGACACAATCAATTTCCCCAGGGGCGAATCGACCAGTTTGAGTGAAATGCAGCAGAAAATGGAAAAAAATGATGCCGCCTCTGGCAGCAACAGCGCCAGCAGCGCCAGCGATGGAATTACTTTGGATAAAGACAATACAGAGAGCATATCGTCGATGAGGTCGATTGGTTCGTTTGTCTGTCGGATTTGTCACAATGCGGAAAATCCAGAAAGGTAAGAAAACTTTTATTTATTTTTATATATTTTTATTTTTGATATCAATTTCTTTCGAAGCATAAAATGCTTGAGGTTAGGTTCAAGGTACATATGTATATATACTTATGAAGTTTATGTGAAAGAATTGAAAAAAGAACAAATGGACGGATTGGGTTGGGTTAGAATGAAACTTGTATTTTCTCAGGGGGAGAGTTCGATAACTTAGGCGCCAAGATTTAATAACGGATTTTGGTGGAACAGTGAAAAAAAAAGCATTTTTAATTTTGAGAGGGTCTATTTCTCCCGGCGTGAGGGGCAATTAAAAAAGAAATACTTAAAACGTATAATCTGTAAAGGCAATTAACGGTAGTAGAGAGGGTGCTTTTTAGAGGTATAGACATTTTAAAATTGAGTTTATTTGAATCTTTTGGCATTATATGATGTTTGGCATATGACCCTTACGCCTGGCTGGAGGTCAAATTTTGTATCACTTCTTCCAACATTTATGACCTATAGATATCGGCAATAAAGCGGCGAATATCGTCCTTCACGGGGTCGATCGTTGCGGGCTTATAGTAGTCACCATTGCCTGTAACGTTCAGTTCATAAAGCACACCAAACAGTCACTTTTTCTAGATGTAACGGTGTCATACACTTCATTACTTCACTCCAAATATGGAGGTTTTCTTTATTGGCGTACATAGTCGTAGCTGTTCAACCAAAAGTAAGCTTATGAAAATCGAGATCAAGGGCAGGCGTCAGTCTATTCATGTTGAAATGCCAAACCAAACTAAACACAAATCACTTAAAAGCTGTTAAAATGGCCGCCATTTAAAAAAGTGTTGCCACTTTAAAGTTGTATACCTCTAAAAAAACACCTTTTACTTACCATTAAGTATTATGCCATTTTAAAAGCCAACACTGTTTTATTAGCCTGTTTTAAATAAAGTACAATCTAAACCGAGTTACAAGAAAAGTGGCGCCGTGGTACTTTTTGATGTGTTCTTATCATTTTAATAATATGCCGCTATGGTTTTACATAGCTGTATTTTTTTTAGTTTAGCAATATAGTTGTGTGCCCGTTTGCATAATCTCTTTACATCTTTCATGTGATACGTGCATCATAATAAGGAAAAGCACAATATAGTTACTTGTTCATATCGTACAAAACGAAATAGAGCAATTTAGGCTTCCGAGATCCCGTAAATGTTATCTCACAGACTTCAATCAGTAAGGGGCAGCTGTGAATGCTCAAACGGTGAGGCGGTGTTTAGCGGAGTGGCCTGAGATCAAGAAGAACCAAGACTCACGGTACAGCACAAGCAACGTCGGATGGAATTTGCTCGCCTCCACCAAAGTTGGACCGACGGCGCGCGATTGAGCTAGAGTTCTATTTACTGATGAGACCAGGTTTTGTCTACGCTCAACAGATGGACGTAGCAGAGTGTGGAGAAGATCAGGGGAGAGATACTCTTCGGCAACAGTTGCCCAGCGGGAACGTTTCTGGGGAGGTTCCGTCACGGTGTGGTCAGAAATTTCCATGCACGGAAAAACTGAGGTAGGTATGCATCGTGGAAGGATCGGTAAACCAGCAGCATTCTGGAGGAATATGTTCGCACCATTTATTGGTGAAGACTTCTTCCTGATACACGACAATGCGCGACCGCACATAGTCAGGGGCATTACGGACTACTTGGAAGAAGTGGAAATCGATCTGATGGCTTGGCCTGCCATGAGCTCGGACATGAATCCCATCGAACACGTGTAGGACCTGCTGGGAAACATGATAAGACAGCAGCCTGCCCTTCCCGAGGCACTCAGTGGGCTAAGATCTGCTCTGATCGAGGAGTGGAATAATTTGGACGACCAAATTAAAAAACCTTATTCGAAGTATACCAAGACGAATTGTAGCTTTGATAGATGTTAGGGTAGGCAATACCCACTATTAGGGGACGAAAACTCGTTATTTTATGATTTACTCAGTTCAAAGTTCTTCCCATTAATTTTTATTTTTTGTATGAATTAGTTTTATAAAATGTTAACAAACAATATTGTATTAATTTTTTTTTTTAACGTATTAGAAATTATTGCGAAATTTCAAGGTGCGCCCCTTTTTTTGTAACTTAGTGTATAAATAGTTTACAGAGAAAAAAAAAAGTTTATACTTGGTTCTAACCAAAGATATCAACCACATATCATTTTAAACATTTTGAACAGAAATATATATATGCTCACGGCAACGGTAGGCACCATTTTAAGGTATGTTGATATTAATTTATAGTTTAATTTCACAGTCATTTCAGCTACAGGAAATAAGATTAGTGGAATGAATATACAAAAGCACTAAATGGAATAATCGGATTCATTTAACGAACTTTCCAAATATTTTAATTAAATCGAACATCGGTATTTTATCCCAAGCATTTAGCATTATGTTATGTAGGTAGGGGCGTTCTTGATTGCGATATGTTAACAGGTCCATACATTTATTTTACTTTTTTTGTTTAATAAAATATGTATTGTAGCTAATACTAATAATTTGTATAATAAGTACAAAACTTAGGGGTTGATGATTGGAGATGCCTAAACAGGGGTGTTTTAGAAATCATGGAAAGAAATAATTTGAATATTACTGTTTCAAAAACCCTATGTAAATCTCATAAAAAAACGTTTGGCACCCAAAAAATACCCAAATCAACGGGAAATCGCCCAATGTTGGTGTTAGTTCCTCAATTGGAATAGTATTTCCATCATTACTTGCGACTATAGGTACTATAAAATGCAAAAAATCGAACTCGAGACCTATAACGTGAAAAAAGTGAGTCCCGTAACTGTCCCGTTATTCTATCTGTCTATCTGTCTGTCTGTACCTCGACCTAAAGCCTAAACTACTGAAGCGATTTTCTTCAAACTTTGGACATAAGGTTTTGGGGAGATTGCCTAGAGGGGAAATCGATTTTTTTATAGCTCGAAAAATAACGAAATCTACCGTTATCATATTACCATTAAGACAAAACGGCTCTAATGATTTTGATGAAATTTTTTAAATCGGGTTTGTCAAAAGTAACCTCAATAATTTAGTCAAAACATATTTTTGAAAAAATCGTTATTAACGGTATTTGCCATAGACCCGGATTTTTGGTTTTCGGTTTCCTCGTAAGCTATTGGACGAATTTCGATGAAATTTTTCTAAAGGAAAATTTTCAAAAAAATATTTTTTGTATTTAAAAAATAAATCAAATTTTGGTTTTGAAAACTCAATAAAAACTAATAAATATTTTTAATTTGGTTTATATATATAAAAAATTATTTTTTTTTAAAAACAGCTCTAACGATTTTTAAATTTTTTTTTTAAATTTTTTTATTTTCATGATACATAAGATGGCATTTTCAGTTTTAATATTAAACTTCTTGTTGGGTTATTTTATCAATTCAAATAATGAATTTCAGGCTTTTTCATATGTTTACTTGTGACTAGAATAGATAGTATGATAAATTTGTTTTTATACTCAAACTTTAAAACCATAATGTTAGCCCTCATAGGAGCAAATACTTGCGACCCAGTCGTGCATTAAATTTTTTTTCAATTGTGGCGATATTTTTAAACGAAAATCATTAATAAATCGAGCAATTATCGTACCTGATTTTATTTAAATTGAGATTTTCAAAATTTTTACACAATTTTGGCAATATATGTTTTTGAAAAAATCCCATTCTTCAAAAATTTCAAAATCACATAGACTGTTAATCTTAATACTTATCCTGAAGCAAAAATAGCTCACTATAATATACCTATTCCTATTCAAAAATTAAAAAAAAAAAAATTAGAGCAGGAACAGTGTCTTAAAAGTAAATAAAGTCACAAAGGTGTGTAAAAGAACAAAATAAATAAAAAATTTGTTTTAATATTTTTGCAAGTGTATCCAAAGCCCATTTTTTTACTTAGCTGCATATTAATCGAAACTGGAGAAAACATTGTGATGCTTCAAAATGTATAAAATACTTTACAGGGTATTACAGTACTTCATACAAGGAAAAAATAATTTTACCTAAAGGGTTACCCAATTTTTTAAATATAGATAATAATGTTATGTTTGTTAAAGTGAATCACAAAAAAATAATCAAGTAGAAAATGAAAAAAAAAGCAGCAATACATACATTTTTTTCAAAAACTTTTATTTATTTTTAACCCCAAAATTGTTATCAGAATGAATAGTTTTGATTCTTTTTTTAAGTCTATTGATATTGACTTGCATGAAAATAAATAAAAATTTTTTACAACTTCTATTCAATTTCAAGATTTAAGGTTTTAACAAATCGAATCCGGACAAAAATTTAACCAAATGTCTCTAGCTTAAAAAAAATTGCAAGTAAACGCTGTTGAACATGTTCGACAAAAAAAAATATTAAAACTTTTTTTAAACTTTTCATGAAGTCAAAAAATGTGCTAGAAACATGTTTTAAAAAAAATTAATTTTCAAAATTTTTCGAAAAAAAAAACGCAGTCAAAAATTACCAATTTTTTCAAATGAAGTCTTTTGGCTCAGCTATATGCATTTTTATGCAACTGATTTTTTGGATTTATGTAAACAATAATATAAGGATATTTCGATTCTTGCGATCGTTATCTTTCAGCTCAATTTAGAGTCGAAAAAGTGATTTATGTTACTGCAAGTACACCATATTGTTATATAATAAAGGTGCTTCCATCACACTCCCCCAATGCGTACACTTTCTATAAACAGCTTTTTACCACACAAGGTTTTGAACAGCAAACACTTTTTGTGTGTCTACTTTCTTTCTATGTTTTTCTCCAATTTCATCTTCTGCGAAGATAAAGCTGGAGATTATAATTAAGTATAATTAACTAAATGACGCTTAGGGATTATAAGCTCAATCTTGGAATCCAGTTGTTTTTGTTCTTTTTTCTAGTTTAAGCTAGGTTTAGTCCATCTTATTGTTAGCATCTTTTGTCACTTCTATTTCTGTTTTTCTTGAAGACGCGTCTTGTTAATATTCATGTAACAAAGAAGTAAATTGAATAAAACCAATATTGTTAAATATTATTAAAATAAATGAACTATTGAATAAACATTAACCTTAAACCTAAACCTAAATGAGTATTTTATTGTGTTTCTCATGAAACACATATAATTATATAAAAAATATGTGTTCGCTATTTTCCTCGATTGTACACTCAACGCAAGAGAAAAAAAATTAAAAACATTTTCTCATTGTACACATTTTTCAAGTTTGATTCGCTCAACTTTGATTCATCCAAATGAAATAATTTTTGTCCGTTTACTAGAGCGAACACTTCTTAATTCCATGAATTTAAAAGTTTTGCAAAATAGAAACATTCAAAAAAAGGGCCACTGTACGACTGCTAAGTTACTTAAAAACTGGATTGAGAAGAATGTCCTTTGAGATTTTTTTTTTTCGTATAACAGTAAGATCCTCAATCGCTTCGAAAGATACCCCTCTCATTTACCCGTAGACTTTTGGCTTAGAAAAAATAATGATAAGCATAATAATACAAAACCGAATTTGGAAAACTCACAACGAAAATCAGCATACAAATGATAACACACGCAGAAACCGATAGTAACGATACTTTGTAAATAAACAAACATTGCCAAAATAAAGCAATTTCCAAACCCTACACAATACAAAATTGTTTTGATAATAAAATACACAAATTTTCAAATATAGATTTTCGAAAAACGTTTTCCCTTTCAAAAAAAAAAATTAATACTGTGTGGCACACTCACAAATAACCAAATGCAAAAACCAAAACCAAACCAAACCAAAATAAACATGAACATGAACAATTTGAATTTTAATAATTTTTCTGCTCATTAGTTCTCTTTTAAAATAAATAAACAGAAATCCTGCAGGGGTAAGGTATATAGGCACACAAAATGAGTAGGTATAAGTGTATTTGTTTTTCACATGAATGAGTCAAACTGATGAATTGATTATTATGGCAACGGTACCTCATCAGTATAATATGTAGGTACATAGATAGCTATTGCTGTTTGCCGTTATCAAATGATTCACTTATACTAATTAGACACAAAATGTGGTTGAAGAGGACTTGGAAACACAGTTTCAGTTTATCGAGTGCCATTGCTATATACCTATAAAGGACTCTTTTATATTATTTTCTCTTCATTTTATAGTTTTGGCAAATGCTCTATATACTTTCGTATGTAATGTTAGGGTGTAGAGTGTTCAATTTGACCTAATTCTAGGATTATTGAAAATTGCATGTATATAGCTACATATTTATAGTGATCAATGTTTGGTTAAATATATATTTTGAATTTCAAATTCAATTCGATTTTCAAATAGATTTTATTGTAGATATGTGTACCTATATTATGTACAGTTATTTATATAGGTCGTTTACAAATTCAAAAGTAAAATTAGCAAGCAAACACTGTACTAATTAATCCGTATAGCTATATCAATATTTCCAATAGTGGGAATTATAGGTATCTTTGGAAATATTCATGTAAATATAACTGTAAAATGTAAATTTTAATAGTCCATATAATGTAAGTACTTAAACAAAATATCTATACCTCATAAACATTCCACTTAACATTTATCGTTGATTATGGAAATCAAATATTCAAGTAAGTTGGTCAAAGGGTTAGTTTAGCTATGCAATGGGTTTACAAAATATTATTTTTAAGTACTTCTAAATATAATATGTATAAGTACATATATAGAATGTGGTTTCTGTTTGTAACGATTAAATACATTCACAACCAATTTTACAAATATATATGCAAGTGCTTCACTTTACTTTATGGTAATTGGTGTTAAATATTAAATTGTAGTATAATTTCTAAAGCGACATTTATACATCAAGTACTTAGTTAAAGTAAACTTTTTTAAATTATTTCTTTTACGTTTCCAATGGTAAAGATACAAAAATTTACCTATTAAATGCATATTGACTGTTCCCCGCATAATTGTAACGGGTCCGCCAAATAACTATTTTTTTTTTTTGAAAATGCTATAAAAAAAAATTACTGAATATTTTCTCGAATTTCTTTTTTTATTTGAAAGTACAATCCTTCCGGTTAATAATGGAAAATAATTTCATTCAAATGGCTGCCTCGGCTGGCCATGCAGTAGCCTACACGATCGGAAAAAATGGCTTCACGAATATTGTCCTTAAAAGCGTCAATTGTCTCTGGCTTGTCGGCGTAACACTTATTTTTTACGGCACCCCACAAATAATAGTCCAACGTTGTCAAATCGCAGCTCCGAGGTGGCCAAACGACATCAGCTCTGCGGCTGATAATGCAATCTTCAAAAACAGGGCGCAAAACATAGAGTGTAGCTTAGGCTGTGTGGCACGTAGCGCCGCCGCCGCCGCCGTCCTGTTGAAACCAAAGGTTACCAATATCCTCCATTTTCAATTTCTGGGAACAAAAATTCGTTCAACATGGCCCGATAACGATTGCCATTGACTGCACCAAACAGTGACTCGTTTTGGTTGTCCGCTTTTCAATGTATGCGTGCGGGTTTTCTGTGCCCCAAATGCGACAATTTTGTTTGTTTACAATATCCGCCAAGATCAAAATGAGCTTCATTTGAAAATATGATTTTTTCGGCAAAATCGGCATCTTCTCTTAGTCGATCGCAGGCCCACTTAGCGAAGCGAAAACGCATTGGATGGTCAGTTGGCTTCAACTCCTGGACTTGGACTTTGTATGGCGTAATATTAAGGTCTTTATGCAAAATTCGTCTCAATGAGAACGACGCGACGGTGAATTGATGTTGGTGGCGCTTCACCCAAACTTTCTGCCACAGCAGCAATATTCTCGGATGTACGCACTGTTTTTGGCTTTTCACGCTTTGGTTTATCGATGATTTCCATTACAAAAGTTTTTTAAATAAAAGGTAGACGTTTCAAACTCAACTTGCGTGAGAATCTAGTTCGTCTAGTAAGAAGTTCTAAGTAAGAAACACGAGCGAAATACCTATTTCAAAATGTGTTCAAAAACCTTGTTCTTTCCGAGTCGGTTCTCTCTCTTCGCTCATGCGAGCTTGGTGCCTGCCCACCGGAGTGTACCGAGGTTAATTTATGTCACTATGTCTGCTTCACGGTAGATTGCGTACAAATCATTACTGTACCATCTCCGGTATCGTCCTTCCTCAAGACTTTACTCTCGAACGCGGTTAAGAGGTCGGACTGTCTTTTGCTAAGCACTCAAGTCTCGGAACCATGCGTGAGTACTAGCATGACCATGGTCTTGTACAGCAGCAGTTTTGAAGTTATAATGAGATTTTTGGATTTGAAGAGCTTTGACAGACTATAGTAGCATTTAATGCTTTTATCAATCTTATTTCAAAAACTAAAACCAGAGCGAGGGAGACTACTGGGAACATAACTCTTTGAATGTGAAAAACTAATACTATCATGGCGAGTATTTTTTAATGTTGCCCCGACCCGTGTGGTGGCTCTGCAAAATTTTAGGTTTCGTATTTGATTTGGGGAGTCTTTAAGCATCGGAAATTTGTAGTAAACAGGAGCAAGAGGAGACTATTATTTGGATTATTGCAATCAAAAAATATCAATAAATATCGATTAAAGCCTCCATAATTTCTCCGCAAAAAAAAAATTGAGTAAGGGTTGCCCCCATATTTTAGATGTCGCCCCATTCGACTTCTACCATATTTACTATGTTTTTCATATATAAAGCATAACTCTCCCACTCCACTTCTGCATACTAAGGTTTCACGTGTGGTTTCGCAGGGTTGAACTCAGGAAACTTCGACAGTCTTCCCGGTTTTGGATTGTTCCGTCTGAGGCCAACTAAATGATGCGCAGGGTTCGTTGCATTTGTTTGATTCATTGGTTTTTGTGCCTGCCTTTCTTCCGAGGTCGAGATAGCGTTGCAACGTCTTTTGAGCTGAATTTTCAGGGCGTCTTCTTTATAAGAGTACCTATTAAGTTGGCCAAATATTTTTATTTTGTACTAGCTGACCCGCCAGACGTTGCTCCATATTTTCCTGTAGATCACCCGTTAAAATTGATTAACAGCACCGAAAATGCGGTTTTCGCAAAAAAATCAAAAAAAAAAAAAAAAACAAGAATAGCTTGAAATAAAATTGAAAATGTATCGAAAATCAATTGAAATTTTGAGATCAACTAAACAAACAGATCTAAATTAAAACTCAAAGCTTATTTAAACGTCAAAAGCAAACAGCTGAATAAAGTTTCGACACATATATAAATGTGACCTAAACAAAGTCGAAAACATTTAATTTTATTTTAATTTTATATATTATATATATTTTATATATTATTATATATTAATTAAGTTTTTTGAAATTCTTTTAATTTTAGGTTAGTATCGCCATGCTTATGCAAAGGAACGCTAACTTACGTGCACACATTTTGTTTGGAACATTGGATTAGTACGTCTGGAAAAACAAATTGCGAATTGTGTCAATTTCAGTACAAAACAATACAAACTTTAAGGTAAGATATATCTACATTATGTACATAAATCATTTTATGAGTTTTTGATTTCAAAATTGAAAAAAAGACAGGTTATTTGAATTTTTTTACAATTCAAAGTTCAAAGTACTTCATCACCGTTTTTTTAAGACGAAATTATTGCTTCCGAAAACGAAAATCGGGAGAGTGTTTGAAATGTTAGAAAACTCCATTATTTTGTCTTTGCTTCGGGACAAATTTGTCGTTTTTGTTTGTACGAACTATTTATATTGTTAGTGGGTAATTTTTTGCTAGGTAAAAAGAAATGGCTTAAAAACAGGAATTTAAAAAAAATGATTAGAGTTTGGAAAATCTAATCTCAATCTTTTTTTACCTACCATTCGTTGATCCGAAGTTATAAAGGGTCTAAAGTTTGTTAAACTTATTTCAAAACTTAGGTTCATTCTATAGGTACATCACAATTTTTATTTTGTTTAAAAAACACACATCTGAAAAAAATTAGTTTCAAAAACTCTTGAAGAACAAATAAAACGGAATAAAAATTAAAACAAGGATCGTACATTAACACTGAAAAAAAATGTGTCCAACATTTTTGTGGTTAAAATGATCCCATGCAATTGATGATACACAAAGATTATTATCGAACCGACATTTTGTATTTTTTAATTTAAATTTTTCTTTATACTACTGTCCAAAAAAAAAATTTGAACATTAACCCAAATAAATTTTGACACTTTTAACTATAAAATGAATTAATTAATTCCTTCAAAAAGTTTTTATGTAAATCCAAATATTTTTATCTTAATCTCAATATTATGTTAAAAAAAAAAAACAAATAAACAATAATAAATCTTCAACCTATCATACTTCATACCATCGACAAAACTAACTTTAAAACTAACTTAAAAAAAAAAAACTAAAAAAAAAACATTTCTTCCTTCCTGCAGGTACAATTTTCTTTACTTTTCTTCTTGGACACTTCTTGAAAAAACTTTTCTCAACACAAAATAGTGTTTAGTTCATCTTTAAAATTAAACTTTAATTATTAAACTTTAAAATTTCTTGTACAAAGTAATTTACCTAAAGTTATACCCTCTCATCAAAGATGACGTCTAACTTTGTACTCTTACTGCCACTACTTGCTTTTATAGTTCTTACCCCACCCAACAACAAAGGATGGGGGGGGGGGTGAAGCAGGACGATTGTTTTGTAAACAATTACTTGAAGTGCTCTACCTTAACTCTAAAAATATAAACAAAGTTTATTTTTGTGATGTTGTTGTTGTTGTTGTTGTTGTTGTTGTTGTAAATTGCTGAAACCTTATTATTTTCTTCAAATATTATTCAAAAACCAAAATACAAAACAAAACTAATTATTTTATGAAATAAAGGGTAGCTGATATTACATTATGTATATATGCATCAGGTAAAATGAGTTTCACTAAAAACAATGACCTGGTTGTGTTTTGTTAAAACAAACCTCTTTTCTTCCTCCCAAAAACAAAAAAACACAAATTTCCATGCCATTTGAGTACATACTTGTAAAAACAACTAGAAAACAAAAAAACAAAGTTTATGATGAAGTTTTTGGGTCTCTTCAGAAATTTAGATGCAGTAAATTTTGCATTGAGACAACGAGTGTTGATATGTGCTGTGCAGATTGTGCTGCAAAGGGCTTGGCAAAATAATAACAGTTCTACTAGCTAAAACAGCAACCCTCTTTCACTATCCTAGTTTTGTGTCGGAACACATTCCGCTAATTGCCTTGTTGAAAAATAATTTTCAGCTCATTTGGTGCGCTTTGGTTGCCTGTAACTGTAACTGTAACTGCAACGTAACCTCGAGCGCTTTTACATAAAATGAAACAATCATAACTAGTTTTGTGTTTTGTGTGTTGCATACTGTTAGGGAGTTTTCAAATCCGTACATAATACATTCCATGTTCTCTCTCTCTCTCTCTCTTTCCCTCATCATTTAAAAGCATGTATATATGCAGAAGGTACCTATTGTTTTCTCTCCTGCGCCGCGCCCCCTGTCGGATTTTATGTTTCTGAGGAACTCGTATAGTCTTTGTATCATGTGCGGTGAAGTTGTTCTTTTCACGTTTTCTAGTACAGGTTATAGTCTTTATGTTTGTTTTGTAGACTAACTCATTAGAGAGACTGACGTCATATGCGGGCAGGATTTCCAGGAGCGGATTCATTGATTCTACAATTGAATCTGTTATTCTCAAATCTTTTCTTAAACATTTTTTTATAAGATGCCATTAATTTGCTTCAATGTAAATATTGATACTTAATTGATAGTACAGGGTTTTCCAGTAAGAGGTATTATTTTGATATTCAAAGAAAAATGCCACTTTTTGAGCTAAAAGATCGGATATTTAAATGGCCGCCACGGCTACGCTTACATACAAAGCAATATCCTTTTCATGACATTTTCCATCACGAAATCGCAAAATGCCTGCTGTATGCCTTGAATAGCTTCCTGAATTCCATCTTTGAGATCTTGAATCGACGACGCTGGGCTGCTTATCTCTCACGTGGTTCCAAAGGAAGAAGTCGCCAGGTGCTAAGGAAGAAGATTTCGGTGGCCAATTGTGATCACCTTTTCGAGATAGATCACGGCGGCGCGGAAACTTTTCCTGTCAAAGACCGATGGTTTCGTTTCTTGTGTGGCACGTAGCGCCATCTTGTTGAAAAAGTAAACGTTGTTCAGATCAATATCATCCCATTCCGGCCATAAAAAAAATCATCGCTTAATAACGCAATCCATTCACCGTAGCTGTTGCTTCAGCCTCATTTTAGAAAAAGTAAGGTCCAACAACTACACCGGACTACAGAGAAGATGAGTAGTTGTTTCTTCCTCCTCATCATCCCATGCAGCTTCTACAGAAGTCGTTAGAGAAAACACCCAACCTTGCTGCGTGCTTCTTTTCTATTTAGTGACAATAAGCTTCTAGATCGCCACAGAGTTATCAGTGGCCAGATCTGCTTTGTCGATACACAAGTGGCGATGGTTTTACACTTAAGGTTTGTTAACCTAATGGCATCTTTCACTAGTATGAGTTTGCATAGGTATACCAATATTTTCCAATCATGCTGCAATTGGTAGGTTAGTTCCATTTCTAGCGAGTTCATCAGCCTTACAATTGCCTCTTATGTTCCTGTGGCCCGGCACCCAACAAAGGTGAATCTCTCCGCCAGAGATGATCGGCAGTTGAAGGCTGTCAATGAGTTTGTTGAGACAGAATCAAGAGACTTAATGGTAACTTGGCTGCCAAAGAAAATGCGGATATCAGTAGTTGATGGTCCTGCCAATACTCAAGTATGGATCCGAAACTTGATTGATTAGCAAAAGACACTCCAAATATTTAGTCGCATTCGAAAGAAAAGTCTTATGAAAAATTGTTGGCCCCATTGTGAGAAAGGAGGATTCCGGAGAAGGTACAATCATGAATTATACGCAATCTACCTTGAAGCAGACATAGTGGCCACCTAGCTCGCAAGAGCGACGAAGAACCGGCTCGAAAAGTCCTTTTTGGTACATTCTATGGTAGAAGACAACGTGGTAGACCATGCTTGCTCTGGAGAGATGGCTTAGACCAGGACGCTCGGAGCCTTGGGGTGCGCATCTGGATAGCTTTGGCTCGAGACCGGGATAGGTGGGGAGACTTGTGGAAAGAGGCCAGGACCGGACCCCGGTTGTCGAGCCCTAATGATAGTCCAAACAATATCGGGTAGAAAAATTTACAACGCCGTTCCTCCAGGCAGCCTGACTGAATATTATTTTATGTTGTACCCTAATGAGCCGCCTTAAGGTCATTAGCCAAAGCCTAGAGTGGTGGGTTGAAAGAGACTTTTGAGTTCATCTTGATGCATAGAATTCTATTACAAAAAATTCTTCGTCTGCACCCAATTTTATTTAAAGCTAAATTGATAAACATCACGATGGCATCCATTTTGAAAGATTTTTCAATCTGAATGTACATTTCAATTTTCCATTTCATTCCGCTAATTCAAACGAAAGGATTCAAAATATCCAATTATTATATTTTTTTTTTTTTAATTTTCGTTTGTTATGTCACAAACATATTTCCCTGAAGAGTATTTTAATTAGCTGAAACGAGATTGAATGCGAGAGATGTCATTTGCAAATTGAAGAGAGAAAGTCACATCTAATATGATTTCTACTTCGCATTTATACCAACTTTTTGATTGAAGGCAAATACAACTCCTCCCATCAGCCGAGCCGCCCATCAAGGATACAGAAGAAAATAAACAAACAAGAGCGAAACAGTAACAGCCAACGTAGTAATTAGCAGTCATTTTGTATTCCTTGCGAGTGGACCCAATTAGGAGATACAGCTTTTGCATAAATCGCAGAATATTGTCCTGTTCTCTTCAATTTTTTTTTTTTTTTTTTTTTTTTGACAGGTGATGGACACTGGATGGACTGCATGGATGTTTGCAGGATCCACGCGAAGAGTAGGTATATGCAGCCATCCGTAAACAAATATTTACCCACCCACACATATTCTCTTTTAATATTGATATAAAAGGATGTCACGGACGACAATGGTACCGTTGTGTTTCGCTGTTAATCTCTTAAATCTGTTTACTTTCAGATACACATGTTTACAATCGCTGCGTATGTGGTATTCGCATTCGATGAGCCGACGGGCATTGCAGGTAACCATTTTTTTTATTCTTATTTTCAACCATTGCAAACGTTGCCACAACCACTGCTCATCAATTTTGTTAAAATACACGACTTTGGAGTATAAACGCTTGGCCAAGAGTTGAGCTTTTTTTTTGTATCTGCTAATTATCGTCGAAATTTACAATAATGTAGGTACCTAGTGTATTTGTATGTAACGTGGTGCAGCTATAAGTGAAAGCTGAAACCAAATGTGTGGTGCGTATTTTTTTTTTTTTTTTCATGTGATCAATAAATATTCTGTCCTGATCCGAGAATAACTCTGGTTGAATGACACTTCACAGAGCACAAGCATTTACTCGCACTTAAAAAAAAATGTGTGAACTTATACCTACGCTTAAAGTGATCGAAGACTTCAAAACGTCCTTAATTCTGCTTCTTCAAACAAACACAATAAAGATTTCAAAAATGAGAAGGAAGGCCGTATTTTTTGAATCGAGATTAACCGACAATCCCGTCGACTTTCCCTCATCTGATCAGCGTCCAGAGGATCATGGGTTACCTAGCGAAAAATTTGATCAATGCAAAGGGTTGCCAAGCCTTAGAGATAAATCTTTGTATTAACCCCATTATTTATTCCAGCCAATTTGATTTTTTTTTCTTTTTGAATTTTTCGAAATATTAAGTCTATTTTTCCGAAAATTAAAAATGTTTTAAATTCCAAATCTGGTATTTGTGAAAGATTTTTTTTTGAATTTCATTTTTAAATTAACTGTTCAAATTGTTTTTTTTTCTGTAGGTACTAAATGATCAACATTTTTTTTTTTTTTAATTTTCAAATCAAAAAATTTCAAAATCAAATTTTAATTATCAAAAAAAAAATAATAATAATGTTTCCCAATATCTTTCAGGGATTTGCATTAGATAGGGCCAGTTTTTCAGTGGTGAGTTAACTCTAAGTCAGGTCTGAGCTACAGCTATTCCTGTAAACAATTTAAGTCATAGTTAACTCAGAAGTAATTTTTCAGTGGATGATTAACTTGTCAAAAATCAATCGAAAGCCATATGCAACACTATATGAAAATCATAATTGAGATTTGCATGTCAAATTTGTCAAAAATATCTATTCAGTTAACCCAAACTTAACTTACCAAGTTAAGTGAGTTAACTTTGACCCTTATTTGGCCGGAAAAAATTCAAAATAATATTTTTTATAGGTATTTTAAAAAAAATCTTATTACATATTTTGAAAATTCAGTATTTCGAAAACTTTTGTAATAATAATTTGAAAAGGTTTTTAAATAATATCCTGAATCATCTGCACGCTGAATTAAAAGTACTAAGGTATAATTTAAAAGTTAAAACTGTTCAAAATATGTTAACTTTCTCGGAAATGCCGAAATCATAATAAAATTATAATTACAGGTGTGTTTTGTTGAGAACGTAACACAGCAGAGTAAAAAAAAATCAAGAAAACGATCCACAGCAAATGTGTAATGTGTTTCACTTATTTTACTTTTAACAGATTGGTACCCATGTTTGCTTCTAGTTTGCCTTTAAGGTTTGTTCGATTTCTCTATCTTTGAGCACTCCGGATCTTACACTTAAGGCCCGTTCACATGAGAACGACCAACGACCGACGAATGACCGAATAAATGTGATTTAAAACAATTTATTAACCTGAATTCTTCACAAACTTTAATCAAATGACAAAAGTATATTTTGTTTAAAATACCAAAGCCAAGCTTTTTGTTTGATAAAATAAGATATTTTTGAGAAAACAAATTATTCGTCGCGAATTGCAAGATGATAGTTACGAATTGTCAAAATCTATCCGCGTTCCACATACGATCGACACTTCGACGAACAAATTGTTCGCGCAACTAACCTCAAAATCAATCTTGCTTTTGTTTTCTTCGTGGTTGGTCATGACTGAATTTGTCAAAGTCAAACGTCATTCGCAACGAATATTGTTCAACATTTTCATTTTATTTGACAGCGGGCTCTCACTGTTTTAATGTTTGATTAGAGCTGAACTTTTTATGAGTTTGTTAATTTAGTTCATTTCTCAAAAATTATAATCTTTTTGTTGAAAGCATTTAAAACGACATCTGCCAAAAAGATTTTTTTTTAAACTCCGCCTTAAAAATACAGGTGAGTAACCAGCCTTAAGATGACAAAATCGAACATACCAACATATAAAATGAAAATAGCAACATCAGCGCCCCTGCCTGTGAGTAAGAAATTTATGTCAAGTAAAATTTGACTGGGAAAAAAAGTTAAAGTAAATGCCAGTATTTTTGTTGTTGTTGTATCTCTTGTTAAGTTTTGACTGACTGGGTTGCAGTTTGTCACCAAAACACACCTTACATATCTCAATGGTAACAAAAAACTAAATAATTTTTTTTTTTGTAAATTAAAAATTTGGTCTGTTCGATAACAGCTTGATTCTGCTGAATTTTTTTTTTTGAGTGTAAATAGAAAACAAGAGAAAAGTTGTTGCTTATTTGTTCATTCGCAGACTGCTGATTCTCTGTCGCGTCGTCGTTGTCTGTTCGTCCAACCAAATGATTACAGCGCAGCAATGATGATGCAGTTGATAATTTAACAAACAAATTAATATTATTGCAATACAGCCACACGCCATATAAATAATTGATGCAGCTGCTTTATTTTTTGGTTTTTTTGTTTTTTGGATCAAAGGATTGAGGTCATTTTTGCATCATCATCATCATCCTCACTCACAACTTAATGCACTTCAAGTGAATATCTGCAGATGCATTATATTTATATGCAAAACCGAGAAAAAAATTGCAAAAGGGATATTCTCGATGCTGAGCCTGATATTTGAGAAACATTTTTTGGGTTCACAAAAAACACGCATGCATGTTTTAACACGCATCCTGATTTTAAGGCGAAGGATATTATACAATATTTTTTATTTTCCCGTTTTCTTCTGCATAAATAAATATATTTTTTTTTAATTAATTATACTTTTCTGCTTGCCGGAAAAAACTCGAACAATTAGGTATTATTTTTTATATTTAATTAATAAATTTTCAACATTTTTTTTTTAAGCATGACAAAAGTTGAATTTAATTACTTAAGCTTTTCTGATATGGCTGATTAAAAATAAAAATAAATTATTATCTTAATCATATTCGTTTGAGATGATGGAGCCTTAAATAATTGTCTGTTAAAAAAAAATTTAACTTTCTTTCTTTCATATGCTACTTTTAATTGTTTTTTAAAGTTAACGTGATGTATAAAAATGACTGTGGAATGTTCACCAAGTCTGATGAATTTATCTACCTACTTAAAAAATGTAAAATGCGTGAAAAATGTAAAATTTCAACATTCGAGAAGATGAACGTATTTTTTTTTCAACACTTACTTAAGCAAATTAGTTTTGAAAAATGTTCATTCCCGACAATTTTTTGTTCCAATTTTTTTTTTTGGAATTTTGTAAATTTTTATTTTTGTCAATCCGAATTTTTTGATAAGATTTGATTTTAATTTGTGCGTTGTTTCCTGTTTCGTGTTTTTTATTTTGGATTTTCTTTGACATTTCCTGATTTTAGGTAAACTATAGGGCAAGTTTTGAATTCGAAAAAAAAATTGAATTTTTCGGATTTTTTTTTAACAAAAAATTTCGGTGCCTGACACATTTTTGTTTTTCTTGTACGATTAATTTTGTTGTTGTTTTTTTTTTCTTATTTATTTAACATTTTTTTCATAATTTTTTTACTTTATTGTCAATTTTTTTTATTAAGTTTTTTTCGGAATTGTGTTTTTTTTATAGAAAAATTTACTTTCCAGGCTATCTCTTACATTTTATTACGGGCGACTATAGGGCAAGTTTTGGACTCGTGAAAAAATGATAATTCGAGATTTTGATCAAACTTGACATTCTTATTATAGGGAAATTTTTAGAAAAAGTGGGTCTCGCAATTCTGTATGTTTGTCTGCCTACAGCCCAAGCGGGTGGGTGGATTTTCTTGAAACTTGGTGAATAGCTAGAGTTGTTTTTTTGGTGTAGAATTGTATACCAAATTTTCTATACAAAATTTCGTACAAATCGGTTCATTTGCAATTTAAAATAGTACACTGTCATACAGTGGACCAACGAACGTGGCAAAAACTGTTTTGTTAAATTTTCCATATTTTATTGTAATTTTGATTTTCATCTCGTTTTTTTTATCAAAAACTAAATATATTTTTTCTCCAAAGCAAGTTTAGAGGTAGAAACAAGTAGGTTCTCGAATATTAAATTCATTCAAATTAGTTAAATTTATTTACACAGTATTGTATTTAAATAAGCATGATGCACTCTAAATTGTTCCCTTTTCTCTTGAAAAAAAAAACCCAAGAGATAGAATAAGAGTACTTAGAAATTAAATTAGATTTTAATGAATTAATTGTCATATATATGTATATGCAAGTATGTATGTATGCATATTGCAATTAGAATTTATGTGGTTATATGGTGAAATTGTTTGTGGTGATGGTATATGTGTCAGCTTTGGCAATGGTTGGGAGGAAACAAAATACGAAATTAATTTAATCACAATTAGCTAACTGATTTTTTTTTCCCCTTCGCAGGAAGATTGCCAGATGTTTTCTTTGTTGACATTGGTTGCTTTTGGTATTATTGGCACAATACTTGTTGGGATACAACATTATTTTGTTGAAGAAAGAAGTAGCAATATGCCAACTATTGCTAGAGTCTGGACAAGGGGATGGCTTCTTTTCTTTTTGTTTACAACAGTAAGTGGATATTTTTTTTTATTCTGGTTGCACTTTTTAATTTGAATATGTAATTAAATTTTCTGTTGTAATTTATTTCCAACAGTTTAAGTGGAATGGTGAATTTGAAAAAAAAAATTACTTTAAACTATTTAACAGCGACATCACATTCAATGTCGTAATTAAGGGGTTTCCAATAAGAGGTGTTGTCACTTTTGAAGCTGTAACTTTTTCACATTTGACAAGTTTTAGAAACTACGCTATTGATAAAAAAATGGAACGATACACGCATCAACAACGCATTGATATTATTAAAATTCACTTTAAAAATGGTAAAAATTCGTCAGAGACGGTTCTTGACTGTTTGGTGCCGGACCAGGCGATGTCATTGGACTTTACTTTTTCGAAAATGAGGCTGGAGCATAAGTTACGGTGAATGGATTGCGCTATCGAGCGATGAATAATAATTGTTTATGGCCGTTATTGGATAGTATTGATCTGGTCAACGTTTACTTTCAACAAGATGGCGATACGTGCCACATAAGTAACGTAACCTTCGATCTTTTACGGCAATAGTTTCCGCGCTGAGTTCTCTCTCGAAGAGGTGATCCCAATTGGCCAATGAGTTCTTGTGACTTCGTACCTTGCGAATTCTTCCTTTGGGGCCACGTGAGAGATAACAACATCCCAGCGTTGATTAATTAAAAATCAAAGATGTCATTTTTTTCTTTGAATATCAAAATAACACCTCTTATTGGAAAACCATTGAGATATATCATTTTTTAAACGCAAAGCACCACCCTTCAGTTAACTTTATTTGATCGCAGTATTTTTTTTATATAAAAAATTCTTTTAATAAAAGTCTTATGACATTTTTACTCGCGACTTTGGTTTCTACAGGGGCATGTTCGAATTCCAGATTTTGATCAAACTTGGCATTACTATGATATAAAAGTCTGTCTGTCAATGGGTGGATTTTTTTCGATACTTGAAATTTTTGTGGGCAGTGTTTCGCCAAGGTTTTTTTTGATTTGTATTAATACATAAAATAAAGGTACTCGCGGCGTCCGCTAGGAACAATAACTTAAAAGGTTTGGCTAATATGATCAGGCTAGTTCCACGAGACCATCAACAAGTCTCGGAAACGGACTGATATCACGACGACAACCCTTGCTACGAAAACAGAAAAACGATTTAACCGATACCCTGTCAAGACAGCTGACATTACAGCACTGCAAGAAATTAGATGGACAGGAAATGGTGTTCTACAGAAGAAAGAATATGACTTATTTTACAACTGTCATACAAAACACCATGTGCTCCGGGTAGGCTTGCTAATGGTCAGCGTAAAAATAAAGTTTACCATCATCGGCTTTAAGCGAAATGCTATATGTAACCTTCGCGTGCGAGGGATAGGTGGAGACAGGGCCGGCCCTACCATATGTGCAAGATGTGCAAATGCACAGGGCGCAAAACTGCAGGGGCGCAAACTCACAAGAAAACTACATTCATATGTTTTCATTCTTTTTATATTAACCTGCTTTAATTATTTTTTTTTTAATAACTTTTTTTACTATGTCACTATCAAATAATTTCTAAACATGCGAATTAAACCATTTTATCATTTTGCAAAAAAGAAATCGTTCGTATAAGTGCCAAAATCAACGCCAAGAATAAATTAATTCAAACAAAAAAGATTCGAACTTCTTCCATACGTGCAAGATTTTTATTTGCCCGTTTCACTCGAAAATCCCCATATAAATAAATATACTCATTTTTATTTTCCATACAATCGTTCGAGTAGAAATGTGCAAATTTCAGATTTGCACATATGGGAATTCACTCAACCAACATTTTTGATAGAAAAATAAACTCAAACGTGGATTTTTGTTTGAAATTAATGTATCCCACAATAATAATAATGCGCAGTGTGGCCGACGTAGACTGTGCAGATTTAAATCCTGCACAAAAGCAAAATCTCTCAATCTTATGCGCTCAATTCTTTCAAACGAAATGAATGTGGGTGTTTTTTTTTTACTGTCAAACACGATTTTCTCATTTTGTTTCTCTTGGTAGTTCGTTTACATTTCGAATGAGAAAATATGAGTAGAATATTTCAAATTAAGAACCGCATCAAACGCATTCAAAAGCCTACCTCATAGGTAATGCGGAAATGGCTTAAGAAACGAAGTAGGTAATGAAAATAAGGGGCGCAAAAGCTAAATTTTGCACAGGGCGCTCGTTTGGGCTGGGCCGGCCCTGGGTGGAGAGACTTGTTGAAGAGGGCCAGGATCGGCACCGGACACCAGTTATCGAACAAATGATGATGATGATGTTTTCGCAAATTAGATTTTTATTGAAAACAACTCCGAGGCGACGTTAAAAAAATCAACAAACTTCACGTTTAATGAAACAGTTCACAATGATACCACTATACCTCCCATAGTATCATTTTCTTGATTTTCGATTTTTTCAGATACAGTTCATCTAATAGCAATTGATTTCTCCTAAAGAGCTTCAAAAATCTGGAAAAAATATTCCATACCTAAATTTCCAAAAAAGAAAAATTACATTTTTAATAATGCCTTCAATAATTTGAACTAAAATTGTTTTTATTTTCTAAAATAACACCACTTCAAACATAAATGTAAAAAACCCTTTTTCAAAATTTCATATATCTCAAGAACGGATAAAAATTTTTCAAAATATATTTCTTGTTAGTTTTTTTTAAATTAACCAATAATAATTTTTCTTCAATTTTAGTTTACCGTGTATTTCATTAACGTATATATGCTTATTCGAGGACAACTTGGACCTTGGTATCGGTAAGTCCCTTTATTAATTTCAACTGAAACCTAGATTTCAAAATTGCCTGAAACTCAATTTTTGATTTTTGAGAGTTATGTATGCCCTTATTACTTGGGACATCTGCATATGCATCAAAGTCATCATATTTCCATATAACAACTCCATCCAACATTATATGACATCAATCCGCATTTGAATTATGAAATTTAATAAATCAACACAAATATACAATACAAACAGTTATCTTATACCTACCAACAATTAGGACAACATCAAAAACTATAAACTAACTTCTCTGTTCCCAATTATCATCTGGATCAACTCAAACATCAAAATTTATGTACATGTTTATCTATATTCCAAAGCCAAAAACCTGGTGTGCCTGATTTGTATTCCTGCCATCCCGTATTATACCTATATAGCATGTCAATCGATAAGATTGCTCCATGAGAAATCTCGTATTGCCAATCAAACTAAAAGCCAAATTTAACAATTAAATTGAACAAAACCTCAAGCCTGTCAAAGTCAGTTTAAGAAGTCAGCCAGCATTATAGTCAGCAGCCGATACTGTTGATTGCAGGTTTTGCTTGCCTTGCATGATATCCCCTTAAACACAGGAATAATGTAATTAGACTGACATAGAACAATGTTCTGGATCAGGGGAAGGCTTAACAACATCTTGTTTTTGTTTTTGTTTTTGTAGAAGGTGCACCATGCACCATGCAGCAAACACTAAACACCACACGACTCAAAGTTATTCTCAAGACAATTCGATTGTAGAAGACGACTAGATCCAAATCGATTGACTTTAATCAAAACTTATTTAGCTATGCATATTTAGGATAAGAGAAAACTTTGTTATTGTTATGTTTATGTTTCTTATGCAAACAATAAATTAAATAGTTTACTCAAATAAATCAATTATTATGTTTGATAAAGAGTCAATTACTGAATTTAATATGAAAACGGAAGGTTTATTAAAGTAACGCAATTAAGTTTTCCATTTTTGTATTTAACATAATATAATCTACCTTCAATGGAGGAAGTAGCTACGAGTTTTAAATAACATTAAAATGGAAGCTTTTGTAGAATGTATCATAGTCACCTAGGTATCTACCAAATTATGCAGCAGAAGATTAAAAAACCGGATTTCCGGATTTTAGTTGAATTTTAAATTTAATAATTTGAAAATTAAAGTGCAGTCACTTTTGATTTGTGTTTCACCAAAAATTTAATGATTGAGTCGAAGGAGAAAGTACTCTAGTTTCAAGTTGTATTGAAACATCAATTCAAACCCTTTTTATATAAAGGATTTATAGGAGGTGTTATTTTGAATAGCCTGATATTACGGTACCTGTCAATTTTGAAGCTGAATTTTTTTCACATTTGGTAAGTAGAAACTACGCCATAAATACAAATGGAACGATACACGCTTCAACTAACGCATTCAAATTATTAAAATTCACTATGAAAATGGTGAAAATTTGAGCTGTCGTGACAAGTAAGCGATGTGAAGAATAAAACTCGTGCACGTCGATTTATTGTTGAAAAGCCTCTACAATGTCTCCATCTTCAACAAGTGACTGTTCGGTGCGGTTTATGGTCCAGCAGCGGAGTCATTGAACCTTACTTTTTCGAAAATGAGGCTGGAGCAACAGCTACGGTGAACGGATTGCGCTACCGAGCTATAATTAATCATTTTTTATGGCCGGAATTGGATGGCATTGATCTGGACAGCGTTTACTTTCAACAAGATGGCACTACGTGTCACACGAGCAACGCAACCATCGATCTTTTACGGCAAAAGTTTCCGGACCGTACTACGAGTATCTCTCCAAGAGGTGATCAGAATTGACCACCGACTTGTGACTTAGCACCTTGCGACTTCTTACTTTTGGGCCACGTGAAAGATAAGGTATACGCCAACAGCCCAGCGTCGTCAATTCAAGACCCCAAAGATGGGATTCATGAAGCTTTTAAGGGCATACAGCACTACAGCAGCCACTTTGTAATTTGGTGATGAAAAATTTCATGAAAAGGATATTACTGTGTAAGCGTAGCCGAGGCGGCCATTTAAATATCCGATTTTTTATCCCAAAAAATGACATTTTTCTTTGAATATCAAAATAATATCTCTTACTTCGCAATTTAACTATTTCGCATTTAATTTTGACAGTTCTTATTTGGCAAGTTATTAGCCGCGTTTTATTATCACCGATAACCTGGATGGGTTACCCGGTGATAATAAAACGATCTAGGTTATGAAAAATTTTTGCTTTGGTATGGGAATTTTCGTTTATGGTGTAAATTTTTGTGTGTCTGCTGTGGCTGACTAAAATCGTTGATTTAATTTTTTTCTGGTGAATACGGTGCGTGAGGGAGCAATTCAATGTTTAACTCATTCACTTTTGCCATTGCGATCAATCAAGTGTGAACAGGTGCGTTATCCTGCTTTTTCTTAAAATTCGGCCGTTTATTCGCTATTTCTACTTTTTACCGCTGCAACAAGTTTGCATAATATTCTCCGTTTATTGTTTTTCCTTTTTGGAGATAATCTATATGATGAAAATTATCCCACGCGCATCCCAAAAAACTGACGCCATAATCTTCTCTGCAGTTGGAATCACTTTCGCCATTTTGGAAGCGGACTCTCCCCTTCCAGTCCATTGTTTCGACTATTGTTTTGATTCAGGTGTGAGAAGTGATGAACCCATGTTTGATCTATGGTAATAAAGCGACCCAAGGATTCCGCTTCATTCTTGCGAAATTTTGCCAAAGAGTCGGTTGACACACGCTCACGAATTTGTTTTTGTTCGTTTGTGAGCAAAGGCGGCACCCAACTTACGCAAAGCTTTTTTAACTTCAATGTATTAGTTAAAATCCGATGTACGCCTGACGACGGACATCCAGTACCAACTTATGGACTTTTTGGACCATCTCTTTATATAGGTCAGGCCAGGTACTTCTGGGACTGCCCTACATAATTTTTCGATTATCGTCAATTTTTTTTTGTTTAAAGATCTTATATTAACAACATCTATCGATTGCAAAAATTCATCCCATTTAAAAAATAGTCAATCTTCAAATAAAGATGTTGGCAACCCTGCAAGGGATTACTGATCAAAAACCTAGCATTCATTAGCAATACTAAAACAAAATCCTTACTGAATTCCTATGAATCATAAACTAGCTCCACCAAAGTGGTTTAATAAAAATATTAACTTTATTTTCATAAAATTGGTTCAATACGAAAAATATGAAAAAATATCCTACAGCTTCATTGAATCAATTTTTCTTGTAAATTGTATTTTTATTTTTTCGACAAATTTTGAAATACGGTTGTTATCATAAAAAAAGCATTCTTTGAATCAATGAATGGCAACCCTGCGAAAGGTCGGTGATCGAATACTCCCATTTTAGCTTCGAGTATAGTATCCTCAAGAATTCGAAAAAAATTCCTTCAAAAATCTTCATCATTTAAAAATAAAATCTAACTAACTAAAAAGAAAAAAAAAATCCAGAAAAAGCTTAAGAGTTTTTTTTTTCAAAATTTTGAAACATGACTTTTTACGTAGTCGTGCCATAAATACTGTTACACATATTTTTTTGAAAATAAAGAAGACAAATATCAAATTTGTTATAAATTTTATTAAATATGCTTTGAAATAGTATTATGGCAGCACGCACCTTTTCCTCAGGAAAATTCGCCACTGTTGGACAGATCTTGATTTAAGGCTTTCCAAATTCGGATGTCCCTTGTGGCAAGCCATCAGCTCTAATTCTGTCCAAAAAGAATAATCCAGGGGATTAAGATCTGGACTACCTGAGGGCCAATCTGATGCCTTGCGGAACTCAGGAACAATCTTTTCCAGCCACAGCTCAGTGGATTTGGCTTTGTGGGCTAGAGCTGAGTCCTGCTGGAATACCCAATGCCGTTTATTGAAGAGATTCATGTTGAGTGGTCTTACTTACTTTCTCCAAAATGCCTTCTTGGTAATTTTTGCGTTGGTTTAACTCCTTATTCAAAAAAAATGCAACTTGGTAGTACTTCATAGGGGACTCCCCACCAAATCATCACTGAACTCGAATGATGACCCCTTTCGACACTGACAATTTTTTCTTTTCCTTCCTGAGTACTCCGAGCATGAATTTTTCCTTAATGTTAAAAATTTTCTCATCTGAAAATAAGATGTTTCGATGGCGTGCTGCCATAGTCGATTACCGGAAGCGACTTAAGGCCCGGGTTAAAGCTAAGGGTGGCCATTTTGGGTAATACTACTTTAAAGCATATTTAATAAAATTTATAACATACTCGTATTTGATATTTGTCTTCTTTATTTTCAAAAAAAATGTGTATTATATATGTTTTATACAGTATTTATGGCACGACTACGTATATGTGGGTAGGTAGAAAAAAACATTCTGGAATGATTAAGACAGTTTCAACAGTAGAGCGTGGTGTGGATTTTTGGCTGGAGCATTTTTGCCAATATTAATTTTCGACTTAAGTGCCCTCACATTTAGATTTGTTGGAAAACAGATTATTTTGAATGTTTTCCGTTTGCAACCTACACGCTATAGCTATAAAATGCTTTCACCGTTTGGCATTGTATTAAAACAAACAAGTAAGGGAATATTCCATACACATACTTTTCAAAAATATAACGGCACTTCAAAGGAAACGGAAACATTTTTGTTCTGTAGAATTACATTATTCAGTATCAATCAAATAGAAAATATTGATTTTAACATTAAAAAAACTGTAATATATTTTTATATCAATTTGAATAAATATTAATTTTTTTTTAAAATACAACTCCAAATTTCATACAAAAAAAATACATCCCAAAAGTAATTGACTTGCCCAACTAACTTTTCTGTTCAAAACACTCTCAAAAACACAAGAACCGCACCACGGCACATACATACATATATGATATTCACTGACAATAAATAAAAAAAAAAAAACTTAATTTCCACTGCAACATCCTTTCACCTGGAGAGTTTACTTTTACTTTTGCTTACACCATAATTTACATCCGCAGATGGTGGCAGTCTGCGAGGGAAATAAAATTAATTTTGGAAAATCGAAAAACATTTCATCCGATGCGGAGATTGGAAAAGTCAAATTCAACTGCAGCACCACCACCACCAGCAGCATCAGTAGAAATGTCAACAAACTTACAGGATGCACAGAGGAACACGCCAATTGCAGAACAAGCAGAGCAGGAGATAGCAATAGGTACAACAACAACAACAACAACAACAACAACTGTATGCTTGACTACCGCCTATGCTATCGGAGATAATAGAGATGCGGAAGTGGGTGGCCGACGATATGCGTTGGTACCCAGTTCGAGTGGTAGTGAGGATACTTCGACAATTGGAATAAACAATCAGCAGGGGCAGCAAGAACAACGACGACAACAGCAGAACCAACAACAGCAGCAGCAGCAGCCACAAAATGAACAGCCAGAAGGACAGCAACAGGATAATCGTGATCAAGTTGCGGCTTCTTTTATTGATATTTGAATAAGAAGTGGATTTGGTTTGGTGCCAGGGTGTGTTCGTCGGTTCGTGTTCGTTATGCAGCAAATTGGATTTTTGTATGTAAATTAAAATTTGTGTTTTACATAAAATTTATGTATGTACATGTGTATGTATATATTTTGTATTTTATTTCAAGGACTTAATCTAATTTTTTTTTTACAGGGATATATTTTCTTAATTTTTCGAAATAAATTTGTTGTGTTTTTAATTGAGGTAGGTACCTACTTCAATTTAAAAGGTGTTTGCAACTGAAAGCTTTTAATTTGTTTTATATTTTATATATTTTTTTTTAAACAAATTGGCAAAAAGTATGGGGAAGGTGATACGGTGATTTTGTTTTAGTAATTAAAACTTTTAAGAAATGTAATCAAGGATGTTTTTTTTAATAATAAACGATGGTTCTAATTTACCCAGTCACTTCGTTCAAATGAAATGAATTTTTTAAAATTATTTATTAAATTTATTATGATTTCAAGAAAGCAGAACAAAAATGTAAAAAAACAAATATTAAAAACAAAATTGAAAAGTATTAAAATTAAAAAAAAAAAATTAGAAGTAAAAATTAATTAAAAAAAAAAATTAATTAAATTTTTATAGATGTCCATGCTCTGCTGCTTTAATTCGATTTTTGTCAAAAATCGTAAGAATTTTCTACTCAATTTTTTTTAAACACAAACATATACATATATGCCAGTAAGACCTAGGGTCTTCTAAATTAGGCATTGTTAGAAGGAGTAGAAGGATCGGACAGATTTTTGTTGGCACAGTGGATTGAGAAATTAGGTTTTGATTATCTCATTAAATCCCAGGAGTGGCATTCAGTTGAGGGAATATAGAATAAATTGCTGCCTAGACTGGGGATCGAACCCACACATCCAGGGTAGCAGTCAAGCACTACCTCCACTGCGCCGGGGCCACCCCGTCAAAAAGCTATCAAAAAAAGTTTGTCTGCTAACTTGAACTGTGTACTGGATACATTTCAATTTTTTTTAACGATGGAATAAATAAAAACTTTTCAAATTGTTATTAATATAAAAATGATAAGATTTTAATACCATGGGATAGTAACAATAATGTATGAAGATAAACACTGATATAACTCATTCACTGATTTACTCATTCCTCAGATTACTTTATTGGAGTAAAGCCTGCTATAACATAAACCTCAGAAATAATTATTGGAGTGAAGGCTGATATAATAATTTCTTAGACATCTTTATTGTATTAATTGTTGTATAATCATCTATATTAGTAGTTCAACAGTTTAGACAAACTAAAGCTTTTTAAAAACAATTTGGTTTATTGGACTTATTGGAGCAAATACTTCCTGCTTTTATAATATTGGATCAAATATATGAGGAATGAGTTATAGCAGCATTTTGACTTTTTATTGGACCAAATACTTCCGGCACTGTTTACTCCAATAAAAATTTGCTTATTAGAATATTACTTCCTGCTTTTTTATTATAAAAGGAATGATTTACTTCAGCGTTCATTCGATTAACAATTGACTTTTCAGAAGAAACATTTAATGCTCCTTTAATATTGGAGTTTATTGTAATACTTATTTTATACTAGCATTAATATAGCGCCCTTACTGAAAATTCGATTAAACGCGCCTGTAAAGTTCTGCATATCATTTTTAAGAATAAATCTAAGCATTTGATACTTATCAAAAATTAAGAAATAAAAATATAGGAACTATAAGAAATTGGAGCCAAATTTGTTAGTTGGAAAGCAACGCTCACTAACCAGAGTTTTTTTTTTTTATAATTTGCGAGCGCTCAAGGGGATGGTGTACCCTTTATATGTTGTACAACACAGCGCGGGCATGAAGGATAGGGATGAGAAGGGAAAGGTGTATGGAAAGGTATGTGGCGCGAGGTACTGAGACTGAAGGTGGTGGTTGTCTCAGATTTTATCTCCAGGGTTGGCGGCTGGGCTAAAGCGGAGAAATGCCGGGTCTTATATCAATGTCCCTTTATAATTCGCATTATTTTGTTCATTGTCATATTTGTTGGGCATACTAGTATTTAATCAATCACATGTTGTTAGTGCTATGCCTGAACAACATGTAATGAGTAAACCAGCGGCCCAACAATGATCAATGATAATGGAATAAAAACATGACAGAGAACTACGGCAGGGATCGAACCTGTGACCTGTGAGGTTGACAGGCGACGCGCCACGGCAAACCCCTATTTGATTTGTATTGATATCTGAGTACGTATATTGAATATGGATGATATATGTATTGTATATATACAATATATTTTAACAAGCAGCCACCATAGCAAGCAACAAGCAATAAGTTTTCATGCATTGACACATCCGGAAGTAAAATTCATAAATATTTAATTTAAGGCCCGAAAGCCATTAACATAAAAATTTATATTTATCACACCTAGTTATGAAACAATAGGAATTCACACCAAACAGTATTTCCTGAGTACACGGTTATGAATCACAGGTGAATACTCAAGATTTGCACGCATTTATGTAATGAGTACAGTGGTTATGTACTTATTACATGATATATGTACTTATTATATAGATATACTTATTACATGATATGTAATAACTAGGTACATATTCCTGTTTTCAGTGCATGTGAATCTTTATGGAGGAATATTTATGAGAACCTACAACATGCACTGAGTCTTTATAAATACAGATAATTTGTACTCAATACATTTTTCTGACCTTATCGCAGATATCTGACATACAGGTCCACAGAATCTTTACGGCTACTTTAATGCATGTAATAACTATCCTTAGGCAGGCGGTGGAAAAATGTTTTGAATTTAACATTCTAACATACCATCTGTTCATAGACTTAAAAGCCGCCTATGATAGCATAGCCCAAGGTAGAACTTTACAAATCCATGAGAAAATTCAGCATCCCAAAATAATTGGCACGACTTTTTAGGTTGACAATGACCAACGTAAAATTGCCGGATTGCTATCTAGACCAATCAACATCTTTAATGGAATCCGGCAAGGGGATGGTTTGGCCTGCCTCCTCTTCAGCAATCCGTGACCGTGACTCTGGCACGGCAACAAAAGGGACCATCGTCAGCAGGTCCAACCAGATATTGGCTTACGCAGACGACATCATTGGGAGAACCGATCATCCAGATCGAGCATGCGGCACAAAATCTGGGGCTGCACATTAGTGAAGGTAAAACAAAGTACATTGTGGCGTCGAATGCGAGAGGAACACTTGGTCAAACAATTGAGGTAGTGGAGCACGATAACAATATAGAAGAAGAAATACGTGGGCTGCTTCACAAATCGAACAGAGCCTACTATAGTCTATCAAAGCTCTTCAAATCCAGAAATCTCACCATAACTTCAAAACTGCTGCTGTACAGGACCATGGTCCTGCCAGTACTCACGTATGGATCCGAGACTTGGGTGCTTAGCAAAAGACACTCCGACATCTTAGCTGCGTTCGAGAGAAAAGTCTTAAGGAGAATTGTTGGCCCAATATGTGAGAACGGATGATTCCAGAGACTTGTAGGTATGCAATCTACCTTGAAGCAGACATAGTGACAAAAATTAAGCTCAGTAGACTCCGGTGGGCAGGGCACCTAACTCGTATGAGCGAAGAGGAACCGCTCGGAAAGTCCTTTGTGGTATACATTATATGTTAGAAGACAACGTGGTAAACCATGCTTGCTCTGGAAAGATGTCGTAGACAAGGACGCCCGAAGCCTTGGGGTGCGCAACTGGATGGCGTCGGCTGGAGACCAGGATAGAGGGAGAGACTTGTTGAAGGAGGCCAGTAACGGACCCCGGTTGTAGAGCCGATGCTGATGATGATGATGTAATAACTACAAAATACACTTTTATATACACACATAAGTACTGAGTGCATATGGATTTTTATACACAATTTATGTGTTTGACGACTTGTGTATTTACGACTTTCAATTCATTTGATTTATCAATTTCATTTAAGTTAAAACTTTCTGCTTCTGACATTTTCAATTTAGAGGAATAAAATCATGGAGCTTAGCGTTTCCTTCGCATCATTGATTTACCTACATTTCAAACCAAAATGTCTCATTATGGAAATTCCCAAAGTACACAACATAATCAAAACTTTATTAAGTACATACATCTGCCCAGACCATGCCTCCTCAATAACAACTGTCACGCTATTGAGCCAACTTTCCACAAAATATTCTTTTTTTTTTTGAAAAATTTTAAATGGACTTTAGCCTTATTGTGCTATACACATTATAACAAAGACATTTCTTCCTATATTGCCTACCTTAAATGATTATATCTTTGGCCACCAGTCATCATCACATCCTGTCGAGAGTACATAGTCGTTCTTATGAATTCCAACATTTCACAAAGTCATCAATCAAATCTCTTCTTCTTTTTTTTTTTTGTTGGGTAGGTATAAATTACTTAATATTCAAGTTAGAAATTCACAGGCAGCATATATTTGGGCAGGGAAATACTTTTGTTGTTCCACAGAGAAGCCCAAGCAAGCACTACATGGCCTTCCCCATGAGGCTGTATGCTTTCAACCATCATGCCTCTGGGGTTGGTTGGTTTATTGAATTAGAATCCTCTTTTGATTTTGATGGAAAACTCACAACGAACAAAAAAAAAGCCCAAACATGTTGCGCTCAGCTTTGTATTTTTTGAAGTCACGAAGTATAGTCAATAAATTTACAAAAAAAAACTGAAATGAACATGATTGATGGTTTTGTGGCCAAAGTGGCCTTGCCTTTTACTAAATATGTGAACGACGACGTGTCTATCGCATATCCTCCATCGCCGCGCGCCGCCTTTGGTCCTTGTCAGTTTTATTGTTGGGAGTTTAGTTTGGGGAGCTATCTAGCTTATAATGTAAGTCATGAGAGATAAAATGCTATAAGGAAACTCTTATATCATCCAGACATGAACATCGTTTTCGAATGGTTTGTATAGCATGGGAAGAAATTGGCTAAGTCATTTTTAGTTAACTGCGAACGTGGTGCCCTCTGGTTAGTCTCTTATCAATATATTATAATATGTGAATTGGAATAGGATATTATGTGGATAGATGGAATGAAGTTGGAAGAAAGTTGTCGCAACTCAATAAAACGGTATTGAAAAGAAAAGCATGATTGTGTAAAGGTAGATATCATGATGGAACTGAACCGAAAAATATATTGTTCAAAATTCACTTAATGCTAATTCTTAATCGATTAGATACCAATTGCAAGGAAGCATGAGGTTGACACATGGTTTTTATGGAAATCTGTATTGTAATTTAAAGATTTGACCTCTGATGTTTAGGATGTTGTTAGTAATGAAAAGGGAATAGAAGGAATTCTGGTCTGACACGGTAATAATTGTGATTGTGATTTTAGTTTACGTTTAGTCCACTGCTCCCAGGTTCGGCTGGGTTTACACAGCGATATAATTTTCATGAAATTTTCCTTCACCATATTGCGAAGTGGCTGCTGTATCCCACCAATAGCTTCATGAATTCCATCATTGATGTCTTGAATCGACCCTGGGCTGTTGGCGTAGACCTTATCTCTCACGTGGTCCCAAAGGAAGAAGGCGCTAAGTCACAAGATCTCGGTGGCCAATTGCGATCACGTCTTCGAAAGAGAACACGGTCCGTAAACTTTTCCCGTCAAAGATTGATGGTTCCGTTGCTTGTGTGGCACGTAGCGCCATCTTGTTGAAAGTAAACGTTGTCCAGATCAATATCATCCCATTTCGGCCATAAAAAAATCATCGCTCGATGGAGCACTCCATTCACCGTAGCTGTTGCTCAGCCTCATTTTCGAAAAAGGTCCAATGTGAGGAAGGACTATTCCGAATACGGTACAATCATGAATTGTACGCAATCTACCTTGAAGCAGACATAGTGACAAAAATTAAGCTTCGTAGACTCGGGTGGACACTGGGCAGGGCACCTAGCTCACTTGAGCGAAAAGGAGCTGGAAAGTCCTTTGTGGTCATTCTATGGTACACAACAGCGTGGTAGACCATACATGCCTTTGGTTGCGCAACTGGATGGCGTCGGCTCGAGACCGGGATAGGTGGTGGCCTTGTTGAAGGAGACCAGGACCGGACCCCGGTAGTTGAGCCGATGATGATGATGATGATGATGATGAAAGTCCAATGACCCCGCTGGACCATGAACCGCACCCAGCAGTCACTCTTTGAAGATGGAGACATTGGAGAGGCTTTTCAACAATAAATCCTTCCCAGCCCAAGATGCGACAATTTTGCTTGTTGACGTTGCCAGCGAGGTGTAAATTGGTCAAGATGATTTTTCGATGAAATTATGAACCGTCTCTGCCAAATTTTCACCATTTTTATAATGAATTTTAATAATTTCAATGCGCTGTTGACGCGTGTATGGCTCCATTTTTATAAATGGCGTAGTTTCTTCTTGTAAAATGTGAAAAAATTACAGCTTCTAAAGTGACAACTACCGAAATAGCGTGCTATTCAAAATATCACCTCTTATTGGAAAACCCTTCTTAAAAAAAATACTACACCTACCATAGAAATGTAAAAAAAATCTTAAATTTCTTGAAACGGCTTAAGAATAACATCTGAAGCATTTAATACGAAATTCGGATACGACGATGAAACTGTGCTATGATTGACAATGCTATGTCGTCGCGCTAGTTTCGCACCAGCTTCTTATGGGGTTTTGGAAAAACTTAAAACATTTTTATGTCATCAATAGTCAGTGCCACTTAAAGAAAATATCAAAAAAAATATTTTTTTTAAATTTTGATATGGAATATTATTCAGAAAAATTTTCATCGAAATCCGTCCAATAGTTTACGAGAAAACCAAATATCCGGTTCCATGGCAAGTACCGTAAATAACGTTTTTTTTTTCAAAAATTCTTTTTAACTAAACTATTAAGGTAACTTGACAAACCGGATTTAAAAAATTTCGTCAAAATCGTTGGAGCCGTTTTCGAAATAAAAATGTTTCGTCTAAACGGTACTATGATTGGTACCGTAATTTTTGGAGCTGAAAAAAAATTTCGATTTCCCCTCTAGGCAATCTCCCCAAAACCTTATGTCCAAAGTTTAGAAAAAATCGCTTCAGCAATCTAGGCTGTAGGTCGAGGTACAGACAGACAGAATTGTGGGACCCACTTTTTTCGCGATCTCTGTCATCGTAATGTTTTAATATCTCGAGTTTGATTTTTTGCACGAATCCAAAACTTGCCCTACAGTAGGTACGTATAGTCGCAAGTAAAAATTTTATGGATGGATTTTACAATGTGCTATCTTCCTCAAAACAACATTCAACTGTTTTCTCTAAATGAATTATAATTTCGATTCATAAATGTTGTTAACGTATTTTTAAAAACACAGCTTTTATTAAAATACTTGAGCTTACACTAATCTAACGCTTCGTATACTTGTCTACTATGTAAAACCAAATTATACTCCCGATTGTAAGACTTTAATCTATCAGTAAATAGAAAAAATAACTACGCAGTTTAATATGTACATATTTGTCTTCACTCTGCTGAATAAAACAAATCGAACGAAATAAACAGAGAAGCTTAGATTCTAAGTAAATAATTAATGTACAGACCAACATTGTTTGTTGTTAACATAGCAATCGAACAATGTGGTTACAATCTATACAGCAAAGGAACAAGCAAACAGCCTGCAGCTCCGCAGCATATTAAATGTATTTTGTTTAGATCTGAATGAGTCTACAATTTTTTCATTGTTGATTTATGAACGCTTATTAAAAATAAAAAAAAAAGAAAAGTGGGAGCTTTGTGTAAACATTCGAATCGGATAATAATTCAAGTACAAACTTAGTGCATCAAAATATTTCTTATTGGTATTGCCATTTGGTCTACAATCAAAAGTCAATCTCAAAATTTGAACGAACAAATGTTTTTATTGAAATTTAGAATGACACACTTGGCGCGAGGTACTGAGACTGAAGGTGGTGGTTGTCTCAGATTTTATCTACAGGGTTGGCGGCTGGGCTAAAGCGGAGAAATGCCGTGTCTTATATCTATGTCCCTTTATAATTCACATTTTTTTGTTCGCTGTCATATTTGTTGGGCATCGGCATACTAGTATTTACTCAATCACATGTTATTGGTGTTATGCCTGAACAACATGTAATGAGTATACAAGCGGCCCAACAATGATCAATGATAATGGAATAAAAACATGACATAGAACTACGGCAGGGATCGAACCTGCGACCTGTGAGGTTGACAGGCGACCACGCATACCATCGCGCCACGGCCAACCCACTGAAAAAAATTCCAATGACTTGACACTGGTTTTCTAATTTAAAAACTTTTTGATTCTTTAGTTCACAAACATTGATAATTGGTAACTTCTTAAAGAAATGAAAAAATTCAATATTATTGTAAAATTATAAAATTTCCATTCAAAATAATTTCAAAATATGTTTTTTTTTTAAGTAGGTTCCTTAAGTTTGGACTAGAACTCAAAAAAAAATCAAAAATAAAAAGTATAAAGTACAAATTTACCACAAAAAAATTAAAATAAATGCCTAAACTATTATATTTAAAGTATTCATGTTGAATTGATGGTGAAAATATTAAGTTAATAGAATTGACTTATTTGATTATTGTTCGTATCACAAATTCATAGAAAAATATAATTTGACGTTTTCAATGCTAAATGGATAAAAAACTTAATTTTTTTTCTTCATTTTAATACAAAATTGATATCAACTTTAAGAAAAATAATTCAAATTGTTATTTTTAAAACAATACAAATATAAAACCAATATTTAAAGTACATATCATTTTTGATAGTGGAAATCAATTCAAGTTAAAAATGTTTGCATTAAAAAAAGTATTCAAATACATTTTGAAAATTATTTGGATTTAAAAAACAAAAATTAATACAAATTCAAAATTATTTCTACTAAATAAAAAAAATTATTTTACTTGAAAAAATTTGCATTAAAAAAATGAAAATTGAAAATAATTAGAATTAAAAAAAAAAATTTGTAAAACAAAAAAACGCATTACTTATTGAATTAGAAATCAGTGCATAACATTTTTGGAATTTTATTAAGCAAAAAATGTGTTAATTTCTTTTTTAATGCAATTTTTTTTAACTTATACAATATTTTTTTGTCTCAATGCAATTTTTTTTAACTTGCATTAAATTTTTCTTTTAATGCATATTTTTCCACTTTGCGTAATGCTGTTAATTAATGCTAATAATTTTCAAGAGATAAAATTATAAATTTCAACTTGCAGTGTAAATTTATTTTTTCCAACTTGAATTTGTTAACGTAAATAATTTTTGAGCTGAATTAACATTTTTTTAATGCAAATTATTTTCAACTTGCGTATATACATTTTTATTTTTGAAGCAAGTATTTATATATGTTGCGTAATTTTTTTTTTAATACGTAATGCAGGCAAAGACGCATTAAAAAAAATACATTTTTACAACTCTGCTTTAGATAAAGTAACAATTCAATGTATCGATGATTCTCTTCAATAGGTCAGTGATAATCGTGTTTACTCTTATCTTTACTTGTGCAAAACTTTAACTTATATCCGTCATTTGTCCTATCCAATCGGTCGATGTTAGTATCTCAACTACTTGTCTTCTTTTATAGATTTTAAATATCTATTTACATTATTAAATTACTTAAGAGCAATCCTAAAACTCGGATGAAAATATTTTGGTTAAAAATGCATCAAATCAAAACATCCCAAACACACCCTATTTATCTAAAATGACAGATATCCGCATTCTTCTTCATCTCCGCAAAGTCGTACGAGGTAGATATACGATTTACTTTATTTGATTTGATTTGATAAATAAATGCATCAACAAAAAGCAAAAAAAAAAAAACAGATATCTAATAAAAACTTACATCTTTATCTCCAAGTCTCTCAACTCGACAATAAAGAAACCCTGTCTGTCCCACTGTCACTGTGACATTTCGAGGTACATCAAAGTCAAAATATGGCAGGATACTTGAAGGAGACAATGTTGTTGACGTTGTTGTCATCGTTGTTGAATATGAACTTAACGATTCTGCAAAAATAAAAATAAAATAATAATAAATCTATTATTAGATGAATTTATCTAAAAGTTTATTTTTGGAAAAAAAAAACTATCTTTTGTATTTATATGAAATGTTTTTATTATGATGAGGATATATTAAATATTAAAGAGAAGATTCTCTGACTGTCTTTATTTATAGATACCGTGTAATAACATAAAAATAAAATATAAAAAAAATAAGCATTCAGAATAGGACGCAAAGTAGATTTGCATTTTTAAATCTATATACAAACAAAATGTATTTATTGTTTCAAAGAAAAGTGGATCAATTCTTTTTCTTTCCTTTCCTTCCAACAAAAAGAAAACTTTATCGAACGAACGGAAAAGTTTCACTTACTCGGAAATAAATGATGTGACTTGGCAGGCGAACTCTTTTTTTTTTTATTTACAAACAATAATAATTGAAATACAAAGATGCCATCATGCATGATGGAAGAGTGGAAGGGTGTAATGTAGGTCGTATGCATTGTGGGTGGGGGTGGGTATGCCTTCTTCCTGGATTTTTATTTTCTTGTTGATTTTAGCGGTATGCCGTTTTTTTTTAAATACATAAATAAAATTTTATAATACTTGAAACCTCAACCAAATAAAATCAAAATGGAAACCATATAAAGATACAGAGATTAAAGGGAAATGGTGGATGCATGGAGGCTGGTTGAAAGAGAGCTTATGGAATTTGTGTACCTCCACCTATGTATAGCATACATTAAATAATTCATCATGAGTGTTATCTCTGTTGAGCATTCAATGGAACTTCATACGATTATTATTGTTATTTTGTTTTTTTTTGTTATTGTTTTGTTTGGGGGATGGGGGAATTATCCTTTTGTTTTTTTTTTTACTTCACAATCATATAAAATGTATAACTCAAGTGAAGCACAACAATCTATAGCTATATGAAATTGTGGAGAGTAAGGTTTCAAAATGATTTTGTCAAAATTTAATATTATTTTATTCCTACGCTAGGTATGCAATATGTCTCCTTAAATGTACTATGTAGATTGTTACACATCTACTGAAGAGGATAAAAAAATAAAAATAAAATTTTAAGGGTTCTTATTTAAATAATTTATAAGGGGACAATAAAAATAAACTACATAGTTGAAATAATATACTTTCAGTTGAATATCGAGCTATCAAATGGAAACAAAAAGGTATTATGTTCCACATAATATTTGCATTCAATTACAATTACAATAAATTTGTTTATATTATTTGCTTGTTTGTACAATTATAACAGAAAAATCAAAATTTAAATTGATTTCAATAATACTTTCATTTTTACTTGCGACTATAGCTAGGTATAGGTATATGCAATATGCATATTTTGTGTTCGTGAATATATTCGAATATATTCGAGGTCTTACTATTTGTCTGTCCGTTGAAGTACAGCCGAAACAAGTTGGTTGATTTTCTAGAAACTTTTAAATTGGAAATAACGGTACCTGCCTATTTGCCTTTTTGGGAAATCACTTTTTTTTCTAAAACGGATACCTACAATATGTTTTTTTTTTTAGAAAAAGATTCTATAAATAGATATTGGCATACTTTTAATGAAAAAAAAATCCTAAAAACCTTCCATAGAATCATTTTTTTTTAAATTTTTTTAAAAATGGTTCATATGATTGTAATCAAAATGATTCTAAAATTTATAGAAAAATTTCAATGCCTACTTAAGTTTTCAAAAAAAAATTGTTTGAGTTTTCAAAAAAAAAATAATTTTTGAAAATTAAATATTTCAAAAACGGTTTGATAATAATACATAATACTATATTTAATAATACGAACAGAAATTAATTTTATTTTCGAAAATAATTGTACCTAACGAAATTTATGTATTGAATACTTTTGCATAAAAATTTTGATTATAATCAGATAGTTTTGAGAAAATCTTTAATCAACAGTAAACTCAAAAAATTTAGATTTTTTTTTCATTAAAAGTGAGCCCATATGTATATATTTTTATTTTTTTTTTTCTTTCAAAAAAATCATCGAAGCCGTTTTCGAGAAAAAAAGTCTTAATTTGCTTAAACGCCTAAAAATGTAAGGCCAGTTACCGTTATTTTAGATCTTAAGAACGTCTCGAGATACGGCCTTAAAAAATAACACTAAACACCATGTTTCAAGAAAATCCACCCAACTGTTTAGAATTTCGATTTTTTTACAAATCCAAATCTCGTCCTATAGTACGTATAGTCGCGAGTAAAAATCGAAACTACACTTAAGAGGTAAAGTCAATTTTGGTGTGATTTCCATGGTAGTCATTTTGATTGATTTTTTTTTTGAATTTTTGGTTTTGGTTACATACAGCTATGTATGTATGCTTTTAGGCTTCTAACTTTAAAATCAGGATTTCCATGAAAAAAGCTGTACACAAAAAAGAAAACTTCATAAAATTTTCTATGGAAATAGTTCATAAAAAATTCCTCTTACGATTCGCCAATGCACAACACTGACAGATACGCCATTTTTATTTTAGATTTAAAATCAACCCATTTATCAAATGACATACGTAAGATGTATAAAACTTGCAAAAACCTTTGGTATTTGTAACATAATTGATGAACATTGTTTTTTGAAAAGCCCTTTATTCATCATTAACGGAAAAATGGATTGCAATGAGTTTTTTTTTATTATTTAAAAAATACAGTGGTGGTCCCGTATAACGAATACCGATATAATGAATGATCGATATTATGAACTCTTTTTTCAAGTCCATTAGGCATTTTATAAAACGAACAAATAACGAATTTCAGAAAATAAAAAAAATACTGTAAATGTTTTAATATCTTTACTTTCGAAGACTGTATGATGTTTTTGTAACTAATAAGTCTATTTCCTTAAATGTTTCGTTATATGGAAACGAATTTAAATATGTTTTTTTTTAAATCTATTAGATAAAGTATTTATTTATTTTTTATGAATTATGTAATAAAATAATGAAAAATACAATTGTACTTTCCATTGATTTGTATGAAAAAAAAACGTTTCGATATAACAAATTGATTCTGGACATTATATCGTTCGTTATACTGGACCACCACTGTATTGCAAACCAAAATTTTCCAAAAATACAAAAAATATTTTTTCTTTTTTGGAATGCAATATTTGAAAAAACATACACAAATATTTTGGAATTTGGATTTAAAGTATATTTTATTATTATGTATTCATAGCTTGCCTACCAATTCTTTTTCCAAAAAACTTACAAATAAGTAAAAGCAAAAGCAAAAAAAATTAAAAATGGTTATTTTTGAAACGGTTAGTTTCTGCCAATTTGAATCAGAAAATTTTATCGATTCATCAAATAAAAGTTTTAAGGAAACTTCTATTTTCTAAAAACAAAAAAGTTATGAGCAATTTTGTAAAAGATTTCAAAATATATGAACCCGTCGATTTTTTTAGGTTTCTTTTTTAATTTTTACTTAATTAAATATTTTTTATAAAATTTATTGAATAATTTTTTCAAAAACTAAAATGTAATTCTATACACAAAGTGTCTTAAAATAGATTCTTAAATTTCCTTTTGTTTTTGAGTTATACTGAAAACCAGGGAGAATTTAGTATAATTTTTGAGGAAAAAAAACTTAAGAAAAAAAATTGTTCAAAGTTTCTTGTGAATGACTTGAACAATTTTCTTTCCTCAATACTAGCACGTTCCTTCAAGATACAGCCGTTCCAAAATCAATGCACTGCAGATTGCACAAGCACATAGGTACGCTATGCACATATTGTCAAAAACTACTTTTATGTACAAGTTTTCATTTTAAATGATTACAGTCTCAAAACTATAAAATCCTAAATACTTGCTTTTCAAAAAGAAAACCTATCTCTAATAGAGAATCCAAAAAAAAAAAAAATTATCTAAAAAGACATTATTCATATTGTCAAAAGCATACCTATACCAAAGAACTGATTTGCAATTTAAATGCCATCTTAGAATTTATTGAGAATATCAAAAGTCTCATTTCAATAGTCATTACTCTTAAAACTGGCAAGCGGATAACAAAGTTAAAATAAACCTATCTCCTTAAAGTCACAACCCAAAACCTCAACCTACTTTTTCGTCCTATATACGATATGCCTCTCCATGTTGTGATAAGCTTGAATGCGTTCATAAAAACAATTTATTTATTTTCTTGTTGTTTTCTACATCTTATTTACAATCGATTGTTATTGATAAAGGTTATATGTATGTGAACATTAAATAAATCATCAACAACAACAACAACAAAAAAAAAACATGGATAAAGATGTAAAGGTATATAAGTAGATAAGAAGATGCCTCTGCTTTGGCCTTGAGCCTTATGCCTGGGTTCATTGAAATTCCACAAATCTCGAATTCTTTTGAAAATTCAATTGTCCTGCTTCGCCAGTTCTGATCAATTATTCCAATTCGTTTTGATATAGGGCAGCATAAGGAAACAAAAAAGGACTTGATTTCTTTTTTTTTTTGTTATCCAAAGCTTAAGTTAACCTACTTGTTCCTTAAGTATTCCAGCAACGTAAAGTGTGTATATTATTCGCATGAAATAAAATTAAGTGGATATACTTATTACATGCTTGTGTTAGGGATGGAACAAATTTATAACACTACAGTGCTAGGTTAAGTGCGTGTAAAGTTCTAAGGACACGGTGCTTTACTTTCTTGAGAGATCATTTTATTACGATGTTACTTTAGAATTTAAAGGTTTAAGTTAAAAAAAAATAATTCGAGTATAGAGTTATTTTAACTATCGAAAGTTCTTGGAATTCATAAAATAGTCAGGTCAGAATGTGTAATAGCTAAATTTTAATTAACAGAAATTAAGAATGACATTGTAATCCATTTCTGTTGGAAATAAGTGTTAGGGATTTTTTTCTGAAGAACATCAACTTCTTATACACGAATGGAAGGATTTTTATCAAAGTTCACGTAAGTATTATTAAAAAATACATAATTTTGCTTTTAGGATGTTTTGGATTCGTAAAAACTGATCAAACCCGAGATTTTAATCAGAACTTACATACCTACATAACGACGATAGAGAGCCAGTAATTCTATTGAATTGTCTATCTGCTCGATCTAGAGCCTAAACTACTGAACCAATATTCCCTAAACTTTTTATAAGGATTTCAATGGAGGAAAAATTTATATTTTTCTAGGTCAAGAAATAACGGTATCTGTCATATAACCGTTGCGGCTCTAACGATTTGATTTCCTATGGATAAGAAATTAAAATTATTCCGTCAAATATATTTTTTCGAAAACCATATGGAACCAATGCCATAGCCAATATGCTCGGTGATTTAAGGAAAAGTAGAATGATTTTTGAAAAACTTATAAATTCAACTCGTATTTTGGCATCTTCATATCATCAATTAAAAAATTCAAATTATATCTTTTTTTAGAAAATATCTTATTCATACTTAAAATTGCTCCTGATAAAGTTAGATATTTAAAAAAAAAACACTTTCAAATAATTCTTTTTAATTTTTATTGCAACTTTATACGAAATTTTTGAAAGATACCGCTCTTCATTGTATCGTTAAATGTAGGAAAACTTTATGTTGTTGGCCCTTGCAAAGCTGCTTTCATCAACTTTGAAAATGGGAGTACATCTGACTTTCTTTATGCAGTACGAGCATATTTTTTTTTTCAAGGCTATGATGAAATCCAAAGTGGGGTTGGGCAAGGCTGTGTACTGTCACCAATGCTGTTCCTGTTGTTATAATGCATGCAGCTTTCTTAAATGGAACTCAACAATACTTGAAATGGTTGAAAATTTTCAATATCTTGAGAGTTCTATTTGGCGGAACCGACCTAAATATTGACTGCCGAATCAGTAAAGCACAAACTGCATTCAAAATATCGAAGAAAAACTTTTTAAGCTTAAATGCGTCCTTAGTAAACACAGCTTTTTTGTTAAGATAAAATTTGGTTCGACAACATTTGTTTTCCTTTGGCTTAAATAAAATAAGTTCATTTTATAAAAAATTATTCCCTTGTCGTGGCGTAAAGATCAAGTAAGTGCTTCGACATTTTTGTCTGTCTGACTGACTGTACCTAGACCTACAGCCTAAACTACTGAAGCGATTTTCTTCAAACTTTGGACATAGGGTTTAGGGGAGACTGCCTAGAGGGGAAATCGACATTTTTTTTAGCTCCAAAAACACCGGTACCTGTCATATTACCGTTTAGACAATACATTTTTATCTCGAAAACGGGTCTGACGATTTTGATGAATTTTTTAAATCGGGTGTGTCAAGCAAGCTCAATAATTTAGTCAAAAAATAAATCTTCAGTTTTAAGATTACACTTATTTTTTGGCTTATTTTATCAATTCAATAATGAATTTCAGGGTTTTTTTTTTCATATTTTTACTTGTAACTATAATCGATAGGAAGTAAGTTGGTAATATTGTATTTTTTTTTTATTTGACTTTAAACCCAAGATGTTATCGCACATAGGAGCAAGTACGTGCAACCCACTCATGCATTTTATTTTCTGTGTTCTCGCCCTGTAACATAATCTCAAATATTCCAATTTTTTTTTTAATTTTAGAAAAGAAATATAACACAAAACTTATGATAGAATTTGTTTTGAACACCTACACAAAAATATATTTTTTTGTCATGTAAGTTATATTTTTGTTTTTGAAACAAAACAAATAAATTTGGCTCTTCTTCTCATATGGGGACATTTACTTTATAACACTATTTTATTTCCCACGATTATACTTACGTATGAATTTACATAAGTATACGAGTATATGAATGTTTTTGTAAACTTATGTACATATTATTTGTTTTGTTCCCATTAAAAATAATTGTTATTTGTTTTAAATTTTTAACGTTCGTCTATCTATATAATAGGAAGTTGTTGGATGTTTGTAAATACACATAATGTTGGAAGGTAAATAGGTTAAGAGTGTTTTATATTTATAGATAAGTGCCATTTTTGTTTTGCTTATATTAATAAAATAAATGCATATTATAACCTTTTGAGTCTCCACTTAAGGGAAAACTAACCTGGCCAGCAATTATTTGCAAGAGTTCAAGTAGGTACTTCATTAATATTACAACGAAATGTATTTGATATATAATATGCATGCAATGTTAAAGACTTTAAAAATTATAACTAACATATAGGTATATTTATGTGCTAGGAAGATGTGTACAGTGGAGGCACACCATATAATTGGCATACTAATGGGGTGCAAAAAATTGATCCTATGCCTACGGCTCAATTTCCCATAGTCAGTTGTTGACTTCGTTTTCAACCCAAAAGAATTTTCCTTTTCAGTTTTTCAGTCTTAATTAATATGAAAAAACAATACCACTTTTTTCTCGTTCAGTTTCATTCAAAACACCCTGTATATTGGACTTTGGATAATTTTTTGTATTGTTCGAGGTTTTTTGGCGTTGAGTGGTTTTTTTTGGTGTAGTGACATATCTCCTAATGCACTTACGTATGTTCCATTTGGAAAGGACATTAGTCCATAATTGAATTATAGAACATAAATCCAAATTGTTTTTTTTTTTTAAAGAGAGACATAAGTCCATAATATTGTATCACATTATTTTATTTAAAATATTGATGAGGTATTAAGATTTTTTAGAAATTATTTACAAAAAACTCGAATATTGACAGTAGTTTTTTATAAGGTTTTTTTTTTTGTGATAGCTACCAGCATGTGAACCGTGTATACCCCACTTTTTGCTTTTAAAAATTTTCGATTTGAATATGGTTGCCAATATTTTATCATGTCAAGAAATTTTGGAAGAAATATAAATAGGTATGTACATAGGTGAGACATACATAAGTCCATAAATCATTTGTATGGTCTTATGTCCCACTTCATTTTTAGTTCATTATCAAATTATGGAGTATTTTTCCACTTGAGTGGGACATAAGTCCATAACGACTCTATTTATTATGGAGATATGTCAATGCACCGTCACTGCGAGAATTACAGTAACAGCCAAATAATTTTTGTCAGCTTTTTTTTTTTGCAAAATCTTAAGTTTTTAAAAAATGACTTCACAGATCTTTTCATCATCATCGGCTCGACAACCGGGGTCCGGTCCTGGCCTCCTTCAACAAGTCTCTCCACCTATCCCGGTCTTGAGCCGACGCCATCCAGTTGCGCACCCCAAGGCTTCGGGCGTCCTGGTCTACGCCATCTCTCCAGCGCAAGCATGGTCTACCACGCTGCCGTCTACCATAGAATGTACCACAAAGGACTTTCCGAGCAGGTTCCTCTTCACTCATGCGAGCTAGGTGCCCTGCCCACCGGAGTCTACCGAGCTTAATTTTTGTCACTATGTCTGCTTCAAGGTAGATTGCGTACAATTCATGATTGTACCGTCTCCGGAATCGCCCTTCCTCACGTATGGGGCCAACAATTCTCCTTAAGACTTTTCTCTCGAACGCGGCTAAGAGGTCGGAGTGTCTTTTGCTAAGCACCCAAGTCTCGGATCCATACGTGAGTACTGGCAGGACCATGGTCCTGTACAGCAGCAGTTTTGAAGTTATGGTGAGATTTCTGGATTTGAAGAGCTTTGACAGACTATAGTAGGCTTTGTTGGAATTGAGCAGCCGCCCGCGTATTTCTTCTTCTATATTATTATCGGCTGCTACTATTGACCCAAGGTATTTAAAGGATTGCACCACTTCAAATTCGTGCTCCGCTACCTTGATTGTTTGACCAACTGTTCTTCTCGCATTCGACGCCACCATGTACTTTGTTTTACCTTCACTAATGTGCAGCCCCAGATTTTGTGCCGCCTGCTCGATCTGGATGAAGGAATCGTGTACAGCTTGTTCGGTTCTTCCGATGATGTCAATGTCGTCTGCGTAAGCCAGTATCCGGCTGGACCTGTTGACGATGGTCCCTCTTGTTGCCGTGCCAGAGTCACGGATTGCTTTCTCCAACGCCAGGTTGAAGAGGAGGCAGGCCAAACCACCCCCTTGTCGGAGTCCATTAAATATGTTGATTGGTCTAGATAGCAATCCGGCTATTTTTACTTGGCTTGTTACGTTGGTCATGGTCAACCTACAAAGTCGTGTCAGTTTATTTGGGATGCCGAATTCTCTCATGGCTTTGTAAAGTTCTACCCTGGCTATGCTATCATAGGCGGCCTTAAAGTCTATAAACAGATGGTATGTTGGGATGTTAAATTCTAGACATTTTTCCATCGCCTGCCTAAGGGTAAAGATCTGATCAGTTGTTGATTTGCCTGGAGTGAAACCACACTGATATTGGCCGATTATGGTTTTAGCATATGGGGCTATCCGTTCTTGTAGGATAGAGCAGAGTATCTTATAGGCGGTACTCAACAAAGTGATACCTCTATAATTGCTGCACGTTGTGACATCTCCCTTCTTATGTATGGGGCAAATTATACCTTTTCGCCAGTCTTCTGGCATTTCTTCCTGCTCCCATACGTGCACTATAATATCATGAATTGCTTGGCGTAAGGCTGGCCCGCCGTGGTGGAATAGTTCGGCTGGTATGCCATCGGCTCCCGGGGCTTTGTTTTTCTTAAGCCGGGCTATAGCCTTCTCAACCTCTTCTATGCTTGGTGGCGGTAACATAGGGTACTTGAAGTAGTGGAGCCTCTACTTCTGCAGTGAGCTGACCATTTAGCAATTCATTAAAGTACACTTCCCATCGCTCCAGTATGCTTTGGGGATCGGTGATCAGATTTCCCTCTCCGTCCTTGCAGTAAGTGCAGCGTGGTGTGTACTGCGTCATGTTTCGGACGGATTGGTAGAACTTCCGCGCCTGGTGCGGACCTCGCTCTCGGCTTCTTTCTAAATCACAGATGATGTTCTTCTCCCAGGCTGATTTTTTCTGTCTGTGAAGCCGTTTTTCTATTCTTCTGAGCTCTTTATATTCATCTTCGCGTGCCCGCGTTCTATGAGATTGTTGCATTGCTCGGTACGCAACATTCTTACGTTCAGTCGCTAGCTTGCATTCATCATCAAACCAGTCGTTCCGACTTCTACGACTGCTGCCTAAGATGGAATTGGCAGTACAAATGACAGTGTTTTTAAGGCGTGTCCACTTCTCATCTACGCCCAGCATACTGGCTCCAGGACTTACTCTCCCTGGATCGAGTGGTTCTAGGGCGAGTCCTAACGCAAGTCCAAAGGTGTTACTGGTGTTTTCATTGCGTAGTGCGGCCGTGTTGATTCGAACCTGATCGGCGGATGCAATACGTCTTCGCAAGGCAATCCGCCCTCGGAAAACCATACCAACAAGATAGTGATCCGAGTCGATATTGGCACCTCGGTACGTTCGTACCGTCATCAAGTTCGAGTAGTGGCGACGGTCTATCAACACGTGGTCAATTTGGTTACGAGTGGCTCCATCAGGTGATACCCAGGTGGCTTTGTAGATATCTTTACGCGGGTACCTGGTACTCGCAACGACCATGTTTTTCGATGCTGCCAATTCTAGGACTCGAAGTCCATTGTCATTAGTGTTCTCATGCAAACTATGGGTGCCTGCGTAATGCCTGAATACCGGCTCCCGACCTATTTTAGCGTTCAAATCCCCAAGGATGATTTTAACATCATACCTTGGACAGGCATGGAGGGCCCTCTCGACTTGTTCATAGTAAGTCTCTTTATCTTCGTCTGAGGACTCCTCCGTAGGTCCGTGAACGTTAATGAGGCTGATGTTCTTGAATTTGCCTCGCACGCGAAGGGTGCATAGCCTTATTCGCTTATAGCGTTAAAGCCGATGACGGTAGACTTCATTTTTTCGCTGACCAGGAAGCCTACCCCGAGCACATGGTGTTTTGTATGACAGCTGTAATATAAGTCATATTCTTTCTTTTGCAAAACACCATTCCCTGTCCATCTTATTTCTTGCAGTGCTGTTATGTCAGCTTTATATTTTGACAGGGTATCGGCTAGCTGCTGAGCAGCTCGAGCTCTATAGAGCGATCGTACGTTCCATAAGAAAATTCGTAAATCGTTGTTCCGTTTTCGTTGCAAGGGTTGTCGTCGTGAGATCAGTCCGTTTCCGAGGCTTGTTGACGGTCTCGTAATTCACAGATCTTTTGCCCAAATTAATATTCAGCAAAAAATCAGTATATTTTTTTTTTTAATTTTGATCTTTTGATAATTTTTTTGTTTTTCAAAATATGGGAGCTACTTTTTTTTATTTTCAATTTTTTTTCAAAAACTTGTTATTTATTTGATTTTGATCATTTGTATGGATCAACCAATATTTTTTTGAATTTGAATTTTTCAAAAATTCAAAACAGTTTTCTGGATTTCTCAAAAAGTTTTGCAAAATTTTATTTTATTAAAATTTTTTTTTTAAATGATTAAAAACGATTTTTTTCAATGATACGAGTATTGTAGCACATGAATACATATTTTTCTACAGTCCGAAAGAACATTTTTAATCAAGTTTTAAGCAAATCTATCGTTCAGTGTGTTATGGCCTATAGGCCAACATAGATACTAGGTGACCAGCTTACCTATGCTCATGCAAAGTTCAGACACAGACAAAAGGATTTTTGTTTTTGTTTTAATGTTATTAACTTTTTTACAGAAACGAACAATCACCGGACGGTTTAGACATATGTACATAAGACGAAAACCACATTTTCAGCCTGCCCAAAAATCTCAAAATATATTTTGTATTTACATTTTTTAAACCCACGCGTTAATTTAATTCAATTTAAAGAAATAATTCTTCCGACACCCACTGGATGTTACTTTAAATTTCATTATAACAAACGACCATCTTCGTCGACATAAAATAAATAAAAAACAAAATCCCGACTTTATGTCCATATTATAATAAAAGCAAAAAAAAAAAAAAAAACAAAACTCTGCAGCGCCACACTGCTAACTGGAATGATAATGATAATCCAATGGGCGTCACCTCGTCATTCATGTCAATTATCCTTGATGCGAAGACGTTGAAATGGGAGGTGTGGGTTGTCGTGTGTCTTTACGAAATAATGTCATTCAACATTTTTCCATTGAATAAAATTGTATTTTAAAGCCCTCATTAGTTAGTGTATTTTCAATTGTTCGCTCCTGTTCGTATACATACTCGTAGCTCGTAGGTCCTGTGAAGCTATGCTAATTCTCATCACACCTCTCTAAGTGCTAGCGTGTCATTATGGTTCATAGCTACTGTGCGTCATTTTAGAAAAGAAAAAAATACTGTTAGTCTGGTTTCCTTATCCTGCGCATTTTCTTCTCGTATACCTATATGTACATAATTTCTGCCATCTTTGCATTTATATAAATTTCACTGATGGAATAAATTAAATGAAGCATTCATTTTGGATCTGTTTTACTTGTTCCGTTCACACTTCTTCTTCGTGGAGGAGTTTTCTTTTGTTAAAATTAGAACGTCTGAAATTTTGTATTTTTGGTTTTCGTCATCAAGTTGTTGTTTTGGGATAGTATTTTTTTTTTCATACTAAAAAGGACATCAGCAGTATTTTTATTTTTTGTCGTCAAGGAGTTATCTCGTGTTTATAATAATAATTGTTATCAAACATTTATTTTTATTAGTCCTGGTATATTATAATATCTCGGTGATTTATGAAAACCGAAATTGAATTGCTCCTTCCAATGTCACACCAGGCCCGATGAAAGTAAATAATAAAAAAAATTCCTGCGAAAAGTCCTTCGATGAAAAAAGCCCACAAAGTATGAAATAACGTACGCTCGGGGATCCATATTTCCATATTTTTTTTTGTAAATGGTAGAAGTAGGAAGTGATGGGCTTTTAGCAATTTACTTTGAACGTGTAATTTAAAAGAAGAACAAAAAAAAAAAAAAAAAAGTTTTCCTCAGCTTTTATTTCCTGCTGAAGTCAGCAACGGTTCGTTGGCCCCTATATACCGCTACACCGCTACCACAAGCTAATTTAATTCCAAAGAAATTATAATTTGCGATGGGAGCGAGAGTTTAGAAAACTTCCTTATCAACGGTATCAAAATAGATCTGATGGGCTGAGCTGTGCGTAGGAGTTGTTGTAATATTATAAAAGGACAAAATTGTGTGAAGTTTACTTTAAGTGAAATAATTGAATAATTTTAAAGAGATTGCCTTATTAAGTTGAGCGGACTGTGTTATAACTTCTAGAGTGAATTTAAATTGGGGTGATTTTTTGGTAGATATATGTTTTAAAACTATACACAAGGATAAGGTCTGCGTCATTAATTATAATAAGATAAACCGATTATTCCTATATAACATTTTTGGTTTATTGTAAATATTTTTGTTGCTTGACTTCGTCATAATTATGCCAGCTGCGAAGATTATGAGAACGAAATTTTTTTTTCAGTTTTGACTTCCGTAACTAATTATAATGTACTTACAATAGGAACACGAGATTTAGATCAAATTTAGCATAACTTTGATGGGGAAGAAGAAAAAAAGTGGATTTTGGAACTTTGTTTGCCTGTCAGCTTGTCTGGGCAGCAGCGGCGCACGGCGACAGCCTTAGTGGGTGGCCTGGAATTTTTGAGCAATTTCCACGGGGGTATTTTCATTAACCGAACAACCAAAAATAACGGCGGTTTCTGAAAAGCTGTATTTTATTGTCTTTTTATAAAATAAAACGTAGTAAAGGAATTTCCAATGTGAAATGTTATTTTGACTAGCCCGCTATTTCAGTAGTTGTCACTTTTGAAGCTGTAATTTGTTCACTTTTGACAAGTAGAATCAACGACATTAATAATAATGGAACGATTCACTCTTCAACAACGCATTGAAATTATGAAAATTTGGCAGAGACGGTTCGTAAAACTAAAACATTTTTTGGTCGTCGTGAAGCACCTTGTCGGGCCGCGATTCCGAAATCGGTTGAAAAATTTGAGCTATGGGGACAAGTAAGCGATGTGAAGAATAAAAACCATGCATGTCGATTTATTATTGAAAAGCCTCTTCATCCTCAACGAGTGACTGTTTGGTGCGGTTTATATGGTCCGGTGGGGTCATTGGACCTTACTTTTTTCGAAAATGAGGCTGGAGCAACACCTACGGTGAATGGATGCGATATTGAGCGATGATTGATAATTTTTTATGGCTGGAACTGGATGGTATTAATCTGGACAACGTTTACTTTCAACAAGATGGCACTACGTGCCACACAAGCAACAAAACCATTGATCTTTAAACGGGAAAAGTTTCCGGACCGTACTACGAGTGTCTCTCGAAGACGTGATCCTAATTGGCCACCGAGATCTTGTGACTTAGCACCTTGCGACTTCTTCCTTGGAGGCCACGTGGAAGATAAGGTCTACGCCATCAGCCCAGCTCGATTCAAGACCTCAGAGATGGAATTCATGAAGCTATTGAGGGCATAGAGCAGCCATTTTGCGATTTGGTGATGCAAAATTTCAGTCGTGGGAGCCATTTGGCGGATGTTGTTTTCCATTATTAATCGCATATAAATGGCAATGTCGGAAAACGTAAACTGATCAACAAGTGAACTGGTCAGCAGACAGAAGATATGTTATCAAGGGCTGATGATACCTGGGTAACCGAGTACCTGGGTAGACGATTACCCGGGGGGAATCATCAGCCCTAATCTAATCCACACGCAACTCATAACACCAGTCTAAGCTACAGGTTCCCAGTTTGGTTACCCATCTCCAAATCAGCATCAAAACAACTTCAAATATTTGAGCAGAAAATTGTGAAGATCTGCACATCTGGATTCAAGTCCCGTATATCATGGCCGTATATCGGCAATAACACGGCGAATGTTGTCCTCCAATAAAGCGGTGAAACGTTTTGGGCCACAGAAAATAGTCTAGCGGCGTTAAATCACCCGATCTTGGGGAGCAATTAACGGGTCCAAAACGTGAGACTATGAGGTTACCAAATGTTTCCTTCAATAAATCAATTGTGGCACGAGCTATGTGTGACATTTTGTGACGTCTTGTTGAAACTTAAGATTGTTCAATTGAGGAAATAAAAATTCAGTAATCATGGCTCTATAGCGGTCAACATTGACTGTAACGTTCTGGCCAGCATCGTGCTTCCACCAGCCCATAAACAACACCAAATAGTCAGTTTTTCACTCCAAATACAATTTTGTACGATTTGGTGTCAGTCTATTCATGTTGCAATGCCAAACCAGAATAAATGACCGCGAGTTAAAAAAGTGTTGCCAACGTAACATTCTACACATCTAAAAAAAAAAAACATAGTTACAGAAAGATGTAAATTAATTTTGACAATTTCCAAAATTTTGTTACCGGTGTTGTTAAGTAAAATCAATAAATTAAAGTATTTCACTAATTTAAACATTTTCCCAAAAAGAAATCTCATTTCGCAATACAAGTTTACCTACATCCTTCATTTTACTGTCATCAGTTGAGCACATTCAACGATTTTGATTATTGACATAAGATGTAGAGAGAAAGGTAGATAGATACATCTACCTTCTCTTCTTACACTTCACACAAAACCACTTAATCAGAACTTAGATTCCAGATGTAGAAGAATTTGATGAGAAACTTATTACCATTCAAGAGTCAACACCAACCCTTGAAAGCAATTAAGTTTAGCACGCATTAAGGCCAATTGCCACAAATTTCAAATGCAAAGGATATGATTTTACATATACGTCGTCGTCGTCGTATAGGTATATGAGAAAATACACCTTTAACGACCAAGGACCCAAAAGGACCAAAGAATAAGAAAAAAAAAATATACCTACAAAACAACAACAAAAAACATTCAAAATGGAAACAAGTAGTTTAGATTGGGAGTCCTAGGTACAACTTTTTGCTGCCAACAGGCATATCCTTCCTACGTGACTGTAATATATCAGGTACCATGAAACAAGACTGCCAACGGTGTCAAAGCCCAGAAAATTGACGAAAAAAAAAAACGGAAAACAAAAATAAAGCGGCAGATTGGATTCTTAAGCTATGTCACGTATCAATAGTGGCACAGACTAGGATTCTTTTCATTAAGTTCTTTTTGCCAAATAACTTTTATTTCCCTCAAACGTTTAATAACAATAAATAAATTAAATTGATACAACAACCAACACAAAAATACATTTCAGATTTTCTGCTAGATTAAAAAAGGAAACACATTTTCGAAAATATTTTTTTTTTTTTTCAATATTTTAAGCTTGACATGAACAATATAGTTTATTTTATTAATGTACAATGTACACATTAAAAAAAAGTTTTGAGGAAGTAGATTAAAGCTTTCACATTGATTCTTGATCATCACAGCCTGTCCTAAAAAATAAGAAAAATCTATTAATTTTTCAGATACCTGTAGTAGGTGTAGAGATATGTTTTTGTCCGACAAATATTGACAAGGTAAAACATTCAATTAATATAAAATAAACTGCCTGAGGTATGAAATTGAAGGTAAAGCAATTACCCTGTCTGTTTACGAAAAAATACATTTAAAAAAAACTGAAGAGATTATATAATAATGGGAGGTAAAAAGATATAGATTCTGTGAAATTCAAGTAGCTATTTTCATAATGGAGGATGTCGAGGGCATCCTTAACGTAGGTTAACTTAAGTAGATATAATAAACCTAAGAAGGGATAAGATAATATTGAATAAACAAAATTGTTGATTTTAAAACAAAAACAAAATACTCTTCATGTTTTAAAGATTTTATATTTATTTATATGAATTATGGAGAAGGACAAAGATGCACCTTGTTTGGCCATAAAATAAAATTGCCAAATAATCTATTTACCTTAAATAATAATATTTCAACTGCCAACGTAAAGAGATAAATAAGAATGTTAAAAATTAATTTAAGCACAAAAAGTGCGTATACGCCATAGTGCACCACTTTTATATCATCATCACTTAAAAAGTTTGACTTTATATGGAGTTTATTAGAATGTCCAAGTTATTTGCAAAGCAGTTAAATTGCAGACATTTTTATTTGCCTGCAGCGCCACCTGTCGGATCATTTTGTGAATTTGGTAGGAATCAAACCTTTTTCACCCAAATCAAAATAAATGACATATTTTAATAGAATAGAAACACAAATAAATACAAAATGGGGTCTACGTGATATACTTATATCGTATATCGTAAGCTGCGTTGGAGCAATATTTTTTTATTTAATTAATTCTGATTTTTAAATGTGTAAACATTTGCTTAGGGTGGTTAAGATTTTAAAGGTGGTTATTTGAACTCATATTTCATTAAGTTTCCACATTAACAAACATTTTAATTAAGGAATTCATAATCTAAGTTACGGAAATAGAAATCAAATTGATTGACAGAACCTTTTAAAGTTAACCTTAATTTAAAAAAAAGTTTTTGGAGGTCGAGAACATTGATTCTATGCAATAAAATCCAGTTTTTCAATAAATAAATTCTTAAAAATACGTTAAACCATTTTTTAGTTTTTGTTTTTAATTCATTATGTTTTTTTATCTATTTTTTTTGAGTACGAACATGTTTTCCACAATTTTTTTTCTGTTTGACAAGTTTTTATTTTTATAAATTTTTCGAAAAAAAAATGTTTATGTTTTATTATTTTTTGACAAAATTTATTTTTGTGAACACGTAAAATACTTCTGATCAAAAAAAAATTTTCTATTGGCACCAACTAGTTATAAATGGTATTCAAATCAAAAATTTTAATGTTTTATTTATTTCAGTGTAAAAATCTTTTCGTTTCATATTTCTAAAACATTAATATTCAGTTCTAAAATAAACTTATTTTTTTTTAATAAATGTCTTGGAATTTTGATCGACCAGTTATGGAGAACACATGTAATTTTCTAAAAAATGAATCTTGTAAAAATCAATTTTTTTGTTGAAAACTTGAGTTTAACGATTTGATCGAAGTTTTCGATAAATAGCATCAAATGGTTTTCTGACACAATCCAAAATATTTTCGATACAAATTAATTCTAGGATTAAAAACAACAGTATAACTATATAAAGGAAATAAGTCGAAAGGCCGCATGTATCAAATTTTCAAATGTTTTTTTTAGATATGTCAAAATTTCTTAAAAAATTCGATTTTTAAGTCGAACAGTTTTAAGATTTTAAAAAAATGTTTCGCGTTGTTAGTGCACCTTTAACAAATGAAAGATACAAAATGTTAAGGTCAAAATGTCATCAAAATTGTAATTTACCAAAATAATGCTAGCTAATGGCAAATAAGGTCCAGTTTTTTTTCAGGGGAATTGTTTTCATTTCATTAAAGTTTTTGATTCTTTATATTAATTTATACGATTTTATTAATTTTCATCCAAACTTATATAAAAAAAATAAGTTTTTAAAAATTTAGAATTTTGATTTCTTTGAATTGCTGAAAAAATATATTTTATTTTTATTTTGAATTTTATTATTTTATAGAAATATCCTTGTTTAGTGAGCTATAAACATAAAGTTTTTACTTATTAGCAGTTAAGCAAAAAAAAAATTAAAAGAGAAGAACCTCTGTTTTCTAAATTAATTTTGACAAATGTTTTAAAGGATGAAAATAAAGAAAAAAGTGGTATCATATTATGGACTTAAATGAAGGGTTTTTTCGACAGCGATGCTACAAAAGTAGAGCGACAGGAACAGCAAACGACGTCATATTTCTTGCCGCTCTTTTGACATTTCTCTTCAGTAAAGTTTGCCATTTCATGAGGGAAAAATATACGAGCCAACAACGAGTCAAATTTATTAAAATTTACTACCGAAATTCGGAGTCAGTGGCCTCAACGTTAAGAGCGATACGTCCAATTTATGGTCGTCATAATTGTCCTATAGCGATGAGGCTCATTTCTGGCTGAATTGCTTCGTCAATAAACAAAATATATGGTATTGGTCAGGCAGAAATCCACACGATGGGCCGGCGGCTTCTTTGGGCCGTACTTCTTCCGTGATGATCAAGACCGGCACGTTACTGTGAATGGGGATCGCTACCGTTCAATGATAACCGAATATTTTTGGCCCCAATTGGATGATATGGACTTGGAGGACATGTGGTTCCAACAGAACTCCAATATTCATGAATGTCACAATCAATTTATTGGAAACCAAGTTTGGAGAACGTGTTATCTCACGAAATGGTCTTGGCCGCCTCGGTCGTGCGATTTGACGCCGTTACACTATTTCCTGTGGGGCTACGTCAAGCCTATGGTCTATGCCAACAAGCCAGCGACGATTGATGAACTTCGTACGAATATCGAACGTGAAATTGCAGCAGTATCGGCCGATTTATGCTTGAAAATCGTCGAAAATTGGGTTCAACGTTTGGACTTCTGCAAGCGTGCCCGTGGTGGCCATGCAAAAGAAATCGAATTCCATACACAATGGCATCAAACGTACTTTCACAGGAATAAAGAATTGATATGCAAAACCGTTTTTGTTTTATTTATTAAAAAAAACTTTTGTAGCGCTCTTATTGAAAAACCCCATATATCCATTGTATTTGTTTAAAAACAGGATATAACATATTTTCAACCTTTACTTCAAAAATTTAGGGCTGATTTGGTTGTTGATTAAGATGACTTATAAAAAATTCTAGTTTGAGTAGAGCTTATTTCCGCTACCGTATCGAGACAAGATTGACAATTTCGATTTTTACCAAGATATGGCCCACCTAAAATAAAACCCGTTCAAACGATCTTCTATGTAGGCCCAGGCAAGGCATAGCCAGGGTTGTTGCGGTATGTACCGGACATTAGCCTATAGGAGTACATGCAGCGAAATTGGGCATTCCTCACAAACCGTTTTGCCGTAGTGAACAATGCGAAAGAGAAACGCTAATCAATTTCCTCTGCAAATATCCTGCTTTGGCAAATTTTAGAATGCAATCCTTTCGAAGGACATTCTTTTACGACCTCAATGAGCTATCTGAGACGAAGATCAGAGATCTGATTCTCTGTAAACCTTTCCCTTTCAATCATAGGTCAAATTAGTTATGTTATCAAAACGGCGCACTACAGCACCAATTGGATCACAGGCTAGGTTGCCTTTGAGATCACCATTTCTCTCTACCTACCAAGATGGAAAACCAATATTCTGCCTTGGTCTTTTCACGTGGCTTAGCACTCATTTTGATCAATTGAACATTCAATAATTCAGAAAAAGAAATTTGAAGCTCTTTAACGGTTCTTAGTTATTCAAAAAACATATGCCAAACATACCAAGCAAAAAAAAAATAATTAAAAAATTCTCCTGCTCGTTTTTGAAACAGGAACCTATGGAAATTGCAAACAATGGATTTTTAAAAATATATAAAAAATTTTTTATAATTTTTATAAATTCTACCGAAGTCAATATTTACCACCTGGGTTTTTCAAAGGAACGATATTCTATAAATTTGTTTTAATTACTCATTAAAACAACCGCAAATTGATTTTTTTGTTTAAAGTCTTTTCAGTACACATATAATGACGTTATTAACTGTTTAATAAAATCCAAACAATTTTTATATATGTATATAGTTAAGGTGATGAACGAAAAAGGTATCAAAAACGGCAGGCATAAACACACGTGCATAGTTATGTGAACCAATCTTTGGAAACTCAAAACGTCAAAATCAATAGAATTCAGAAAATTGTAACAGACGTAATAACTTTCAATGGGAAGTTAATTAAATCTTATTGATTTTTTTTTTGCATTATCAAAATGCATTCTACATAGATATAAATCACCTATGGAGCACCGTTATATCACAAGTACCTATAAAACATTGTTTATATCCAAAATTATGATGTGTTAACGTTTTAATACTTTTGAATAAAATTTTATATAAGTATCCCCCGTGGCGCAACGGCGGCGGCGGCGGTGTGATGCCATGGCACTTTTTTTTTTTTAAACAAAATTTATTCAAAAGTACATTAAGTGTCTTTAAAATATGCCTCTTTTGCAAATTTCTTCAACGACTTCGTTTCCATGTTACTAAGTTACTGGCGGAAATTGGTTTGAGTTGTACACCACTTAATGGTCTTACCAAAAATTCAATTCAAAAACTTTCCAACTCAATCTTTGTTAAAATATATAGATATGTTGATAAACCAAAAAAAAATACAAAATACTTAACACGGGTATATCAAGGTTAACATTACGATGGCAATGGATGAAAAATAAGATACTTTCTTCACGTTTCGTAGCTGTAATATCAATAAAACATTTTTTTTTTTCTTTTTTTTTTTTGCATCAGCACCAACCTAACGAAGAAGAATTTCCTTAATTTATACGACGAAGACCGGGAAAAAAAAGGATACATAGATTTTTGGGCGCGCTGGCTGGGAAGAAATTGTATACCATCCGCTCCCTCCTTCTTCGTCATCTGAAATCCTGTAAATTAGATTTTTTTTTTGTTTTCAACAATCATGACGCCTAAGGGGGCAAATCATGGATTTGAAAAAAAAAATATACTGACCACTGCCGATGAAACTTCTGTTAGATTTTAAATAAATGTATGTTGGCTACTTTTCTTTCGAAATTTTTCGTTTTCGTAATATTAGGTTTTTGGAATTTCGATATCTTCAATTTTGAGAATTGTTGGGTTTATGTGTTTTGTTGTATTGATTTGAATTTTTCAGGAATTCGGGATTTTGGATTTTCTGATTTTTTAATTCAAAATTTAAGGTTGGAACTTAGGGTATCTTCGGTTTTCTGGCTTTCAAGATTTTGTGGATTTTGAGTTTTTAGTTCAAGATTTCGGGCTTCTAAACCTTGAGTTTTCGAAATCTTTTGTTTTTGTGGATTTGGGTTTTGTGGATTTTAAATCTTCAGGATTTTGGGTTTTCAGGATTTTGTGTTATGTTTTACAAGACTTTGTGTAAAGGGAATTTGAGCTTTTGTGAATTTGGGGTGTCTGGATTTTTATTCACGATTGTAAGCTTTTAGGATTTTTGTAATTCGAGATTTTGAGTTTGACCTATGTTTTCAGGATTTCAACTTTTTGGAATATTGGATTTTCAAGATTTTTATAATTCGAGTCAAAAAACCCAATACTCAAAATGATTTTTTGGTTTTTTTCGCGATTTTAAGTTTTCGAAAACTTGATAGTTTTGGGTAAACTTGGGTTTTATAGATCTAAAATTTTCAGGATTTTTCTATTTTTGTAATTCGATTGGACTTTAGGACTTTAGGTTTTCGTCTTGAATTTTCTAGATTTTAAGCTTTTAGAATATCGGATATTTTCAAGATTTTGAATTTTTTTGAGATTTTTTATTTTAATTTTTTCGAATTTTTTATTTTCGTAGTCCGAGAATTGATTTAACGACTTTGAGGCCTTGGTTTTTTTTTATTTTAAGTTTTCCAGATTTTCTGAGCTTTTTTAGTTCGTGATTTCGGGATTAAGCTTTTTCTATTTGTTTTTGAACTTGGGTTTTCATAAATGTGGGTTTTTTTAGTCAGATTTTGAGTTTTCGAGATTTTGGATTTTCTGGATTTTGAAATACTAGATTTTGTGTGACTGGGTTTTCGGTATAGGTATTGGATTTTCGTTAATTTCGAGTGTTTTGGATTTTAAATTTTCGGGTTTTCAAGATTTTGAAATTACAGGATTTTTGTAATTAGAGATTTCATGAGTTTTGAATTTTGGAAACTTAACGTTTTTTTTTGTTTTTTGAATTTTGGGTTTTTGTGTAGTTCGTCCCGGTATTTTTGATTTTCAGCATTTTTGTATTTCGAGATTGTAGGCTTCGAGATCTTTGGCTCACGTGAATTTTGGGTATTTTAATTTTTAATTTTTGGGAATGTATAATGTATTTCGATTCGTGGAGTTTTACAATTTAATTTGAAATTTCGAATTTTGGTATTTTGGGTGTTTGCGAATTTGTGTTTTCAAGATTTTTACCTTTCCGAATTTTTTGGTTTTCTGATAACGCTTACCAATTATTCAAATATTTTTTTATTATTTTTGAATTTCGAGACATTAACGCCAAACAACAAGTAGATACATGCAACCACTCCTTAAACCTAAACTTTTTTTTTATTTTGAGTTCCTGTTTGATGCAACTCACCTACTATGCCATATTTTTTTATTCACGACGCTAGAGTCAATTTTTATGTTTATGAAAAAACGTGATGTCATGAAATTTTGAATTCCACCTAAGTACCTACCTATCTATGCGTGTTATCGTTTGGGGGAAACCTTCGTTTTGCTTTTGGTTCGAGCTATTCGTATTTCTAGCAGCATCCATCCTCTATGCTCATCCATATCATGCGGCATGTATCTATGTGAGTTTGTGAGAAGACTTGTTATTTTCTTTGGTTATAGTTGTTAAGGTAGATATTTCAAACACAGGTTGCGTAGATAGCAAAGCGCGTTTCACTGCGATATTCTTCAACTCACCGAAGCCCAAGTAACAAGTTCATTTCCAAACTTATATATATATTAGGCATCAGGTTATATGGTTTACAACTTCTTCTTATTCCAGAACGTGATTTATTGAACTTCAATGCATTTCGAAAAAAAGTTGTTTTGCGTGAGGAAACGAAAGGCGAGTAGATTCATTCACCCTAGGAATAGAAACCTACAAGCTATAGAGCGTGCTACAAGCAACGAATTGCGAAATTACTTTAATCAAGGTTTTTTTTTGCTCTTGCTCTTGCTCTGCTCCATGGCGTGCAAAGATGTGTGTGAGAAAGGCCCTTAAAATTGATGGGAAAATTCAATGTTGTTGATTAAACATTTATACCTTTAAGGTGAGGAATTTTTTGTTGAAACAACTTTTGCTAATGCATCATGCAGGATGGAAGCTCGAGGGTGCTGATATGATATAGATAGTTGTTGTAAAAATAGAATGTTTTGCTATTTGTTTCTTTTTTTTTCATCACGAGTTTTATCAATTAGGTTCAGGAATTTGCTTTTTATTTCAAACTAACAAATTACTAATTTATTGAGAAATAAAATTTAATAAAAAAAATACTTATTTATGTTAAAACAAATTAACTATGGATACATTAATAAAATTACTTGATTTCAATATCGTCTTCAATTATTTTCTGTTGGTTGGAGAGAAAAAGTAGTGTGTGGGTTCAAAATGTTTCCCAAGGTATTTCGTAAAAGGTTCTTTGAAATTTAAGTTATTTTAATTTAAAATATCTTAATTTCACATTCAGTTAATATTTCTTTGAATAGATTTTTATTATTACTAAAAAATTCAACCAAAACAGTGCCAGGGGCGAATATTTTTAATTTTAATTAAGTATACATAATATGTATTTCTATCTTTCAGAAATTTCTTGTGATGGGAATATTATTAGATTTATTTATTTGCAAGTTCCCAGTAAGATTAGATATTATTGACAAAACGCATAAGAAAATTTGACAAACATTTTAAGAAAAGAAGCTAATACCTACATATGTGTTTAATTATAATTTAAAAATTCAAGCCTATAAAGTTATAGTTGGGGCTATGAGTGCAATAGTGGCGTAGCCCATAAAATTCACTTTAGAGTTACGAGAGATTTAAGAAACGGGTTTTTTAAATATTTTTTTTATTTTCCCTCTGTAATTTTTGATTAATCTAAAAACATTGAAGAGTTGAAGAAAGACATATTTTGTAGGGCGAGCTTTTCAATTTCATTTGGAAAAAGTGGGTTACGCCACTATTGCACTGATAGCCTCAGTTATTATTCATGACTTCGGAAAAATTTTACTTGCGACTTGGGTAGTACTATAAAATGATTTTCGTAAAAATCGAAGAGTTGGAAGTAACAGTTGAAGTGATCGTTCTCGCAACTCTGCCCACGTCTGCCTGTTCGACATGAACCTGAAGGGTTGGTAAATTTTTTTTAAATTGGGGGGATGCTGATTTGGGTACCTAAACCAATACTTTTTGACCTACATTTATTTATTTCTTTGACTGAAACTGACGGTCTTTTGAAACATCAATTTTTTTTCCTTGTGTTTCTTTGAATTGTTTTTTTTTTTACTTTAATGTTTTTTTTTTAATTGTTGATATATTATTTTAGTTTTTGAACTACTTGAAACTTTTTATAGTTTATCGGTAAAACTTAGAATTTTTCAGTAAGTAAGAAATATTTTGGTAAATACGGTGAAAATTCCTTAAAACCTACAAAAAGTTGTCTGGGCGTTAAAAAAAGTCTAATTAATTAATTTCTGGCTAGCGTTGCAAAAGAGCAATGTTATATCTGAGGGCATCTGAAACTTAACTGATGCTTAATTTGAGAGTATTTTCGACATTTTTTTTGAATTTTTTGTTTATAAAAGGTTTTGTTGTTGCTTTTGCAACTTATGAGATCTTAAAATTTTTGGAAGCATTTTTGAAATATTTGTTGCTACCTACAGTTATAAAAAGGTGCAAAATAAATTCTAAGAAGCCTGATAGTCTCAGATTTTTTCCAGAATATTGTGGGTTTATGTTTATAATTAACAATTTGTAAAAAAAAAAAATTGTTTTTTCATAAAATTCAAATTCATACAGCGTTATTTTCTTCAATATTTTTGCTAAAGTTTTTTTTTTGTTTGAAATATATAAGAAATGTTAGCGTACCTTTTTAGAAAAATTGATGTTATTGATTTTCTTTTATTAATTTTTGAAAAAAAAATAATGTGTTTTTAGGTCCGATATTTTTTTAAAAATGTTACTAATTTTCAATAATTTTTTATAATCCATTGTATTGGTATGTTTTTACATTTTTATTATTTTGTTTTATTTTTCATAAAATTTTTCAAAAAAGTCATTTTATTTCAATAATTTTGATAACTCTTTTGGCGAACTTTTGAAAAACGCAACGTACATTTTTTTGAATTACAATATTTTGCGAATTATGTATAAGGGTACCTCTTATGATGATCCCTCTAAAACTGGCAGGTCTTTAAAATAAAACTTCAAACCAACAAAAAGAAATATCTAAACCGTTATCATATGATTTTCGAATGTTTAAAAAAGCGCTGAAAAACACATTATCGAAAGAATCCACTATCAAAAAAAGGAGAACACTATTCTTTTAAGAGCCCAAATCGAAAATCAAAGTTTATTTAAAAAAATTATTAATTTGAATCTAGTTTTCAGCTTTTGACTATTAACTGCTTTAAAAAACTGCTAAGTACCTAATTAAAATTAAAGCGTAAAATTTTGAAATAAATTTATCTGAACACAAAAATTTAAGTTTTTTATTTTTATTTTGAGTTTGATAATTAATTTTTCAAAAACTATTTTAACCCCAAAAAAAAACTATAACACAACATTATAAGTAATGCCGTTGTTTTTTAATTTCAGTTTTTCGTTTCAATTATTTTATTTAGAAAACTACCTCTCCCTAAAGAGGGGGTGTTGTAATTATAATCTTATCTAATTTCAAGCTCCACTCTGTCTGTTTTGTATTGCAAATTACAAATCATTTTTTGATAGGGTGGGGATATAATTTTGGAAATGTATGAATTTCTTAAAAATTCCTATTAATTATGTTCCTCACTTCTGTAGGGGGCCATGAAGGAAATTGGCACATTTCCAAAATAAATTCACCCCAGTACATTATGTAGACAAGTTTTGCCGCAAAAGGCAAACACATTTGTAGTAAATTTAATTTCCTTATTTTGAATTCAACTATTTATAATTTAAAACAAAATTTAATACACAACACTGATTGTTTCCATGGTCATGTATATACTGATCACAAACATGAGCTAACACATCCGGTTTCTTTTGTACATAAAGGCAGTTTCAATAAGTTTACAAATTAAAAATAAAATTAAGAAAATAAATCATTGAAAATGTACATATACAACTGTACATTCATTTCCCTTTTTTTTACAAAAGTACTGCCTTATATTCGATACTCGTTTACACGTTTACAAGAGTAAAATTTAGTAAAGGGTGTTAGACTTCCAGAAGAAAGTCTGTTGACTGCAAGAAAGTCTAAGCTGCGGAATTTATTTTTCTTATTTTACGACAAGAGTTGCTTTTTTGCACAAAGATACAGCTCTCCAAACAAAAAACACAAATAAAATATAATGTAATCCTAAAACTATAAGACTTTTTCGAAGAAAATGAGAAAAAAAATAAATATTTTGAAATAGTCTAAGGAACACCCTATACACGACCGACCTCGTTGTACATACATCCATGCAAAGGTACAGATGCGGAGTGAATTACAATACGCGCTTTTGTTTTAATTGCAACTGTAAATGGGTTACACATTTCAACCAGTCCAAAGCGATTAATTAAGCTGCTGATTTCCTCGAAAACGGTATCCACATCCACATCCTATATAATAGAAGCTTCGCATCCCATAGAACATGCGGCAATACAAAAAAAAAGGACTCAGTGCGGCGCAACGCGGCGGGTTGGTGAATTGGGTTAAAAACGCCACCGGTTAACGATAAGCTTGCGACAGTATATTTTGCCCATTCTTGTGTTGTCGTCAGTTTTTATTGTTTACCCGACTCTCTTTCCCTTCTTCTTCCTGCTGATATGCCTCAGCCTAATAACAGACTCTCTCCCATACAATCACAACAATAAATTTTGAATTTTTACATTAAGGACAGCAAAAAAAAAAAAAACGTCCGATAAAAAGCCTAGCAAAGGCAACAACAAGACATTCACAGCAATATTCTACAACAATCAAGCAACAACAAAAGGTCCTGTGAACTTTGCTTATACCGAAAAAGAGGTGACAACATTAAACAGTCGTACTTTGTGTTCTTTTTGTGTACTCCATTGAGTTAGGGGGCACCGACGCGGTGGCGGGGGTAGGATGGCACAGTCCCTTTTCTCTACTCGGCTCATGTTTATTCGCAGGACCACCATCAGCAGCCGAACGAACCCAAACGTGAGAAAATTAACAAAAAAGCCTTTTGCCTGGTTACTTTGTGCTTTGGTGTGAAATCGTGAACAATTAAAAAGTAAAAGTTGCCGGCAAAACGTTATACCTACTCGTTTTTGGGTTTCTCATTTGTATCCTGTTTTTTGCGCATAATTTTAACGGTAATACCTCGTTTTGGAGTATATACTCTTACCACGTTGGGTGCAGGGAGAGGCTTCCCTACGGAGGACGTGAGTTTAAATTAACTTGAATTTTTTTTTGTATAAATGTGTTTTTCGGTTCAACCTTTTTTTTTGAAAATCAGGCCTACCTACATAAACCAGATTGATTTTCTGCCTAAAGGGCATGTTTAGAATAATAAAACGACAACGGCCGACGATGACGATGACGACGACGACGACAACGACAACACTGACGTAGTCAGAGAGGAAAAAGGATTTGGTTAGGTAATTATTCATTTAGTGTGGTTTTTATGTTTATTCAGCGGCGTTAAGATGATTTTTTATTGACGTTTTACTTAAGATGAGGGTAAGGGACTTTGATGAGTTGGAGACAGATTGTTGATGAGGGTTTAGTTTAAAAAAAAAAAATTATAAGGTAGCTATGAAGGAAAGAGTAAATGTTTTGTTATCAATTTCATTGTTGTTCAGTTTCTGACACTAAGATGTCAATTTACATATTTTTTTTTTATGAAAATGCTATTGATTGAGGTAACATAAAGAAAAAAAAAATATTACAATGTTCAGTTTGTGTTTTGTTTTAAGTTACATTTAAAAATTTTAAATTGAAAAATTCAAAGAAGTTTTTGGTAAAAAGTTAATACTTCAAAAATTCGCTCATAATGTAAAAGTAAAGAGTGTTTTTATTTAGAGGTATATAAAACTTTCAGTTGGCAACACTTATTTAACTGGCGGCCATTTTAACAGTTGATTAGTGATTTGTGTTAAGTATGGTTCGACATTTTAACATTAATATACTGACGTCTCCTGTACAAAGCTTGGAAAGTCTACAGATTTATTTTGAAAACCATGGTTCCGTTCGAAATACTAGAATTTTGTTTGGCGATGAAGCTCACTTTTGGTTGAATGGCTAGGTCAAGGATAAAAAACTGCCATATTTGGAGTGAATATAATCCTTAAGTGTATGTTGGGACACCGTTACAGCCTGAAAAACTAACTGCTTGATGTTCTTTAAATGGGCTGGTGAAATCATTGGTACTTATGTTCTTCCGTTTAAAAACGATGCTGGCCAAAACGGTACAGTCAATTGTGACAGCTGTAGAGCCATCAACAAGACGTGGCATTATGTCACACACAGCTCGTGCCACAATTGACTTATTGAAGGAAACGTTTGGTAACCGCATATACTTTCATATTTCGGACTCGTAATTGGAACATCTTTGCAAGCGTTTCAGCTTCGGGACTACTTCAAAAATCTGCTTAACATCCCACGATTTTCGGCACTCCCACACTACGCAGCCCCACTTTTCATAGATGAGCTTCTTGATTCGCCATTTACAGCATTGGAAGTGCTGAATGTAATTGAAAACGCCAAAGCTAGAAAAGCTCCTAGAGATGAACGAATACCTATGCGTAGAAGAATATAATAGGATATTCGAGGAGACAGCCAAAGTCCCAGATAGTTTCAAAAAGCAATAATATATCCGCTACACAAGAAAGGTGATGCCAATAACCTAGAAAACTACCGCGGTATTCCCTTTTTGAACACTTCGATTAAGTTATTTAGTACCCTAATTTTTAACACGCTGATACAGGGGGTGGAAACTAGAGAACTCATTCAATAAGTTTGAAGCTGGATTCAGGAAGAATTACTCGAAGTTAGACCAAATATTTACTTTTGTCAACATTGTGGATAGATTTCCGAGCCGCATTCGATTCAATTCCTCGAGGGGCACTTTTTTATAAGCTCTATGAGATAGGTATTATGGGATGGGGAGCGAATTTCAGAGGATTTTGAAACACAAATGGGTGTCAAGCAAGGATGCTCATTGAGTACTTTACTTTTTATTCTGTTTATTAACGATATAGCGGACTCAGTCGGACGAGGGGTAGAATTTGGAGGAATGCTGGTTCCAGGTCTCATTTTTGCTGTTGACATAGTTTTTCTAGCAGAAACTATAGACAGAATGCAGCGAATGCTTAATCGACTGGAAAACTACTGTGATCTCTGGAATCTGTCCGCTTACCTATGTAGATAAATCAAAAATTATGATCATGAGAGATGGGGGTGGAATGAAAGATATGCCAGGAATAAAAATTGAGTGAGAGTACATGTATCTAGGTATTTTGATCACTTCTAATCTAAACATGAAAAAAGCATTTTGAGCTGAAGCTGGCTGAGGCGAAGAGAGCTATTTCATCGGTTTTTTGGACGTTATATGGATAACAGATACATTGAACACAATGAAAATAATCCCAGCAACTTCTGCACCATATTAATGTATGGGGCTCAAATTTGGGGTAATTCGAAGTACGAAGAGGTGGAAAAGTTCCTGCGATATTTTATAAAGCAAATTTTCCGTTTACCGACATCCACCCCATTGTTCGTAGACTCCCTTTAAATTACATTTTGATTATGTTCTAAAAGTCATGGATATGGAGGAGGGAAGGCTACCCAAACATATGTCCTCAAGAGAATAATAGCGACAAAAGGAAGCCTTGTAAGAAAATGGGAGGAGCTGGGGATGAGTTTCGGCGAAACAGTACGAAATTCAATAGGACATTAGCTTGGAAAACTTAAAGTGCAAGTTTAAAAATTTGTTGAAGGGAGTGAGACGCACAGCGTATGAGGGATATAAGGGGTCTTAGGATGAATTGTAGAGACAGCTTCTAAGTGAGGAAGTACTAATATGGAAGTCGAAGGTAACTTGTGCGTTATTTGCCAAGCGCAGCATTCTTGAAATAGGTTCAAAGAGACCGTAATTTGTGCAGTGATGAGGGAGACGGAAGAGAGGAGCAGATCTAACGTGTCGTGGGTTAGTGTAGATGGGAATCGTTTCCACAAGATAGGGTGAGTCTATGTTCCCTACTAATATCTGGTGCAGAAAGAGAATATCGGCGACTTCGCGGCGTCTATGCAGGGTTTGCAAATTGATCAATTTTAAACGATCTTCATAAGGGGGTAAGATGAGATTATCAGACCAAGGGAGACCACGGAGTGCAAATCGAAGAAATCTACATACGTTGTACAGCTTCGATTCTTTGAGAATGTGAGTTCTGATACGGAGACCAAACTTGGCTAGCATATTCAAGGAGGGGTCTAACGAAGGTAATGTATAGCGCTTTTGTGACGTAGGGGTTTGAGAATTCCTTTGACCAACGTTTGACAAAGCCTAGAGAAGAGTTGGCCTTGTTAATAATATGATCAAAATGAGCTCTAAAATTTAGCTGGCTGTCGCAAATAACTCCAAGATCACATATAGAGAAGACAATTTGAATAGCAACTTCTTGAAAAAAATATGTTCGAGAAGGAAATTCTAAACGTTTACGTGAGAAAGTTATGGATTGACATTTTGTAACATTGAGTTCTAAAAAATTTTTGTTACACCATGTTTGGAATGCACTGAGGGCGTTTTGAAGTAGAATAGGATCGGACGGAGTAGAAATGACTTCAATTATTTTCATATCATCAGCGTAAATAGAGACTGTCGAATCATTGATTACATTTATAACGTCATTTATTGTTAAAACAAAAATCAAGGGACCAAGGTGGCTCCCTTGAGGAACGCCCGCATGGATGGGATCAGAGATTGAAAACCTGAAAATAACTCTATATTGACGGTTTTCTAGGTATGATCTGAGCCAAGAAATAAAAAAGGGGGGAAAATCGAGGGCTATAAGTTTAAGATAATAAATTTATAGTCAACTGGATTTAAATCTTCAGGAAAACACATACTTCCTTAATCGATTACCTCTTCACATGATAAGCCTAATATTTAAATTAAGAGGTGAAATCCTTCGTTTGAATTACATTCCATATAGACCTGACATGCCAATTTTGGCCACTCTGCACGGATGAAGAAACAACTACTCATCTTCTTTGTATATGCCCTGATGCTCTTTCTCAAAGACATAGGCTCCACTTGGGAGAATACTTTTTTAACGATCTTAGCAATCTTGTTAACAAAAACATGAAAAGGTTTTTCAAGCTTAATAAGAAGTTCGAAATAGTTCAACGAGTAGGGAGAAAATGTCTAGATCCTGGTCTAAGTGTCTCAGTTTATGCTGACAGCTACCTGGTGGTTCTGAGCTTTTAATGCAATTTTATTTGAAAAACTTTCTACACTAGTAGGACTCGAACGATTTGCTCAGTCTTAGAAGTCGTGTGCACTACGCACTCCACCGCCTTTACCATAATCACTCAGACATAATGCCACAGGTATAATTATGTAATATGTTAGATATTTTTGAAGCAAATCATCCATAACATCCAATAGCTACCCTATAAAAGTCCTCATCCCTTCTTTAATGATTATTTTAGTACGTATTTCAGATTACGAAGAAATACTGAATTACAAGATTCTTATAATTTTTTTTTTTTTGGAGAATCCAAATGACAAAAACCCTGGGGTAAAATTAGCACTCAATAAAGAAATATCATTCCAAGAAAAACTGCTTTTCAATAACTCGGACACACAACATCTCCACATGCACTCTTCTATATTATATCCGTTCGGGAAGAATGGGTCATTGTTACGACAAAGGATTATAACGAGTAAGAGATAGAGAGAGAGAGAGAGAAAGAGGGATATGTGTAGTGTTGTAATGGAAAGATATTTAAGAACAGTAGGTTTGGAAGGTATATAGTTTAGTTATATACATTTATGTGCTATAAAAAGAATCGATTTTGGATCAAAAGCTAAATCGCCTCACCTGGGGTTTATTACAATGGGTCTTTTCTTCATCTTCACTTCATGCATACAACACACACACACATACATATTTGCCATTGGGAAGATTATAAAGGATAAATATCAAAATGTTATTGGCATAGTGTTGAAAGTTTGCCCTCCTCTCGACTGGCTTAGATGAAAATTAGGTTAGTATATAAAAGACTTTAAGCCTCCCACCATTCGGATAGGTACCTATCCTTTTTTGGGACAGAAAGGTGTGGAAATGAAAATAATTAGGTGAAGACCATCATAATAAAGTTAATCTTTTGTGTAATTGACATTAGAGCCATATAAATTCTATCAACAATAAAAAAAATAATAATAATAAAAGGGAGGGATTGTTGGGATATATTTATGGACTAAGGAAGGGTTAACACAAAAAAGGCATCATTAAGGCGTATTAGAAAGGAAAGTTTTAAGGATTATCATAGAAGCACTTTTGGATTAAAAACGCTGCTGCATTAAAAATCGATTAAGAAACATGAAAAATCACATCTCAGAAATCGAAACAAATTTGAAACTTTAAAAGTAACCTTAAAGGTTATCTATAATATGCACGAGTTGATATTAAATTATTTTCAAAATCTTTAATGTCTCTTGAAACAATATTTGAGACGTGAGCATTGAGCAAGCACTGCAATAACTCACACGACAAACGAGATACGATTTTTTCAGCAAACATCGGTGAACGTATTTTCTAAAATATACAATTTTGTCTGTCTGTCTGTCTTTACTTCAACCTACAACCTAAATTACTGAAGCGATTTTCTTCAAACTTTGGACATGAGGTTTTGGGGAGATTGCCGAGAGGGGAAATCGAAATTTATTTTTTAGCTTAGCCAAAAATAACCGGTACCTACCTGTCATAGAACCGTTTAGACAAAACTATTTTATCTCGAAAACGGCTCTAACGATTTTGATGAAAAATATTTAAATCGGGTTTGTCAAGTAACTTTAATAATTTAGTCAAAAAATATTTTTGAAAAAACCGTTATTAACGGTATTTTGGTTTTCGGTGTTCTAGTAAGCTATTGGACGGAGGTCGATGAACATTTTTCTTAGGAGGTCGTATATAATCTTAATAATATAAATATCAAAATTTTCAAAAAATTATTTTTTGTATTTTAAAAAAAATCAAATTTTATTTTTGAAAACTCAATATATGTATTTTGAAAACTAATAAATTTTTTAAATTTGGTTTTAGGTGTATGTTATCAAATACTTCGAATGTGCATTATTTTTTTAAAAAACAGCTCTAAAGATTTTTGAAATTTTTTTCAAAAATTTGTGTTATGATACCTATATTAACTCATTAACACGTAACGATGTCAAGCTGTGATACATACACCCGAGAAGAATTAACGGACATGCATTTCTGCTACGGTTTAGCTAATGGTCGAGGTCCGAGGTCGTGAAGCCGAAAGACTGTACGCTGAAAGATATCGCAATATGATGTCCCCATCATAGCACGTTTTCAAGAATCCACCGACGTCTACAAGATCATGGAGTGCTGGAGCATCAAAGAAGCTTATTGTCCACCCTAACAGGTAGAACCCATGGGCCATGACAGGTCAGTTTTCAGAAGTTGTCAATGAAAATAATATTAATCCAGGGGTGGTATCGGCTAACGCGATAGTTGATAGTTGATAATCAAAAACGATACTTTTGCTCCATGTAAGGTGATTATCAAATCGACAATCGTTTTTTCCTTGTATTTCAAGTGACAGCTATTTAGGTATCGTTTTCATACATTTTTGTGAGTAACATCGTTATTTTGGATTCAATTTTTTAAAGCAAATAAATTGTGTGTAGAATATTGTCAAATAAAAGCAAATACATAAATAAGAGAACCAAAATGACGTTTCTCACTGTAAGTGCTGCCAAAAACTCAGCCTGTTTTATTGATCACTTTACACAGAGCAAATCAGAGTTGATAATCAAAAACGACTATCAACAAAGCGACAATCAACAATCGCGTTAGCCGATTCCACCCCAGGGTTATTCCAATACTATTTAATTTTATTACGTTCTCATAAAACTCCAATTCAAAAAAAATAAGCTTAATGCTTCATAAATTGCTTCGTTAAAATAAAAATAAATGTTTTTCTTAGAAGAAGGTGGTTTTGTTTTTTTTTTAATTTCTTAAGAACAACATAAAATTTTTGCATCCGCTTTTCTTATTTTGACTTTAAATTAATAACAGCATTGAATTTTGAAATTAAAATTAGCATTTAATTACGTAAAATTTAAAAAAAAAATTAATTTTAATATTTTTTCTTTCCATTCTTTTTTTCAAAATTTTGACTTTGAAAATTAATACTTCAAAAACTATTTCTTAGAATAGATTTATTTAAAAACAGAGTGAAAGAAAAAATTGTTGGCTTTTCAAAAACGTATCGCACAGCATTTTGAATGAAGCCGTTGATTTTAAATAATTTTTTTTCCATTTTAAGTCAATTTTTTCGAAAATTGCCCCTCCCGGCTAAACGGGGGGGAATGGACCCCCCTCCCACACGATTTTTTTCTTGTCTCAACGCAACCTAAATGCCCTAGCATTTTGTCGCACTGCTCGTGACTCACCCTGTATAAGATACTATCTTCAGTTTTAAGCTTAAACTTTTTTTTTGGCAAGTACGTGCGAGTTGTCAAAACTTTGAAAATTGTCTTCTGGGTGTTTCAAAGACTTTTGATCATTTTTTTGTAGTGACACTTTCAGGCATTCAAAAGTTTCTTAAGCAATTAGAGCTTTGGGATTTTTATCAAACTTTTATTTTACACCTATTGCACACGAAAATGCAATCAGACAACTAGACTTCGACATGAAATAAGTGACTTGATTTTTGGAAAATATGTTATCAAAAATTAAGAAAATGAGTAGGTATACGCCTAAATGTGTAGAGTAAAAATTATATTTTACAAAACTTGTAACGACGAAATATTCATACTCTATAAGGCTCAGTTTTTTAGTGGTGAGATAAACCATTGTAAGTTAAACTTGCTAGTTAAATAATCGATAGCTAACTCCACAATCCATTATTTTGGGCAGTAGATAAAAGCAGAAGGGCCTACAAAATCGCAAGTTGAAGAAACAAAAAAATTTGAAGTTAGTCCAATTCAACGTATTTGGTGAATCAACTCGGGTTTAACTTTAACTGAAAAACTGGGTCTAACAATTGCTTATGATTTCGAGAATTACCTTATTCATTTAAAGGTCATACATTTTTATAGAATTAGGGCAAGTCATTTAAAATGCTCCCACCTTTACACTCTGAAATTGAGATCTAAATGGTCTCATTTTTTTACCTCAAATTTCAAAAATTGGGACATTTATGAGCATATTCCCGTAAAAACATAGATTTTGAACATTACCAAAACCGAAATGCGGCTATCTTCACAGACAGTCAGGCAGCTTTTAAAGCCATTAACTCGGCCACATCGTCATCTAAATTGGTCCAGCAATGTCGCGATGAGCTTGCGAGCCTGAACATTAACCTCGTTGTCACCCTGATCTGGGTTCCGGGCCATAGTGGTATCGAGGGAAATGAACGGGCAGACGAGCTAGCCAGGCAAGGATCGGTCCTTCATAGCTCACTCGCCGAAATGGTTAACATTCATCTTGGTGCTATGAATTGGAATATCATTTCTATCTATCAAACTGAATCAAATCGAAGGTGGAGCAATTTACCCAACTGCATTATATCTAGGAAGATATGGCCCACCTATAATAAAACCCAAACAAACGATCTTCTATGCAGGCCCAGGCAAGACATAGCCAGTGTTGTTGCGGTATGTACCGGATATAGCATATAGAAGTACATGCAGCGAAGTTGGGCATTCCTCACAACACGTTTCGCCGTAGTGCCCAACGCGAAAGGGAAACGGTAATCCATTTCCTCTGCAAATGTCCTGCTTTGGCAAAATTTAGAATGCAATCCTTTGGAAAAGCATTCTTTTACGAACTCGACGAGCTATCTGAGACGAAGATCAGAGATCTAATCTTTTTTCTCAATGCGACAAAATGGCTCTAACATAATTCGCTGTGAAGCTTCTCTGTTAACCTTTCCCTTTCAATCATAGGTCAAATGAGTTATGGTATCAAAACGAGCGCCAATTGGATCACAGGCTAGGTTGCCTTGAGATCGCCATTTCTACCTACCTAACATTACTTCCTCATATTCTTTTTTTTTATTCAAAAATTAAAAAAGTGTTTAAAATTTGGAGTTCCAAGTTTTCTCATCAAAATTTGCAATTGAATTGAAAAAAACACGTTTATTTCTTATGAAAAATTTTAACTTCTTTCCTCAATGTTTGCTTTAAGCGATTTCAACAAAATTTTATTTGGTTACTTTCAGAATGGGAAAACAAACCAATATATTAGGAAAGTCTTCGTTTTAGCTTCGTTGAATGGATTTAACTCCTATACATAATAAACTTGTTGTTTCTTTCAAATCCTCAAATCCTTATGATAATAAGCAATCTCATTTAAAAAGATTTAAAAAAAAAAAAAACTAGGTTAAAAAACAAATAAATCTAAATTTTGTGTGCCTATGTGTAACTTTCAAGGACCTAAATGTTCTTCTATTTTTTACACTTGAACAATTTAAAAAAAAAAAAATTGATGATTATATCACATTAAACAAAATAACTAATATCTAAACATGATATTAACATAAACAAAAGTTTTGCACATTATTTACAATAAATTACGTCTTCATCTAGTTTCATCTCTAAATAACTTAACCATAATTTCTCCCATTAATAATGAAAATTATTTTAAAGTTCGTTTTTTTTTTTGTTCCGTTTACAGTTTCTTTGTAAGTTAGTGTTTTTGTGTATATGTATATGTAGTTTTGTGAAATGATATTTAACTCACTCTTTTAGCAACCATGTTTTATTTTTCAGTAGTTGTTGTTTTCAAAAGTTTCAAGTTGTTCGTCCTAGTTTTAAAGATGAGTTCTTCTGACATAAATACGACGACACGAAGAGGAGGAATAAATGCTTATGGAGCAGGAAGAGGCAACCTGCTTCCCATCTAACTCCCATTTGTGTTTTTTTTTTTTTTTTTTTTTTGAGAAATTTACAATATGGACGAGTAGGATACAAAAACGAGTATCAACAAAAATTCCCATATTATATAGATTCTTCGTTTGTCCTTAATGGTTTTTTCCTTTGCCTTTTTTCGATATACAGGACGAAAACTATAATGATACTATATTTGGTTCACAAATCGTATGTGTTTTCTTATTCGCCTTTTCTTTTTCAGTTTCAAACGACTAAAATTGAAAACTATAGCATCAACTAAGAAAAAGGACATGTAGCTATAAGAGGGAGTTTGGGTTCGATATAGGAACCAGACAAGCTCAACAAACGAGGTCCTTTAACTGTGTATGTATTTTTTTTTTTTTCATTTCTTTCAGCGGCGACCGATTTCTTTTACTTTCTCTCTATATGTTGAATGTATTCATACCTCTTTTTCTCATTCTCTCTCTCTTTCTTTCGTTTCTACAATGGAAATAGATTTTCACAAAAGTTTTGTGTTGCTAGTTTGTTCGTTTTGTGCTTTTGATGAGAAAAGAAATAAAATTAAGAAAAAAAAAAACTCAGAGAAAGGATCTAAATAGGAAGAAACAAGAAAAACATTGATATCATTTTGTCAGTCGCTTTGTCTATATCCAGACATTGTGTCTCCAATTTTAATGTCCTTTCCCTTTCCTGCTATGACACGACTGTAAAGTGTATCAGTTTTATATGTATGTATGTCCTGTTGTTCATGTTTGGAATAGCAATGGAGTACTATGTCTGGAGGACCAGGGCCGTATTAACTCAGGTTGGAATCATAAGGCAATATGGATATACGGAGTATATAAAACTTCACGTTGAATCGACAAGTTGTTTAAAAGGTGGGCTCTAAAAAAATCGCCAAAAAAGCAAATTTTGATTCAAAACTTCAACAAAAAAGTAGTTAAAAGTGCACTTGAGTTTTAATTATTTATTGTGAATACAAAATATAATATCAATGAGGTGAGTTTTCAGTCTTTTAAGTAGAGAAATAAGATTCAGATAGGACGTTCCAAAGATGTCTGTCAAACGGTCACCAATAAACAAAGCCATTAACGTACGAACAAATGAAAATATTTCTGCTAAATGACTGCATATTGACCTGTCACCATCCCCCACTTCAACAAGGAATCAACCTACGACAGCGGGGGCACCGTTCGAAAACCTAGCTTTTAATGAAAATGCCGTCTGCCGAGGTCTACAAAACCTATATGGAGAAACTAAATCGGCAGTATGGAATGGAGTGGAATTGTCTGAGTGGTTTCAAACCGAATCAGGTGTTCGTCAGGGATGTGCATTGAGTCCTCTTCTTTTCACTTTTTTTTACATCGAAGACCTTTCTGAATGTTTATCTGGAGGAGTTGTGTACGCAGGAACCCTAATCAAGGTACTTTTCTTTGCAGTTGACATAGTTTTATTTTCTTATTCACCTGAATCGTTGCAGCTGATGATTAATCATCTTTATAGATACTGCGAAGCTTGGAGTCTCAAAGTAAATCTAAATAAATCTAAGGTCACGATTTTCAAGGAAGGGGGTGGCAGGCGTTGTTCCAATGAGAGGTGGTCTTATAACGACGAGAGTATTGAAGTTGTTAATGATTATAGATATCTCGGGGTATGTTTTACTAAAAATTTAAACATGGAGAAGCATTTAAAGGAGAAAGTCGGAAAGGCAAAGCATGCCATTGGTGCTACATGGAAAAAATGTTTCGCCAACAAAACTATTTCCCATAGTAGTAAATTTCGAGTCTTTGAAGCAGTCTCAGAGTCAATAATGCTCTATGCATCGCAGGTATGGGGCTATACATATTATGAAACGGTTGAAAAACTTCTGACGTTTTATGTCAAAAGAATATTTCATGTTCCGTCTAATACAGCCAACTATATCGTTATGCTGGAAACAGGATTATCTCCGATGTTCACACGCACACTCAAGCTCCAAATAGACTATATTCTTAAGGTGTTACATATGGCCAATGATAGACTACCAAAGAAAGCGGCGATTCATTTCATTGAAAGAAGAAGCAATTGGTATGCAGAGTGGGTAGAGCTAGCCCATTGGTGTGGGATTCAGCTAAATTTGGATCTGGAAAATCTTAATGATTGGAGAAGCACACTTTACAATCTAATAGAGGTAGTCGACATCAAATATCGAGGGAAATATATGCAAGAAGCGGCCAGTTCCGTGCATAGATCTGTATATAGTAGATTGTGTCACAATTTGGGCCATAGAAACTATTTTCGAGACGAGAACAGTGTTGAGCAAATCTCTATGATGGTAAGACTGCGTGGTGAACTGTTGCGTCTTAACTACGTACCTCACAGAGACGACCTGCCTCTGGTATGTAATCTGTGTAATCAGAGCGAAAGAGAAGATGTGCTGCATTTTTTGGGAAGATGTCCGGTTTTGAAGAAAATAAGAAGATTGTTCTTCGGTTGCAATGTTTTAACGGAGGAGGAGATGTTATTGCTTTTGAATGAAATGGAAGTCCCGAAGCTATTCAGTTAATGCAAGCTTGCGATGGAGTATCGTGAAAGGATAATTAATGAAGCTTTTTAATGTTTTTTTTTTCTCTTTGCTTTTTATGGTAATTTTGAAAAAATTGCTTGAAAAATAAAAAAATTTACATTCAAAAAAAGTATAGTCATATGTACTTGTAAATATTTGTCAATCTGGCAGACGGCAATGCCATTCTATATTTGATTGTGTATTATTATTAATTGTTATAAATACAGTGAAAGGATAAATAAAAAGCAAGATCTGGATGTAAAAACCTTATAGTTCCAGCCATCGGGACTTTTCATGCAGTTTGAGATTTTTTTTTTGTTTTTGACCAAATCCGCTACTTTTAAATCATAGTGAAAGGAAAGTTTTAGTTATTTTCATTTAAAGATTCCAATTCGCTTGGGTTGTTTGTTTCCCTTAATTTTTTTTTGTTGTTAGGTGCCATATACGCTATAGTAAATTGTTTGTGGTGTCCTTTTTTTCTTCCATTTCACGTTCATCCTGCAAACTTTTTCGAATAATTTTTCGATTTCACATCGATTCTTAAATAATAAGTTCCCCCCAGCCAGGGAATTATTGTATATTATGTAATTTGTATGTCAAATAATCGATGTTGAACTCTAATATCCTCTCAGTTGATTCGTTTCGAAAACAAACACAAATTTTAGTCTACACACACAACAAATTTATGTATTGAAAATGGCTTTCTACTAAGATGTGAGAAAGTTCCTTAAACGAGCAAAGAAGAATCAGCGTTTATGTGTAGGGTAAGATAGGGTAGGGTAGGTTATTTTCTTAGATTTTATAGTTTTCCTATATAATTTGGACCAGCAATAATAATAAATCGATAGATTTGTTCTTATTTTTTGTTTACTTTATTTTTATGTTGGCATTGAAGTACTGTTTGAAACACTTTGGTTTATAATAGATAAGTTAGTAAAAACCTATAACCTTTGAAATCTTAATCTTTAAAATGTTCATTTAGATATGGATGGAGAAAGCACTTAGTGAGTTTTATTGATGGTTCGAGGTACGATGTGGATGGTGATGAAAATTTTTATAATACGACAAGGAAGCTTATTTTATTTTCTTAGCATTAAGTATAGGTACGAGTAAGTTTACTTTGAAGTGAGAAAATTGTGTTTTCTTCCTAAAACTTAAGTTATTGAAAATTCATTTTAGTAAGCTATAAGCAAAAGCAGGATGCTGGTGCAAAACGAAGATAGAATAAATACATGACGTATGACCAAATCCTAGGGCATAGGTAGGGAACAACTTTGTCTGTAGTGTTCAGTTTAAGGTCATATTAAAAAATGGCTGCCGGTAATTTCAAAATTAGATTGACATTTTGTGTCATTATAGTATGTATATGTATAAGCGGAGCGCTTAGGTCAACCCCTTCGGACGCCCTCGACATACTATTAAATCTTACACCCCTAGACATCTTTAACAAACAAGTAACCGCAAATTCAGCTACGCGTTTAAAAACAACCCTAAAGTGGACCAGTAGCCACACTATCATTTTAAACAATTTTGGATTCTTTCCGGCTCGCTTAGACTACACCACACCTCAATTGGTGTTCAAAAATTAATTTCCAGATCTCTGTTCCATCCAGAACTGCATGGGAGGACCGGAGCATTCTGGAATTCTAGGAAGTGCCATATTCTCTGAAAAACTGAACCTCAGTCTTTTCTTCCGCCTACCAGACCATTGTAGCCTGTTCCAAGTGGGAATTTTGGCGATTAAGGAAGTTCTCTCTATAGGCTCAGAGAAAACGTAATAACCAACACGGCTATTCAGATCTTCTCAGATACCCAAGTGGCTATTAAATCTCTTGCCTCTGTCAATACGAACTCAATCACAATCCTAGACTGCCAAACATCTCTGAGGGAGATGTCTGAACAGTTTGATATTATATGCGTGTCGGGACATATTGAAATTCTGGACAATCGTAGGGCGTATGAACTCGCCAAACAAGGAACAATCCCTGCTGTACAACCAGAAAGGAACAACATGGATATGTACCTAATCGCTACATGTAAACACATGCTAAAGCAGGATGCTTTAAAGAAAACCAACCTCAGATGGACTCAGAGTAATACCTGCCTGGCAACCAAACAAATATGGCCTAGTATAGACTTGAAACATTCAAAGGAATTGTTAAATTTAAATCGACTGCATATTAGCTCCACCATAGGTGTTCTTACAGGACACTGTTTAATAGGTAGACACGCAATACGAATGGGAGTGTTCTCCAACGATTTCTGAAGAGGCATGGACGAAGAAGAATAGGAAACTGTTTAACATCTTCTGTGCAACATGCAACTGCCTTGCTCTCTCAGCTAGAAGGAAACTCCATCTAGGAGAATTCTTCTATGAGGACACTAGTTGTCTAGTGAAAACGGACGCTAAAAGTCTATCCCTATTCATTAGAAGCTTCGAGTGGTTCGACTATAGTAAGTTCCTAGCTTGCTAGTTTCATGGTATCACAATGGACACATAAGGGTCTAAGTGTGTTGGGTCTCTTGCCCGACAGCCATTTTTAACCTAACCTAACCTAACCTTCATTATTTTTCCAAGTCTGTTTTTTTTTCCTTTTTTTTCTCTGAGTTTTAAACCTGGGCACTTTCATTTATGTCAAAATTTAGATCGCAATTTTTAACCACAGACAAAACCAGTTTTTACATGAACTTAATAGCTAGCTCATTCAAACAATAAGTTTGCGGGCAGTTCTGTAAGACACTTCATGTTTATTATAAGGCCAAGGCAACAAGTGGCCCAGTTACAAGTTTTCGTTCCCTTAGCAGTGGATATTGCCTACCCAAATATCTATCAAAGCTACAATAATTCGCCTTGGCATACCTTAAATAAGGTTTTTTTGGGTTGCGTCGTCCAAATTATCCCACTCCTCGATCAAAGCAGATCTCAGCCCACAGAGTGCCTCGGTCGCTGTCTTATCATGTTTCCCAGCAGGTCCTAAACGTGTTTGATGAGATTCATGTCAGGGCTCATGGCTGGCCAAGCCATCACATCGATTTCCACTTCTTCCAAGTAGTCTGTAACGCACCTGGCAACGTGAGGTCTAGCATTGTCATGCATCAGCAAGAAGTCTTCACCAATAAATTGTGCGACCGGAACCACATATTCCTCCAGAATGTTGCTGATATAATAATTAGAGTTTACCGACCCTTCCACGATGCACAGCTCAGTTTTTCCGTGCGTAGAAATTCCTGTCCACACCGTGCCGGAACCTCCCCAGAAATGTTCCTTCCCGCTGGGCAACTGTTACTCCACACTTTTCTACGTCCATCTGTTGAGCGCAGACAAAACCTGGCCTCATCAGTGAAGAGACATCTAGCCCATTCGACGTCGTCGTCGGTCTAATCTTGGTGAAGGCGAGCAAATCCCACCCGACGTCGCTTGTGCTGTACCGTGAGTCTTGGTACACGAGCAGTTCCTCTTGCTCTCAGGCCACTCTCCGCTAAACGCCGCCTCACCGTTTGAGCATTCACAGCTGCCCCTCTTGCTGATTGAAGTCTGTGAGATAACATTTACGGGATTTCGGGTTAGTCCCGACTAACTTTTTTTTTAGGTCAAAATCGGAATGTGCACTTTATAAGGACCGGGCTATTGTCTACGCAGAAGATCATACTCAATTATAAAACAACAGTCCATGCAAAAACCTCGTTAAAAAGTTCAAGGTTCCAATATCAAAAAATCTTACTTACGTTTGCACATTACAAATTCAATATTATTCCAATCGTAAATATTCAATATAACCTACATACTTCAAAATCAAATAAAAAAAAAAACTGTGTGAATGTGAACCAACCGGAATTGACTCCATTTATTGACGTGTGTTTCAATTTACACATCACATAAAAGCTGTCACAGTTCCCATGATCATTAAATAAACACCCAACCTTAGATAATATTCCTAGATTGGCATACCTAAAAAACAAAAAACAAAGAACAAAGACCCAACGATTATCATGACGACAACGACAACGAAAACGACGACGGTATTATTATTATCCCGAAATTGTTTCAAATCAATTTGCATAATCAGGAACAATGGCCCCGAAAATAAAGTGCTCTTCCTCAATTCGAAATAATATTATAATGTGTTGTGTGTGTGCCTCGCTTCAAGCCAATTCCCTTTTTCCATGAAGTAGGAGCACTTAAAACTATTCCATCCAAGCGGCAACAATGCTAAAACGCAAACTAATATTAATGATCCGTTTGGACACGGAAGCGGAAACAGCCGGGTAATGACGATGGTGTGTTGGTTGGGTTTGATTTTGGAATCGTAGGTATATGGGCCGGAGTTAAATAACAAAGCCGTACCAATCCATCCGAAAACAAATACGTTTATGCTTTAGACTATACAAAACCTTCAGCTTACCTTCATACATCATTATCCCAACAAAACCTGGGCATCGAACTAGTCACTAAATAATTTATTCTGTATTTATATGTTTTTGTTGCGATATGGTTTGAAATCAGTGATGCCGGTCTGAGGCTGAAAGATGAATACACCCAAAGTTGTTTGATTAGGTATGTTTTTCTTTTTATCTTAGAAGAATAAAGTGGTCGATAGATAGACTATAAAGGGTTCAAAAATACATCCCGCTGATGGCCTTTTGGTAGCGCTGAGCAACTCCAAAACACAGTGGTCCAGTGAAGTTCAGAATCTGATGGAGAGTTTTCCAAAAAGAGATGTTAATGGCCCGCTATTTCGGTAGTTGTCACTTTTGAAGCTAGATTTTTTCACATTTGACAAGTAGAAACTACGCTATCAATAGAAATTAAAATTCACTATAAAAATGGTGAAAATTTGGCAGAGATGGTCCGTAAAACTAAAATATAATTTGGTCTTCGTGAAGCACCTTGCCGGACCGCGATTTCAAAATTGGTGCAAAAATTTGAGCTGTCGGGACAAGAAAGAACAATTGAGAATATTGCAGCTGTAGCAGAAAGTGTTGAAGAAAACCAAGGTTTGTCCTTTCCTCGTCGTTCTTTGGAATTGGTGAATAGATCGCGCTAACTTAGCAAAAGACACTCCGACCTCTCACCCACGTTCGAGAGAAAAGTCTTAAGGAGAATTGTTGGCCCGATATGTGAGGAACGACGTTCCGGAGACGGTACAATCATGAATTAAGCGCGGTAAACTCCGGTGGGCAGGACACCTAACTCGCATGAGCGAAGAGGAACCGGCTCGGAAAGTCCTTTTTGGTACGTTTTATGGAAGACGACACGTGGTAGACCATGCTTGCGCTGCAGAGATGGCATCGACGAGAATACCCGAAGCCTTCCAGTACGCAACTGGATGGCGTCGGCTCAAGACCGGGATAGGTGTGGAGACTTGTTGAAGGAGGCCAATACCGGACCCCGGTTGTCGAGCCGATGATGATGATGATTGCGCTATCGAACGATGATTAATATTTTTTTATGGCCGGAATTGAAAAGATCTGGACAACGTTTACTTCCAACAAGATTGCGCTACGTGCCACACAAACAACGAAACCATTGATCTGGAACGGGAAAAGTTTCCGGACCGCGTTATTTCTCGAAGAGGTGATTCCAATTCCAATTGGCCACCGCGATCTTGTGACTTAGCACCTTGCGACTTCTTCCTTTGGAGTTTGGAGCCACGTGAAACATAAGGTACGCCCACAGCCCAGCGTCGATTCGAGACCTCAAAGATGGAATTCATGAAGCTATTGAGGGCATACAGCAGCCACTTTCCGATTTGGTGATGGAAAATTTCCTGAAAAGTATTTTGCTGTGCAAGCGTAACCGTGGCGGCCATTTTGTGGATGTTGTTCACTAAAAACCGATTGGAGATCTCTATTAAGTTATCTCTTCTGGCTGGGATTATTGAATAAGAGATTTGAATTGCTTCTCAATCGAAGTTTAGGGCTTCGAAATTATACCATTTTCAATTTTTTTGACAGTGGAAACATTAGATTTTTTAAAAATGAATTGAATTTTTTAAAAATTATTTTTTACAACTCTGGCTCAGACATATTTCGTTTTCATAATATTGTATCCCTGACAGTCCCATTAACCTAAAGTGTACAATCAAGGATCAACATAGAGATAGATACAATATCAACACTGAGCCATAACTGCCATGGCACAGTTTTCATAATTTTCCCATTCATTGTCCACTTTTGGAATTTGTTTGATCATCTCACGCTACGAGAGAAATGTCCTTCCATAATAATAATAATAAAAATAATGACAGTTATTTTGCCAATCAATAATTTAGTGGGGTTGATATATGTATACTGCTATAGACCTCTCGTAATATGACATGCACTCGAGAATTGATTAGCTTCATACAATGTCTGTTATATTGGAATAGAAAATTTTTTCAAATTATTATTCAGGACCACGTTGTTGATAATATTGGCAGAATTTCAGTTGATAAAAGGGACATTTTCTATATCTTTATGTTAATGAAAATATCAACATAATAATAATAACATAATCAAAATTCAAATTCATTTTCTAGAAATATTTTTTTTGGAATATCGGCATCGATATACGACGGTATTGTGACGGTATCATGATTGTCATTTAAAATGCACGTATACCTATTATAATGTACACCTAATCCGTTATTATGAATATGCATGTGTAATTGACTTTTAATGAATATTGTATTGAAATCATTTTGTCGAAAAGCTTTTGTTCGATTTTCGAACCAGTCAGTGTGAGGAGTTTTTTGCCTGTGGAAATACACGTTGGAAATATTGCACCAAAGATTTTTAACAATTCAACCGGCTTATTTTAAGTCTTAAACTACAGAGTTTTCCAATAAGAGGTGTCATTTTGATATTCAAAGGAAAATGCCGTTTTTTGGGATAAAAGATCGGATATTTAAATGGCCGCCATGGCTACGCTTACATAGCGTTTTCCTTTTCATGAAATTTCGCATCACCAAATCGCAAAGTGGCTGCTGTATACCCTCAATAGCTTCATGAATTCCATCTTTGGGGTCTTAAATCGACGCTGGGCTGTTGGCGGAGAACTTATCTTCACGTGCCCCGAAGGAAAAAGTCGCAAGGTGCTTAGTCACAAGATCTTGGTGGCTAATTGGGATCACTTCTTCGAGAGATAACACGGTCCGGAAATTTTTTCCGTTAAAGATCAACGGTTTCGTTGCTTGTGTGGCACGTAGCGCCATCTTGTTAAAAGTATAAACGTTCTCCCCGACGGTTTTGATGATCGTCCGGCTTAAATCAAGTCTTTATACAAAATATGGTTTAATGACGATTGTGGAATGATCAGTTCCAAATAACGACGAGGAATGGACAAACCTGGGTTTTCTTCAACACTTTGGGCTACAGCAGCAATATTCCCAGTTGTTCTTGAGCAACGTGCACGGGTCTTATTCTTCACATTATACTTACTTCTCCCGACAGCTCAAATTTTTCCACCAATTTCAGAATCGCGTTTCGACAAGGTGCTTCACGACGACCAAGAAATAATTTAGTTTTACCGTCTCTGCAAAGTTTTCCCCACTTTATAGTGAATTTTAATAATTTCGCTGTTGAAGCGTGTTTCGTTCCATTTTTATTAATGGCGTTGATTCTACTACTTGTCAAATGTGAAAAAATTTCAGCTTCAAAAGAGACAACACCTCTTATTGGTAAGCCCCTTACTAGAAAAAAACACCGATAGAATTTTTTTTTGAAATTCTTTTGAACTTGAAATTTTCTTTTCATAAACTATCAGTCATTAAATGGAAAAGGATCATTTGGATGTGTTTAATTTTTGATGTCCCAGAAAATAACGATTGCACAAAAAATTAAAGCAAAGTTTCGAGAACTCTTAAACTTAACTTAAACTTAAACTTCGAAAAACAATATTTTCCAGTTATTAGTTCTTTTTGTTTAAAATGTCAGTTAAGTTTATGTCAAATATGTACCCGCTGCAAAAAATTTTATTATGTATAAAATTAAATACCTAATGGCAAAGTCAATATCATTGCTCTTTCTCAAGATATTCGAGTCGAAAAACCAATTTTTACCACTTTTTAGTTTTTTTATATTTTTTGTCAAAAACTGTCAATTAGATATTTGTCAAAATTTAACCATTCATAAAAAATTTTACTATGTATAAAATAAAATATTTTAGAAGGCACAATCGTTGTTCGTTCTCAGGATATTCGAGCTGAAATACGATTGTAACTACTTTTCTTTAGAATTTTTATCAGTTTGTGATTTTTTGTTAAAAAACTGCCCATTCAATATTTGTCAAAATTTTATCAGTTACTAACAATTATGTTATGTAGAAAATAAAACAAACAAGAAGTCAATATCGTTACCCGTTTTTGAGAAATTTGAGTCGAAAGACAATTTATACCAATTTTTGGTAGAATTTTTTGTAGTTTTTAATTTTTTGTAAAAAAACTGTCCATTGAATTTTATTGAAATTCTCACCAGTAGTCAAAAACAACATTTTTCGTAAAATAAAACTATTTTAAAGTTAATATCGTTTTTCCATCTAAGGATATTCGAGTTATAAAATTTTTTTTTTAGTTTTTTTGATTTTAAAAAATAACGGTATGTTGATTTTTTTCCAAATTCATATCAAATTTGTATGACGTCATAATGTGGAGAATAAAATTTATTTTAAGTCAATAGCATTTTTTGTTGGTGAGATATTTGAGCCCAACCAAAATTTTCATTTCTTTTTTAAACTGCTATAGTAAAAAAACAACTGATTGAATATTAATAAACGCCCTTTCAGCTTCTTTCGAAGTTATTATCTGTAAAACAAAATTTATTTCAAGTCGATATCTCTACTCGTTCTTGAGATATCGACGACGAAAAATGGCACCAGAACGTACGGACGTACGGACGTACGTACACTCGCACACACAGACATCTCTCTAAAAATTATTGATAAAGGCTCTAGGGACCTTGAAACGTCGAGAAATGTCAAAATTTTCAATTTGACAAATCGGACCGATTACAATAACTCCCTATGGGAAGGTAACAAGTTATCAGATTGTACATTATGATGATTAAGTCAATTAAGTCAGTCTACAATTCATCCTAAGACCCCTTTCTTTTTCATAACTTATTTTAATTCTTATAGTTTTAAGTTGTTTTTTTTTCAAAAAAAAAAAAAATAGATTTTATTAAGTTAAGTCATTAAGCTGAATAAATAAATAAATAAAAAACATGTTCAGGTTCGTAATCCAAAAGATGTCTGAATTTTTTTTTTTTGTCAATGGCTAGAATAACTCGAAAGTCGCCTAAGCTAAAATTTTCAAAATTAAGATTCAAAAAATAGAACCTAGAGTTAAAATTTCTTTTTTTTTTTATTTGTGTGCGATCATTCATTTGTCTTCAAGATACGGCCTGTTGAAAATTACTAAAAAAGTTTGATTATTTTTATCCTTTAACTTTTTCCAGTAGCTTACAATGTCAAAAAATATTATCCAAAAAACTCTATATAATGCAAAACCAAAACAAATTAAACTTTTTGACAATTGTGCTTTATGAAAAATGTCTTTTATTACCTATGTTAACAATATTCAAAAAAAAAAATATTATTTGGGATCGAAAACCAAACTAAAAATTAGCATACAAATTATTATATTCAAAATAAATTTTGAAAAGAACAGTTCAAGTGATTTTGATTTTCATTGATGATTTTCATTCATCAAATGTTGAAATAAACAATTTTCCTGTTTTTGTAATTTTTTATTTATATCTATTTAATTTTATTTGTAATTACGTAGTAGTAGTCTTTAATTTCAAAAAAAATTGAACAGTAAAATATAAATCTTAATACAATACATAGCCATTTTTCACAATAGTTCCAGTTTTTCAAAAATCTAAAAAATCGAAACTTGAAATTGTTACCTTGATTTTTTGAAAATTGTGTACTAAAATAATTTTTTTTTTCAAAGTGTGTGTAATTTCATAATCCTCAACAATTAAAAATGGCATCAGATTTAAATGATGGACTTAAGGTTTGTTTTCAAAACATAAAATCCAGACGGTCACACAAAATAATAATTCCTAAATGTGATCCGACAAGTCAAAAGATTATCTTCTAGCATACACAAACAGTAGTCGAATCAACAAAAAAAAAATAAAAAAGTATTCAGCAGACGTTCTCGTTTAATCACAAGATGAGATATAAATCTTCGTCCTCGTTTTCGTCCTTGAAACCAATCTGTTTCATTTCCATTTGCCCAACGAATTGCATTTATTACACATACATACACATTTTTTTTTCTATTTTTGTATTAATATCTGCATACACAGAGACAAGAGCAAGGCGGCAGACCTTTTGTTTCTCCCTCACACTTCTTTTTTTTTATATATATATTTAAAGAGTTTATAATAATGAAAAATACCCATCAGTTTGTGCTTGTTTCCCTTTTTGCTTTTTGGTGTGCTATGTGTATGAATTCATAAATTTTATAATTAAATCAGATAACCGTCCTTGAATGTCTTTATATATTCATATTCTATGTCTCTATCTACTGTATTCGTCGGATTAAGATTTTATTTTATTTTTTTTTTGTTCATATTTTGCTGGAAACGTTCTTTTTGAGTTTTTATTTATTCAAATATTCCACTCACAGGCGACAAAACTAAACACCGTTATTCAAATAAATTGTTTCCTAGAGCATTGAAAATTTTTGGCGACGACAGAAGCTTTTACAAAAATATAAAAGGATGAAGAGATAGAGAGATTCTTCTACATAGAAAAATAGCTTGAACTTGAACGTTATTTCGTGGACAATTTTTTTTTAAAACAAATGAAAAAAAAAACACAATGGAAATGTTCGTATCTTTTGTTGATTGTGAATGCAAAATAGAGTATATAGAAAATGAAATTAAATTTGTGGGGGAGAACAAAGTGTTCTTCTTAAAAAATTTATCAAGTTTTCAATGTCACTGAAAATCTTTCCGATACGCAGGTATATGTCTTTTCTGTCCCTGAAAGGACAATGTCCATTGGACATTGCTTTTGGGTTGAACTTCAAATACTCAATCAAATTAAAAATGAAAAATATACACTGAGTTACAAAAAAAGTGGCGCACCTTGAAATTTGTTTACTAATTATTCAACATGAGTAATTCATATTTAAAATAAAAATAAAAGGGAAAAGCTTTGAAATAAAACATAAAATAACGAAAATGGGCAAAAACTTCGTAACTTAACATTTTAATCTTTTATTATTATTTTTTTTTCTAAACGAGTTTTCGTTCCCTTAGTAGTGGATATTGCCTACCCTAACATCTATCAAAGCTACAATAATTCGCCTTGGCATACCTTTAATAAGGGTTGCGTCGTCTAAATTATCCCACTCTTCGATCAAAGCAGATCTCAGCCCACTGAGTGCCTCGGGAAGGGCAGGTCGCTGTCATATCATGTTTCCCAGCTGGTCCTAAACATGTTCGATGGGATTCATGTCCGGGCTCATGGTAGGCCAAGCCATCACATCGATTTCCACTTCTTCCAAGTTCCGTAACGCACCTGGCAACGTGAAGCCTAGCATTGTCGTGCATCAGCAAGAAGTCTTCACCAATAAGTGGTGCGAACGGAACCAAATATTCCTCCAGAATGTTGCTGATATAATAATTGGAGTTTACCGAACTTTCCACGATGCACAGTTTAGCTTCTCAGTGCATAGAATACCTATCCTGCCCACACCGTGACGGAACATTCCCAGAAATGTTTCCGTTGGGTAACTGTTGCGGAAGAGTATCTCTCCCCTTATCTTCTCCGCACTCTGCTACGTCCATCTGTTGAGCATAGAAAAAACCTGGTCTCATCAGTGAAGAGAACTCTAGCTCAATAGGCGGCGCACCGCGGCGGTCCAACTTTGGTGGAGGCGAGCAAATTTCATCCGAAATCGCTTGTGCTGTACCGTGAGTCTTGGTACACGAGCAGTTTTTCTTGCCCTCAGGCCACTTTCTACTAAACGTCGCGCCGGCTCACCGTTTGAGCATTCACAGCTGCCCCTTACTGATTGAAGTCTGTGAGAAAATGTAAGGTAATAGTTTTCCTTGTTATGATGAACGTATCACATGGAAAATGGAAAGAGATTATCCAAACGGGCACACAAATATATTGCTAAATTAAAAAAAAATAAAGCTCTGCAAAAACATAGCGGCATATTACCAAAATGATAACCACACATCAAAAAGTAGGACTGCGCTACTCTTTTTTTAACTCAGTGTATGTATTTATAAACTTGTGTAAAAGAATTTTTATATTAGTCATTTATTTTAATGAATAGCCAATAATTATTATTTCTATTTAATTCTATGACATTTTTTATATTTAACCTTTCCATTCAAAGCAAGAGTGTCCTTAAAAATAATAAGTTGACAGTGCGAATAATATACCATTAAAAAAAAACAGTTGAAAAAAAGTCAATTATTTGAAATCTGAATCTAGAGTTAAATCAAGTTAAAGTTTATCAGCTGAATTTATTGGTTTCAGCTACTTCCATGGAACTTTGGAAGGCAATGATAATATCAAACAAAAAATAGAACTCAAAAGAAGATTAAAAACTTTCTTTTCAGTCAATATTCTGACACGAAAAACTTTTAAATTCATTTCATTTAAATCTTCCTCATATTTGACCAGTAAAATAAATAAATTTGGAGTAGCTGCAGTCAATGAAGAACGAGAACCTTAGTGACTTAGAACTCTCAACCATTACGATGTGCGTGTTATTGCAGGAATGGAGCAATGGAGGGCACCTATAACTTTGTGCCGAATCCGAACGGATAGAGTGAGAAGCATTCTAAATTCTTGACAACTGCAGCAACCTGTTAGAACAGTTCTGTTTTTAGATGGACGAGTCAGGGAATTGAACCCAGACCTCTGGTATAACCTTCATATGCACTAACCATTATACCACATGATTTGCAAAATGGGTACAATAAATTTGAGTCAGAGCAATTATTTCAGCTTTAATTCAACCAAAGACCATATAACATATATAACATGTTATATGGTCTTTGATTCAACGTTTTAGATTGGGACATAACATCGTTACATGTAGAAATTGTATGCAGTGAAACCGAGTGGTGTGGACTGGTTGATGATTTGTTGATTGTTGTTGAGCTCGAAACTTCAATTTTAGAAGATGATCAGAATTTTAACTTTAAAACTTTAATGTTCATTATGTTACTCGGAATGGACATAAAGAGTAGAAAATAACAATTTTATGATCTAGGGAGTCGGACCATTTTATTGATGTATGATGCATAAAAATGTTTTAAAATAAAAAAAAGCTTATGAGTACGATGACCAAGAAACAAATAACTTTGACACGGTGGTGGCAACGAAGTTTTTTTTAGAAAATAGATTTCAAATTTTTCGTTATTTTGACTCTTATGAAATTTTGCATTCAAAGATCTACAGCTAAAAAAAAGTTAATTAAAGTTAAATACAGAGTTCGAAAACGTCACGTTCTATATTTCAAACAAAATTTAATTTTATTTACGATTACTTATTACTTTTTTATTTTTGAATATTTGTATTATCTTTAATGGTAAATAACGTTTTTCACTGTAAATACTTTTTATAAAATCCACAACTGGTTTCCACTTGCTTCTATGTTAAAAGAATTTTGAGCTCAAAAGTGAGGATGCCATCTGATGTATCGAAAAAAATATTTTGAATATTTTGAATTTTTTTTCCAAAATTGGGCAACGCTTTTTTGAATTTATTTCCATATTTCTTAAATTTCTATAAAAAAATTAGAAAAAAAAATGTGTGCAAGTTTTAAGTATTCGGGAAACAACCAAAAATCAGTCCTATATTACAAGTACGTACCGTTAACAAAATTTCATCAAAATCGTTGCCGTGCGTCGTTTTCGAGATAAGTAATTTTATCGTAATGGTTATAATATGAAATGTACCGTTATTTTTTGGTTTTAAAACAAAAATTTTTATGGATTCAACTAAGAACCTTTGTTTCCAAGTTTAAAGAAAATACCTGGTGTATGTTATCCCATAGGTTTGGAGTACAGGCACACACAGGATTTCGGCACCTATTTTCTGTTAACCTAGTTCGAGTTCGTATTTTTAGGAAATCAAAAACTTGATTTCTGCAAGAGCATCAGAAGAAAATCTGCATTTTCTTCAATTTTTTTGCTTAGTAAATCAATTTTTGTATTAGTCACATGGGTAACTTATTTAAAAAAATTATTTTCCAAAATTGAGAAATAATAGCACAAATTTTTCAAAAATAATTTGGACTGTACTTTTTAAAGAACCATTTTTAAAAAATGCAATTTTTTATTTGATAGTTTTCTTAATACATTTATGTAATATGAAACATGTTCAAATAAGAACAGTACAAAATAAAATTTTAATAAAATTAAAACTGCCGTAACGGCTGAATAGAAAATATGTTTTTATGCAACAGCTTCTACTTAACGAAATACACATATGTCCTTTGTTCAAAAAATGCTGTCAATATTCTGAGTAGTTATAGGTATACGAAATTTTCTTGAAAAATATAAAGATAGATAACCAACAACAACAAAAAAAAAAATATAAACAGAACAAGCGCTGAACAAACAAACCCAAAAAAAAAAAACTAAGAAGGACTTCTCTATATCTTTATTCCACCTGAGAATTATATTATTCGAGATAAAGAAACCAAAAACGAGACAACAAAAAAAAAATCAATTTCAAGAAGATCCTTAAATGGAATAGGGTCAAACCAAAAATTTTACTGATTCGACCCTAGTTTTGAATTATAAATGATTTATCTAGGAAATTTATCAATTTAACCCCGCATATAACTGATTGTTTTAAACGTCTCTCATAAATTGTTTATTCCTTTTTTTTCCCTCTCTATATGTATATGTAGGTTTGTAAATATGTATATAACAAAAGGAAGCAAAAGAAAGAATTTTTATTAGATTCAACTTGCTGAGTTTGCCTCTCAGCAATCATCAATTCGATTAGGCAAACAGAGAGCCCATTCAAGAATTTAAGCACGTTCCATTCGTCATCGTAATCCTTGCAATCCAAATGAAGTTTTCTTTCTTATATAGGTATGTATAAATATTAGGTAAAGAAAAAAGAAGTAGAAAAAAAAGAGATGAATAATATTAATAAAAATCATTTTTTTTCCCTTGTTCGTGTTGTTGTTATATTAGGATAGGTATATAATACTTCGAAGGTATTTACTTCCTCTTTTCGTCCTTTTGCACCACCGCACCGCCTGAATGTGAGGCAAATATTTGAACTTTCCCAACAGAAATATCTTAATTTTCCACGTACACAAAGAATTTCCTTCCCTTAACCATCACTCTCTTTAATTTCACCCTTATTGGCCCTCTCTTTTATCCCCCCCCCCCCCCCCCCCATTTTGAAATTCAGTTAAATATTTCACTTTAATTTATCGTCCTTTGCCTTTGAACTTAACTTGAATTTTATGGTTCTACATTTAAATAGCTTCAATTGTTGGCGAGGATACAGATACATAAATGTAGGTAACTATGCCTGGGGGTAAGATGTCGCAATCGATTTGTTTTTTCTCTTCACAGCTTTTATAAACATGTGACCCCCAAGAAGCTGTTAGGCCACTTGGTGTGAAGAAGAATAGCTTCAAGGACCTGACCTCAAGCATCTTGTTTGAGTTAAAAAAAAAAACTAAAGAAAACGTTTCTTCAAAATTTCAAGGATATGCAAAAGAAGAAGAGCAAAGCACAAAATCATTTTTTCTCCATTTTAAGCAGAGGATCACATAGTCATTTTGTGGGCACTGAAATACAAATATATAGCTGGCATAGTCGTGCTGACTGACATTCACCTAATTCTGCATGGTAATCTGTTGGAGTGTTCGGCGGCGAGGAGGGGGGATTAAAGGGGCCTGAAACGAACATTTTATTCGAACAATAGTATCTCTGTTCATGTTCATAGCCAGCCATGTGGAAATTATAAAAATAGTTATATTGTCTTAATGAATATGAATGTCGTTGCCACTTGCAAGGATCCTACAAATATCTTCTGAATCTGGCTGTGAATAATATGGACGAGAGAGAGAGAGAGGAAGAGAGGGGCGGGGGGGGGGGTATCCAGGAATGAATATTATAAATTTTCTACGAATCTGACGTTGACTATAAATTCTTCTCATGTCTATAAGCGTCGTCATTTCATTCGAGTCGAGGTGAATGGGGACCGGCTATATATGTTTTATAAGAAAGTGAAATCATCATCATGATGATGATGATGAGAGTAGTGGTGGGGGGGAAAGAATTCTCTCAAGGATAACAATTATTATGGCATTAAGTTGCTAATCTTTGTGTATACAGATACTTTTGTATCTATCTCCTCTCTTCGGTTTTAATCTTGTTAATTGCTTTTGCTGGTTCTCTCTCACTCTCTCTCCTTATTATAAAAGAAGAGTAATTATACACTTGTCGGACTTTTGAAAATTATTATTAAAGTTGAGAGGAAATCTTCTTTTTTGAAAATTAAGTGAGAAATAATTTAAAATAATGACATTTATGAAGGGTCCTATAGGAATCTATTTTAAATAGTTGAAGTTTTTATTTTAAGTATTATGTATATTTATAGTATCACCAACTTTATTTACAATTTATGTATTTTTAATTAAAATGTTCTACATTTTTTGAAAGTGATTTTAAAAAGTATAGACACATAGGTACCTATCTTTCAAATTTTTCAAATGGGCGCCATCTACTTTGATGTTGAAGTTCATACATAGTCATTAAATTGCTTTTTTTGTGAACATGAACACACTCTCAGACTCAGACGTGGGTTGACACAATTTTTCCATTTGTACATCTGTCCTTCATTAACATGGAAAATATTTCTCCCCATCAACTGTCAAAATTGTTTGAGCAAAAATGGGAATGTATTGATGTTTTTTTAACGGCGCGGCGGCGGCCGGCGGCGCGGCGAGGCAAACATCACCTGACATATATGATGATGCTCATTAAGGCTCAAACCTAGAGGTGTGTGATATGTGTGTTCATACCTTAGGGCATTTTTGGTTTGTTCCATGTTCCCTACGAATACGAACAAACTGACGTCTAAAAACCACTGATTCGGTGTTTAGGAATCAGCAGAATACTGTCAAATCATTTTAGGTTAGATCGATGTGTCTCACCTTCTAGGCTGAGGTCGAGTGTAATTTTAGTTCAGCATGGTTTATATATGAACTGTATTAAACCCAATATGATGCATGTAGATGAAATGTTTGTTCAAGGAACATTTAGAGTTCATTTTGAGGGTATAACATGGTTTCGATTATAGTGTTTCGAAAACGCAATGACAAATCTCATAATTTTGGCACTGACAGAAGTTTGACCCAACCCCCTCAATGGGAGTTTTTCTTTTTAGTTCAGAACAGGGTATAAACTGTCAAACAAAAAATCGTGTTTCTGTTTGAGCTCAGAGTGTGTTACAGTTCAAGTTTGTGTGTCTTTTTTTGTTGAGAGCATGTTCAGAGATTGTTTGGGGCGCACTCAATGAGCTCGGTATAAAAAAAAACTGAACAAACAGATTTCAGTCCTGAAAAGTGACAGCAGAGTCCATTGACAAATAAAATTTACTGACTGACAGCTAGAGCTCGAGTGTGTTTCATAAAATAATTCAGAGCGCTTAGAACACTCTCGCTCAGAGGAAAGTTCAGAGTATGTTCGACAAGCTCATGCTCTGTTCCGTGCTCTGCTCTGAATGAAAAAAGAAGAACTCCCAATGAGTGTTTTTCTTTATTAGTTCAGAATAGAGCTCTGAACAGAGTCTGAACACTCCGAGTATACTCTGAACGATCTCTGAACTGAACGTGCTCTCATCTGAGTGTTCCGATTTATTTAAGAAACACACTTCACCAGCTGTCAGCTTTTTCATTTGTCATTCTTAGTTGTCATTTTCCTGTCTGCTCTATTTTTTTATTCTGAGCAGATAGAGCGCGCTCTGAGCGTGCTCCGAACATGTTCAGAGCAAAAAAGAAACATAAAATTAAACATTTTTTTTTGACAACTGTCAAACTCAGCTGTCATCTGAAGTGTCATAATATTAGTTGAAAGCTACGATAATGCATCGATTAACAATCGAACAACACATTAAGATTATTAAAACTTACTACAAAAGAGGTGATTCAAACGTATCTTTTTTTAGCGCATTATCTACACGATAAATATGGTCCCCATAGAATACTATGCATTCACAATCAGTCGAAAATATGGCTGCCGCAAGCGTTGCTGATTATCAAAATTTATCGATTTTCCGATAACCGATGATATCCGGGTTTTTCTGGTCGTCGGGGAAATTGAAGGCCATGACTTGGACGATATGTGGTTCCAACAAGACGGGACAACAAGCCATACAACACGACGAATTATAGCTTAATGTTTCCTGGTGGCACAATTTTCACGCATTTCATTGGCGACCATCGATAACCGATGACAACCGGTTATTTTGGTCGTCGGGGAAATTGAAGGTTATGATTTTTAAGATATGTGGATCCAACAAGACAGGGTTGTTTGAGAGGTTTTCTGATGACACAATCAATTGGCGACGTCAATTGGCGACCAAAATCATGTGACTTGACACCGTTCGATTTTTTCTGTGGGACTACGCAAAAACAGCATTAGAAACCAACATTACTCAAGTTATGGCTGAAGTAACCACCCGAAATATGCGAAAAAAGTGTCTCGAATATTAAATACGCGGCCATATGAATTATATTATTTTTCACCTCTATCTGACGCAAGATCTGCTATACTGAACAAATTACTCAAATACTTTGTTTGCTTTAAAAAATATATTTTTCGTTTTTCGCCAAATGATTCATACATTTTAAAAAACACAAATTTAAATCACATCTCCTATTGCTCACTGTAAAAGTGTCAAAGTAATTGAAATAGAAACCTTTCACAGGATAGTACCACAAAAAATTGTCAGATTAATAAAATTCAATTTAAACGGTGTTTTGACAAAAAAACAACACGTTGATTAATTTGTTTACAGCCACACCGTCATCATCGCTAAATTGCCCTATTTCAGTCACTGTCCAGATAGTTTACAAATTCGATTTTCAATTTGAACCAATTTCGAAAAAAAAACATTTTTTGTATTTTTTTTTAACAAAATGGAAAATGAAGACACCCTACCTACATTTATGTATGTTGCATATGTATCCAACATAACAGTTCTATTTTGTTTTACACTAAATGGTACATCTGGTGTGCATCGTTGCCTCAATAAATTGCAATACAAAAAAATAAATAAAAATGCTTTCATAATAATAAATAAAAAAAAAAAGAAAAACATTTCCCTATGCCGGCCGTTTTAAATATGCCCTCTAGAGAGTGGCATTTAATCTTGAAACATTCCCTTTTTTTTGTTTTTTTTTTTTTTTTGAATGAGGTGAATTGTTCAAATAAAAACGATTTTCCACCATTTAAACCACCCATTGCACCGATTTACACCAGAGGGGTTTTCATCTCTCTCCCTTGAATATATCTACACATAAACTATACCACCGATACTGACCATAATGCAAATACACTGGACACGGGCCATAATAGTGCAAAGTTGAGGGGGTGCGATGGATCAAGGGGGGGAGGAAAGATGATGATGGGGGGAATTGTTGGCATAAAACTATACACACACCATAGTCAACATATGCATCAACCATCAGCTGTGTGCGGGAGTATATATTGCGCCTTAAGCTGACGACTGGCAGGATATGAACGAGCGTTAACTACAACACGCTCCAGCGCTTATCGTTGTCCTGCAGCAGCATATGGCATGTTGCTGTGGGGCTGCTGTTTAGCCCTTGTTGTGTATTCCATTTTCGCTTGGTAACGCATCATTGAGTATCATCCGCTCCGCAGCAGCAATAAGCATAGAGAGATTCCAGCACAACACACAGGATATAGACTTGATTCCTGTTGTTTTTTTTTTGGTTTTTTTTTTTTTATTCACATATATGGAGTGTCCCTTTAGGACACTGTGTTACAAAACAGTCATGCATCACTGTGCACACGGTTGGAGTCCGATATATTTGCCAAGGATGACGAGAATCCATGATAATGATGATGGTTGTTGGTCACTGGCCGCCACCATCACTGATGCCATCACCAATGGATGACGCCACACTATATGCCAAGCACCCACCATCATTGCCACAGTATAGTCGCCACCACCGTCATCTTCAACAAGGAATGTGTGGCTGGGAATTATGGTGGCACTTCTTGAATGTGGACTTCTCTATTCAAGTCTTGCCATGTTACCATATTGTACAGCTATATAGAACTATACCTAAATGTCGCTGTGATGTCACATTCCATTTCACATCATTGCATCGTAATCGACGAAAGGTTCCTTCATCTATTCGAGTATGTTAGGATATCTACAACTGTACGTGTCCTTAAAGTAGCTCCTTGATGCCATACACAAAAGAGGGCACTTCGAACACGTCGCGGTAGCTTCTGCATTTGGATATCATCGTTCAATTGCCATTTTGCTATTGACTTAAAGTGGCGCCCAACACCCAACCTATTCTGCAGCACACTTAACAAGAAAATGGCCGCTTGTTAGAAGTGGGGTCGGGTCACATGGTTTCATGTGTCTGATGGGTAATATTTCTGTATACAGATATATGAAGTTTTTGCAAATCGGTCTCTGCTTAACAACAACGACGACGCCGCCGACGACATCAGTTGGGCCTAATGCGGTTTTCATTGATTTTGCAATTAAACGATGACATTTCGAAGTTCATTGGACCCCAGATGGTTTTAGAATGTTTTTAAATAAAATCAAAGCTAAGACAAAGTCTAGTAGCGCCATCTATGACCAATTAACTTTTTTTTATTTACTGTGTATCAGGGGCCAAATTATCGCATCCGTGAGTGATGGAATTTTTTTGGTAGTAGTAAGTAATAGTAGTTGGTACAAGTCAGTAACGTAAGAAGCTTTTTGATGCGGTATTTGGCCTCAGGTTTTTGAGTATTAATTTTCTATGGTCTTTTAAAATTAAAATTATTTCCTTTCGAATCAGAATTCATATTTATGCAAATTAAATTCATCTTTTTTCAAATATGTACGACGGAAAAATTTTAATTTTGGCACATATACCAGAAACAAAAATTCGGTGATAATTGTTTGTACATTTTTTTTTAAATCAATTTGTAAAAGAAATAAAATAATTTGTAAAAGGAAAAAATTAATGTGAAAGAACTGCATCAAATATCAACTGAGAAGAAAAAATCGGTGGTCTATTTTGCCCTAGTTAAGTTGAAGATGTACTTTCCAAAAAAAAAATTAGCTTAACACAGAAAAAATGTATAACAAATTCCCATCACTCTCTTCTTAATGTAATTCTTCATAGACAAAATGTCAACGCCCAGTACACAACAATGGCCGCCATAACAATAACTGTCAAACTAGCCAAAAGTTTACACACACCGCTGTAGCAGCTTAAATTCTGCACGGTCACCTGATATCGAACTTCAACTGGGTACTGACAAGTTTTATCCATGTATGAAGCCTGCGATCTGTACTTAGATGTTGCTTGCACAGATATATAAAGTGGAGGACAGTCATGTATCGTAAAGTATACATCGCATGCATTTTACAGGTCATATCTCATACTATTCCCGGTATTTGTCAACTAGTGGCAGGAAACATCAGTCTGCCCGGACGATGATGTGTGCATTCTGCATAGGTCGTTCGGCATATAGCGATGTACACACTGTCAGTCTTGTTCCACTTGATCCATTTATGCTTACTTGTCTACTTCCACCGGCTTTGTAAAAATAATTTGGCACCACACGATAGAAATTGATAAAGTTTGGTCGGATGTATTGATACATTTGATCTTGTCCCCAAGTTGCATCATACCAATTTGCTCCTCAACGTGGATTAATAATGTGGCGGTGAACTGCAAAGACATGTGATAACATCAAACTTGCAGTTAGGCGCGTCATGCAATATTATTAAGAATATAATATAAGGTCACTTTTTTCTAAAAACCAGGTACTATTAATGGCAGGTAGTATGGCAAGTACCGTTAATGCAGTTTCTTAGAAACATTTTTTATTCACACCATTTTAATTATGAAAAAAAGTCACAGAAAACGTTAATAAAATAAGATTGATCTTAACAATTATATGACAGGTACCGTTGTTTTAGAGCTAAGCAAAAATTCAAATTCGCCTTAAGGGAACACCTTAAGACCTTAAGTTTCAAGGGTAGCGAAAGTCATTCATTAACTCGAGAGCTGAGTTAACTTGGCCCCAAAAATGTCCTATTTTTAAAATGTTTTGCTAAAATATGACCACTTTAATTACCACTTTTGACCAACCACAGTTTTCGATAAAAACTATTTTAAAAATCTGTAGACCAAAAGATCACCCACCCGCAAAATAGTTTTCGATAGGTCTCCTTTCATACATCACTGACCATCACATTTTAGCTTTTTCGATAACCCCGAAAAAAAAAATTATTTTTTTTTTTTTTGGATTTTTGAAAAAAGACTCGTGAAATAAACCTTATAATCGGAATGGGTCGTTCCCTTAAATCAAAAAAAACTTTGTTGTATAACTTTTAAGGTTTTCGCGGTTGGCTGAATCATACATTTTTGGATTTTTCGAATTAGCCGCGTTAAAAATATTAACTATTTAGCGAGTTCAATACAGTACTCACCCCGAACGTTTCGCTTCGAATTGCATCGAGTACTGTATTGAACTCGCTAAATAGTTAATATTTATAATGCGGCTAATCCGAAAAATCCAAAAATGTATAACTTTGTTGTGTTTCAATATTCTCAATTTCATAAAGCTTCAGAAAATTTATTCCAATTCGAATAACGATGGTCAACTTCAAAAAATTTAAAAAAAAAATGTTTTTCATGAGTGAGTTGGTTTTCGATTATTGGTTTTTTTCACAATGGTCAATTTTGAAATATCGAAAATAAAATATTTTCTGATTAGTAAGAAAAATTCTATAGTTTGGTCAATTAGGATAATAATTTTTTGCACAATTGTCATTTTTACCAAATTAAGAAAAAAAAAACCTATTTTCAAGGGTTATCGAAAAAAGTTAAAAGTTTCAATGATGTATTAAAGGAGACATATCGATAACATAAGAAAATTAAAAAATCGATTTATCGGTAGTTGTGTTCTTTTGCTTCCCAAATTTATAAAATCAATTTTTTCGAAAACTGTGCAGATCAAAAAAGGTACGTTCTCGTAAGGTCTGAGTAATATCTCGAGGTCGATTTTTTAACAAATCCAAACCTTTCCCTAAAGCCGCGAGTAAAAATCGAAAAACAAACAAAAAAAAACCTCCGATTTTTTTGCTTTTCGAATATAGGAACAACCTTTTTTAATTTCTTCTACCTTTTAAGGTTTTTTTTTTGAAAAACTAAAATATTTAATTATTTTGACTGGCCTATATATAGTGTATTTTTATTTCTTTACACAAAAGAAAGAATTTTTTTTTCACATTAATGCCAAAGTATACTTTGAAGATTTATTAACGACATTTTGTCTTCATTCTTCATCAACATGGCAACCTAACCTACTTTTTTCTATGCATATAATGTAGGTTAAAATAAAAAGACGCACTTTAAGCAAAAGAGGACATGAAAACCAAATCAAACTTAACGAAAAGAAAAATAATGTTTCCAAAGTTTTGCCAATCAATTTTATTTTGTGTGTTGTGTGTTGTCTATTTTATTTTTATTTTATTCAAATTGAAACCAAAAAATAACAAATGTGAAAAAGTTTTAATCATTGTTTATGAAGAGTTTTTTTCTAAGACTTTTGATGATGAGATAAGAGAGTGAAAGCAGTAAATCTCTTCAACCACCACTTCGCATTTCAATCATAATAAAATCTGTGTTTAAATATATAGTGTCTATCGCCAATCCTTATTATGCTTTGATGTCCTTGGAAAAAAAAATTCTTTGGCGGAAATAATCAATTTTTAACTTTCCTTGGGAATTCAGAGATTTTCAAAAATTATTTTAAACAAATACAGGATATGAGGAGGAATTTGATTATTGTTTGGTTTTTAAACACTTGTTGTTTAAAGGATTTTTAAAGTGCATGCTTTTCCTCATTTAAAAAAAAACCCAGTTGATTGTTGCTTTGATAAAACTCTAATTTCAAAATGACATACCAATAATTTCTTTTTTCAATAAAGCTTCATACACATGGGGAAATTTTGTAGAAGTATAAAGGCAAACATTTGCGAGAAATTAAGATTAACATGTTAAGAAGAGTGTGCTATATTTTCTGAAATAATAGTAAACAAGAAGGAAGGACGAGAAAAAACTAAGAAGGAAAAAAAATTCTTCACGCTATCCTTTCAAGCATCAGCTGAACAGAACACACACTTAATAGGTCTTCTAATACTATGTACTTGTATTCCAAGTCTAAGAATACGAAGTCACTGAAGTAGAACAATGTTTCATCAACCTACTGAACAGAGTTAGGGTGACCATACGTAATCTTTTTTTTTTAAGGGGAAGTCCTCATGTTTCTTATTCCAAAAACATTTTTATCCCCCATTTTATGGAAAAATAGTTTTTTTTTTTTAATTAAAAGCTATAAATGGAGCAAATCAACAAAAAAAAAATAAATTAAGAAAAACTTTTAAACTATGATTTTGATTCTTCTTGCTTCTGAAATGAAACAATTATTTTAAAAATCATTAATTTTTGTCCCCAGTTAAATTATTTTGTCCTTCTATGAATTATTGTGAAAATTTCCTCTTTTTTATAATATGATGGTTACCCTAAACAGAACACACAAATGATTTTCCTTGCAAGTTCTTGCACCTCTTTATGTGCAAGGGCATCCGCAGCGCACACGTTAAAAGTACGTGTGGCAATATTATTTCAAAGAGGCTTAAGCGATTTCCATGGGGGCGGGCGCAAGAACCTGGAAATTCCCTAGAAAATAATATAGTTTAAAGTTGTGGAAAAATATAAGAGAGGGGCTGTTTGTTGGTTGATCAATATAATATGAAAATGTAAACATATTTCGCTCACCTTTCCCTTAGTTGTAATATTTTATTAAAGGAAACTCGACGTAGAACTGTAGGGATTTTTGTTATTTAATTTTTGTTATATAAAAAAAAAAGATGTGAAATACATAAAATCGTTCTTGTTTAAATGTTTTCATATTATGTATTTTCAAAGAGATTCTTCGATTTTCAAAAGGATTCTTTTTTTTTATGCGAAGGGATTCGTTAATAATTTTGGTTGCTGCAACACTGATATTAATTGAAATTATTAACAGGGAGCAGTTGGCATCTTAAAAAAAAAAATAATTTCCTAATTCACAAAGCTTAGAATACAATTTTGGAACCCCATCATTATTTCCCCAGTTCTCAGTTTCAGTCTTGTTAACATCGCCTAAAAAATCTTTACTACCGTATTAAGTGAGTGTCTGAAGCCATTTGTCAACAACCTAATAGTTCCGTATCAATGTTGATTTAGACCAGGAAAGTCCACCACAGACCAAATTTTTACACTGCGGCAGGTCTTGGAACTTCAGATCGATATCTTCCGCCTTTTTATCGATTTTAAGGGCGCTTATGACAGCATCTATAGAGGAGATTTTTAAAGAGCTAGTTTAGCATCCCTGTCAAACTTGTCCGTTTGTGCAGGATTGCGACGGAGAACGCACGGTGCTCCTTCAGGTTTGGAAAAAATCTCACCGAAACATGGTGATGCACTGTCATGTGATTTCTTCGACATCGTTCTGGAAAGAACGAAACAGCGAGGCACAATCCAATATCCGTCCAATTACCCAAATAGGTATGCCGACGATATATAAGTGTGTTTTGTTGAGATCGTAGCACAGCAAAGTAAAAAAAATCAAGAAAACGATCCACAACAAATGTGTTTCACTTAATTTACTTTTAACACATTGGTACCCATGTTTGCTTTTATAGTTTGCCTTTAAGGTTTGTTCGATTTCTCTATTTTTGAGCACACCGAATCTTACACTTAAGGCCCGTTCACATGAGAACGACCGACGAAACGAATTGTCAAGCTCTATTCGCATTCCACATACGATCAACACTTCGACGAACAAATTGTTCGCGCAACAAACCTTAAAATCAATCTTGCTTTTGTTTTCCTCGTGTTTGTTCATGACTGAATTTGTCAAAATCAAACGTTATTCGCAACGAATGTTGTTCGACATTTTCATTTTATTTGGCGGGCTCTCACTGTTTTAATGTTTGATTGGATCTGAACTTTTCATGAGTTTGTTAATTTAGTTCATTTCTCAAAAATTATAATCTTTTTGTTGAAAGCATTTAAAGCGACATCATCGGTCAAAAAGATTTTTTTATAAATTCCGTCTTAAAAATACAGGTGAGTAACCAGCTTTAAGATGACTAAATCGAACATACCAACATATAAAATGAAAATAGCAACATCAGCGCCCCTGCCTGTGAGTAAGAAATTTATGTCAAGTAAAATTTGACTGGGAAAAAAAGTTAAAGTAAATGCCAGTAGTTTTTTGTTGTTGTATCTCTTGTTAAGTTTTGACTGACTGGGTTGCAGTTTGTCACCAAAACACACCTATTGATTTAGTTGGAAGAACGCAGGCTAATGTCAGTGGAACATTTTTGTTAGGATTGAGTCTGAACCTAAGAAGATGTGCTTTGTGGTCATTGAAGACAAGACCAAGTATGTATATTTTGTGATTAAGAAAGGAATGTCTGTAAGCTTATTAATTTTAAAAAAATATCTCAGAATTTGTTTGACTTTTTTTTTTAACTTAACTTTTGAAAAAAAAAAATATTTGACTTAGATTAGATTTTTTTTGACAATTTTTTTACGGTATTTTTTTAAGTATATTTTTCGACCAAATTTTTTATCGAAATTTAGCACCAAAATGTGATTTTTGACATATTTGGGTCTTTTGCGAATATCTCGGCTCCATTTTATCGCACAGAAAAAAATTAAACAATTATTTTTTTTTTAAATATAATATTGTGAATAAAATTTTTTTTTTACTTGTGCCATTCTGTCGGTTGGTGCAAACTTCGATTTAAGCTTCTCAGATAAGCTCATATCGAAAAATGAATTGCAAGCAAATTGAACAATTTTTTTTTCTAAGAGTTTTGTGCAATTTGTTTTGTTGAAAGTGACGTTTTTAAAAAAAAAAATTTAAAAAGAAAATATCCATTCTGAAAAATCTTAGATCGGAGATCTACATATAATAAAGAAGAAACAAAAAAGGATTTTCTATGATTTTCCTTCAAGATGAATATCATATTATAAAACAAAGAAAATCTTATCCACCATTTTATAAAATTGTTTGTATATACAATACAAATTTCGTATAGTTGGTGAACATTTTAATTGTATTTTTTTATTAATGATTTAAACAAATCTTTTAATTTTAATAAGTTTTTCTTCATTGACTCGATTATATTTGTTGTTTTAGTGTTAATAGTTTTTTTAATAGTGTTTTATTCTTGTGTGTAAAAACAGATCTCTACCTTCTAAAAAACTATACTTTTTCAAAAAAATATTTGAAGTAAAGACAGCCATTTAGGTTAAGAGTTTAAAAAATATTTTGATGCACTTTCAACTGATATTATAATTAGGTACTTCTTTCGTTAACATTTTTTAATCAACTATGGATGGGATGTTTGGTTTTTTCAATTTTACAAAATTTCAAAATAAAAGTGTTTAAAATAATTCTGAACAATTTATTTCAAAAAGTACATACCTACAGCCAAGCAACAATAATACACTTTTAAATGCTGTGTCTTCGCATGATAATAGTATTACTTATGCTGTTACCATTTTATTCATTTTTCATGTAAAAATAATAATATTCATTATCATTACATTAATCTGCCTAATATTCTAGTTACATAATATTACAAAATGTTATAATCTTATAATCATTAAGATATACCTCAATAATTCCTTCCTTGTCTATACTTCAACGAAAAAAAATTTCCTAACGTTTTTAATGAACATCCCTGACGGTTTGAATGATTTAGGGAAGAATCCTAAGCATTCAAACAAATATACATACATACATTATACATAAATATATGAATTTCACAGAAATCATTTTCTGTGATATCTTTATTTTATTTGAATTTTATTCATCATTTTCTTCAATAATACTTTCTTGCATAACTTTTCTCATTGCCAACAATCGTTCGGGGAAACCTTCCGAACGGCACAGAACAGCCAAAAAAAAAAACAAACAAATTCCAAAGCAATCTACAGAAAATAATATATCCGAGACAAAGTTTTTGCCTTTATACTTATATCCTTGCGGTTGATCCTTCTTCTGATATATTATTTCTATAGTCCTTCCTGATATACCTATATACATCCTATACCTTTGCCACCGCAACAACAACAACAAAATTGAGCAAAAAAACAATCCTTCATTATGAAACAGTAATTTTGTTGCTAGGGTATAGCATCAAGGTCAAAATAACTACCGTGATGTAAGAAAGAACAACCTTTCCTATATTTTTCATCTTCTATCCAACGAAATTATTATTCCTTACCTTTACCGTGAGTTCTAGATTTTCTTTTATCGTCTTCTATTTTTATAATGCCACCCACCACCACCCCCAGCCCAACCACGACCACTACTTTAACCATCATTTAGCCGGAAGAAACAAACAAAACGGTAAGAAAATACTCCACTTGGATTTCAATTGGTATACTAAAGGGATATTCAAAATTTCCTTAGAGCAATTTTTGTGTTTTTCTTAAATGGCCAAAAGGTACATAATATATAAAAAAAAAAGAAAAAAAAAAGAAAAGATGACTGGGCCTTTTTTTTTGTTTTGAAAATTCAAAGATTTAAAATTGCTTTGAAGTAATTTTCTGGCCTATCTTTTTCTATTAGACGCTCCCACCAACGTGGTTTTTTTTTTGTATATTCTTAAGAGCAGTCCTGGGAATGATCCGGACAGGTATTATCTTTGAAAACTGAATATCCTTCCAGCATTTTGGCTTTCAATCAATTTTAATTGCGCTGATGATTAAGCTCTTTTTGGACTGCGGAGTGGATAGAGTTTGGGCCAAAAACGCCACAAGCAAGCAAAAAAAAAAACAAAAATCCAATACAAGAAATTTAATTTTCTTGAGGAATTTTCAATTACCGTATTTACTTTTGGGTGAAAAAAAAATTAACTGTCATTACGTTTGTGTCGCTCACTGATTATTGGCATTGGATCAAACTCCAGGACAGGGACAGCATCCTCTGACATCGAAACAGGTGTTCATATATTAATACGTTAACTCATCCTTGAGAAATATACTTTTTGTTAACAATTTCATTCTTCATCCTACAAATAACGCCATCGATTCAATTAAATTTCCATCATCAATTTTACGCATTTCGATAACCGTTTGCCGGGCGCCATTGTTTATTACAATTTTTTTTTTTTTTTTTGTTCTTTTCGTTTGCCTGCGCGTTCGTCCTTTTCAATTATTTCGATTTTATTTCCTCGCTCAAGGGGAACCGAATTGATGCCGACGGATGAAAGGATGGATGGATGTGGATGGATAAATGTAGAGGATCCCGATGATGGTAGGTAGAGTCGTCCTGGTGGTTGTTGTCGGCATCGTAGTTGTCGACGTCGTCGTCGTCGTCGATTTCGTCGCCGCCATTGTGGATTACGACTTTCCTTTTTGTCCTTCCGCCCTGCGAGTTCATTCCTTTATTATTATTTTCTTGATTTTTTTATTATTATTATTTTTTTTTTTTGTGTTCGTTGTATTCTTTTGTGCGGTTTTGCGATTTATAAAAGCAAATTATATACATTCTTTCTTTATTTTTTATTTTTTGTTGGTTGGTTGTTTGTAAAAAGGCGCTGCGCTGCCCAGCCCTCCCCCACAGCCCTTTTTGTCATTACGAATCTATGAACTACTATGTATTGAGTTATCGATTGCTATTGTGTGTGTTATTAACAAAAGAACTTGCAGAGACTTCGGATGGATGGATATTGCTATTTAATTTTTTTTTTTTTTTTAGCTTGACAGTGATTTGACTTTCGTTTTTGAAGAGAAGATATTTTATGCGCCAATTATTTATGGTTGGTATAACGAATTCAGAGAGTTGATGATTGAAATTTTTGCTATAAACTTGATTATTGTCGATTTTCACGCAAAAGCACTTTCAATGAAAGACATTTTGAATTGGTATTCCCTCATGCCATTTTTTTTTTTTATTTTTGTGTTTGCATTAAAACGCGATGTGGTGTTGATAATTTTTTAATAAAAGAAAATTAAAAAAATTCTAATATAAAAATTAATATAGAAATAATAGTGTCAATCTTTCTAAGGGGAAGGACGACGATGATGGTTTTACTAAAATGCCATTAGGAGGTATTGAGCTCCAGAGAGGTATGTTAATCGAAAGCACATTAAGTCACCGAAGTACATCATTAGTTTGGAATTCTATTATACGCTTTTGAATGTCACCCAATATGGGATAGTCATTATCGTATATTTGATCATAAGCTGTGAAAATTTGTCTATTCATCTCAAAGCAATCTTATTAATTTCATGAAGAAAAAATGGCTTCAGCTGTGGTGTAGAAACAAAATTTGTGCCGAAATTTTCTTAAATTAATTTTTGGAAAAATTTGCATATTACAGCACAAGTCATCACAGTGCATCTGTTTTATTTGAAAATAGAAAATAACTGTTCAAATTTCGCGCTAAACTGCTTCGTAAAGTTTGTTTTTCAGTCTACTGATTTGCAACAATGTTATTTTATTATTTATTTATTAAAATAAATGAAAACATTTTTATCCATATCCGGTACATGAAAATATTTTGTCCCAATTTTTTGTTTGTGAAAAATTTTAATTTTAATTTTTTGCCCCACATTTTTTATATTTTGCTGTTAAATTATTTTTTTGTCTTACTCTATTTAGCAAATTTTTTTGAAATTTTTTTTTTCAATTGGAATTTTTTTTTAACTTTTTTGCAAACAAATGTTTTTCAAGAAAATAAAGTTCGAAAATTTACTTTTAACCATATGTTTACTTGCGACTATAGGGCAAGATTTGGATTCTTGCTCCTATGTTCGATAACATCTTGGGTTTAAAGTCAAATCAAAAAAATACTACCGACTATAGGCACAGTTGATAAAATAAGCCAAAAAAAAATTCGAAAATCGTTGCAGCTGTTTTTTCAAAAAAACAATTTTTTATATTCCTACATAATTGTTTAAGTATTTTTATAAAAAAAAGTTCGTATGCACATTTTTAGTATTAGATAACATACACCAAATTAAAAAAAAAATATGTATTAGTTTTCAAAACATTGAGTTTAAAAAAAAAATTAATAACGTTTTTTTCAAAAATATTTTTTTACTAAATTATGAAGGTTACTTGAAAAACCCGATTTAAAAAATTTCATCAAAATCGTTGCAGCCGTTTTCAAGATAAAAATGTTTTGTCTAAACGGTATGCTATGAGAGGTAGGTACCGTTATTTTTGGAGCTTAAAAAATATCGATTTCCCTCCAGGCAACCTCCCCAAAACCTTATGTTCAAAGCTTGAAGAAAATCGCTTTGGTAGTTTAGGCTGCAGGTCAAGGTACAGACAGACAAACAGGCAGACGTTGAGAAAAGACTTACATATGTGTTTTAAAAACGACTGTTAAGGCTTTGATTAAAACATTTCTGTGAGATTTGGTATGAAAGTATCTGGTGAAATTTTTTTTTCCAAAACCTGCCATAAACCGAATTTTTGCATTGAAATTATCTGGTAAATGGTTTAAGGAAAAGGAAGTGTGCCCAACTCCATTTAGAGAGTACAAAGAGAATGTATTTGGTGCAGGAGGTGATGTGTACACCGGCTGTTGATGCAAATTATGCTATTCCAGAATTGTTTCATTAACAACGGGAGAAAATATTTCCAAAATCGAATGAAAAATGTTAAGGAGAATCGTTTGCCAAAATTCATTAACAACACTCAAGGCCAACTCTTTATCTATGGCTACAAAAGTCTTCACACATTGTGAAGGAAATTTTAATGAGCAGCTCCTACAGTTATACTTTCCAATGGCTGCACCCAATAACAATGAAGTCGCCGAAATAACAATTGGACACATCGCGGTTAAAAGCTTGTAAAAGGGAAAAGCAATTAGACCAGAAAAGATAACCTCTTAGTTCATTGAAAAAGATAGAAGACATTGGGTCTAGAAGCCTTATGATTCTCATCTCCAAACTTAACTGGGGTCCCCAAATGCATAGTCAGTCATAGTCATAGGGAAAGTTACCTTCTTCTAATATACAAAGGGAACAAAAACTCGGAATCTCGGATTCTCTGAAAGCTTGTTCAAAATATAATAGCACCCGACGTTCCACTATCGCGGACATAAAGCAGGCTGAAAAACTCGTGAAACAAAAAATTCAACGACTCCAACGATTTAGTTCGCCTCAGACATGGAACAATCCAAAACGCGGAAGGCTGTCGACGTTTTCTGAGGTCAATCATCAAACCCCTAGAGCCCTAGAGTCAAGTAGTTAAGTCGGAAAGTTATTGTCCTAGTTTCCCAGTCAAGATCGTGACAACCATCATGTCGGTTAAGGAAGAACGACAAGCAAGTTATTTAATAAATTTTCTTTAATACAAAATTGCGGCCAACTCAAAAGATCTACAATCCAAAAAAAATTTAATTTCCTTTAACAATTGACTTACAAATTTTGAATTAATTTAAAATGGCGCCCAACACAAATTGGCTTTACGATTTATTTAATAAAAATTGTTTGCTTAGAATGCAAAGTGGCGGCTAATTCAAATGGATTTTTATTGGCTAAAAGAAAATCACATGTTTGATCTGGATTTGAACAAAAGCGAGTTAATCTATGAATAGAGAGTTAAATTTAAGTTAAAAATGAAACCAACCAAAATAGACTTCAGTCTTGAAAAGTTGAATTTTACCTTAACATGGATTGAAATAAATCCTTGTTTAGTCTAAAATCGAATTTATTTAATCAAAAAAAAATTAATAAAATGTAAAATGGTGCCAACAAAAATGGACTAGAATCCTTAAAAGTATATTTTATATTCAATTGCAATTTTCAACAAACAATACACTAAAAAGTTCTTATTATTCTAAGTTAAATTATGATAACACTTTCTCCTAAACAAAATGGCGCTCAACAGAAATTAAGTACATTGAATTTAATTAGTAACTTAAAGGTGCTACCACCAATTGTTTTTTACGAACTAATTTTTTAATTCCTTTATATTTTATTTGGCCGGAGTTATAGCTACTTCATGCTTCCCAGGAAAACAGCAGCCCAATTTTATCTGAAGAAGACTTATAGGATTCAAACCCATGCACATCTGATTTGTTCAGTCTTAGAAGTCTTATGCACTTACGCACTCAACCGCTTTTGACCACTGATGTTACGTGTCGAGATGTGGTACATGTTCATCAAATGCATTTGGAGTCACAGCATTTTTATAAGCGCCTTAAAGTATGCTATCTTGTGCCACCTCCATTTTTCTCCATACCTTGTTTTCATAGACTACAATTCGTAGTACGTATCAAAGGGGGAGAGCTTTGGAAGAATTGGCAGCGGGCCAGATCACTAAGTTATAATTATTATTGTTTTTATTGTACTATTCATACATATATGTAGTAGAATGTCAATTTTTTAGACTTGACCATTCTTTATTCCGTCGATTTCTGTACAGTACAGTAAATCTTAGAAATTATAATTCAACCTCCTCAGTTTTTAAGATTGACTAAGTTTTTTAATAAAAATAAAAGGATTACTTTGCCGGCTGAACATACCTTAAGCGGAGCAACGAAGTTACGTAAGCAGGGCAGTCGACAGAGCCCCCCGAACGAGGAGTTTAAATCCTTGGAATGGAACCCTTGAAGTGGGTCGGGTAAAGTACTTTTAATAGTAAATATTCTCCAATTTTGTTGAATAATTCTAAGTCTTGTCGGTAAATTCTAGGATATCAGAATTTCAGGAACTTACATCACATATGTTCCAACTAGACTACATATATCAACTTTTTTAGCAATTTTTTTCCACAATCAGTTAGAGACTTTTATTATAAATGGGAGAAAAATATTTTTTTTTTTTTAATCACAACTTCCTTAAGACTTTCTGCTAAAAATAGAATTCAAATAATACAAACTTAACGATAAAAGCAAATATTGAGTCTCGAAGCGAATGTCTTTCGATTTTATTTCAATTATAAGCTAAATTATTAATGCATGAGCAGAAACACCAACTTCATACTTCTCTTATTATTATTTCTCCAACTCCCCGTCCTTGGAACACAACAACACCATCACCCGAAGTCCTTAAAATCAACTCGGTATAATATTTTATCCTTAAACAGTTTGGCATAGTTGCTATAGTGTTCCATTTGGTGGTGACGGACGTTTCAAGAGTTGCTGTTTTCTCCCTTCTTTTTTTATTATTTATAAACCAAGGTGTCGCCATAACAGGAACCACAAAAAGTTCAAATAAAAATTTCTCTTTCATCTGCGAGATGTTACTTCACAGATTATACATACATATACTCTCCCTAACTTAGGCCCCAGCATTTTTATGGACCCACAATATTGAGCTTGAGAGGTCAAAAAGGTTCGGCACGCCATAAGCAACGCACAACAATGAACCAAAAAAAAAATAAAAAAAAAATCTTATAGATATAAAATGTCTTCATCTTCTAGAACTTAAGTCCTTTATGAATACTTTAAGGCGTGATAAGGAATTTATATTCCTTCCTATACAGGAAAACAGGGAAAAAACTTTTCCGAAAACACTAAGGTGACAGCACGGAGTGACGGTTAGTCGATGATGTCTCAAGTTACCCACGTACCTATATATATTTATATTTATGAATAAAAGTTATACCTCTGCGCAAATAATGGAAGTAAATTACAATTTTAATGCTATTTATTGTGCGAACTCTAGAAGATGGCATTTATTTATGTTGCGATGTCTTATATTTGACGGTTTTGGGCCTAAGAGTTTATTTTTGACAACAACAACGCGAACACAAAAAAATCATGATAAAAATCGCCCTAGAGAGTTTTCGTTGAAAATTATTTAGGATGTGACCTACCTTTGTAATTTTTTGGGGCTTGAGTGAGTAATACGAGTAATTATCAAAAAATAAAAAATGTACTTTGTTTTGAAATTTGATTTTAGATTTTTTTTTTTGGAGCATAGGGCAGGATCTATTTTGGAGTCGGTTTTAATAATTTTAGATAAAAAATTTATATGATGAAGCATTAAGGTAATAAACATTTTTTTTTTGACATTTCCTGCTCCTAGAGAGATATAATTGAAGGGAGCAATGGAGGGAAGCTTGTTTGAATATTAGGTAATTATTTTTTTTTTATTTATTGTTGGTTGAACTTTAAAAAGATCTCGCTTCACTTAAAAATGAGAAAAATTTTTTAAACTTAAGAATGGAAAATGGTGATAAGATGGAATTTATTACAATTTTTGTTCTTTTGACAGATAATTTTTTTTTTTAACTGAAAAATTAATTTGAGTTAGAATAATTTTAATAATAATATAATTTAATAGTGGAAATGAAGTATCAAATACCGTTCGAATAAAAAATTGATATTGAATTGGGGAGGGAAAATAAATTCGGATAAGGAACTCCACATTCGTGTTGTACGACTAAAGAACGAATCCCTGTACTTGACAGTACGACCGAAATTGGGTTCAAGAGTAAACTGATGAGCATTACTGGGAAGCGCGTGTATTACGGTTGAATTGCCATTTGCATTCCGGCTATTTCATTAGAGCACTTGCCGTAAAAGTAACGACAAAAGAGTGAGATACACGAATGGTTACGCTAAGCTTTTTCGAACGGAGTTAAGTTGCAAAAGAGACTGGGTAGGTGAGATGGAAAACTACAATCTCAATGCAAACACCATCAAGTGGTATACAGATGGATCGAGAACTTCTGACGGGACTGGTGTAGGGATTTTTGGGCCTAGAACCAAAATTTCCATACCGATGGGGAAGTCCACCAGCATATTCCAGGCGGAAGTGAACGCCATAGGAAAATGCGCAGAACGTAACATCGATAGAAAATACAAAAACCAAAACATCGCCATCATGTCAGACAGCCAAGCTGCACTTAAAGCTTTAAATTCATATACCATTACTTCTAGACTAGTATGGGAATGTGTGAATAAGCTCAATGAACTGGGCAAGGAAAACAAAGTCACACTACATTGGGTACCAAGTCACGTCGGTGTCCTGGGCAATGAAGAGGCTGACTCCCTAGCAAAAATAGGAGCAATGACACCCCTAATGGGACCAGAGCCCTATTGTGGCATAGGAGAGAATATAATTAAAAACAAGATCAAATCCGAAGAGGAGACTAAAAGATCAAAAATCTGGGAAGAACTCCCCAAACTGAGACAGGCAAAACTCTTACTCGGGGAATATAACCGAGAGCGTTTCTTATCCTGCATCAGCCTAAGTAGGAACAATCTTAGGAGAGTAACGGGTCTCCTCTCCGGCCATTGCAAACTGAGAAGACACCTCAGTATCCTTGGTCTAGTGAGCAGCGCTTCCTGCAGATTCTGCAACGCTCATGAGGAGACACCGGACCACATAATAGGAAAATGTGATGCACTAATGCATCATAGACATAAATATCTGGGCAAGTACCATATAGAAGAGAATGAATTACATTCTCTAAAAATACCCCAAATCATTAAATTCCTCAAAGGAACGAATTTGGAGGATGAATTGTAGATGAGAAACCTCATCCACATTAAAAGGGGGGCACAATAGATCATAAGGTCGCAGTGCAAATGTTTACCCAATACATTCATTCATTCATTCATGGTTACGCTGGTCACTAGAACGACGTAAAGGTATCGATGATGTTCCTGTCTCCGATAATTTTGAAGGCCCCTCTTTGTAATTTGTATACTGTCCAAGAGGTTTAAGTAAGTAGCTGGAGCATCAGCCCAGAGATGGGAGTTGTACTCAAGCTTTGGACGTATATAAGTTTTATAAATAATAGCCAGATCAGAAGGGGGAAAGAATTTCTTGCATATCCAAAGGAAACCTAAACCTCTTGCGACATTTTTGGATACGTTTTAAGTATGAAAGATAGTTTGTGACATACCTAGAATCGCAAGCTGATTAGTTTCCCCGATGCAAGTGCCACTCATACAGATAATGGCGCTTTAACGACAGAAGGCAGCATTGAGTTTCGAAGCATTCAATTCTATGCGATCCTCATTGTACAGTGCTGTCTAAGTCAGAATTTAATGTACTTATCATATTTAGCCGTTTCTGTGTCACGTCCGAAGAGCAGGGATGTGAATCTGGAAACGAATATGAAAAGCTAAGAGTGCTATCGTCAGCGAAACAATTAAATGGATTATTAGATGCAGACACCAGATCATTAATGAAAATGAGAAAGACAAAACAGAACCCTGTGGCACACCAGCATTTATATTGTGGGTTTCAAACTTGAATCTGTCTAATATTACTTTTATAGAGCGATTCGAAAGAAAGTTACTAATCCAACGAAGAATGGCTTTCGATAAAAGAGTAGGATGCCAAACTTCATCAAATGCTTCAGAAATATCAAGTGCAATAATCTTACTTTCTCCATAGTGCTTATTTATAGTCCTTGTGAATGAAATAAAAATGTCTGCTTCAATTAAGAAAATAGTCGTAGCAGCAAAAGTTGATACTACGCTTTCCTGATATATTTATTGGAGTTTGCCCCAGAAAGAAAAACTTTATTGAAGAGTATAATATAATTTTAAGTCTTTATTACGCCATCGCCATTTGGTTATGCAATATTATTGAGATTATATACTTTACTTTCCCATAAGTTTTTCATCGCAATCCGTTGAACAGTGCATGGAGTCGAAAAATAAAATAAACTCATATACTTATGAGTGCTCTTTATAACAGGCCTAATTAAAAAGGCTCAACATAAAAAAAATTATAGTAAAAAAAAAAATTGTAGGTAAAATATTGTTCAACAGTAACATATTCATACTCGTTTTAAAATTGTTTTAGTTGGAAGTACTTTATTATAAAAATGGTATAATTTATTTAAAAAAAAATTTAAATACTCATTTCCAAAACTATAATGCTCTTGAAAACAGCCTTTACAAAGAAAAAAACTTTCGTAGAAAAAAAAACTGAAATTAGAAAATTTCTTAACTGTTTTTAAAAATACAAATTAGTAGGTAATACCTTAAGCACGTTTTGAGTTAAGTAGTATGTTTTAAGTATTTAGGAAATTAAACTGAAAAGCCAATTCTCAAAGAATTTATGATGCCGTTTTCCAAACCTTGATTTTGAAACAAAAAATCTTCAAATCGTACACTAGAAAATCTTTAAAAAAAACACGGTTCTATTACCTGCTGTAGTTAATAACGGTTTTCTGAAAAATATTTGTCAATCAAAAGTTTAAGAAAAAAAAAACACCTTAAGAATTTGGCTGTAGGTCAAAGAATAGACAGAGTTGCAGTCGGAAAGACAGATTGATAGAAGTGCAGAAACTGCTTAACTGCCAAACCCGATTTTGTATACCAGCAAAAACATGCTTGTCCTTGAGTGATTATTTTCTCGCCAGTTTCTGAAATTCTTTTCAACCCGTTTATTAAACACTTCCGCGTCTATACTTTTTTTTCCAATGGGAAGATGTCTTTTGTATCCATCCTTTTTCAAAAAAAAAAAGTTCTGACCAGTTTATTGATTTCACCATTTTTTTAGTTTTTTTAAATCAAAAAGTTTTTCAATTTAAATTCTAAAATTTGCCTTGGTTTTCGAGCTATACAAAAAAAAAGATTTAAAAACCATTTTCTCAGAAACTGAGGGGTGAATTTTGGTTCTAAGCAATCTTTCAATCTTTCTGATTGATTAAAAAAAATGTATCAGTATTGCCAGCATTAAAATTTTATAAGTCATAAGCAGTAAAATAAATTGAAATGTTAATCTATTTTTTAGATATTAAAATAACACACAGCTTATCTTTCCCCATACAAATGCCAATTTTCGAAACTAAAAGCCACCCCTTTTTATTAATGAGTTTTCAACTTTCTCCTCTCTTTTACCTTTTTAGGGGAACCATTTCGTTCAGCTACTACGATTCCACGACTCATTTCTGACTTCACAATTTCAAACTAAGAGTTTTTGTTGCTGTTGTGTTTCATGTGTTTAGAACAAACACAAAATAGGTATGTTCTGTACCTGGGTCGTCCTCACTTCAATTCAATTCAATTGGAGCAACATTACACAACACGACCAGAGCATCATCATTATCCTTTCTTTTTTGTATGTGCTTGTGTATGCTGATGGTGTGGCCCATTTAACGTGCCATTTATCCAGTTAAATGGAAACCATCCATCCACATGGGAACATGAGGAATTATTTATCACAAATGAGTTTTTAATAGCTCACTAAGCAATAAAGAGATGATTATCCTTTTTTTTAAGGATGAGATGGTGGCGAACCTGAAGAGATGACTATACGATGACGACAACGGCAACGACGATGACGAGGATGTCGTGTCGATCGCATTTATGGCAAAAGGAGTAGGTACATATAACATCTCTCTCCTAAGTACAAATCCTTGTTCAGGTAGAAAAGGAAAACACATCACAGGAAGTGAAGTTAAATACACCCAAGTGGAACATTCTCTTACATCAAGCTACTGAAAAATGTTTGCACAGCAAAAACGTGTATACACATAGTTCAAAGGATTCCAACCAGCCAACGCTGCTGATGGGTTGGTCGGGCTCTTGCATCTACGGTACGCGCCATCAATGAAGCACAACCTATAGCTGGGCTTTGATTAATTTCTATGGAAATCACATGCTCAATGCTCCTCTGGCTCATCGCATAGTTACTTGAGGCGTTGTTTGAACTTTGCCTTACATGAGGTTTAGAAATTAAAAGGAACACAAGATGAAAAAAGAAATGAAAAAAAAAAATATGAGTGGATCCTGTTTCTAGATGTTCTATGTTGAGATTGAGTTTTTAGATTGGAGATATTTTCGTTTTGTCTGGATTTTGCGTTTTTTTTTTCTTTATCCCTGAGAGCAAATAAAAGCTTCAATAAGAGCCAACACAAAAAGAGTTTCAAACTATGGCATGCCTCGTTTTTTTTTTTTTTTTTTGTTTATTGTTGTTTCATTTTTCATAAAGTAAATGGAAGTTGGATGAGGAAGTTTTATGTTCAATGGACTGTAGAATGTAGGGAATACAGGAAAATTAGAGTTCGAACCAAGCAAATTAGGTCTTTGATTAAATAAAGTTTGAACAAAAGCGACCGAGCATCGTCCGGCATGGGCTTTTATCTTTGCTCTACTGAGCAACTATTAGTTTACTATACAAAAAAAAATCCTAGAAACTAGCTAATCTAGATCCTATACAATAAAATTATAGAACATTGTTCTATGTAGGTAATGGTTTAAATTAGAGAAATCACTTTTAAAGCAGTTTCTTTACAACATTCACAAGGGAGCAGATGTCAGCTGATCATTCAAACCTCATACAAATTTATCAAACTGATACTGACGGAAAGATTGCACTCAGTGGTATGTAACAAACACTAAGGTGCCGCTCCTGATATATTTATTTACCGAATAAAAGAATTCCTGTTTACCAGTTTGAAATTCAACGTCAGACATTTTCGAGAGATAGGTATATTTTGAAATGAAAACATTTTTAAGATCAAAACAGCGTTAAGGTAGAACTATAATCGTCGAACGTCAGCTGAAGTGGTCGTAAGAAACTAAACGAATACGAGGAATTTATAGGACGCACCCACAATTAAGACCCGAGTCTTAAAGATAAACCGGAGCTCAAAACTTAAAAACGGCTGACTCTTTGGCTAAGTTGTTTTTTCTATCTGTCTCAAAAAAAAAAAAAAAAACCAAGAAACGTCAAAAAACAAGAAAAATTCTGCTCCCTACATTTTTCTAAGTTTCCCTTATTATCATTCATCTGCAATAATATATTTTTTGTTCTTTGTACTAACTCTGTTTTTGTTTCGCCAAAAATTATTCCCGCACCCGCATAAACAAAACAGCCACAGTAAAGGTAGAACTATAATCGTCGAACGTGGTAGGAAGCTAATGTCAAAACCGGACGAAAATTAGCTTTCCGAACACTCAAATGGAGAAGTCAGCCATATTATATGCTTCCACCCTTTTGATTTTTGTATCTATCTCTCAATTCACTTTCGCAGGAGCGGTCGATGAGCGCTCTTGCTATCGATAGCGAAAGTTAACGAAGCCTAACGAAAGCCACCTAATCGCAATTATGGTCGTGTTATATGTATTCCTCGTATTCGCTTCGTTTCTTACGACCACTTTTTTTTTATATGTAGCGCGCACAAAAGGGGATTTTATGTACCCTTTACATGTCAAAAACACAGTGCGAGGTAAGTTGGAGGGGATGTGAAAGGAGATGTCGGTGAACATTAGTTTTGAATTTCAGTATATCACAATGAGAGGGAAAGACAGAGCGTGGAAGGGAATTCCACATTCGCGTAGTACAGCTAAAGAACGAATCCCTATACTTGACAGTACGACCGAAATTGGGTTCAAGAGCAAACTGATGAGCATTCCTGGAAGCGCGAGAATTACGTTTGAATCGTTTAAGGGGAGGAATGCAACTGGCTATTTCATTTGAGCACTTACCGTAAAAGTAACGATAAAAGAGCGAGAGACAAGAAACGTTACGCCGGTGTTCGAGTGACGTAAAAGTATCGATGATGTTCCTGTCTCCGATCAATATGCAACACTACTAGTGTTATGCCTTAGCAGTGATGGGAATTGATCCGAACCCTAAAAATCAAACAGTATTTCTCTGTGCATCTGTCGTTATTCGCTTAGCAAGTACATCAATTGAGAGAGCTTAGACAAGCTCAATACAATTCATGTACCCGCTAGGCCAAACAGCTGCAGGTGGGGGAGGAAAAGGAAGGAATACTGAATATATTTTTTTTTTGTTGATTTTTTTTTGCTTGCTGAGATTTTTTTTTGCAGCAGGTATTATTTTTTTCTATTTGGTAGGTATTTAGTTTTTTTTTCTTTTTTGATGGGGACACGGAACTATGAAAACAAGAACTAACGAGACAGACATTGGGGACGAGGGGACGACAAAAACGCACAAACAGAACAGCACACACGACGTGACCTCCCCGTTCCACCTGACAACGACAACTTCACCTGACGTTCGACGATTATATTTCTACCTTTGTATATGAAAACTATAGTACTATCATGGCGAGTTTTTTTTAGGGTTGCCCAGACCCTTGTGGTGGCGCTGCTCGATTGGGGAGTCTTAAGGCGTCGGAAATTAGTGGTAGGGGCAAGAGGAGACTATTTTTTTAATATCGATTAAAACCTCCATAAGCTCTCCGCAAAAAAAAAGAGTAAGGGTTGCCGGCATACTTTAGATGTCGCCCCATTCGACTTCCACCATGAGAGTACTATAGTTTATATATACAAAGGTTCTACCTTAAAGGGAAATGTTGCGCTCATTTTTTTTCCATGTTTTCACAGGCAAAAGTACTAAAATTGTAGTAGAATATACGTTCAACCTATTTTCTACTAAACAGAATTGCCAAATTATCCCTTTATCTATATGTGAAGTTTTCATATAAAAGAATGGACATGAAAAAAACTATTGTTAAAAATTAAAACCAATTAATTTGGCCTCAACACAAATGAAAATATTCGGCTTTCGCTATTTAAGTATGAAAGTTTATTTAAAGCAAATTGAAGAAAACTTTATAGAAATTTAATAAGATTTTCGTAATATTTTAAAAAGAATTCCACTTAAAAGCTATATTCATCAATAACAAAAAAAACTTATTGTTTTAAAAAAGTTTACTTATCAAAATTCAATCCTTACAAAACAAAAATGCAAAGTTCAAGCCCAGACAGAGAAATGTTCCTTTTGTCTATGGTTTAACGTTTAACTTTTAACATTGGAATTTTCTATTGCAAACTGGCACAGAGGTAAGTGCTTGGCTGGGAATTGGAACGTCTCAGATTCAAAAACTCAAAAAAAAAAGTATAAAACTAATTTCCAAAACAGTAAAAATAATAAATTCAATACATAATTGTTTTTGTCGGCGGCCATTTTTATTTCGTCAATAAGATTTTCACTATTGTTTTCAAAATTATTAACTTTCATTTTGGAAACATCGTATAAACGTATTATTTTTAGGTATCTATCTCAGGTTGATTATTTCAAAAAAAAAATGAGGTTTTCATATCTTACAAAAGGACTTTCTATTTTTTTTTTCTGTTACTCTTTACATACAGTGACTGATTTAAGAGCGTCCTTTTCTGAATCAGTAGAGATGAATAATAGGTTAAACGGGACAAAAGACAAGTTGTGTTTTTTAAATTCATATAAGATTCTTATCAAACAAAAATAAAAATATATTCGAAGAATTATTTTCAAAAAAAAAAATAGACAAAAAATTCCTTTTTATTTTGATAAAACAAAAGGACAAACATGAATTATTTATAGCAATGTCATAATATATCTATGCAAAAGATTGTTCTTTATTTTTTGTTGACGCAAACAACTTATTCTATCTACACAAACCTTTTACAGCGCTGGCTGTCGAGATTTTTTAGATTAAATTAACCAAAAGTCATCTTACCTGAAAAAAAGAAGAAGATAAAATTAAGAATTAGCAAGTGATTCACTGTTTTCAAAAAGGTTGAAAGAGATTAAATTGTAAAACAAAAAAAGGGTCTACTGTTTAGTGTACCATGGAAGGATTATTGCAAAGTGGTGTTTTATATTAAAGGATTGATTTTAATCAAGGCAAAGAGATTCAATTTGTTTACAGTTTTGACAAATTTGTCTGCACTCATCATATCCATCTACTTTGATTAAATAAAAATTTTAAAATTAATTTTTTTTTTTTAACAATAAAAGAAAAAGAAAGATAAAAGGGTAGACTTAAAATTAATTTCAATGTTTTGGTAATGTTTTTGTAAATAATTTTTTTTAAATTCCCGGTAAACTAGGTTTTCTATTGTTGGCAAGGGAGACTTAATATTTCCAAAATGACTAGACAGTGATTTTTTCTATTTATTTTTTTAACGTTAACTTTTCTTAACTTTAAAGATTGAAGAAAATCGCTTCAGTGGTTAAGGCTGTATATCGAGGTACAGACCGACGTATATAATTGCGGCACCTAATTCTTCTCGTTCTTAAGATAAGTTTTTTTACGATTTGGCTTTACAAATATTGAAAATATACCAGTGTGACCATCCTCTCAGAAAATTACTTGTAAAGGCATTTTAAGTTACACAAACAATCATAAAAATCCTTGAGCGATTTTCTTCACCAAATTTTCCAGTCTATTCACTGACCTATTGAAGCTAAATTAGAAAATCAACATAGCTGATGCGAGCCGAGATTCTAAACTAGAAAATTTTAATATTCTGTCATCATCATCATCATCATCGGCTCGGCAACCGGGGCCGGTCCTGGCCTCCTTCAACAAGTCTCCCCACCTAACCCGGTCTTGAGCCGACACCATCCAGTTGCGCACCCCAAGGCTTCGGGCGTCTTGATCTATGCCATCTCTCTAGCGCAAGCATGGTCTACCACGCTGCCGCTGCCGTTTACCATAGAAACGTACCACAAACGCCTTTCCGAGTCGGTACCTCTTCACTCATGAGAGCTAGGTGCCCCGCCCACCGGAGTCTACCGAGATTAATTTGTGTCACTATGTCTGCTTCAAGGTGGATTGCGTACAAATCATTATAGTACCGACTCCGGAATCGTCCCGTCCTTCCTCACATATGGGGCCAACAATTCTCCTTAAGACTTTTCTCTCGAACGCTCAATATTCTTGTAATATATTAAAAAAGCATTAGATACCTCATTTCCTGAGATCAACCAGAAAGGGAGTACTTGGAATTGTCCCAGTTTTCTTTAGGTTTAATGTGTTGACAGTTGGTTTTCATACCTTCACACTTAGATCAGTGTAGAACGCAGATCCATTGTGATACCTTGAAGTATTATAACTTCTTGAAATATTAACCTATAAATCCTATTGTTCGTTTAACCATTTGGAGGTTTTGACGACGTTCAAGAAGCTCTTGCCTGAGAGTTCTTCTAATTCGTTAAAGAATCAACTGCTTAGGGTTTTCTTTCTAGTCTGACAGAGTGATGGACAGTGACAGAGAAAGTAAGCAGTATTTTCATGCTCGTCTTCGTCACCACAGCCTCTGCAAATATCATCGGTACTAAGCCCCATTTTTTCCCTTATAATGTCTATAAGGGATCTTAGAGAAGGTTTATTAAGAATTAAAATCCTATCGGACCTTTTCTTATCGTATCAAATCCAGGCCATAGTTTCTTGGTATTAGGTTTCTAGGAGATTCCATCTTTCGTTGGATTTTTGAACAACCAATGTTACCAACCTTTAGTTTCAGTTCCCATAGTGGGATTCCTATGAGAGAGGGTTCAAGTGTTGAGCCTATCCTTGCCAGCTCATCTGCTTTTTCGGTACGTTCGCTCACCACCATGGGCAGGAACGCAGCAGACTCTTACATTATGCTGCATACCAAAAACCTTTAGCTCTTCCCGACAGCTAGAAACAAGCTTGGACTTGATTTGAGTGGCAGAGATCGCTTTTTTTGCTGCTTGGCTATCAATGAAAAATGTGATGTCCGCGTGTGATAACGCCATCATAATAGATATAGATATATTTAGCAGCATTTTTCACTGCCAAGATTTCAGCTTGGAAGATGCTGCTATGGTGAGGGAGCCTTAATTAATTGGCAAGATCAAAGTTTTCCGAGAAGAACTCCTACTCCAGTGTTCATTTTTGAGCCATCAGTGAATATGGTGAAAGTCTACTCACTAGCGTAGGGCACACTGTTTTCCCAAACTAATCTATTGGGGAAGCTGTTACTAAAAGATTGGTTGAAATCTAAGTAAGGAGCCATGTAATCTGTACAGATGTTGTACCCTACGTATTTCTTTAGAATAGCAGCATGGCCAATTTGACAAGTTTCCCAAATGCTGGGTTTGACTGAGACGAAGAGCGCTGTTTCCTGCTGATTCTTGTACAGATAGATCTAAGGCAGATTGCTTCCAAACCCGCAGTAGGGGTAGTCCTCATCACACCATTTGTCCTAATACAAGCCATTCTTTGTAGTTTAGTTGGAGTTTTTAAATTCGTGGATTTCTCCAGAGCTTTCCACCAAACCGAACTGCCGTACCTCAGAATAGGTCTGACAATGGCAGTATACATCCACATGATTATTTCAGGATTAGATTTCCCAGTTTCTACCTAGAATCCTATTCCTATTACATGAGTATAATGCAATCATGGCTATCTTGTATCTTTCTTGGATATTTAGGCCCCAGTTAATTTTTTTCTGCAAGATCATTTCGGGGTATCTCGCTCGGTCGGAAATCTTAAGTGGAATGTCATCAATTATTGATAATTCAAACGGAGGAATTTTCCTTCTGTTTGTAAAAAGTACCAATTCTATTTTAAGGAAGTTTGCTTTAAGACCGCTTTTCTTGGTCCAGTTACTGACCTTGGATAATGCACTTTCTAATTAGTCGCTCAGTTTTCTTTAGTGTTTATGGTTTTCTTTACCCCTGTAAACGCTCCTGTATGAACAACAGTGTGGAAGGGTCTTTTAGTGCAGACTGACGTCTGACTCGCACTGGTTCAAATTTTCGTTCAGTTTAAAAAAGGACATTGATGCAACCCAGAAAATTTATCAGGCCGATAAATTTTAGGACCGTTCTAGTGAAAAATGGTTTTAGTGGATTTTGGTACAACTGGCCATAATTTAAAATCTATGTTTTAAATTGATTCTATTCTATTTAAGAAAAAGAATTTAACTCCCGCATTCTTTCTTTGGAACTTCAAACAAAAAAAGCAAAGACCGATTGAAGGTAATTGAATGAAAATAAGGGTCACACAACCAAAGCGAACAAAAAACAAATTTCAACAAAAAACAAAAGTCCTAAAGGACAGCTTTTATACAAAACAAAACAAAACAAAACAAAAAAAGTAAATGAATAATAAATTCTGCGTAAATTGTCTCGCTTTAGAAAAAAACTTAAATCCTTGTTTTAGGTGTTGTACGTATACCCTCCATTAAAAGAATCCTTATTCCCTTAACTGACACCTCATATTTTACACGTATACAATTTCCTTCGCACATATTAATCTTCTGGTGCGTTTCTTCTCTTTTCAAACGCAAAATAATAATTTCAACAAATAAAAAAAAAAAAGTAAATTTATTTCATAACATTTGTGACAGCATAACCGCACCCAGGATATACTTTTGAAATTAATGTTCAGATGACAAGAATGATGTAAATATCTTGGACACATACAAATTATAAATCACTTTCGTAATGACGGGAATAATCTTTTTAACCCTGTTGAAAAAAAAAATTACACAATAACATAAATTATTATTATTATTATATGGGAAGCGTTTGCATTCGTTTTATGTGGTTAAACAATAAATTTTGCAATAAAAAGTTAAATCAATTATTATTGTCTTTTTTGTTGATATTAATAATTAACTATAACTTCTACCATGCGCTTTAAAACAATAATTTATTCTTTCAAAAATATGGAAGCATATAATAAATTCGTGTTAAGATCATAAGTCATTTTTTTTATGTTTTATTGAACTGGAAAATATTGTTGACGATTTATGGTATTCACAATATTTGGGGTGTCGTTGGGTTATTGATTTGATGGAATTAACTGCATTACAATTTTCCTTGAAGCTCACTGCTTTTTTAATTTATTTGTGGTTAAGAACCATTACAGCAATGCAATAATGAAAATTTATTGATATTGGAAATGCAAGGAGCGATGAAATACTATCTAAACTACAAATGGAATGTTCTAACAAGTCTTAGTTGAACGATATTTCTATGAACTATTGAACTATAATACGATTTAAAAAAAAATGGAATTTAAAAACATCTTTATTGTTTTGAGCTTAGAAACGTGCATAATACTATGAATCCATACATTAAAATAGATAAAAAATAAATTGACACGACTAAGAAGGTTGAGCATGACCAACGTAACAAACCAAGTAAAAATAGCCGCATTGCTTTCGAGACAAGTCAACATCTTTAATGGAATCCGACAAGGGGATGGATTGGCCTGCCTCCTCTTTAACCTGGCGTTGGAGAAAGGAATCCGTGACTCTGGCACAGCAACAAGAGGGACCATCGTCAATAGGTCCAGCCAGATATTGGCAGCAGACGACATCGACATCATCGGAAGAACCCAACAAGCTGTACACGATTCCTTCATCCAGATTGAGCAGGCGGCACAAAATCTAGGACTGCACAGTAGTGAAGGTAAAACAAAGTATATGGCGGCGTCGAATGCTAAAGTAATAGTTGGTCAAACAATCAAGATAGCGAGCACGAATTTGAAGTGGTGCAATCCTTTAAATACTTTGAGTCAATAGTAGCAGCCGATAACAATGTAGAAGAAGAAATACGCGGACGGCTTCTTAAGCCCAACAGAGCCTTCAGCCTACTATAATAGGTCTTCAAATCCCGGAATCGCACCATAACTTCAAAACTGCTGCTGTACAGGACCCTGGTCCTGTCAAGTACTCACGTATGGATCCGAGACTTGGGTGCTTAACAAAAGACACTCCAACCTCTTAGCCGCGTTCGAGAGAAAAGTCTTAAGGAAAATCGGTACAATCATGAATTGTACGCAATCTACCTTGAAGCAGACATAATGACGAAAATTAGGCTCGGCATGAGTGAAGAGGAACCGGCTCGGAAAGTCCTTTGTGGTACATTCTATGATAGACGACAGCGTGGTAGACCATTCTTGCGCTGGAGAGATGGCGTAGACCAGGACGCCCTAGGCCTTGGGGTGCAAAACTAAATGGCGTCGGCTCGAGATCGGTTGTCGAGCCGATGATGATGATGATATTAATAATAAGAGAACCATTTTCAAAAACAAATTGGTTTTGCACTCACGGCTTCATAGAGTCCATTCAAATTAAGATTTTAAATGGAAAAAATAATGGACGAGCTGAAATTTTGCAAGCTGATTTGGGTGAAATGAAAGAACTCAATTCTCCAATTTTGAAATAAAATTATCAAAATTTGTTTAGTTGGCAAGAAAAGTGTAAAAAATATATACATTCAATAAATACGATTGCTGCCACGTCCACTTTTCTTACTGCACTATTTGAATGAAATTTAAAGAAATTTATTTTAATAGCAGGAAAAAAAAATGTATTGCTAAGACCTGCCCACTTCACGCCCACTTTTTAGGAAACATATTGAGTTTGCTCTCTAAGGCGGAAAAAAGATTAAGAATTATCTTTTATTTAAATACACCCAATGAAAGTGGCCATTTTTTTTCTTGAATCTTATAAATACATAAATAAATTAATAGTAACTCAAATAGAAAATTGGGAGGCGAATTTGGTATTGTAGTGGGTGGGAAATATGTTTTCCTTTAACATTTTTTGAATTTACCCTGTGACACTTTTGATTAATCTAAAAACGTTGAAGAGTTAAAAAACAGACATATTTTTTAGGGCAAGATTTTTTTTTTTAAATTTGAACTGAAACAACTCAAAATTAGAAAATGATTTCGAAAATTTTTTAAAATTTCACTCAATAATCTAACGTACCTATACCGTTTTAAGTTTTGCAGAGAATTTAAAAAAAAAATTTCCAAAAAATTTATTTGCTTTCACTGAAGTCCTATTTGCATGAGAGCGAAAAAAAAACGATCAACGAATTAATGTATAAACATACAATTTTACGCTTTTATTAATCTTAGCAGTTTTCTTCAAGTTTGGAATTTAAGGATTTTGGCTCCTTAAAAAAAAAAACAGTACCTACTAAGCCATTCAAACTTTAATACAACAAATTTGTTAGTAATGGCAATTATCATATTTTTTTTTTTTTTAATTCGATTAATCAAAATTTTATCTTTTGAATTATTCTTCTTATTCTAGATAATTTGGCGTACCAAATTGAAAGTTTCATATTCTTAAAATTGAGCTTCAGGTATAATATATTAATGTATACCTAAAATTTAAATGCCACCAATTCGAGTTTTCTTAAATAACTTTGTGCAAGAACACCCCAGTACTTAGATAATAATAGTTTTTGAGTTTATTCGCTTTCAAAAAAAAATGTCGTTTAGAAATTTTAAGATCACTATTTCCCAACGTACTACATATTGGCTGTTCAAAGTCAAAAAACTTTGGCAAAAAAATGCACTTTTGAAGGAAATCTGAAAAATACCTTCATTTTGGAGTTGCAAAAAAAAACCGTTTTAAATGTATTTAATTATTACAAAGTGGATAAGTAATTACTAATTATATCAATATCTTTTAAAAGACTTTTTGCACTTTCTTTATTATGGCGTTTTTCATTTGGTCATCAAAAATTCAAAATACCACAGCAAGACCAGTGGGAAGGTATACCTACTTCCTTTGAAAACATGGAATTAATCATCTGTATTTAGTTTTAAAAAACCAGCTATGTATATGCTGTCAGTATTTCGAAAAATTTCCTAGAAAATGTTAACTTACCTGATGTTCTGATATTTAAAGTTTGTCCTGTAAAAAATTATATAAAATTCTCAATAAAATACAAATTAAAAAGCAATCAACAATAAACCCACGCTCTTCATTCGATCATTGCATTTAATTTAAAATTTTCAATTTCAATTTCGTCACCACAAATGTCACAACAATACGACGCGACGCCACCACATGACAGCATAAATATTTTCCGTTTGCAATTGCTTGTCGCATATATTAAATCTGAAATGATTGTGTTTCCTTTTTTTTTGGAATTTCAGAAGAAACTTAATTTACCGGCACCGCCAGTGGCGCAGAGTGGCGCGGCAGCGGCGCTCCTTCAAAGGAAAAGTTACACCAAATTTATGTACATTTTGGTAAAACCAAAAACAATCTTTTGAAGTCGAAAAGGAAACAATAACAGAAACAGTGTTTATCCAGCTACCACCCACTGAGTAACGTCAACGTGTCATCAATGTGTGACACACAACTCTTCCGTGTCAAAAATGGAAGAAAAAAAAAATTATGATGATTCTTCTTTTCCTCAAAAACCGAGCATCGTCGTAGATAGTAATTTTCCTTTTGAATCTTTATGTATATGTCTGATGCTTGTGTTTATTCGTCTGTTTGTGTTCATCGTCATTGTCGCTATTCAATTATTTCTGCACATGAATTTCATTGTTTTCAAAAAGGAACATCATTCATTTGAATCGTGTGTCGTAATGCCTGACAATGAAACGAACGCTGACTACAGTTATCCTGCTTGGGGGTCTCCGCGTTGTATATCCTTAAAATGACATTGTACTCATCCTGTAATTATTTTACTGTTCTCGCATTTATAATCCGACTGCCACTATTCCAGAATCTTCATCTCTTTACTTATTCCGGTACTTATTTTGTACTTTTTTTTTTTTCCTCAAGAGGTTTATGAACGTTTCCATCATTCGTTTTCGTCCTTTTTCTGTTGTTGCTTTTTTTTCTTCTTCTTTTTGTTAGAACCAAACCTGAGACTACGACGGAGACAAAACAAAACAAAATAAAAAAAACCTCGGTTGACATTCGAATGAGTGATAAAACGTTAGAAACGGTTGAGAGGAGACGCAGAACAACCATCGGCAAAGAAAAAAAGTGTCTGAAAAATGGTCGTACACTTTACAAAAACACCACGATACGATGACAAAGCCTCGAAGCTACAGTATTAAAGTGAGCTCTTTACCTCGAGACTCTAGGAAGGCTTTACACTTGCTTGATAATCACAGACCGTTTTCACATCATTGGGAGAGTATTTCTACAGCAGGATATAACAGTGTCACACTACGAGTGTTATAGCTAGTAAAACAGCAATGGCTGCGGCAGCAGCGTGAGCATAAGCGTCAGAACAATATAAAAGCGTGATTTATCTTAAAAAGATCCGTGTTTTTCTTTGCCTCTTAATGGTGGTCTTGAACGAAGTCAATTCTTCAAACGTGTGTCGTAGGTATGCATATAATATGAATAAGTAACGTATTAGCTTTAAGCTTTAAGGCAAAGGAGCAATATATGATGACACATTCAAGAAGAAGAAAACGCAAATAAATTCCATTAAATAAAGTGTTAAGGGGGATTTTATCTTTTACTGCAGAGCCCACCTTTGTCAGCCGGGATTTTTTTTTTTTAAGTATTTCGAAAAGTGTTCCTTTAAACGGAATGCAGTGAAATAGAACACCAAATATATTATAAAAATATCATCCAGAGACGGTTCGTAAAATTAAAATATTGTTTGGTCGTCGTGAAGCACCTTGAAGGACCGCCAATCAGAAATTGGTGGAAAATTTGAGCTGTCGGGACAAGCGATGTGAAGAATTGGCGCATTTGGAACTCGAAACCCCAAGATTTATTGTTGAAAAGCCTCTCCATCCTCAACGAGTGGCTGTTTGATGGGGTTTATGATCCAGCGGGGTCATTGGACTTTTTCGAAAATGAGGCTGGAGCAACAGCTACGGTGAATGATTAATAATTTTTTATGGCCGATGGTATTAACCTGGCGCTACGTGCCGCATAGGCAACGAAACCATCGAACCTTTACGGGAAAAGTTTCCGGACCGTGTTATCTCGCGAAGTGGTGATCCCAATTGGCCACCGAGATCTTGTGATTTGCACCTTGCGACTTCTTCCTTTGGGGCCACGTGAAAGATAAGGTCTACGCCAATAGCCCAGCGTCGGTCGATTCAAGACCTCAAAGATGGAATCCATGAAGCTATTGAGGGCATACAACAGCCTTTTTGCGATTTGGTGATGGAAAATTTCTTGAAAAGGATATTGCTGTTTAAGCGTAGCTGTGGCGGCCATTTGGCGTATGTTGTTTTCCATTATTAAAGGCATACTTGGCATTTTTCTTTCAATATCAAAATAACACCTGCTCAAAGAGGACGGGTATACTCGTACGTCAAAAAATAGGCCTAGATTAAACACGAAAATTAACTTAAGTATTTCTGCAACGATATTTTTTCGAAATGAAAAAAAAATATGTAGTTTCTTTTATGAATATGGACCTTGTTATTCAATATGGCCGCCCAAATGTTATGTATCGGCCACATCGATAAAATTCGTCGAGGGACGATGAGATATGAAACAAAACTCATATGTTCCAATTTTCATCGTTACTCGACGAGCTTTATCTTTTCCAAGCTAAAGAATATGTCAATATCAAAACCAGAACTAGAGAACTGATCCAAAATCTAATCGAAAACGATATAAAAGTAACTATTTTGAAATGCTGAATTTTATAAAACAAAATAAAAAGAGTAGAATTTTGTAAAGTAGAATTTTCAAAGACTTTCAAGTTGGATTTTTAAAACCCGGTCTTTAAATATGTGCAACAGAAATCATTTAGAAAACCTGTTTTGGACATTATCCAAATAAATTCTTTTACGCTCACCAGATAGACGTAGCGGAGTATGGAGAAGAACAGGTGAGACTCTTCGACAACAGTTGCCCAGCGGGATGGAACATTTCTGGGGAGGTTCCATCACGGTGTGGGCAGGAATTTCTATGCACGGAAAAACTGAGCTGTGCATCGTGGAAGGGTCGGTAAATTCCAATTATTATAGTAGCAACATTCTGAAGGAATGTGGGGTTCCGTTCGCACCATTTATTGGTGAAGACTTCTTGTTAATGCACGACAATGCTAGACCCTTACGTTGCCTTGTGCGTTAGGAACTACTTAGAAGAAGTGGAAATCGATGTGATGGCTTGGCCAGCCATGAGCGCGGACATAAATCCCATCGAACACGTTTAGGACCTGCTGGGAAACAAGATAAGACTGTGGCCCGCCCTTCCCGAGGCACTTACATAGTTGACTGATATCTGTTTTGATCGCAGATTGGGATAATTTGGACGACGCAACCCTAAAAACCTTATTCAAGGTATACCAAGACGATTTGTAGCTTTGATAGATGTTAGGGTAGGCAATATCCACTAATAAAGGGACGAAAACTCGTTTAGAAAAAAAAAATAATAATAAAAGATTAAAATGTTAAGTTATGAATTTTTTGTACATTTTCGTTATTTTTTGTTTTATTTCAAAGTTCTTCGCATTTATTTTTATTTTTTATATGAGTTACTTATGTTAAATGTTAATAAACAATACTGCATTAATTTATTTTTTCTTTGATGTATTAATAATTATTGCGAAATTTCAAGGTGAGCCACTTTTTTTTGTAACTCAGTGTATAGTGTACATGTACATAATTAAAAAAAAATTAATTGCATTTTTAATTTAATTTTTTTTGTACTTTTTGTTTATATATAAACATTATTTGTAGCTAAATCTAAAGAACTTAACATGGACATCTGCTTGAACTTATAGAATTCTTTAAATCGATAAATCTATTTATAGAACATGGAAACACAGATAAAAAAAAACAGAGTTATTGAATGCTGAATTATATATATAAATAATTCTCTATTCGCTTACAAAATGTTTGACAAACAGAATTTTATAACGCAGACTAATGATCCCTTGCTCTGTTTTACTTCGTGTAAACATAATTCAAGTCAACTCAATTAAAGCCAAAGCATAACTGCGCACATCACCGACCTAACCTAAAATAAATGTTGTAAATTTGAATTACACCAAGTTAACAACCAATTCTTGGTTGTGTTTCAGTTCAAACAAATTTTTCAGTAAGAAAAGCCCTGAGGGATTGAAACACAATTTAATAACTCATGTGTCATGTCGTCTACCTATCAACTCATAAATAAGTTACAATGCTTCCCATTGGGACATTCTGTATGATATTATATTTATTTTGTTTGATATGCAGACACTGGTTGTTTTGAAGAAAAAAAGATATTTATGTTTTTTTTGGCTCAGAACACAAATCGCCGCTGCGCTATAATATTATTTTTATTCTTTTTTCAATTGAATTTTTGTAGTAGTCATATCAATCGTCTGGTGTTTCGGTTGCTGTAATGGATTATGATTGAATGCGATTTACATTTAAATTGCTTCATAAACAGGAGGGTGTGCTATTTACATTGGACTCATATTAAAAAGGAAAGTTCTTAGAATTTATTTAACTAATGTCAAAAAATTAAAAAAATTGAATATCAAAACTTCGTAATTTTTATATTTTTAACATTTTTTGTTTGCTAATTAATCAACTTATCCAAAATTCTGTTTGCGCTAAATAAAAAAAATAAAATGTGAGAATCCAAATTATACATTTTTTCACATTTCAAAGAGTGTTTTAAGTTCAATTTCGAATGTTGAAACATTTTTTTGATCCTAAATTTTTTTATAAAAATCATTCCAAAATTTATGGAAGTTAGAATTTTTCTTTCTTCTCTTTGTACTTAATTCAAAACTGAATTAATTATTGTATGTCTTTAGATTTTCAAGATATTCCATTTTAAAATTAAAAAAAAAAGTCGAACATTTTTTTTTATAAAAATCATAACTTCCAAAATTAAACAGAAACAGAAACAGAAACAGAGTTAAATGAGAAACATGAAAATAAGAAAATTCGAACTCGAAAATCTTAACATTACTATGATAAGAAAGTAAAAAAAAAATTGGGTCTCGTAAATCTGTCTTGATGTTTGGTGTTTAGTGTTTTTTTGGGTTTTGAGATACCCTCCACCTTTTTTGGGTTTTTTAAGACCAAAAAGTAACAGTACCTGCCGTAAACTTATTTAGCTTCTTCGAGAAATCATTTTTCTCGAAAACGACAAGATTTTTTTGAAAAAAATGCAACACATTAATTGAAAAAAAAATACAAAATTTACCGTTACCTCACAAAGAATATTTTTTTTTTATTTTCTCAAAATCTGTCTACAAATTGTACCTAATTATGCAAAAGGATCTAAAATTTATAAAAATAAATTTTTTTTTGAGTTTTGAAAGCTTCTTTTGAAAATTAAATATTTCAAAAATGCCTCGATATATTTTTGAGAAATTTCACACAAAACAATATCTTAATAAAATCTTTAATATTCGAACAAAAATTAATTTTATTTTTGAAAATCAATTTACTCCCATAAAAATGTTAAAACCGTTTTCCAAAATTTCAAATTTCTCGAAAACTGCACTGATTATTTTGATAAAATTTTTGGAGGTATTCATATTTGTACGGCCTATTATAAGCAAATTAAAAATTGATTTTTAAAATTGATTAAAAATCGTTGAAGCCTGAAAAGAATTTAAAAAAAACTGTTTTTTGAAGAAAAAAAAATTGAAATTTCTTTGGGGGCCTAGAAAATTTTCAAGTATAGTAATACTTAGTTAAACTCTAGTAGGTCATTTCAAAAAAAAATATCAATTTTGTAGAAGAATATTGTTGTGCAAATGGGTTTTAAGAATCTTCAGATTTTGAAAATGTTGGGCCTTTTTAATTTTGGATTTTTAGGAATTTTGCAATTTTTTAAAGAACTGGTTTTGGGTATTCGATATTTACTTTATAAATAGTGTCAACTATGTTAAATGCATATCACTCAAATCTAAATCTATAAACAATTATGTAAGTAAGTGTATCCACCTACATTTCAGATATTTATGAGTTTCTGACTTCTAACGCTAATCATAAAATTTTCTACCTAAATACACCTACGCGATAAATTGACACTCTTCCTTAGTGCAAATTTAATTCATCATATAGTTGAAAGAGGTAACTGCTATTCATCAAATAAGCTATACTATGTAAGTATTTTAATCCTAACAGAGCAGATAATAATATTTTGAAGTGCAACTGCTGTAGGTATGACTCAACTAACTTTTCAATTCAATTCAGAATCCCATTTGGTTTTCAAATCTCAAGTGTATATTCCACTTCATATTATGATTTCTACACAAAATGCAAGTGTCATTCAGGCTGCAGGATGCAGGATTTACCCTCTTACTGGATATGACTCTATACTTGCCTCGGATGAAAACTTCCATTCAGCCTATACCTACGAAGGAATTGCCACCCAAACTATATTCAACGCCAACCATAGCAATCCATAGCATTAAAACCGCACTCTATGAGTTATTTAACTTAAGTGATGACCCATCATAATATTTCGTTCGGTGCTATACTCTATGAATAAAAAGATACAATTCCTAAACTGTACGGTCCGACGGACGAGGACGGACGACGACGGATGAGATGGAAGTAGCAGCATTAGCTGAGGAAACAAGAACATCCTGGAGTTAGTATAGTCGCATATAGAAGACTACAATATATTTTATGCTGATGCATGCCAAGCTGGGTCGAGAGCCAAACAACAGAGTCACAGAGAGTTCCTTAAAATGCTCACTTTTGCTGCTTGCAAACTATTTTAACACCATCCATGAGTGCATATACATATGAATAGAAAACAAAAACAACCCCCACCCACCCTACTCCGTTCTTGTGCTTGACTGTCGGATGGTGTCAGCTCTATCCACCCTCGTGTGATGGCCTAATTCCAATTATTCTGTCATGCCAAAATGAATCCTTTTCATTTAGCTGTTGCAGTGTTTCTCTTCTTCTAACTACGTATGTGTTGCATGGTGCACTGTATTTTGTTCCGTAGGGAGTTTTATTTGATCTTTCTCTAGCACCAAAGCAATGTTACGATTCAATAGGCTTTTTGGATACTCGACTATATAACCGTCTGCATATGTATATCCTGGCTTACTTCTGTTTAATTCAACACACATATAACAATGGCCAAAGAAATTTATTCATCCTTCGGCCTTAGACAATATAATATATAAAGTATACTGGTTTTTGGATAAAATGGAAGGAAGAAACTGCTTTTAGCTTATAGCTTAAGTTAGAGCTCACATGTGGCATTTGTGTGTTCTTGTTATAATATCTTAGATAATCGGGGGCGTAAGGCCATATCCCAGAGGGTTAAGGAAAAAGCTCTTGTGTATGGAAAAGAAATAAATGCACAGGCAAATGTGAATTTTGCCAACGCAGCTATATAGTTAAAATAAATATTGAGGTATTTTAGAAATATTTATACAAAAACAAAGGAGTTATTGGAAATGTTTGTGAAGTTCGTCGAACCATTAAGGTATATGTTTATATACAAATTGCTGAGTTAGGAAAAGTCTTGCTTTGGTAAGAAAAAAATCTAACTCGATATTCTGATCAATCTTGGGATTAAATAAATGATGGGAAGGTATAGAGCGTTGGTCTGTCTGTTTGCTCAGATTAAACGGTTAGGTAGATTTTTTTAAAACTTGGTACAAAGCGTTGCTTGGAATTTCCCCCGAAATTTTTTTACTTTGAATTTTTTCGAAAATCTTAATTTTCTCAAAAACGGCACAACAGATTTTTATGAAAAACATCTAATTTTGGCTACCTTTTGATACAATTATACAAAACCCAAATTTTACTTCTTGGTGCGCTAAGCCTGGAACGAAACTCAGAATTATTATAGTTTGAGATATTCCAGTTAGAATTTTTTTTTGGTATTTTTGAAGATTTCGATAAATGCTGAAAAAGACGAAAAAACGTTGGTCCTGAATCTTTCAGTCTGTCTGTTAGCTCAACTTAAATGGATGGGTAAATTTTTGTTAAAGCTTTTTATAGAGCGTTTCTGAGCATTTCCCCTACAAATTTTTTTAACAACTTTTTTTTAAGATCAAAAACAAACGGTACCTGTCATACCTTACGTTAGTTACCTACCCATGTTTTTTTTACCGTTAACTCACTTTTTGAAGAAACTGTATTTTCGCTGCTTAACTTAGGGTATGTTCAGTTGTCTGGCAGGCGCCAATATAAACATTTCAAAAAGCTATTTTGGGGTTTTCCAAAAAAAAAATATTTTTACGTGTTTAATACAAAATACACTTTTAAGTGAGGAAAACTGAAATTGTTGCTAATTAATTATTAAATAATAAAATTGTATTACCTATTCTGAAAATTTTTAAATATCATGACATTTTTCAATTGATTTTCTAGAGGCGAAAATGAAATTTATTTTATAGCTTAATCTAACGGTACCTTTCATATAACCGTTAAGAAAAAATGTAGGTAATGAAATTAATGTCCAATGAAGTTCTTGTATTTTAGAAAAAATAGTTTTTGGATTTTCGGAAAAAAAGTGTGCATATTTTTTTTATATATGTATGTATATAGGTAAAAAAATATTTCACTATTTAAAAAATTCCTAAAAATTGAATTTTTTAATAGATCTGATCGTAGCTTCAACTTTGAGTTCAAACTTTTTTTTGATTACTTATATTATAAGCAATTCAAAAAATAATACCTAATTATTAAATTCGCGATTATAGGGCAAAACCAGACATTCCAGAATTTTTTTATATTTTTGTGTGTACCTTGACTTACATCCTAAGCTTCGCATGGATTTTTTTTTTCTAACTTTGAGCTTAAGGTTTTACGGAGATTCCCCAGATGGGATATTGAAATAATTTTTTTAACATCCAATTCCAGTCAGATTAAGACGAAAATAATCAAAAAATAGTCAAAAAATATTTGTTCAAAAAAACGTTTTTAACGTTAAAAATTTTCAAAAAACTCAATATTTTGAAAACAGTTGAATTTTGTTCTGAAGAGTATGTTATAAAAATACATAAAAAAATATATATAAAAAAACAGTTTTTGAAAACAAACTGCTCAAACGATTTTTGACTACCCATATCTTCACTTCTAAACTCAAATTTCTTTTTAGACTTCCTTTAGCAATTTAAATATTGAATTTTAAGCTTGTTCATTTTTTTTCTCTAATGAAATTCTTGTTTTGGTATTTTCTTTCAGGTTATCCTAAAATACTTTAAAATTGGAGCAAGAGGTCGTGTGATCCATTCATTCGTGTTTTAGAATCCCTAAAAATGTTGAAAGTTGTAAACAAAACATTCGTCAATCCTAATATTCTTGTGAATTTCACCTTTTAGAATAACAAATTCCGACAGTTAAAATTATTTGCAAAAGGGAAAAATATTTCAAAAACACCATAAACCACTCCCGCTTGCACTCAACTTAAATGAGAACAAAACCTGTATTATCATGAGAATTGAAGAAAAGTTTATCCAGAAATATTAGGAAATTTATACCTATAGAAACATTATCTAATGCAGTTCATAGTCTTCCACAAGCAACAAAGCCAAAGTAAGGAATTTCATCTTAAAAGGAACTAAAATTCCGAACAGAAAATTCTTGAGAAAAAGTAAAAATAAGTTAAAAAGAAGAAGAAAAAAAGAAAGAAAAACGCTGCATTGCAGGAATCTTGCAGCTCTATCTTTAGTTGTTAGTGTTACTTTTTTTTTTTTTTTTTTGTCTACCTTATCGACTGTGTTATCTCATTGATTGTTACGTTTGTGTTCTTCGGGGATCGTTTAAAAATTAACCCACTCTGAGAGAGGGGAATTTATATTATTTCCTTTTTATTTCCTTTTTCCTGATGATGGTTCCACGATTATTTGGTGTGCTTGTTAATTCCTAAAATGTCTTTTTTTTTTTGCTTTCTGAGTTGGGTTCTGAAAATTGTTCTTTTTGCTTAGTTGAACGAGTTTATTTCGATTAGGACACATCCAAATAGAAGAGGGAGAGAGAGAGTGAAAGTGTGGTTTAGGCAAGCTGGCGTTAAATTGAGGCAGGATGAGCAAATGAGCATCCGGTTGATTAAGTGATTATTCACGACCCACTGGAGACGAAATCACATGTAAAAAGGATTCGTATGATATTCGACCGGGTGGGCACAGTGTCATTAAATATGGGGGACATAGCGAAATGGCTTTTTATTAAAGGATAATAAGCTTGTTAATGCAGACAAGTAAAAAAAAAAGGTTTTCTTAAACTGGAAACATTATTTGTACGAAGGTTAAGGAATTGTTAAGAAATGCTTTACTTCAAGTTTAAGAAAAAATTTAAGGAACGTGATAGGTTCTTAGGAGAACTCAATAGCCACCCAAAATTCAATACCATTTGTCATACCTTTTTCAATCAAAAATCGATGTATCAATTAGCTAATAATTTAATTTTTCGAGGACTTTGAACAAATTTAATTAAATTTTCGAATTTTCTATTTCTACCTGAGCATCGACCTTGTAGAGCTGAGTAGGGTCAATGATTCTCGAGAGATCATATCCAGATGAGTCCTGAAACCTAAGTTCGCTCACGTTCTTTAACCCGTCCCTCAATCCTCTCCCACATAGGAAGCGAATAGCCGACTATTGTTATCAACTTCTCTCCCACCCATCCCACGTTGAGGGTGAAAATACTATTCAATGTTTCCATCCATTGATTCCTCTCTCAATCTGCTGGGCAAGCATGATGCTTGTCATCCTTACAGTCAATCCTTTCCATCAGTTCGGTGCTAATTCTGTCTGATTCCCCATCCTCTCTCTCATCTATCCCTATCTACTTCCCAATTGGGCTGGATCTAAGCTGCTACACGACCCGTGCCAATGATCAGCCTGGCTGAGAGCCCAATTAAAAAAACAAAAAACTAGCTCAGTCGCTAACGGAGTATCGAGATACCTGGCGTCCTCCGGATTAAATAGCCTTATCTGTATATACGGATCTCTGTACAGATAGACTACTCCGAAAAAACTCAAAGTCCGAATCGGCTAGCAGTACAACTTTAAAGTTGTCTGCTATTCATTTCTCTTCCCCTGGCGCCGAGATGGCTATGGACACCCATTATAGCTCTGATATCGGTAATAAAGTGACGAATCGATTATCCCCACAGAAAATAGTCTAGCGGCGTTAAATTGCACAATCTTGGAGGTCAATTCACGGATCCGAAATGTGAAATTACGCGGTTAATAAACGTTTCCTTTTTTGTGACATGTTGAGCCGACTTGTTAAAACCACAGCGCCCGCACAACGAAAAACTCAGTAATGATGGCTCTATAGCGGTCAGCATTGATTGTAACGTTCTGGCCGGCATCCATATTGAAGGAGTACTGACCAATGATTCCACCAGCTCATAAAATACACCAAAAAGTCAGTTTTTCTGGATGTTACGGTGTTTCCGCATACACTTGATGAATATCTTCACTTCAAATACGGCAGTTTTGTTTATTGACCTACTCTATCTAATCAAGCTAAACATCAAGGACTCATTTTTGATAAAAAAAAAAACTGACCTGAAAGCTCAATATCGACGAAAAAGTCAAAAACGCCAATGTGGCACTCTTTTCATGCAAAAAGGCCATTGGGGCTGGGGGCAAATGGGGTTTCTCTCTTAATATTGCACACTAGCTATACACCTCGGTCATAAGACCAATACTGGGGGGGGTGATAGTATGGTGGACCACACTGGACAATGGACATAAAGACGAACTTAAGCAAGCTTATCAAAGTCCAAAGGTCAGCTAGTATGTGTATAAGCGGAGCGCTAAGATCATCCCCCTCTGACGCCCTCGACATCCTACTAAATCTTACAAACAGTAGCAGCAAACTCAGCTTTGCGTTTAAAAGCAACCTTACAATGGACAAGTCATCATATTGGCCACACAATCATTCTAAACAATTTCCGATTCATTCCGGATCGCTTAGACTACACCACATCTTAATTGGTGTTCAAAAATTAATTTCCAGACCTCTGTTCCATCCAGAACTGCATGGGAGGACCGGAGCATTCTGGGCAATGAATCTTTACACTTCTACACTGATGGTTCAAAAACCAACGAAGGTGTAGGAAGTGGCGTATTCTCAGAATAACTGAATCTCAATCTTTTCTTCCGCCTACCAGACCATTGCAGTGTGTTCCAAGCGGAAATTCTGGCGATTAAGGAAGTTCTTTTTGGCTCAGAGAAAGCGTAATAGCCAACATGGCTATTCGGATCTTCTCTCATACCTAAGCGGCTATTAAATCTCTTGCCTCTGTCACTACGAAATCAATCACAATCCTACACTGCCAAACATCTCTGAGGGAGATGTCTGAAAAGTTTGATATCCAGCTCAACGGGACATATTGACATTCCGGACAATTGTAGGGCGGACTAACTCGCCAAACAAGGAACAATCACTAAAGCAAGATACCCTTAAAAAAAACAACCTCAGATGGACTCAGAGTAATAAATGGCTGACAACCAAACAAATATGGCCTAGAATAGACTTGAAACATTCAAAGGGGTTGTTAAATTTAAATGCATATTAGCTCCAGGCTCCACTATAGGATTTCTTACAGGACACTGTTTAATAAGTAGACAAGCAATACGAATGGGCGTGTTCTCCAACGATTTCTGCAGGAGCATGGACGAAGATGAAGAGGAAACTGTTCAACATCTTCTGTGCAACATGCAACTGACCTGCTCTCTCAGCTAGAAGGAAACTCTATCTATTAGAATTCTTCTATGAGGCCACTAGTCTAGTGAAAACGGACGCTAAAAGTCTATCTCTACTCATTAGAAGCTCCGAATGGTTCAACTAGTAAGTTCCTATCTTGCTAGTTTTATGGTATCACAATGGACCCATAAGTGTCTAAGTGTGTCGGGTTTCTTGCCCGACAGCCATTTTAAACCTAAACCTAGCCATTCAACCAAAAGTGAGCTTCAACGGCAATCTTGTTTTGGGTCACCAAATCTATGATCATGTACCTTCAATTCTTGAAATGCCAGTTCAGTTAACAGCTGTTAAAATGGTAGCCAGTGTGACCAACTTATACTTCTAAAAAACAGACCTCAAAAGAAAATTTTTAATTATCAAAATTAGTATCCTAAGACTATATTCAAGGATTTTTGAAATCAAATTTCAATATCATGTCGTTGATGGCTTTTTAATTTATCTATAAGCAATTTGTTTCAGAAAAGTAAATCTTTGTCAGTTCAATTTTTGTTTTCAATATTCATTTTCAGAGAATGAAATTTATATTTTTTGAAAATGTTTTCTTTTTTTGTACAACAAAACTTCAGTTATTGAAATTTTGTTTTTGACACTGTAAGATATTTTTTTCTAATTTTGCGTGAAGTTCTTGAACACCCTGTAAAGCACTTTTCTTTAATTTTATAGGTTATGTTGCGTTAAGCCAATGTTAGATTTTGAAACACCTTGTAAATATTCCTTAAAATTCAAAACTTGGACATAGAAATTTCCATCAAGAAGAAATAAATTTGTATCTATGTATGTATAAAGGATAGCGGGAAAATTGGGAATTAAGAATAGAATACTTTTTTGTTTAATTTATTTCCAAGGAGTGATGGTAAGGATTTTGTTTCCTAAAATTTTTTTTTCAAAATCTGCATTGAAATATACAAATAAGAAGAATATAAAAAAAATGGTTTTTCATTTTGAAGTAAACCCAAAGATAATCTTAAAATTTGTTTTTCAGTTGAAAATTTGATCCAAGAGCAATTTCATAAATTGGTTTTATGGATTAAGTAAAAAAGTAAAACACAAAAATGTTAAAATCACCACCTCTTCCTTTTATCAAAATTATAAAAAAAAAAAAAAATAGAACATTTTGCGTTCTAACCGCCACTGAAGCATACCACCGCGTAGGTGGTACATACGTATACTTTGAACACCAAATGATTTTCATGAAGGATGTGTTTGTGTAGTAGTTTGCACAGCCTAAGGCAACTGACTCATAAAATATAGAAAATATTGTTGTTCCAATTTTTTTTTTTGGCAGAATGAATTTGTTTTTCATCTCTCCTTGTTTTCTTTTTGTGCATATCCCTACGAGTATGTTCTATATAAGGTTCCAATTTTCTGTTTTGGGAGGGGCACTCAAAAAATAGCATAGCATAGTTCCTATTGCAGCAAGCAATATTCACCTAGTTACCCAATTTTTTCTTTCTCACCTTCTCTACACGCTATACCTCGTTCAGATATGAGTTATGGGATACTTAATCATCGTCATACCATTTGGTGCATATAATAGCAAGGATGTCATGTTTGGAGCTACCTACACATGTCCTTACACAAAAAAAAAATTAAAACCCAGAAGAAGGAAGGGAAGAGAAGAGCAGGGAACCCTCCGAGCTACAAGGACGATAGAAAGGCACTTGGAACGATTGAAGCTGTTACATTTTCCATACTCTAGTAGTTTTTTTGTTTTTGTTAGCTCCATGGTTTTCGGCAATGGCAGCAGTAGCAATAGCAATAGCAGTAGCAGTAGCAGCTGGCAGTTTTCCAATTTTCTAATTAACCGAGGCATGAGTTTCGAGGCAATATATAGAAGTAGAAGGGTCGGATTACACCTCGCACTGCTCTCAGCAAACGTCCTTCAGAATTAGTCAGTTTAACAAGCATCAGCTGCTCACCCGCGAATAGCGATATTTCCTTTCACAGTCGTTCCTAATTCTTTTTTTTTTGTGATTTGGTTTTTTTTTTCTTCTCTCCACGTTGCACGTTTCAATTGTTTACCGTAACAAAAAAAAAACATTCAATTCTAACCCAAATAATTACAAAGGTGGATCGCCCCCCCCCCCCCACAAAAACCAAAGGGATACCTACCTTAGGGGTTCCGCTAATTAATTTGAACACATCACAAATAATATGTTTGGAATTAACGTTCACGTTCGGTTCGGTAATTTATGCGAGGTTTTGATATTTACAGCTCTACGACCGCAGATACTTTGAATTCATTAAGCCACTTCTCGTTTTTGCTTCCACTGCTACTGCTACTGCTGCTGCTACATATTATAGCTGATGGTTGGTGATGGCAAAAATGTAGTGAGGTCGATGTTCCCGAAGGACTCATTTATTGTGGTCGAGCAGCATTTTCATATTAATTACTGTCTAATGCTTTTGCAAAAGGGGTTGGAATGAAACAACCAAATAATTGAGGGATGCTGTAAACAATATTGAATTAAAATTGTAAGCTTGATGCAATGGCTATGATACTCGTAGGCAGGCAGGCAACCATCAGGGCAAACAAAATCTGTGCTGATGTCTCAAATGGACTGAACTCTATGGTGGAGAAAAAAATGTTTTCTTAATTACTATTCTGCGGAATGGATGGCGTAGCGCTATACCTAACTGCTATACCAAATGATCATTAAAAATGATTTAGAACCCTAGGCATGTCCTTAATTTAATGAGTATCTATTTTTTTTTTGCTTGTTGTTGTTTCTATTTTTACAAAAAAAAAAAAAACAGAGATAGGAAACAAAAAAAAGAAAAAAACAAAAATCTTCTGAAGAGAAAAAAATCTATAGCTAGCATTTTATGTTAATTACGATAATTGTTGGTTTGGTCTTAAGACAATAATTTACGCACAGAAAAAAAAAACGTATAAAAATTAAGCATTCAATTCAAAACTGTATATTATATACTTAAGTGAACAACCCTTATAATGTTGATGAGAATTTAAAAAGGGATTAACTAAATGAGCGTTCAATCTGTTGTGAGATTTTAAAAACATTTTTATGTTTTTTATTATAGACTCTAAGATCAAAATTATGTGAATTAAATTTTTTCTTTGGTATGTTGAAGGAGTTAATGACCTAAACTGAAATTTTATCTACAGTTTGCATTACTTTAGTTAATGAAACACTAATTTTATTAACATGCATGGTGATTGACATAAGTTGTGACAAAAGGTAAGGGTGTGAAGGTATGACCAAGAAAAGAGACATTTTTGTGGAATCCCCCAATTAGGGGGATTCATTTAAAAAAAAACAAGGCTGGTTTGCCTTCAGCCCTCCCACGCTTTCAAAATTTCCACTATATATCAATTAGTCAACAGCTCAGTCCTCTATCTCATCCTCCCACTTCTACAAACCCTTCAAAGAGACTACTGTCATAAATTTTAATATACAAATAAAAATTGAAATAATTACTCAAAGGGTGATCTGGATCTATTAAATCCCTCATGCACAATGCAGTGTGATTTGAATAGGGTGTGACAAAAGGCTAAAGCAGGTGGTAGGGCTGATGATACTCGGGTACCCGGGTAACACCCATTATATCCGAATACCCGGATAATTTACTACCCGTGCACAAGGAACCCGGGTAACCAGGTACCCGGATAGATGATTACCCGGGTGGAATCATGAGCCCCAGCTAGTTGGACCAAAACAAGAGAAAAATTTGGTGTCAAAGAATATTTTTAGCATTGATGGTTGAAAGGTAAATTTTATAAAAAAAATAAAGCTAAACCAACTTAATTCAAAAACCACTGAAATATTTTTTTTTTTGGTTTTCATAAGTACATATGTAGGTGTTGCCTTTAATTTTTTTAAATAATTTTACTAAAGGGTTTTCCAATAAAAGGTGTTATTTTGAATAGCCCGTTATTTCGGTAGTTGTCACTTAAGTAGAAAGTAGTAGTAGTAAAAACTACGCCATTATTAAAAATTGAAAGATGCTCGCTTCAATAACGCATTGAAATTATTAAAATTCACTTTGAAAATGCTGGAAATTTGGCAGAGACGGCGGTACGTGCCACATAACGAAACCATTGATCTTCAACAGGAAAAGTTTCAGAACCATTTTATCTCTCGAAGAGGTGATCCCACCAACACTTTATATTTTTTAACAATTTAAGTTTTAATATTTATGATTTAAAAGTTGTTCAACCTTCCTTCTTCCGTGGCAGCTCCAAAATGCTTGAAGAGTTCAGTTGAATCCTGGTATCCATCAACCAGTGGCCTGCTCTTAAGTATTTTGGAAAAGCAAAAGCAACTAAAGCAGGTCTACGTGATTGCTAAAATTTATATCAATCAAGAATCAATTGTGTGACGGGTGGTCCACAAAATTATTGAGTGTGTGATGGATGGTCCACACGAACACAACTTGAAGTGACAGACAGGTGGTCTGGTCATGCCCTAATCAAGAATTGGCACAGGCGACACTTGGTCCCCGATTGCAGATGTGACTCGGCATGAGAATGGCTTAATGCCCAACGTAACTTTATGAAAATATTTTATGTACAAGATGGAACGTTAACAAAAGTCCTTTCCCTTAATCTGCGCAAAAGTCAAACGATTTAGAGTAGAATCGCGAAGTAGGGAATTACTGCCAAACTCTCCTCTCCGATATTTTAAACATGGAAATAAGCTTCCCATCGATGTTCACGAATAGTAATTTTACAATTTTATCCGAGGGGGAAAAATGCACACGGTCATAAACTCACATTTTTTTTCGAACTTTCCAAAACTTTCTTTTAAATTTTGAGTCGGTGTGAATAGGATGGCTGAATGCATCCACTCAATCCACTGAATTCCCGCCCTTTGGAAGTCCTACCAAAGGACAGCGAATTCAGTGGCAATGACAATGCAGAAAGCTGGGGTGTAAAGTGCGAGTAGGATAGGCGGTGGGGTCTCAACTGCGTTCGCTCACTCTCGCAAATATGCTGGGTGTATAGCTGAATGATGACGCGATCGAGATCCACGCTTTCTGATAGGCCGATAGCACTTGGGCATTGGAAAAAAAGAAGAGGTCGTCCAGGCAAAGTGAAAGCCTGGAAGGGCACTTCTTACCCATCTTGAGAGTGAACCGATGGTTCTTGATTTTTAAGTGAAAAAGAAATTTTTGGAAAAGTTTAAAAAAAAAGGAAATTTTAGTAAAAAGAAAATTTAATTTTTTTTGAGTTTTTTTTTTTGATTTTATCGAAAAGGTGTTGGCAAACGTTTGGGAAAAAAAAGGAAAGTGGAAATTAGTGGAAAAAATTTGGGAGATTCAAAAAAAAAAAAGGAAAATTGAGGAGGATTTGGCAAGATATGTATTGTTTAGATTTTCTTATTTCATTATATTTAGTTGTGCATTTTGGATTTCGTTGAAATTTCGTTGGAAAATTGTGTTCTCGTTTGACTTTTGTTTCGTAAAAATATTTCCGATAAAGAGGAACTCGCGACCTGTTAAACCGTTTTGGTTTTTTCGGGACAAAAGTGTTAACGGTCCATCTTCTTTTGTTCACAATTCATTTAAAACATCTTGGGTTTTTATCCTGCTTTTGCAAGGTTTCCCAAGCAAGATTTCAATTCAATAAAAAAAAATTCATTATTTTAAATCTTATTTTTTTGTTCTTCTCTTTTGAAAATTTCAATCACCGTCGTATCCGCTCCAAATAGTCGCTGGATGTCATTTTCATTTCATTTCAGGAACACCCTGATCTTATTTTTACAGACATTTAATTTTGATTATCTTTTTTTTATTAATTCTATTGATCGAAAATTCGATCAAAGATCCCCACGTCACTGAACCCACCCCATCGCTGAGCTATCCAATTGGCAGCACCTTTTGTGCTACCTGTTACGAAATTATCAAACGCGCCCATTATCCAATATCTGACAGTTGTCATATAACTTAATCATTTCATCTCGATTTTTCTACTTCGCGACGCACACCGCGGTTATCGTGCAATATTTTTTTTTATTATTGAATCGTTTGTTCGGGTTTTTTGTGGATTTGAAAATCCCATTGTGTTATGCAGATTGTTGTTCTGCCATCGTAAATATAATATAAAAGCGTATAATTAATTCCATCGCGAGTGAAAATTTCGTAACAAAGTTTATTGAGATACGAGCAGAATTCTTAAATTAGTCAGCAGTCACCTTGCCACAGCCACGATCGAGAAACACGAGAGAATATTGGAGATGTCGGAAATCAGAAAAATGGCGAAACTCGCTACGAGCTTGAGCGCCGTTGGCGGCGAGATCCGAAAACAGTTGATGAGTTGGGTGTGTTCCCACATAGTGTTCAATATTGTGTTTACACATGCGACAAGGATATTGCTGTGTTAGCGGAGCCTAGATGGCCATTTGGCGGATGTTGTATTCCATTATTAAAATATAAACATTCGATCCCTTATCTCAAAATAAATGGCATTTTTCTTAGAATATCAAAATAACACCCCTTATTAAAAAACCCTGTATGTTAAGCTATTTTTTAAGAAAGTTATACAAGTTTTTCCTATTTTTTTCCAGGCTACAAGAAAGTAAAAGAAAACTTGAAAAATCAGCTAAGAAGAAACGGCACCAAAAACCTTTAAAATCATTATATCAGTTATCAAAATGAAGTGAACAAAAAAAAATAAATTAGTTTTCTCAACAAACCTATTTGCTGAACATCTAAAATAGAAGCTGACCCAAAAACCGTTATATGTAGCTTGACATCGCATGAGAATGTTTTATTATACTCGTACGCCCACAAAAATTCTATAGAAAGATTGAAATCAGTCATGTGAATTAAATTCATTTGATGAAAATCGTTGTAAATGTAGCACAAAGTTTTAATGGTTCTACCGCACTATGTTATACATAATTTATAATATTTTACAAATGTGTCTAAACATATATATTTTTCAAAAATTAATACCTATACCAGGATTATATATGTACCTTCATTCAGTTTTCAGGCTTAGGTAAATTATGATTACTGTGTCAACAAAAAACCATTCAGCTATTCAAAATGTGGATGTTATATCCTCCACATCTATCTCTCTGCTTTAACATTTTTTGTGTAAGCCATCAAACACCCACTCATGTAAATTTATAAATGTAGGTACCTACATTTATTCATGTGAATTACAACCGAAAATAATACTAATCTCATGTTCTTCATTATTCATCCTTTCAAAATGCGTTTCCTAATTTCAGAAATCCGAAAACATAAACAAATTGAATGATGGATTATTCACATTCATTCATTCATTCATTCACTCTTTCAGGATATCCAAGGACATTTATACAAAAGCACATCGAATCTATACACGAATCAGATGTGTTCAGCTTATTTTTAACAAAAAAAAAGGGCACCTAGTTAGGTAGGGCCTCATCTGCGAATGGAGCCTACCTAATGCATCAAATGGCTGAGTTGTAATTAATTATTTTTCCACCACAATTTGGCACAACTGGCACACGATATGTTGTGTGTAGGTGTGCTTGTGAATTCAGCCTGGCAAAAATCCAAACAAAGCCAAAGCCCACGCGTCCATTCATTAATTTTTTTTTTTTGAATGTCAGTGTGTCAGCCTTAATCTTAATTCTGTTTAAACAAAAATTTACGATAGATGAGTTTTTTGCGTTCATATTCTATGCAAAGGTATACACCACTTCTACGTCCCAGACCAAAGGGGCAAAGGGAACATCACCCACTTACCTATGCACACCCTAGGCAGGACTATAAAATAGGCAGGTAGTTTTCTTTCAAGCCCCACTGGCTTGTGACAATTTTTAATCACATTAACCTAAAATCCACCCTATAGAGGTTGACCTTGTTTGCAGGGAGTCGAATGGAAGCATGTACCTTAGTGCAGAGTGCACAGCTATACAGAACAGCACAAGTGATTAAGGTGAAAACCACAACCTATAGGTTGTAGCTCACATCATATATACCACCTAACTGCAACCTATGTCACAGGATTAACTCGTGTGTCACACACAAAACAAGGACGTAAAATGTAGGTTGTGGGTAAGTATCACGACTAAGAGAAATAAAAAAAAAAAGAAACAAATAGAACAGGAGCAAAAGTGCATCATGTTCAATTTAACGTCATACTAGGGTCCTTTTTTTTGCTACATTAGAGTAGGTATATCTTTACAGTTAGTAGGTAGGAATATTGTAAAGGGGAACCGGACAAACAAGGAACACCACACATACCCATCTCTTTTGAGGTTGCCTTTTGAAAAAAAAAAAAACTCATCATGAGAAATCAAAATGTCGGTCGGTTTTCTTTGAAGTTTTTTTTTTTTTTTTTCTTAAATTGTGTACACACATTGAATTTGTTTACATATTTGCGTATAAAATAAAAAATTTGAAGCAAAAAAAATCTAAATCAAAAAACAAACAAAGAAAAAATTGATTTGCGTCTGGTATACGAAATTTAATCGAAACAACAAAATAAAATATCCTGGGGGTATTTTAATTTAAATATATTTTTAAAATCAATCACAGGCATGACAATATGTGATTTCGGATCAAAGAATTATTTTTTTTTTCTGTTTTTTCTTCGTCTTCTTCGAGAATGGTATATTAGGTAGGTATTTATAATCAAAATGGGATTTAATATTAAAATTGGAAAGATATTTAAAAGTTTTTTTTTTTTATTTAGAGCAGGGGACGTTTATTGTGTTTGGATGATCGAAAAAAAACTCATTAAAGTTGCATTGAACTAGGCTTTATGGTTTTCAGTTTTTGAAATGAGAAGAAGGCGAGTCAAATTTGAATAGAGGGTCAACTCTTATAGTTAAAAAAAATGGAGTGGCTCTAAATTTTGGGCGTTAGCCTCTATGTATTTCGATATCTCGAGAACCTCTTACCGTATAAAAATTTGTAAATGCCGGTATGTCTGTCGGTGTTTCTGTCGGATTGTCGGTCGGTCTGTTTGTCTGTCTTCCGTTCGTCTGTCGGTCTGTCTATCGGCTGTCTGCCTAAACTACTGTCTCGAATTTTTTCAAACCTGGAACTTTAGGTATTGAGGTAGTTCCCTAGAGGCGAAATTAAATTTCACTTCACATTTTCTTAGCTTCAAAAATAACCGTACCTGTCATACAACAGACAAAACTCATTTATCTCGAAAACAGCTCTATTGATTTTGATTAAATTTTTAAAAACTACTAGGTATCAGAAAATATTTTTCGGTACATCTACTACTCCTATGAATATTTTGAGGAATTGAGAAATGTATGAAAGAGGTCCTATGAAACATAAATATATTGCCTACCAAAATTTTAGAAAAAAAAAGCAAAAAACGATCGGATTTTTCTAAAAATGGTTCAAAAAATGTACGTATTGTTTTTTTTTTGTTTTTGGAAAACTATCTTAATTGTATTGTATTGTTCTTTTTTTTTGACTTCATATTTTGACATTAGATAGAATCTAGATATAGAGCCTAGCTCCGAAAAGATAGGAGTTATACTCAAGCTTTGGACGTGTATAACTTTTATAGATAATAGCCAGATCAGAAGGGGGAAAATAATTTCTTGCATCTCCAAAGGAAACCTAAACATCTTGCGGCATTTTTGGCGACCTTGTACAATGCTGTCTAAGTCAGAATTTAATGTACTTATCATATTTAGCAGTTTTAGTTCCACGTCCGAAGATCAGGGATGTGAATCTGGAAACGACTATGAAAAGCTAAGGGTGCTATCGTCAGCGAAACAATTTAATGGATTAGTAGTTGCAGACAGGAGATCATTAATGAAAATGAGAAAGAGGGTCGGAGTCAAAACGGAACCCTGTGGCACACCAGCATTTATGCTGTAAGTTTCAGACTTGAATCCGTCTAATACTGCTTGTATAGAGCGATTCGAAAAAAAGTTACTAATCCAACGAAGAAGGGTTTCATCGATACCAAAAGCACGAATTTTCGATTAAAGGGCAGGATGCCAAACCTTATGAAATGCTTTAGAAATATCAAGTGCATAATTTGTTCCACTGTTGCTGCGAAAGCTGTATTGCCGGTCATTAAGAAGCTTTCGATCTTCGAGATATTTCTTGAGCTGATAATTTATTAGCGTTTCCATGACTTGGAAAGATAAGACGTACATGCAATTGGTCGGTAATTAGAGGTTGAAGAAGATTCGCCATTTTTGGGATAGGCTGGATAAATGCTGTTTTCCAACTGCTCGGAACAAGCCCAGCAGAATAGGATAGATGGAAAAGCTTACGCAGGGGTTTTGCAGCATGGAAGAACTTTGTATTGATTTTTGATCTTAAATGAATAGCACTTTGAGCAAATTTTGATAGAAAAAATATTTGACATCATTATTTGATAACTAGAGTAAAATTTTTTAAAAACACTTTTAAAACTTTTTTGGAATTGATTTTGTTTGCTTTTCGTCATCGTTAAAAAAAAAAGCCAAAAAAAACGGATTTTCAAAACATGCAGTAAGAAGTTCAAAAAATGAAGATGTGATCCCCTGCCAAGCATTCGAAAATCGAGACTCTCGTCGTAATACCTTTATAATGTTAAATCTTTGTCAAAATCGATGTCTACTGTTAAAAATTGTCAAAAATTAGTAGCGCACTATTTTGAGAAAAAAAATTTAGTTTGAATAGAAAAAAATTATTTTTCCAAAAAATTGAGTTCCAAAATTAATTTTAGAAAATTGCTCCTCCCACCTAAACGGAGACTCCTCTTCCCATTCAATTGTTTTCTTATCACGGTTCAACCTACTCAGGCTCAGGCATTTTGTATCCAAATCACCTTGACTACGCTCTGTTTCAAATATACTTAACATTGTAATACGTATTGTTCGTTTTGTTTTCTTTCCTATTACCATCATCCGTCACAGAAAGGATAACATACTTTTTTGTTCGTATGATATACAAAACATAAAATGGTGATCATGTAGATATACTTTAAAATGCAGTCAAGGTACTCACTTAGAGCTGGTTTGAATTATAGCTGACTGTTATTCAAGATTTCATAAAAATACATTTAATTTGCACGTAAATTCAAACTTATTATGTAGATTAATAAAATCACAGGGTGTTTAGTTCGTGATTTGATTCCATTTTTTAAACAACAAATGCTTTCTTTACCAATCATCACCTTTCTGATGTGGGTGAACTAAGATGTGAGAAAAAGATTGATATGGATTATAAATAAAACAAAATCGCCCACAATATCCCTTGACCTTTTTAAAAACCTACTGCTATACCCGATCCAATATTGAATTTAAAGCATACGTGTACCTCAGTTGCCAATATTTTCAAAGTAAGACATTTTTCACCATCATTAGTGTAATCACTCGTAGAAAAAATGTGCAAAATGTCATGGGACAAACATCAATCTTCCTCCTTAAATGACCTCCAAACCACATCTAAGTACTAAAGACATAAAAACAAACACCCTGTGCTAACCCGAACCGCCACCGACGCCGCCACCGCGGTTTGGGCCCACATAAAAAAAAATCATTTCAAATTCCACACACTCCCCAAAGAGCAATAAAAACCGCCCCCATCAGCACAAATGGACCATAAGTCCCAAAATATAATGTTTGCCAAATATTATAACACATGAACACAACATTGAGGTTCTTTAAAAATTCTATACCAAAAAAAAAAAAAAAATTTAAGATATACGACGCGGCGTATATCTTTCAGTAAAATATATCTACATATACCATATAGGTATATGAATTTGCTGAAAAAGGACTTCTAGTCAAGGACGCAACATACATTATACACAACTTGCTCGAGGAGAAAGTTATACAACATATCTTTATAAATAAAAACACATGTATCACTAGCAATAGCAACAACCCATCATAGAGTATAGGAGCAGGCAGGAAAAGGAAACATCATCGTCCTCGTCGTCATAGTCGTTCTCATATATATAGAGTGAGGGGGGGTAAGTATATATGTATGTATGTATAGAAATTGCTTCATCTAATCTTGCCATAAATCGCGTTGTTATTTCTTCAAAACATGGCTCATCTCGTATAAGGCGGTCGTTAGCCTGCATAAACTGTGTTTTCGTGCCATTGTCTAACAAAATAAACATAAAACATAAGTAGAATCTTATGACCCATTTCATGCACTCTCTCATCGAACATTATTATATTGCTGATGAAATAGGTTATATTAAATTTTGTTTTCTAATATTTGATGAGGTACTTTTGTGGGGCGAGATGATAGCTCGCTGAATAAGGCGCGTAATGAAAGCTTGAGTGCTTGGGGCTCTTCGCACAGCACACGCATAATTTTCCATCCATCAAATATTTTAACTGCATAGCTTTTTTTTTTGTATCTTTCTATTGTTCTATAAAGCTTACCGCATTAAATTCATTTTTGATTAGTTTGGATTTGGAAATAAGGAGAAAACGTGTTCTTTTTACACTCATCAAAATATAAAAAAAAACAACCTTAGGAGACTGTTGTAAGTTGTACGACCAGTACGGTTTGGAGAGTGCTAAAATACAGAGTTTTCCAATGCCAGTTTTTAAGATGAAAGATCGGATGTTTATTTCAATATAAAGGGGAAAGTATGATGCCGCTATTAATAATGGAAAACAACATCCGCCAAATGGCCGCCACGGCTACGCTTACACAGCAATATTCTTGTTGCGTGTGTTTACACAATAGTGAACACCATGTGTGAACACACTCATCAACTGTTTTCTTAGCTCGCCGCCAACGGCGCTCACGCTCGTACCGAATTTTGCCATTTTTCTGATTTCCGACATCTCCAATATTCTCTCGTGTTTCTCTATCGTGGCTGTGGCAAGGTGACTGCTGACTAATTTAAGAATCTCACCCGTATAAGCTTTTAAATCATAAATTAAAACTTAAATTGTTAAAAATATAAAAAATTGAAAACAATTCATTGTGCCAAAAACAAGGGCGCAATCCTTTTCGTGAAATTTTCCATCACCAAATTGCAAAGTGGCTGCTGTATGCCCTCAATAGCTTCATGAATTCCATATTTTAGGTCTTGCATCGACCGACGCACGCTGAGCTGTTGGCGTAGACCTTATCTTTTACGTGGCCCCAAAGAAAGAAGTCGCAAGGTGGTAAGTCACAAGATCTCGGTGGCTAATTGGAATCACCTCTTCCAGAGATAACACGATACGGTAGCTTTTCCCGTAAAAGATCGATGATTTCGTTGCTTGCGTGACACGTAGCGCCATCTTGTTGAAAGTAAACGTCGTCCAGATCAATATCATCCAATTCCGGCCATACAAAATTATCAATCATTGCTAGATAGTGCAATCCATTCACCGTAACTGTTGCTCCAGCCTCGTTTTCGAAAAAGTCAAGTCCAATGAACCCGCCGTACCATAACATTACCAAACCGTCACTTGTTGAGGATGGAGAGACTTTTCAACAATAAATCTTTTGTTTTTCGCGCATCAGATGCGACAATTTTGCTCATTGACGTAGCTACCGAGGTGGAAATGTACCTTATCAGTCAAGATGATTTGTCGATGATATTCCGGATCATTTTCATGCATTTCAAGGACCCAATCAGCAAAAACACGACGATGTTGATGATCGATCGGCTTGAGTTATTGTGTTAACTGAGCATTATAAGTCTTAAGACCTAAGTATTTATGCAAAATACGGTGTAAGTGCAGTGACGTTTGTGGAATGTCCAAAGAACGAGGAGGAATGGAAAAACCTGGGTTTTCTTCAACACTTTGGGCTACAGCAGAAATATTCTCAGATATTCTTGAGCGACGTAAGCTAGTTTTATTCTTCACATCGCTTACTTGTCCCGACAGCTCAACTTATTCCACCAATTTCTGAATCGCGGTTCGACAAGGGGCTCCAGTACGACCAAAGTTTCTCAGTGAAAATCTATTTCCAAATAATTTAAATTTTTACTTGCGACTATTGGTACTAAGGGCACTCGAACTCGAGATATTAATCAGACCTACCATTACGATGATAGAGAACGAGAAAAAAGTGGGTCTGTCTGTCTGTCTGTACCTCGACCTACAGCCTAAACTACTGCAGCGATTTTCTTCAAACTTTGGACATAAGGTTTTGGGGAGATTGTTTAGAGAGGAAACCGAAATTTTTTTTAGCTCCACAAATAACGGTACCTGTAATAGTACCGTTTAGACAAAACATTTTTATCTCGAAAACGGTTCTAACGATTTTGATGAAATTTTTTAGATCGGATTTGTCAAGTAACTTTAATAATTTAGTCAAAAAATATTTTTGAAAAAGCCGTTATTAACGGCACTTGAACAGGATTTTTGGTTTTCGGGTTTCTCGTAAATTATTAGACGGATTTCGATGAAAATTTTTCTGAAGGAGGTCCTATATAATCTTAAAAACATTGCATATCAAAATTTTCAAAAAAATATTTTTTGTATAAAAAAAAATTAAATTTTTTTTTGAAAACTCAATAATTTGAAAACTAATAAATATATTTTTTTTTTAATTTGGTTCTAAATGTATATTATAAAATACTTAAAATGTGCATACCAACTTTTTTGCATAAAAATACTTAGAAATTATTTTTTGAAAAAACAGCTCTAACGATTTTTGAAATTTTTATTTCAGAAATTTGTATGTTTATTATACATAAGATGGCATCTTCAGTTTTAGAATTAAACTTCTTTTTTGGCTTACTTTATCAATTCAAATATGTAATGAATTTCAAGGTTTTTTCGTAAGTTGGTAATATTGTATTTTTTTGATTTGACTTTAAGACCAAGATGTTATAATACATAAGAGCAAGTACGCGGAACCCAGTCGTGCATTTTATTTTTATTTTAATCCTAAATGGCGGGCTCCATCGCGCCATGTATCTTCCACCTAGGAACATGATCCGCAAAGTCAATTCGAATAACGAATTTTGTGTTTCTTATTCCAATTGCCAATGTTTTTACTGCAAATACAGTTTTTTTTTTTTGAACGGCCACATCTATAAAAACCACGAACAATGGATTAATTTACTGCGGTTGGTTAAACTGAAGTTTATTTGTTTAAATTCATCAAGGATAAAAACAATTTCGTCAATTGAATATGTTTAGTGTAAAAAACAACAACAAAAATCCTGATACAAGCCAAGGACAGAAAAAGTACTAATTTTGAATAAAAAAAATCTACAACTCACAGAATTTTGAAAAACCCATGGACTCGTAAAAAAGTTCTCCTACACTTTTAAAAATATTTCTTTGTTGTCTTAACTGCAAATACACAATACACATCCATCCAATGAATTTGACTGGACAGAACTTAAAATTATAATAGACTCAGTCTACAGCTCGAGAGATAATAAAGGATCAAAAATATACTCCTACTCACTTTTATCATTATTTCCGTTTGATGTATTGCTATGATTTACAAAGTACCATCTCATGTGGGTTTTGAAAAAAAAATTGAGTTTAAAAGAACAGCAACTCAAACAAAAAATAAATACCGATGTAAGTAAAATTCCGTCACCCATTTGACAACCCGTCAAGGTCCATGCCATCCTATTTCAGTGTTTAAATATAAATAAACCCCAAAAAAAACAACAAAAAAATATATCATAGCATAGGTAATGGTTAGTTAAAGTCTCCTTGATAAATCTGTAATTCTTTTCGAGACATTTTTTTTTTTGTCCTTTTTTTTTATTCAGATTAAAAAGGGATCAAAAAAAAAATTGCTTCTGGATTGTGCGTCACTGTCGTCTCTGGTATAGTTGAGTTGAGTTGATATCCTTTCGAGTATAATAATACCTAATATTTTTTGTTGTTTAAAGGGTTCAAAAAGCTATTTCACTTTGAAAGATTGATGGAGACATTTCTTACGCAGAATTTTCAATTTGTTATATTCGTTTCAGTGAATACGAGCAAAAGAAATGTTTTTTTTTGTAATTTTTTTTTTTGACAGAATTGAAACCGTTTTCGTTAAAATCAATAAAGGATGATGGTTTTATGTATGGGCTTTTGAAGAGTAATCGATTTTGAGTGATTTGGATATAGTAAAGTGGGTATCAGCTGTTACTATAGAATAAGGTCAAGCTGAGGAAAGCAGAAAATTGTAAATGAGAAAATCATTCGAGCCCAACTAGTTTTTGTTTTTTTTTTTTTTGTTTTACTGTACCTATTCGAATCATTTGATTACTTAGACGAAACGATTGGTCATGTAGAATGGGCACCATCTTGAACTGAAATGCAGTGCAATTCTTTTAAAATATAACATACAAAAATATCAGAAAACACAAAATCCCGAAAACCAAATTCTTTGGGGCTATCGTGAACCAATTTTTTTTTTTTTTTGGAATTTGTCTTCATCGCTCGAACACACTAGAAAAAAACTGCAAATATTGCCCAAATTTTTAACTTCCCATAGGGAGTTATTGTAATCGGTCCGATTTGTCAAATTGAAATTTTTGACATTTCTCGACGTTTCAAGGTCCCTAGAGCCTATTTCAATCATTTTTAGAGAGATGTCTGTGTGTGCGTGTGTACGTACGTTCGTACGTCCGTACGTCCGTGCGTCCGTACGTTCTGGTACCATTTTTCGTCGTCGATATCTCAATAACGAGTAGAGATATTGACTTGAAATAAATTTTATTCGACACATTATGACGTCATACAAATTTGATATGAATTTGGAAAAAAATCAATATACCGTTATTTTTTAAAATAATTTTGTTTTACGAAAAATGTTGTTTTTGACTACTGGTGAAAATTTCAAAAAAAATCAATGGACAATTTTTTTTACAAAACATTAAAAACTACAAAAAATTCTACTAAAAATTGGTATAAATTGTCTTTCGACTCAAATTTCTCAAAAACGGGTAACGATATTGACTTTTTGTTTATTTTATTTTCTACATGACATAATTGTTAGCAACTGATAAAATATGACTAATATTGAATGGGCAGTTTTTAACAAAAAATCAAAAAATGTTATAAATTCTAAAGAAAAGTATGTAGTTACAATTGTATTTCAGCTCGAATATCCTGAGAACGACCAACGACTGTGCCTTCTAAAATATTTTATTTTATACATAGTACAATTTTTTATGAAAGGTTAAATTTTGACAAAAATCTAATCGACAGTTTTTGACAAAAAATATAAAAAGAAATAACTAAAAAGTGTTAAAGTTTTCAAGATCACAAATGGGAAGTTATCAGTGTGGGTCGCACCCAGCCTCTTTTTTTTTTTAATTTGGCCGTTTGTTCCTCAATTTTGGGCAATCTTTCAAAAAAATTCAAAAATTTCACTACCGAGACTAAGCCACAGTACTTTTTTTTAGGTTGAAACCCTGAAACTGAAAAAGGGTGTTAACGCTATTTTCTTGGCTACTACTGATAGAAAAGTGGATTTTTAGACTTTTTTAGTATAGGGATAAGCATTTTTAAATCTTTTGCTAGCAACTATAATTACCAACTCATATTTCTAAAAAAGCAACTGTTAAGAAACAGAAACAAAAATTGTGACGAAATACATTTAGCAGCTTTTGTTTTCCCAAGCTATGATCTGAGCGAAAAAAGGAAACAAACCCTAACGGATTTCTCAAGAGATTTGAATATATCGGTGGTCGACAGATAACCATGGGATTTGATATGGGTTGCATTTAGACAACCAAAGAGTTCTGGAAGGTGAAACAAAGAATTAACGAAGCGTTCCCAATTAGAGTTGGTGTGCACCTGTTAAGCGTGTTGAGTGTTTTACTCTCAATTCTTGACTTTCTGCTTGAAAATAAGTTGACGGATCTCAAAGTGAATCAGTTGGCTCAAATGAAATAGCCAGTTGCATTCCTCCCCTTCAACGTTTCAACCGTAGTACTCGCGCTTCCAGGAATGCTCATCAGTTTACTCTTGATCCCAACTTCGGTCGTACTCTAAAGTACAGGGATTCGTTCTTTAGCCCTACTACGCGAATGTGGAATACCCTTCCTCTCCCTCCCATTGTGATGAACTGAAATTTAAGACTAATGTTCACCGACACATCCTTTCAAATCCCCTCCTACTTACCTAAAGCTCGCACTGTGTCTCTGACATATAAAGGGTACATAAAATCCCCTTGAGTGCGCGCTAATTAAAAAAAAAAAAAAAAGTTATTCTTTGCTGATGATGGAGCCATCATAAGTGAAGATCCTACATCCCTGCAACGACCCTTTGGTGCATGTTCTGGAGGGAAATGGGTACCGCATTAGCATGAACGAGAGCGAATACCTATGCTGCTCATTCTCTTGTCTACGCAAAATTATTCAGGACATCTATTTGAATATAAAAATGCTTTTCAAGAGCCAAAAAGTTTAAATATATTGGATTTGACATCAAAAATCGCTTAAGCGTTGAATAAAGTGGCGGAAAAACTCCCTATCTTCTCCGAAGAAACCACCAGTTTAAAAAGAAATGACATATGTTGGCTACGTTCCAACACTATAGCGGAAAAAAGGCAGGCGCGAAAACTCTGGATCGAACATATTCAACAACACCAGCATTTAGTTGGCTTCAGCCACGAAGGTTTTTCTCTCAGTTGTTCTCTCAGTCTTCCTGACAGAAGACTCTGGACCATCACCACCGTCAAGAATTGTAAGCCTTCCTTGCCTGCAATATTCTATTTTAGCTTTAAAATAATCGTGAATGTCAAACAGCTCTACTTGATGGTATTGAACGGACAAGAAAATACAGTTTGCTTCTTTTAAACAAAATTCATTTGTAACAAGCTATTAAAAGTGGAAGACGCCAGACTGTTGTTGCTGGAAATCAGCTTTCTGACTCTCTAACCCTTTCTTGTGGAGTCCCACAAAAATCAATTTTAGGTCCTTTTTTTTTTTTTTTAATTTCTGTTAATGAAGCTCTAATCGGTGCCATTGAAGACTGTGTGATAACTAAATGTGGTTTGCTAAATTTTAATAAATTATCTACCTGAAAAATTAAGTTTCCCAATACGATGGATTCTGTGATAAATTACGATACATTCGTGATATCGCTGAATGTCTTAATTTTTAACGAGGCCCTAAATTAGATATTTTTTCTTAAATACCCCCGAAGTGTACCTACATCTTAAAAAAAAATTAAATATATTTTTTCTCGATCAAACCACCTTCCCTACTACACTTAACTACACTTGGCAACTCTGGCTCGATATAGTTTGGTTGACATTGTTTTAAGCTCCGTAAAATTTATTGAAATTTGGTGATAAAAAAGTATTTTTGAAGTGATATCTTTATTTAAAAAAAAAAAAAAAAAAATTAAAAATTTCATCTTGGAAGTCACATCTCAAAGGTGAGCTTTAATTTTGTTTGAATAATTAAAACAACGCAAAAATGAATGGCCTACAAAGAACACCACCAACAAAGAACAACAGCAATAAACCTACAATCAACAATAGAAACACAAACGACACACAACCACCCACTAACCCTAACAATAGAAACCCTAACTCCACGCAATCGCAAAAACGTCCGTGCACTGTTCTTTCGCCAGAAATGCACTCATCTACACAAGGTCCCAGTGCGGGTGCTATGCAAGTGATCGATGTGAAAACTCTCGAGTGCACACTAGCAGCTCTACTTGACGAGCGCATAAAGAACTTGGCATCCAAAACCGATTTAATTGAAGTTAAGGCTAAAATGGAATGCCTGGAACGTAGCAATGAAATGCTTCAAACCAAGCTCCAGCAAGTAGAGAATAAATGCCAGGTTCTAGAACGGCAAATAGATTTTCTCGAAAGGAAAAGCAACGAGAATAAATTGGTACTGCACATACCGGCAATGGAAAATGACCAACAGGTGATGGAGAAAGCCAAAAACGTTTGCTTGGACCTTCTACAACAAAACAACCCAGCAATAATACGAAAAACAAAAGTCATTCGTTCCAGGAACAATAGATTGGCTAATGTCATCGTAGAACTGCAACACAGCGACGACGTACCACGCATATTGAAGGCTGCCATAAAGTTGAGAGATACTGGAATTTCTATCCACCGAGATTATACCAGAGCTGCTCGAGAAAAACGGCGAATTCTTATGCAAATAAAGGCAAACATCAATGCAGACAATAAAAACACCAAAGTATCTATTCGTGGACAACAACTTTTATTCGACAACAAAACTTATTACTTAGACCATAACAATACTCTGAAGTGTGAAGTAGAAGGCGGGATGGCGTTAATAAACAAATTCATTAGCGTGACAGCTGGTAGTGACAGTCATCAACTGACAGGAACTGCACAACAAGTCAACATCGTCGGTAATGCAGTTCAGCTGCCATCACCCAGTGGTGTCGAAGAGGGTTTTAATTGTAGTGTTTAGTACTAAAGCCGTCTGCCATTCAAGTAAAATTGTAGTACCTAGTAATTTAAGCGAAGAAAAAGAATATTTAAAAATTTTATCCTACAATGTATCAGGTCTGTTTAATAAATCCTTATTTAGTGATTTTTATAAATTTGTGAATAGCTTTGATTTGATATTTTTGTATGAAACTTTTGTAACTGAAAACAACTTTTCAATTATCGAAAATAAGCTGTTAGATTTTGTATTTAAGTGGATTCCGGCAATGCGGACTCATGAGCGTGGAAGAGCAAGTGGAGGTTGCTACTTTGGTTTCAAAAAAAAGCTTCAAAGTTTGAAATGCGAGTTTCGGATGCACAATAACATATGGTTTGTGTACTTAGAAATTAATACCAAACACCTGTGGATACTTCCTCAATACCTCAACTGTAATAATTGGGAAGAAGATTTTGAAAGAACAACGGAGTTACTTAGCCATATGAGATCGACGAACGTTATGCTTATTGGAGACCTGAACGCGAGAATCGGGCTAGAGGCAGGAGTAATGAACGTTATTAACGGTTTTTATAGGCAATCAAAGGATACTGTTTGTAATGCAAGAGGAAAGAAACTCCTAGAGCTTTGCGATTCTTTTGGACTTCGAATTCAGAATGGAACGAGTGCGAGTGACACCTCGGGTAATTTCACATTTATTGGAGGCCAAGGATCATCGTTGATTGATTATGCAATCCTTGGTGAAGACTGGGAGTCACTGGTTACGGATCTAGAAGTTAAAGAATTTCCGTACTCGGACCACCTTCCCATTGTTGTAACATTCCAAAGGCGGCGCTTGCAACCAAATGAAGATGAAACTATTAGCCCGGAATCTTTGCCCAGACTTAATTGGAAGATTTCGCAAGCCTCAGCATACAGACAACAACTGGATAGTAGACTACAAGCACATCAAAGACCAGACTTTCAAATGTTAGAGCAAATCATAAAGGAATCTTACCCCCAACAGCAGCCTCGCGGAAAAGGATGGAATTCAGGAAATGAGCCTTGGTTTGATCAAGAATGCCGAAAAGCTAGGAAGATTTCTTTTGCATGGTTGAAAAATTTTCGGAGTTCCTCCCAAAGCTCATTTAGGACTAACTACTTAGAGGCCAATAGGAAATTTAAAGAGCTATGCAAAGCCAAAAAGATGAAATATGAAGAAAAACAAGCATGCAGATTGATGTCTTGTAAAAACGCTAGGGACTTTTGGAAACTGGCTTGGGAATTAAATGGAAAACAACCAGTAATACACAAAAAACTGTGCGCAAATTCACTTTTCCTTCACTTCAAAGATCTACTAAATCCCGAAACAGCATTAGCAATCTGGCATTATGCAGTTCCTCGATTTGAGAACGAAATTTTAGACCCAGAATTTAGTATGCAGGAACTTGAACAAACTTTATGGACACTTAAAGATGGGAAAGCGGCAGGTTCAAACGGTATTCCAGTAGAGTTCTACAAATACGGAAGCGTCACACTGAAAGAACATCTGATAACATTATTTAATAATGTTTTTGAGGGGAATCTTCCGGTAGATGAATTCAGGAATGCGGTAATATTCCCGATACACAAAAAAGGATCCTTGTTGGATGCAGCGAACTATCGAGGAATCTCTTTTCTAAATGCAACATATAAGATCTTCACAACAATGTTACATAAACGACTTACAAGATGGATTACAACGCAAAATGTGCTAAACGAGTGTCAAGCTGGTTTTAGATCCGGATACTCTACAATCGACAATATCCTTGTCCTCAGGAGCCTGGCTGAAAGCTTTTGCATGCAGGGTAAAAAATCGTATGTATTTTTCATCGACTTCAAAGCAGCTTTTGACACGATCAACAGAGGTGCCTTATTTTACAAACTGTACAATCTGGGATTTTCGTTGAAGTTTGGCCTAATACTCGAAGAGTTGTACAGAGGAACACGGGCTGCAGTCTGGAATGGAGCGGAACTTTCGGATTGGTTTGCAACTTCGTCAGGAGTGAGGCAGGGATGCACACTGAGTCCTACCCTCTTTTCGCTGTTCATAAATGATTTAATTGATTTCCTTCCTGGAGGAGTTGACTTTGCGGGAGAGCGTATTAAAGCATTGATGTTCGCGGATGATATAGTCTTGTTTGCTTACTCCCCAGAAACACTCCAACTTATGATAAACAAGATTTACAATTACTGTTGTTTATGGAATTTGGTTGTCAACACTCAAAAATCCAAGGTGATGATTTTTAAAAGAGGAGGTGGACGAAACGCATCGAATGAAAAGTGGGTGTTTAACGGAGAAGACATTGAATGCGTCAAGGAGTACAAATACCTAGGCGTCATCTTTTCGAGCAACTTAAACATGGAAAAGCATCTAGTAGAAAAACTGCAAAAAGCAAAAACAGCTATAAATATAGCATGGAAAAGAGTTTTTATGAACGTCAACATAGCACATAGTATAAAATATAAAGTATTTGAAGCTGCAGCGGAGAGTATTCTTTTATACGGCGCCCAAGTTTGGGGATGTCAAAAGTTTCTCACAGTGGAGAAACTACTAACTCACTACGTGAAAAGAGTATTTCGTCTGCCATTGAACACACCAAACTATGTTATTATGCTAGAGACAGGACTTTCACCTCTATTCGTCAAAACCCTTAAACTGCAAGCGGACTACTTACTGAAAGTTTTCAAGATGCCTGATTCCCGACTGGTCAAGAAAGTAGCTCTTAAAGCAGTACAAAATCAAAATAGCTGGTACAGGGAGTGGAATTCCCTCGCCGAAGGATGTAACGTGGAGTTCAATTTAAACGTTGGAAGCATATCAAGTTGCAAGGATATCTTATATGATGTGATTGCGAAAGTAGATGAAAAATGTAGAGAAGATTTTGTAGCTGAAGCTTCCGAGTCCTTATTCAGAACTATTTATAGAAGGTTGAACCACAATCTTGCTGAAAGAAACTACTTCAGTGATGCAAATAGTGTGAACGAGATTTCAACAATGGTTAGACTCCGAAGCGAACTTATAAGCCTGAATTTCATACCACATAGACCCGAATTACCATTGGAGTGCAGTATCTGCAATCTTAGAGAAAGAGAGGACGTTATTCATTTCGTTGCAAAATGCCCTACTTTAAAGGAAACAAGAAGGAGCTTTTTTGGAAGTGACTTCTTATCGGATGAACAAGTTGTTGCCTTGCTGAATGAAATGAATGTCGGCAATTTGTACAAATATTGCAAAATCGCGTTAAGTTATAGATCTAGAATTATGAACGAAGATTTCTGATTTATCAAACAATAATCCACTTAAATTAATTCAAAATCCACATTAATAATTATAAAAGCTTATTTCAATATTTGTCTAATTTATGTTAATTTGTCAATCTGGCAGACGGCAAATGCCATGTCATAATGATTTTCTTTGTATATATGTAAAAACATGATTTGTAAAATGTATTTATAATATTCTAATAAAAATCTTATCTATCTATCTATCTACTACACTTAAAACATTGTCATAAGTCTTTTTTTATTGTATTTATCAACAATGATAAAAAGTCACCCCAAAAGTAAATGAGCGTCACCAAAATTAATGCTTTTTTTTCCAATGTCATTCGTATACATCATATACATACATATTTTGACTCGTCTCCGAATACAATATCAAAAGTAAGTCAGTGTTTATTATCCTCAGGACATTTCAACCTAATAGTACACCTGTACACCACATCACGACATCTGTCTATCTTACTTATCAATGTCATCCACATCACTGAAATGACATTGTGTGTTTTCCACAACAACAACAACAAAAAAAAGAAAAGATAAATATTTATTTTTATTCGATATCTCCCCGCCACTCAAATGTCTCCGAGAGAAAAAAAAAACAAAAAGAAAATGTACAATTTCACCCCCCCCCCCCCCCAAAGGTCGAACAACAATACAGAGGAAACCCCTTTTAACAAAACGCCTGTGGGTAAATTTTGTTGATAAAGGTTAACTCTTCTGGAGTTGATGTGAAGCTTCCTATTACCCAAAGAAATAATTCATGAGGAATTTTACCATTTTAACCGAGAATTCTTAATAATTAAATAGCAGCATTTTATTACGCCAGTCCAAAATGCCTATCTGACTCATTGCCAAAAACCCTACATCATACTCCATGAATTCAGGACTATATCAGGTTTTGTTCTATTTCTTCTTCAAGAAATGGAAATGAAGAAAATTGAGAACCTTCTTCTGAGGAATGACATCTGTCTTTCATCTTCAATTTAAGACTCTGTTTTAATTTGGTTTAAGGTTTCCCCTCCCAAGTAGATGGGTATGGGTGGGGAATATCAACAACAACAAAAAAAAAAAACAGCAACTTGACATCTTTAGAATTTCAAATAACAATACCGCCCGGCACTACACATGAATTGTTTTCATTGACGCTCTGGCGCTGGCTGCTGCTCCAAACAACCCCCTTCTGTGGCAACAACATTGTGGAACACAGCCATAAGCTTGTTGTTGTTATATTTCCCTTCGCCCATGAAAAAAATCAAATTTGGTGACAAGAATACTTGGTTAGGATTTGAAATTAAACCCCTTTCATCCAAATTTTGTCCCGCAAGGTTCTTCTCAAAAACACACAAAAAGTTAAGTAAAGCTGAGGAAGGAAGGAGTTTATCTTTGGCGAGATTTATAAAAGCATCAACTAACAGTTCATAGCATTCTCTTTCACCTGGTTGAGTGTTCTTCTTCTTCTTCTTATTCTTCTTATATACATAAAGTCTGTATGAATTTGTTTGTTTTGTTGATTTTGAAACGAAACCCTTCAAAACAAAGGTTAACAACACAAAAGAGTATTTATCGGTTTTTTTTTTTTTTTTCTTTGGATTTTATTTTGACGTGGGTTTGTAATAGCTTTCGACACATCACCGAGAATGAATGCGTACTGAACTGGAAATATTCTCAAATAATAAAAATGTGCTTATGTAGGTGGGTACTTAACTTTGTCTCTGGATCGTCTTCGATTTTCGTTTATCTACCCTTATCTAATGCCATTTTTCCCTGAGTTGAGATTCTGATATCTTTGGTATTATAATTTCACAAAAAAAAGAAATGAGGTCGGGGTTTGGAAGAAGGTACACGGTGTATCTACTGAACGAAAAGCAGCATTTGAATTGGAGGATGTTGCTAGGGGACATTGTTGGATGAGATAAAGTTTAAAGTGTCATCAACAAATCTTAAAATTGACAACAAAAAAAAAAACACAATAATATGAAATCCATATTGTATATGCCAAGCAGAAGACAACCAAGCAAATGAGGCCAGTTCTCAACAGTTAGTTTAGAGTGAAAAAAAGTCACTACAGTTTACGAAAATTTACGAAAAACATAAATATTAAGAAATAAATTTCAAAAATATATTTTCCAAAATACATATTTTAAACTTAAAGGCTAATTTAAAATTATTATTTTAAAAAACTTAAAAAATTTTATGAAAATTTTCGGAGTTTTATAAAACTGTATTTTTTCCAAGGTCTATAAAATCTTCACATTTTTTTTCGGTTTTTGTAAAATATTATTGAAACTAATAGCTCGTAGTAGGTCCAGAAATATACTGGCTTACACGCAAACGACATTGACATCATCGGAAGGACCGAACAAGCTGTACACGATACCTTCATCCAGATCGAGCAGGCGGCACAAAATCTAGGACTGCACAGTAGTAAAGGTAAAACAAAGTACATGGCAGCGTCGAATGGTAAAGTAATAGTTGGTCAAACAATCAAGATAGCGAGCACGAATTTGAAGTGATGCAATCCTTTAAATAACAGAGCCTTCAGCCTACTATAATAGGTCTTCAAATCCAGAAATCGCACCATAACTTCAAAACTGCTGTTGTACAGAACCCTGGTCCTGTCAAGTACTCACGTATGGATTCGAGACTTGGGTGCTTAACAAAAGACACTCCAACCTCTTAGCCGCGTTCGAGAGAAAAGTCTTAAGGAGAATCGTTGGCCGCATATGTAAGGAAGGACGGTTCCGGAGACGGTACAATCATGAATTGTACGCAATCTACTTTGTAGCAGACATAGTGACAAAAATTAGGCTCGGTAGACTACGGTGAGCAGGGCACCTAGCTCGCATGAGCGAAGAGGAACTGGCTCCAAAAGTCATCTGTGTTACATTCTTTGGTAGAAGGCAGTGTGGTAGACCATGCTTACGCTGGAGAGATGGCGTACACATTACACAAGGACGCCCGAAGCCTTGGGGTGCGCAACTGGATGGCGTTGGCTCGAGACCGGGATAGGTGGAGAGACTTGTTGAAGGAGGCCAGAACCGGACCACGGTTGTCTAGCCGATGATGATTTTGATGAGTAGGATAAAATAGAAGCTTAAAATTTTGTTCTACAAAAATAACGGTATCGACCTGTCATAATAACAAAAAAAATACAAATCTATTTATCTGGAAAACGAATCTTTAATAAGTTTAATTGAAATCATTTAGTCAAGAAACATTTTCCACAAAAGGTAGACCCTAAATAATTTTAATAGCTCAAAAAGCTTTATTAAAATTATCATCAAAATCTCTAAAACCGCTTTTCAGATAAATATGTTTTGTCTTTTCGTTTATAATGACAGAGGTCCCTAACGTTATTTTTGGAGCTATAAAAATTTCTAATTTCTAAAAGCCCTAAGTCCTAAATTTGAAGAAAATAGCTTTAAGCTGCACAAGATGTTTTCGATTTCTCCCTTAGTTACCCTTCCCTCAGAAGAACTCTATACACTATCTCTCCCTAACCTCATTCCACCTTATTTATTTTAACTAGCGTTAAGTATATTATGTATAATTTATTTATAATATAATTTAATTTAATTTAAGTTTGTATAATACAATAATATATAATTTTAGTTGTCTGCTTGCAATAAGCTAAATAAATAAACCTTTCTTAAACTTGCTCTCCATTCATAGTCTTCCTCTTTCCCTTTTTCTTCCTAATCTTTTCCTCTTACTTAGCTTTAAGAATTTAATTTGTTATTTAGTTTTAAGATATTATGTGCTTGTACTAAGCAAAATAAATAAATAAATTAAGACCGACAGGCCGACAGACAGACAGAATTGTAGGTTCCACTGTTTCGCCTTCTCTTTCCTTTCCTTCTTTACCTCATGGATCTGCATTTAATCTTAACATGCAGTACAAAAACAATTTTCGAAATTTTACTCTATTTGGTTTTTGAAGTAATTCTATTTCCAGGAAATGCGAGACGAGACTTTTGAAGTTCATTTTTTTTTTTTGGTCTTATCACTTTTTGTGGGAAAAACGAGAATGAAGAGAAATCTAGCAGTTGTCAAACGCGTATTTACATTGAAATATTCAATTTTGAATTTCAAAAGAACAGTTTTGGAAAGAGTGTATTTACTCGGTAAGTCTCGGAAGATTCAACAGAAGGATATGCTGTTAAAAAAAAATCTTATGTGGTTTCAAATAATGCTCTCTTATACACCAGTGCCAGTAATGGTACAACATAATCAAACACCAACAAGTTTAGAGATGAGAAAATGTATGGTCCTGTGGGTATATTTGGTCACATACAATATTTAAGTTTGGTGTTCCTCTTACAAATCTCTTGACCAATATTAAGATGAGTTCATTGTCATTTTTGTGGCTGAATATTTGAGCAGTTTATCCATCATTTTATATGCAACAATAAAGACTAATAAATGTGTTTTTGGTAAAATGAACAAACAACCCCCCTGGGTCTCTATATTTATATGATCCTACATCATATCTAAATGTAGCACTCTAACTTTTCCATGATGTTTTTTTTGGAAACAAGGTCAAGAAGTCATCGTAATAAAAATACAGGATATCCCATTTTCCATTTACTCTTTGAGAGGGATTTCGAAAAAGCTGCATAATAAAGTTGAGAACTATGCAACTTCTACATCTCCGGCTGCAGCATTTTTGACACAACAGGCATCCATTACGTTCAAACAGTTAGTGCGTTCCACTAGGCCTCAACTAGATCATCAACCCCATATCCTTCCCTGTCCTTCTTCCCCCATGACCATGTGTTTGTATATAGTTGGCCAAAATGTAATTGTGGTTACGACCAAAATGTCTGAATCACACTCTCAAGTGCAGAGAATGTGGTGGTGGTTTGACCGTGGTTTTGCCCCAATGTTTCTCCTTGCCAACGAGTTCACGTATGGCCGTGTTGTTTCACACACGCGAAATTAACTTGAAGCACCATTGTGTTCTAAAGGTTCATATGTGCGGTTATGTATGTATGTATATCTTCTTCTATATTACGCCTATTTAATTAATCCCCATCCCCAGTAACAAAAAAGAAAACTATCGAATCAAATTTCCTCCGCATGGCAGAATTAGGTGGTGCGGCGACCGACGGCGGCAGTAATGCTGGGATTTGTTTGGTATTCGTTAGCTCACTATTCCAGGCTTAATTACTCCATGGGGGGGAGGGGGTGTAGGATGTGTAGAAACTATATTGGCACTCTTGTGGTTGTCCTGTAAGCTGCTGGTCTGTCTGCGTTTGTTATACATTTATGTGTTTAATATTCTGGCAATGACGGGCAATCTCAAAGAAGGCACAAACGTGCTTCGGTTGCAAGCCTACCGTATATACACATTGAAGGACAAACAAAGGTTCCCTTTTTACTCCCTCTGGAGGCTCGTTTGGCTTCGGCTCTCTACCTATATGTACCTATACATTACAACATTAAAAATAGGTACGTCTGTATAGATCCTCGTAAAGTAAAAGTTCAAAGTGTAAAATTCATGTGTTAGAAAATTGTTATTTTGCGTGAAAATGATTGCTGCCATTAACAATGCGGTTAAATGGCACACATTATACATCCCACCATATAGAACAATTGTTATATAACTGAAAATTATTTTTGGGGTGGCTATTTCATGTTGGCCAACTAAACACCCATATCATCCATCAACAAAAAAACAACCCCTGTGGATGGTAGTGCAAGTGTAATCGCACATACTATACATGTCGGCTTAAAGGGAATAAAATGACACCAAACATACGGTTTGACATTATTGGAGTGATTGCACAAAACAACAACAACAAAAAAATAATATTTTATTGTGTATGATGAAATTTTTTCTAAGGGTAGAATATTGTGAGTCTTTGTAATTTTTGCTACATATGTAATGTAGGGAGGGGCTATCAAGCGATTATTTTAGTTTGAAGTAATAAACGAAAAATAGGAAAAAAAAGTATTTGAATAAAAAAGTAAAGGATTTGATTTGACATGGAAAACAGAGTATTTTTGAGGAAAAAAGAATAAAACATTCACTTTACTAGCTTCAGATATGTACATAAGTACTTTGCTATTTCAAAACTTTTAAAAATCAGTGAAAACTTCACCTTCACTTAGTAATTTTGATTTGTGAATATTTTTTAATGAATCGCGCGAACACTTACATATGTAGGTATGAATTCTAGGTTTTTACTAAAACTTACAATTTTATTTATTTTTACTATTCATTATTTATTATTTTAAACTTCTTAGTAGCACATTTTTTTATCATTAACTGCCTTTCTAGGGGCACTCTGGCCTGCACACGCAAATCCGGTACTCCGCTTAGGTTGAGTTTAGGGTTTACTCGTCGCCAAGATTAAAAGCATTTTTAAGGTATTTTCGAAAAGAAATATTTTAATACTAAAAAATAATGACGAAATAAGGAATAAAGAAAAATATAAAATTTTATGAATGGTAAAAAAAATTGTTCAAAAAAATTAGATTTCGTAAAAAAAGTCGAAAAATTATATTGGCATGAACAAATTCGATAGAAAAAAAAATTTGTTGAAGAAGAGGAAAAAACATTTGAAAAAATGAAAAAAAAAATAAATCCAAAAAAAGGTAACTTTGAACAATAAAAAATTCTTTAATAAAAAATGTGACTAAGCTTCTATCAAAATTGCTCTAATAACCATGCGCTCATCATATGAAAGGTCATGAGATGTACTTCCAAAAAATTGTTAAAAAATAAAATTTGGTAAAAAAGTAGCCTAAGCTAAGTATACACGATTGATAGATCGTTCAACATTAGCCGAAATGTCAAAAGCCTTCCATAGCAACCAATTAGCTGACAATTGGCAATTTTCTATCAAGTGAAAATTGTCTGTTTATACGGTTGGCTGATTTTATCCAAAAATTAGACAATTTATTGGTAGAAAATTGGCTGACAATTACTGCCAGTTTTTTGTCTATAATTTCAAAATTGTCTGTTTACACGGTTGGAAGATTTTAGAGAAAAAATAAATTTGTTGACTCATTGGAAGACAATTTTCTTGACAAATGGAAATATGAAATTTTGTTTTAGAAGTGAATATTACAAAATATAAAAAACGTTCTAGATTTTTGCTTATATCTTTAAAAGATTAAGTCATGGAACCTTCTAATGTTTGACTTTAAATTGAAAAGAGCATAAGATGTTGAAATTAAAAATTGTACTTAATATCAACTTCAAACGGTGCTCTCGGATATTCGGTTGAAAGCGATTGCTTTTTCTTGAAAAATGCATGACTTTATTTATCTTGAATGATCTGCCAATTAAAAATTGGATAATGTTGCTGTCAAGGACATCATCCAATGTCCAATTAGTCGACAATAGTCCAATTATTTGAAAATTAAAAAATTGTATGTTCAGACGACTTCACACGATTGGAAGATGTGGGCCAATTTTTTGATAGAAAATTGGCAGACGATTGGCTGCCAATTTTTTTCTATCACTTTTGACAGATAAAATTGGACGTTTACATGATTCATAGAAAATTGGTGAAATTTGTTTGCGAAAAATCTGCCAATATTTGACTATCTTCCAATCGTGTATACTTAGCTTAAGTTGAAATTGAAACCCATCCTGAAATTTTTTTTTGTTACATTTTATAAAAAAAAAGTCTTAAAAATGTAACAATGAGTTTTACTTTTTTTGAAAGCTATAGAAGTCTAACTAATCAAACATTAGAAAACAAATAGTTTTATCTTTTCTAGTTTTTCAAAAAAATTGAAAACTACTAAATGTTGCTACTTTTTATTTTCTTAGAACCTAAAAGACATAAGACTGTCTGGTTTACGGTTTTCAACTAAAACCACTTCCGTTTTTCAAAATAGCTAGACATCTTTTTTGCTCCTTTTGACGTTATTTTTAATTATTTTTTTTATAAAACTGAATTTCAACTTATCTGACATAAATAATGAAATGAAGCACAGTCTATAACCTTTCAAATATGTAATATAATTTTCATCGATTGGAGAGCGTCAAAAAATAAAAACCATTTCAATCCTTGCATTCGAAAACGGCTCATCAATCATCAAACAAGAAATGGTTTAGTAATATTTTGAGCTATGAGATATGTTTTTGTATTATGTCAGTTCTTGATTCTTCGATTTTTAACTTCCCATAGGGAGTTATTGTAATCGGTCCGATTTGTCAAATTGAAATTTTTGACATTTCTCGACGTTTCAAGGTCCCTAGAGCCTATATCAATCATTTTTAGAGAGATGTCTGTGTGTGCGTGTGTACGTACGTTCGTACGTCCGTACGTCCGTACGTCTGTACGTCCGTACGTCCGTACGTTCTGGTACCATTTTTCGTCGTCGATATCTCAATAACGAGTAGAGATATCGACTTGAAATAAATTTTGTTTTACAGATAATAACTTCGAAAGAAGCTGAAAGGGCGTTTATTAATATTCAGTCAGTTGTTTTTTTATTATAGCAGTTTAAAAAAGAAGTGAAAGTGTTGGTTGGTCTCAAATATCTCACGAACAAATAATGATATTGACTTGAAATAAATTTTATTCGACACATTATGACGTCATACAAATTTGATATGAATTTGGAAAAAAAATCAATATACCGTTATTTTTTAAAATCAAAAAAATGGAAAAACGATATTAACTTTAAAATAATTTTATTTTGCGAAAAATGTTGTTTTTGACTACTGATGAAAATTTCAAAAAAATTCAATGGACAATTTTTTTTACAAAAAATTAAAAACTACAAAAAATTCTACTAAAAATTGGTATAAATTGTCTTTCGACTCAAATTTCTCAAAAACGGGTAACGATATTGACTTTTTGTTTATTTTATTTTCTACATGACATAATTTTTAGCAACTGATAAAATTTTGACAAATATTGAATGCGCAGTTTTTTAACAAAAAATCAAAAAATTTTAAAAATTCTAAAGAAAAGTAGTTACAAGTGTATTTCAGCTCGAATATCCTGAGAACGAACAACGATTGTGAAGTCTAAAATATTTTATTTTATACATAGTACAATTTTGTATGAACGGTTTAATTTTTACAATTATCTAATTGACAGTTTTTGACAAAAAAATATTAAAAAAAAACTAAAAAGTGGTAAAATTGGTTTTTCGACTCGAATATCTTGAGAACGAGCAATGATATTGACTTTGCCATTAGGTATTTAATTTTATACATAATAAAATTTTTTACAGCGGGTATATATTTGACATATACTTAAATGTGCATTTCGTAAATCTCTTTAAATAATTAAAATGCTTTTCAATCTTAAAATAATGATTGTTTCAATTTAATAGCTTAAGTTTGTTTCGCAGAAAATTTGGTTATTTGAAAAAAAAACTAAATATAAAGTTTTCAAGATCACAAATGGGAAGTTATCAATTTTTTTTTAATTAACTAAGACTTATTTATTATTGTCATGCATTTAATTAAAATCATAAAACAAAATCCACATAGCTCAATTTAAAACAATTTTTGTATCTAGTTGGGACTTTTAAAATTAACATATTGGTACAGGGTGTTTTTTGCAAAAAGTAAAACAAGTCATCCAAATTCTATTTTTTTTGTGGTATTGATAAAGTGAAAACAGAAAATTTCCCAAAAATAATTAAAAAAAATTTTTTTTCGAAAATTAATTTTTCTAAATATATTCGCTAAGGGCGAATGTTCTCATGGTAGGTACTGATGGTAGGTCGGTAGCTATTCAAAACTCGACTTCAAAATATCTTTACAGTATGAAATTTTGTAACTTTTTAGTACAAAAATTTAGTACAGTTTTGACTAATTTCGCCTAAAAGGGTGAGATAAATCCCCTTCAATAATATTTTTCTCTTTAAATTCACCCAAAAATGTATGTGCTTCAATTTTTTGTAATTCCTAATACAAAACACCCTGTATAACATTTTACTAAACACATTTTAATAATTCAAAAAGTTTTAAATTTAATAAAATCGTCTGTCTAACATGCTTTGCTTCCAACTTCCAAAGTAACAAAAATTTTATCTCAATCATAATAAAATTAACACAAATAAAAAAAAAACTTTCATCATGGAATTTTAAGCTCTGTGAAAACATTTTAACTTTTAAGTGATCTGCATTCCTGCAAAATGGCTGTCAGCAACAGCAGATGAAAGACTCCGCATGATGGGCGGCACGGACAAACGGAGAGGATACAAACTGAAATGTTTTCAGTTTCTATCATATCTCCATTAACGTATATATACATATATACTTATACATATTAAAGAACCATCACTCCTTTCCCCCATTCCCTTCCCCAGATGTCTGCAATTTATCAACATTCAAAAGCGATTTTCACAATTCAAGTGCACACAATATCCCAAGTGCTACTAAGTGGTGAATGAAACAAAATTCGTGTTGCAATTTTCTAAATTCATATTCAAGCAGAAGCAGTTGTAGTTGCTGTTGATGGAAGTAGCAGAGAAGTCGGTGATGGGAAAAATGGGACGAGTCGAATGCCAGAGCCAAAAACACCAACATTTCAACACCCATAAATGGATTCTAAAATAATATCAAGTTCACAATATGTCTGCTAAACAAAACCTTTCCCGCCCGTTGTTCATGTTTTCCTACTCCTCCTACTCCTTTTTAACTTTTTCCAAAACCCAACTCTAATTCCAACTCTTACACCCGCAAGGTTCTGCTTGCTACCTACCATTTTATATAATACACACAGTTGTTGGTTTTTTTTGTTCCTCATTTTGGGGACAGCAGATATCCTCCGGACACAACATGGCAGACATTTTTGCCGAGTCAAGTCAAGTCTTTCTCAATGCGAAGCTAGAGAGTAGCTCCTTCCGTTTGGAGGTTGCACAATATGCACATACAAGCTGCAACAACATTTGGAGTGTGCATGAACACTTCTAACAATTGATGCAGCAACAACTGTATACACATAGCGATACCCATAACTGATGTTTGGCAAGCGAACAGTGGGTGTATCCCGCTTGTCAAGAATCGGTAAGAAAATAACGTTCATAAGCCAACTACATAAATACGTCACACATAACAGAGGGAGAGGGAGTGGGTCCTTTTAAAAAAAAAAAAAACTTCTATGCGGATGCTGTTGGCGCAAAATTGATAACAACAATCCGGATATGGTTCCATGGAGGGTCGTAAGGCATGGCGGCTGTTTCCATGTGGATGAAGTTGAAGGCACTGTAAGGATAGCGATAGATAGGACACGACGAATTGAAGTTGTTGTTGTTGTTATTTCTTTGTTTTTCACTGTCGAGATCTAAAATTAAAAATTCATCATAAAGCTGGTGAAGCACCTCTAAGATAGAAGACGGCAGGCAGGAAGAATTTTTAGCCTGTTGTCCATTGTGCCAGACAAATGTTTTGTTTACCTAGATAAAAGTATATACTTAGGTACCTTCCAAACACCACACTCCTTCAGTTCGTTCATTTCAAGAGATGAAATATGAAATAAATGTTAATGACACTTTTATCTCAGTTTGGTTATCATTATGGATTTGGTGCAAGATGATGTTGGATCTTGAATTTAATGACCATGTTGAATTATTTAAGATGGAATAAGGTATTATGATTTTCATGGTTTTATATTTGAAAAAAGTTGATTAAGGAAATAAAATATTATTGTCTTCTATAAAGGTGGATTGAAAGAATGGGATTTTGGAATTATGTAATGTTTTTTAAAGTAAAATTAAATTTTATCTTGATTGTCAAAATGTCTAAATTAGGAATGGAATTCAAATTTGTGAATTATTAAAAATATAATCCTAACGGACCGTATGTACCTAGATAATATGTGATAGAATTGCTAACCTGATCCTGATTCCATTCCCTGCTCTTCGAATGTGGAATTCCAAAGTGAAATTGTTGCATGGGGTATTAATAATCGTGTGGAATTTAATGCTTTTGAAAACCCAGAGCTTTCTTTTGTTCAATAAAGCGGGGGAATCCCCGATGCAATTTTTCATAAATGGTATTCGCATTGAGGAAATTGAAAAACTATCAATTTTAGGTATGTACGAGTATGTGCATTAGTGACAACCTGTTGTGGAACGAACATATACTGGATGTAGCCAAAATGCAGCGAAGTGCTTAGGTTTCTTATGGCGTTGAAAGAACTTTTTTTTCTCTTTATGATCCTAAGTCCTAAGTTAGTGCACAATTCCCACATATCGTCCAGTGCATCTAAAACCTTCTTGCACCTTCTGGATAGAATATAAATGAGAGCTTTAAATAGTAGTTCAATAGAATAGATAGTTCAATTTCGGAAAAATTTGTTTCGTTAGAACATCGATCGTCGAAATGTCTCTTGCCTGTGAAATATCTTACTATGTAACAGAAGAACTACAACAATCAACATAATATACCACTATTATATTTAATGTCTAATCTGACTATATGAAATATTTTGTTTTATTATTATCTAAAGTAAAATCTAGTATATTAGTACTTTTCACATAACATATGTACATATGTATAAAAATATTTTTGACTAACTGTCACTTAACGAAAGAATCTAAAAGTCTATACCTTCGTTCTCTCCGAAAATTTCTAACTGTTTTTAACTTATTAACAATTATGCTTTATGTTATCGTTTTATAAAAATGTAAGATTCATTCGATCCCGGACCGTCATCCAGTAAACATTAAAGTTCTTTGAACGCTCTTAAGAAAATTCTCAGTCGTTTCATTTTTTTCATTTACAATCAAGACATCTGTAGACCTTCGGGGCTCTGGTGGCTGATTAAATCTATTTTTTTCTGGCTTATTAAAATTTCGTGGACATAAGCAGACGCATTTATGCTGTCACTTACGACCCGATTTTCATCTGCATAAACCAGCATCAAATTTAATGAGTGGAGAAACATCTTCACTACAATTGGCGCCCAACGAAAAAAAAATTAAGAAAAACAAAAATTAATTAATTATTCCATCATCTTCGAATAATACTTTTATTGATTTGCTTTGCTTTGTGTTTTCCACGTGATCACGAATAACGCTTCCCGTTATTTTTTTTTTTCCTGTTTAATGCTGCTGCTGCTCCTGACGACTGCTAAATATTCCATTTTTTAGTAAATTGCGGTGAATGATATTGAGGTTTTATGCAAAGGTTCTGCTACGAGTTTTGGGTTGATTTTTGGTTCTTATTGGGAAATTGTGTCCAGGTCTTAGGTATAGTGAAATGCCGCGAACTACACTAAACTCACAAGCCGCTGGCGTCGGTGTTGTGCAACACTCGCCACCGTCACATCAGAATAATCCACAAACTAAAACCAACCAAAATAAGCCTCCTATGAACACTGCACAAGGTCAAGGAGAGAATACCCTAAATGAAAATCAATTATCTATTGATGCAGCACAAGTTCCAATAAGCATAAGTCTTACTGAAAGCCAATTTTCTAGTCTCTTGGGTAGTCTTAATGTGCGAGAAGGTTCTAAAAGTACATTTAGTTCATGTAATGCGAGATTTAATGGTGGAAGCAATAGTTCTAAGGTGGATGATTTCATTGAAACCATAATCATTTATAAAAATGCTGTGAACATCTCAGATCAATTTGCTCTCACTAGTTTTCCACTTCTGCTTGATGGTTATGCTTCATCCTGGTGGCAAGGGGTAAAACATGAAGCAAAAACATTTGATGAAGCTATCGAGTTGCTTAGAAATGCATTCGCTCCTCCGAGACCTGATTGGCGAATTTTTGCAGAAATTTTTCAGGATAAGCAAAAGATAATTGAAAATATAGATTCTTTTATTTGTCGAAAGAGAAGATTATTTTCTCAATTAAAAGGAAATTTGCCAGAAAAAACGATCATTGATATGCTATTTTCTCAAATAAGCCTTAAAATTAGAGAAAGATTGGCCAGAGAAGACGTCCAAACATTCCAGGACCTGTTGAATAAGGCAAGAGAAATCGAACTGTCTCTCAATGAAAACCAAATGAATACCAAACGTCAGCCAGTTGATGTTCTAGAGAAATCCACCACTAGTATACGCTGTTCTTTTTGTAGAAAGAAGAATCATACTTCAGAAGCTTGTTTTAAGAAGATAGAAAAAGAAAAGAAAATAAATAGTTCTGAAAACACAAAATTGAATTGCTATGGATGTGGCACAGCTGGATATTATCGATCAAATTGCCCCAATTGCAATAAGGATTTGAAGTCAGACAGTCCAAAAAAACTAGATTTTAATTCAATCTACACAACTCTAGTAGGCAGAAGTGTCCCTACGGTAAATATTAATATCGATGGTTTAAATGGGGAAGCATATTTTGATACAGCTGCAAGAACTAGCGTAGCTGGCTATCATCTTTTCCAGAAACTCAAGGAAAAGCATAAGAATTTTCAAAAAGTTTTCGCAGATATCACACTTGCTGATGGAACAACCAAAAAAGAACTAGTGTACTCGGTAATAGCATGCATTGTAATTGGTAAACGATTTAAACAAATACGATTTATTTGCTTACCAAGTGCGAAAGGTAATAGAACTCTTCTTGGTATAGATTTTTTGGAGCAATCGGGTATTGTACTAGATTTAGCTCAGCGTACATGGCACTACAAGGACGAACCGAGCAAGGTGTTTGAATTCAAATTGAAAGAATCCAAACTCAATAATGCTGTTTCCTTAAGTGAAGCTAAAATAGAAAAATTGACAAAGCCTGAGTCTCCTATAGAAGATTTCATCTCTTGGTTTGAACAAAAGAACCAGTCGGAAGTAATGAAAACACCAACGAAAAACCGTTTTCCTTCAAATGAATATTCACCTGCAGGAATCAATAGCATTTTTCAAGACGTACTCCCCGTAACTTACAGCACTCCAAAAGAAGATAATTTGTTTCCGCCACTGAAAAAGCTTAAGCAAGATGAAATAGATACAAACTTCATACCTATAAGCTTAAATTCAATCGATTTTGATATAAGAGATGATGAAGCAGTTCACCTTTCCGAGTTTGAAAAGAAAACGTTAAGAAAATTGATAGAAGATGAAAAACGACTGTTTGAAAACAGATCCGCACCCATTCAAGGAGTTGAGCACACAATCAAAACAGTTACACACGAACCGATTGCCACAACACCCTACAGATTATCACCTACAATGAAAAGCAAACTACGCGAAGAGTTAAACGAAATGTTAAAAAATGGTATTGTAGAAGAAACTACATCCGCTTGGGCTTCACCTGTAGTTTTAATTCCGAAAAAGATGGAAGTATACGTTTATGTGTTGACTATAGACGGCTTAATAAGATTACAATTACAGATACATATCCATTGCCTCGAATAGACGACTTATTGCACGCTGCTAAATCAACACCATTTATGACAACCTTAGATTTGAAATCAGGATATTGGCAAATCAAAATCGCTGATGTTGATAAGCCTAAAACTGCTTTTACGACACCTTTCGGAATATATGCCTTCAATCGTATGCCGTTCGGCTTAAAGAACGCGCCGGCAACGTTTCAACGGATCATCGACAAGTTTCGAAATGGCCTTCCAAATATCCTCATACTAGCCTATCTAGACGATATAATTATCTGTTCTGAGAATTTTGAAACGCACATTAAGGACTTACAACAAACATTTAAAAGACTTAATGCATTCGGCTTCCATCTCAACAGAGAAAAATGTTTTTTTTGTAAATCTGAAGTTAAATACCTAGGACACATCCTAACAACTGAAGGTTTAAAAATAGACCCGGAGAAAACAGAGGCTATTATGAAACGCCCAAGTCCAAAGAATTTAAAGCAGCTGATGTCTTTCCTGCAAACGTGTTCATGGTTTCGTCGGTTTATACCAGACTTCGCAAAAGTGTCTAGGCCCTTATCAAACCTTACGAAAAAGAACACAAAATGGAAATGGTCAAAGGAAGAACAAACATCTTTTGAAAAACTAAAACAACTTCTCAGTTCACCACCTATCCTTCAGCAAGTCAAAGAAGATATGCCTTTTTTCTTATGGACCGATGCAAGCAACTATGCGCTTGGAGCTGTTTTGCTCCAGGGGGAGAAATATTATAACCCACTAGAATATGCCAGCCGACTTCTTATTCCAGCTGAACGTAACTATTCGACGACAGAGCGTGAGGCTTTAGCTGTTGTTTGGGCAGTGCAAAAATTTCGTGGCTATATTGAAGGAGCGGAAATAACGATTTTAACTGACCATCAGCCACTGAAGTGGTTATTTAGTTTAAAATCACCAACTGGAAGACTTGCTCGTTGGTCCCTGCTACTTCAAACATACAATATAAAATTGGAGTATACTCCAGGTAAACAAAACATTGTGGCAGATACATTATCTCGTCCTCCGTGCAAGGTAAACCATACAAACATCGAATGTGAATGCATGTCATTTGAAATTGATTTTCCGACAAAAGGAGCTAAAGAAGTTCGTGACGCTCAGCTAGAGGATCCGGTCGTTAAAAAAATCATAGATTCATTTGAGGCAAATGACGAAAATGTTAAACTTCACACTGGTCGAGGATACATAATGGTTGATGGTATTCTATATCGGTATTGCTCGGAAGAAGATTCTGAAAACGGACAGCTGGTTGTACCAATATCAATGAGAGAAATAATATTATATAATTATCACGATGCTCCAACAGCAGGTCATTATGGCATTGAAAAAACAATTAATCGTATTACTCCATTGTATTACTGGAAGGGTATGCGATCAGACATAACAAACTACGTAAAAGCATGTTCTGAATGTAAGAAATACAAACCAACTAACTTGAAACCTATTGGCTTAATGCAAACTGTAAGCAGTAATCAGCGCTTTGAAGTGATTTCTGTGGACTTATTCGGTCCACTACCACGCTCAGAGGATGGACACCAGTGGATTCTTATAGTAGAAGATTTGTGCACCCGGTGGATAGAGCTTTTTGCACTCAAAGAGGCATCTGCAGAAAATTGTGCCCTGAAACTGCTCGATGAAGTTATTCTCCGATATGGTGTACCAAGAAGGATGCACTCGGACAACGGTTCCCAATTTATATCGGCGCTAATGCAAAAACTTACTTTTTGTTTGGGTATAAGACAAACGTTTACACCAATTTATCATCCCGAAGCAAATCCAGTAGAAAGAAAAAATAGAGACCTCAAAACACAGCTTTCTATATGTGTTAAACAGAATCATAAGGAATGGCATTCAAAATTAGCAGCAATTCGATTTGCAATGAACACGGCAAAATGTACAAGTACAGGTTATACAGCAGCATACCTTACGTTTGGAAGAGAGCTTCGAACTCCTTTGGAAGCACACATGGATTTAAAACAAATCGTGCGATCAGAAAATTTTATTCCTCAAATCACACCGCATTTACTAAAACTTGCAGATACATTAAAAATGGCTGAAGAATCACAAGAGTTACTACAAGATAAAAACAAGGCATATGTGGACCAAAAACGACGACCTCAACAAGCGTTTAAAGAAGGTGATCTGGTCCTTGTGGAAACACACGCGCAAAGCAAGGCAAAGCAAGGTATTACGTCAAAATTTGTACCAAGACGTGATGGCCCTTACATCATTTTGAAGAAAAACGGATCATCGTGTTATATTTTGTCATCTACAGACAAACCAGACCAACCCATTGGGTCACATCACGTTTCATCGCTTACGCCATACGAAGGTACAATCAGCAATCCATTATATCCTATTCGACCTCGAGGTCGACCTCGCAAATTAAAACTGGGAGAAAAATCTAACATCGGAATTCAAACCAATCAAAGCAATGATGTTCCAAGAAACGACGAAGCTACAGTTCAATCAGTCCCGCAACAAGATGCACAAAATTTAAGACGATCTACAAGATCCAGACGTATACGAACATACTCTCAATAGTCTGTCGCTTCCTCGGGACGTTTTTAGCGACAGAGGGGGAGGTTGTAACAGAAGAACTACAACAATCAACATAATATACCACTATTATATTTAATGTCTAATCTGACTATATGAAATATTTTGTTTTATTATTATCTAAAGTAAAATCTAGTATATTAGTACTTTTCACATAACATATGTACATATGTATAAAAATATTTTTGACTAACTGTCACTTAACGAAAGAATCTAAAAGTCTATACCTTCGTTCTCTCCGAAAATTTCTAACTGTTTTTAACTTATTAACAATTATGCTTTATGTTATCGTTTTATAAAAATGTAAGATTCATTCGATCCCGGACCGTCATCCAGTAAACATTAAAGTTCTTTGAACGCTCTTAAGAAAATTCTCAGTCGTTTCATTTTTTTCATTTACAATCAAGACATCTGTAGACCTTCGGGGCTCTGGTGGCTGATTAAATCTATTTTTTTCTGGCTTATTAAAATTTCGTGGACATAAGCAGACGCATTTATGCTGTCACTTACGACCCGATTTTCATCTGCATAAACCAGCATCAAATTTAATGAGTGGAGAAACATCTTCACTACAACTATGCATTCCTCCACTCAAACAATTTCACCGTAATACACGTTCTGCTAGAAATGCACATCAGTATACCCTCGAGGCAAACTTTGGGCGCACAGTCAAATATAGAGATGCGTTCTTTAGTTGTACAACACGAATGTGGAATTCCTTACCCGACTTTATTTTCCCTCCCCAATTCAATGTCCAGACGTTAGTACACAGTTTTCTCCTACTCAATCCTTTCTCTTTTTCCTAAACGCTTGCACTATGTTAATAGTTAACATTAAAAATTGTATGCTCGAAGAACCCATTTAACAATTGAACTGGAATTATCATCCCAAAAAGCTACACATAACTATGCAATGCAGTCATAAAAGTACTGGATGAAACTTCAATGAGTCAAAAGGAGAAGTTTTAATTGCTATTGTACATTTATGAAGAAAGTTCCATTTGGTAGAGTATTACTTAATTAAAGAAATATTATAAATACATGAAGAAGTTGAAAAAAAAAACTCTAAATAAAAAAATATACTATAGTTTGGTGTAGGTAATAAACCCACACCAAAAATTTTGAATTTTTAAACCCAATTTATTTAAAACTTGTCATTTTTCTTCTTATTCAATGGTCAAAAATTGTAATTCAATTGTCTTGTTAAGTTATTAAATTTCAGCATTGATAAATTTCAACTTAATACGAGTTGTTGAAAATCACAATAAGTCTGTTCATTTATAAAGGGTTCTCCAATAAGAGGTGTTATTTTGAATAGTCCGCTATTTCGGTAGTTATCACTTTTGAACCTGTGATTTTTTTCACATTTGACAAGTAGAAACTACGCCATTAATAAAAATGGAACGATACACGTTTCAACAACGCATTGAAATTATTAAAATTCACCTAAAAATGGTGAAAATTTGGCAGAGACGGTTCGTTATTGTTTGGTGCGGTTTTTGGTCCGACGGAGTCATAGGACACTACTTTTTCGAAAATGAGGCTGGAGCAACACAAACGGTGAATATATTGCGCTATCTAGCTGATTAATAATTTTTTATGCCCGGAATTTGATGGTATTGATCTTGACAACTTTAACTTTCAACAAGACGAAACCATTGATCTTTTACGGGAAAAGTTTCCGCACCGTGTTATCTCGCAGAGGTGATCAGAATTGGCCACCGAGATCTTGTGACTTAGCACCTTGCGACTTCTTCCATTGGGGCCACGTGAAGGATGAGGTCAACGCCAACAGCCCAGCGTCGATTCAAGACCTCAAAGATGGAATTCATGAAGCTGTTGAGGGCATACAGTAGACACTTTGCGATTTGGTGATGGAAAATTTCATAAAAAGGATTGCGCCCTTGGCACAATGAATTGTTTTCAAAAAGAAATCAAAGCACTTTATATTTTTAACAATTTACTTTTTGATGTATGATTTAAAAGTCAGCAGTCACATTGCCACAGCCACGATCGAGAAAAACGAGAGCATATTGGAGATGTCGGAAATCAGAAAAATGGCAAAACTCGGTACGAGCGTGAGCGCCGCGCCGTTGGCGGCGAGCTCAGAAAACAGTTAATGGGTGTGTTCACACATAGTGTTCACTATTGTGTAAACATACGCAACAAGGATATTGCTGTGTAAGCGTAGCCGTGGCGGCTATTTGCCGGATGTTGTTTTCCATTATTAATGGCATACTTTCCTCTTTACATTTAAATAAACATCCGATCTTTTATCTCAAAAATGGCATTTTTCTTTGAATACCAAAACATATCTTATTGGAAAACCCTGTACTTTTAATTTATGTTTTCATAGAAATAATATATAACAATGGAAGAATTTCGAAAGCTTTTGAAAAAATGGAAAACTACTAAATCTTGGTTTTTTTTTTAATTTAATGTTTGTTTATTTACGTGAATTTTTTTTAAGTTAATGAAAGATGATGGCTTAAGATTTTATTTACTTTCAATTTTCTCAACACCTTAAAAGAGATTAAACTATCGACTTTTTGGTGTTTAGTTAAGAACATTTTTGGCTTTTACAAAAGTTAGAAAAATTGTCACTATTACCGTTATTTAATTTTTAATTCAAAGTCCTTTTTTTCTAGAATGCACCAAAACACAAATTTCGGGAAAAATTTCAAAAAGTAAGCAAATTACTTGTTTTGTTAACACTCCTAACATATTTCTGGTGTCTAACGGTTCCAATTGACTAAGAATCTTGAAATTTCATATAGCTAGCAACTCGTTATTTTTTAATGAAATTATTTTAAATTTGGAAAAGCTTTTGATTTTCCAGAAAATTCGTATAACGTTTTCGCAACGCAATGAAAGAGGCATCAAAATTATTAAAATTTATTTTTTTTTTAATACGTAATTTTATTATTATTATTAAAAATAAAAATTACAAAAATTTATAAAAATTAAGAAAAGTATTATTTTTTGTTTTACCAAAATTAACACTAAAACTACCTAAACCCTGTAAGAATTATTAAGTTTCATAAATCAACCCATAAGACGATTAAAATTAAAAATTGTAAAAAAATGTATTTAAAATTAAAATATATAATTTTTCCTCTAATTTAATATTTTTTTTTCATAAAAATGGAGACTTGAATAATTAATGCCTTGTATGGATAAATGAAGTTTCTAAAAACAAATCTAAAAAAGATTAAACACTTCAAAAATGGATGCAATCAAAAATTATGTTTCTTAAGAAATTGATAAAATATAAACATAAACACAGAAATATTCTGAAAAAATTTTCGAAAATTTTTTTATGAACTCCAAAAACAGGTTGAATCGTACCGTAATCAATTCTAAAGCTAAAATTTAATGAGCACAACAAACAAAAAGTTTCCATATGAGATAAGATAAGATAAGAATAGCGCTGAACTGCCTCTAAACAATAATCCCTCCAAACGGCACAAACTTTAAGCAGTTTTATTATTCCACAAACTGTTATGAAAAAAAATCGAAGACATTTTTGATATCTTGGAATCATTATAATAAACACTAATCCCTATTATCTGCCATTTTGTGACTCATTCTATTAATGAAAAGAAGAAAAAAAAATCAGATTACAAATAAGAGATATTTCACCCTTTGAATACCTGTATTCAAATTAAAGGATTAAAAATGAAATAATTAACCCACTTAGTGGGACTTATCACTGAAAACCAGATTACAAATAATCACATAACAAAAAAAAATATCTGCATAAATTCATATTTTATCCTCTCTGCTTAGTCTGTAAAAATTTAAATTCTTAGAAAAAATGTTAATCTCAGACATTATTGTATGAAATTTCCTTTTTGGTTTTGTCGAGAAAAATAAATGCCAAAGCATCTCTGCTGAAATACGAGTACAGAAGAAAAACTATGTAGTATTTGTTAAAGCCATATTGCACCGGCTTTGTTTAGCTTTGCGTATTTATTTTTGAAGAAAAATTATTTAAAAAAAACAAGCTAGTTAAGGTGGAAACAAATTCTTTTTACATTTTTAAATCATTAAGAAAACATTATATAACATAGGGTAGTTTAGTAATGTTTGGCATAGTGCCGCACATTGTACAAAAAATATAAAAAGTTGAAAATGATTAAATTAACGAATTTAAAGACATATAAAGCTGAACGAATATGGTTGTGTATACGCTTGTGGAACTTAAATTTTTATAGGTCAAAAATAAAACAAAGTGTCTCTACCTGCCCATTTTTTACGAACAATAATTGTGATTAAAAAAGTACTGTGAATTCCTGGACCCAATTCCAGCTATTTTTTTTAATTGCTGTAATGGTGTGACTAAATTTTTACTTTGTATAATTTTTCTGTTTCTCAAAAATTTTGTTTCTTAAATTTCTAAAAAAAATAAGTCGAATATTCGTGCTTTTTAACAAAAATTGGTATGCCAATTTAGAGCATGAATATTAATATAAAGTTAAAACTTCTGAAATATCGAATTTTGAAAGCAAATATTTTTTATTTTTGAAAAATGAAAAAAAAAACTTTTTAAAATATTCTCTATATAAATAAATAATCAAAACCGACAATGAGAAAATGAAAGATTGAACAAACTGCTCTATGAGAGGTATAATTTAAAATTATTTCATGTCTAATTATGGAGCCTTGTAATTCCAATACACGCAAATATTTTTAAAGGTTTTTAAAGCTTGTTTAACATTTACCTATGTGGTATGTGCATACATAGGTAGGTACAGTAATTTCTGAATTTTTAATTGTTTTTTTTTTTGCTAAAAATATTTGAGGTAGTATTAAAAAACCGTTAACTAAACATCAAAAAATAAAAAAACTTGATTAAATAATTAAAAGTAAAAAAATTAATAATAATTAAATAAAAATTGACTTTTTTCAAAACTTCAAACAATTTTTTTCAAAATGTTTGTATTGAATTTATACGTCTCTTAGATGCTTTTGCATACAATAAATTAACAACTTGAAATCCAAAAAAAAAAATATTTCTTAGGGAGATGTGAAAGAGATCAAAAAAAGAATTGAAAACAAAAAATTTAAGTATTTAAATCTTCAGAATGCTTTTCGTTTTATCTTCAATACGAACATTTTTGACAAAAATACATTTTTATCAGTCCAATTGGTTTATACAATAATAATCGCAAGTAAAAATCAACTATAAAAAAAAAGTTTGTAAAATTGCTCCGAAAAGATGATTTTGCATTTGTATATTTTCAGATATTTTAACCAGACTTTCAACTTAATTTTTTTGTTTTTTTGAGTGGAAAATGAAAGCTTTACGCCATTCTGCAAGGAAGCCAATCAAAGTGCCAATCAAATTAATTCCTTGATACAAAAATAATTTTTTTTATCTACCACTGAAAAAATTTCCAGGTCATATTTTGTTTTACCCAATATTATCTTTTTCATTTCAGAGTTATAATTCCTGCTGTTGCAGTAAACAATAAGTTGGAACAAAATGATACTCCAGTTTTTTTTTACTATAATTGGGGAAAATTTCATCGAAATTTCGGAAGCCAATGAGATAATTGAATTGTTTCTATAAATGTAAAATTTAATCTGAAAATGATATTTACGAGAATTTTTTTTTGTCTCAATTATTATTTTTTAAATAAATTATAGCTTTTCTATTCTACATTATACTCATTAAAATATTATTCTGATGCTACACAGTTATACTTTAATGAGTATAATTATGTAAGTTGATTGAAACAAAATTACTGAAGACATTAAGGAGGTACAAACAAGGGTTATAAGATAACCAATTCGAGATATATTTACGAGTATACTGTATAGTAAATTTTTCCAAAGGTTAAACCATTATTACGGTGATGTAGATCTATGAATTTTTGACAGAAAAAAAATCAACGAACGTAAATCAAAACAGCGGCAGCCAATTTTTGAATTATTTTATTAAAAAAAAAAAAACTTTTGTATGGTTTGTGTTTGAATCAATTCATCCCACCCGTTGAGCCATACTCCAATTACGAGTATATTATATTACTGTAAATTCCCTATACGGGGACACACATCCTTCTTCGGAAATCTTCAAGCAATGTAAATACTTTCAATAAAAAAAAATTAAACCCCGTGGCATAATGGTTAGTGCGTAGGACTGTCAAGCCGCAGGGGTGGGTTCGATTCCCAGTCTCGTTCATCTACAAGCATAATACTGTTTCACTGACTGCTGGGTTTGAAATTTTTCAACAGAACCACTAGTTAAGAATAGATTGTTTCTCAAGATAGCCTAGCCGTTCGGATTCACCATAAAATTATAGGTCCCCTCCATTCCTGCAAAATTAATCACACAGGAATAATTGAGAGTCTTAAGTCACTTATGCCCTTAGGTTCTTCATGGACTGTCGCGCCACCAAATTCATTTATTTATTTAAAAGTTACAAAAAAAATTTCATTCAAAATTTAATCAATTCTGGAATTTACAGTGATATACAGAACACACGCATGGGAAATTTTTTACTACTGTCTCATTATAAAAAAAAAAACTTTGCTGAACTAAAAACCAATAATAACTTATTTTTATTAGAAAAAGAACAAGAAAAACTTTATCACTTTAACTTTGAGAACATAAATCAATTTTCATAAAAAAAAAAAATAATTTATGGAAGAAAAGACAACAATTTTTCAAAAAATTTTCATGTAGGTTTTACACATTGAATAAATGTATAGGTAGTCAAATAAACCCATTTACTTGGGTTTGTAAAATTGATTTATTGTTATTAAATACAGTTTAATTAATTGATCAGGAAAACTCTTGGTATACGAACCTTTTAACCATTTCAACTTCAAACTAAATTTTCTATAAAAAAGACTGCCTGTAAAGTTTTCACGATTGCCACTTTAACTTCATAACTCTTAGTTCCCCAGTAACATATAACTTCGTCATTTTTCTTTCGGTTTTTTCTGTCTCTATCTTTCTCTCTTTCTTTTTCTCTCCTGCTGTCGATATTTTTCAAAGTAATAAACATACTTATGCGATTTATATATACATTTTTTTTTCAAAATTTGAATTCAAACTTAAAAGTCCCATCGAGAGAAAAATTAGTTTTTTTTTCTCGTTCTGTTCCATTCGTATAAAGAGAAAGAGAAGAAACCACGATAACAAACTTCTGACAAATTTCGAACATTAAAAACTTCTACAACGAAACACTACTAATTCGCTTGGCAACTAATACGATAGAGCAAAATAATAAAAAAAAGAAAAAAAACTTTTCAAACTATTTTTCATTTTTTATTTCACTACGATGGATTTCCTTTTTTATGGGGCTATATTATTGAAGAAAAAAAAAATTATTCCAGTGCGGTGTGGTAGGTATAGGTTGTAGGTTATATTTGCCATCACATTAAAAAAAAAAAAAAGCATTGAACAGAACTTTGAAAATTTATCGGAGCATGACCATCGCATATTGTTATTCTCGGTGAAGCTCTAAGTGATAAAAAGGAAACGAAATGAAATTTAAGTGCAAAAAACTATCCGGATGTGCGATGAAAATGTCAGCGAAAATTTTATTCGAAGTTCAAATATGGATTGAAAAAAAAAAAAATAAACCACACAAATGGGTCTCGTTAATATCCTGTACATATATCTAATGTCTACTTTAGGCCAGTCGACAGAGGCAAAGAAAGGATTCTCATAATGTAAAAAATCACACATCTTAAATTTTAAGATTTCAATCAATAGATTGGTCGAATATGGGCTTAAAATAAAATGCATGACTGAGTCGCACGTACTTACTATATATTATTGTCACAAGTAAAAATATGAAAAGGCCTGAAATTCATTATTTGAATTGATAAAATTAGCCAAAAAAGAAGTTTAGTCTTAAAACTGAAGATGCCATCTTATGTATCATAAAAACACAAATTTTTGGAAAAAAAAAACATTTCAAAAATCGTTAGAGCTGTTGTTTCAAAAAACAATTTTTTTATATTTTTTAAGTACTTTTATAAAAAAGTTGTTATGCACATTTATAGTATTTGATAACATATACTTAAAACCAACTTCAAAAAACTATTTATTAGTTTTCAAAAAATTGAGTTTACAAAAAAAAAAAAATTATACAAAAAAATATTTTTTTGAAAATTTTGATATGCAATGTTATTAAGATTGTATAGGACCTCCTTTAGAAAAATTTTCATGGAAATCCATCTAATAGCTTACGAGAAAACCGATAACCAAAAATCCGGTTCTATGCCAAGTAGGTACCGTAAATAACGATTTTTTTCAAAAATATTTTTTGACTAAATTATTAAGGTTACTTGACAAACCCGATTTAAAAAATTTCATTAAAATCGTTAGAGCCTATTTTCGAGATAAAAATGTTTTGTCTAAACGGTACTATGAAAGGTACCTACCGTTATTTTTGAAGCTAAAAAAAAATTCGATTTGCCCTCTAGGCAATCTCCACAAAACCTTATGTCCAAAGTTTGAAGAAAATCGAGGTACAGACAGACAGAATTGCGGGACCCACTTTTTTCGCGTTCTCTATCATCGTAATGTAAGGTCTGATTACTATCTGGAGTTCGATTTTTTGCACGAATCCTAAACTTGTCCTATGGTACCTATAGTCGCAAGTAATAAAAATAGCATTTTGAACAAAATGTTTGAACTTATATACTCGTATCTCGAGAACTGCACATCGATTTAGACCTATTTCCATATAAAAATTTAATTTATTATTTAATTACCTATCTATGTCTTTTTCATATGAAAATCTATTTAGAGAGCCTAAAAGTATACTTTTTTAATATATCCCTAGGCTTATACAGAATTTTGAACAAAGTGGTTCCTACAATTTTTGAAAATAATATTTTTTCCCTACAAGTTATGTTCTTTTTTCTCATGTTCAAATAGGATAAAAATCAGCCTCGTTTCGTTCTCGTATGAGTAAGTCTCGCCTTAGAACTTTTCCAATTTAAGGTTTTTTTTTTTGTGAAAAAAATGAGAAACAAAAATTTTATTCCGGAAGCTGTCTAATAATACATTATTAACATTAAAATGTTAAAGTTTACATTTTTAAAAAACTATACGATGAACCGTTCTCTAGATATGGATTAAAAAACACGTTGCTCATATGCACGTCAATTTGTTTTTAAACAATATCATCTTTCAATTCGTATTATAAAATTTGAGTTTGGTGATTTAAAAAAAAAAAATCCTTTGCCGGCTGGCCTACTCGAAGAATTTTAAAATTTAAAAGGTGGAGACATTTAAAGTGCGCAAAATTAAAGCTTTTGTAGGAATTGGAGTTGTCACGTGGTGGGGAATAAATATCTTTTCGACTCTGCCATTTGATATTAATACAAACATTTTGCAATTTTTTTGTATCTAAAAATGAGTCAGGATATTGTGGATATCGAAATCGAATTGAATATTTTATACCAGATTTTGTTACAAAGGACTCAAATGTAGGTATACACTACCTACTTTTTAATACTCGTTTATATGTACATATGTATGTATATTGAATGTAGTGGCGTCCTGAACAAGATAAAAGGAGATTTTGAAAAGCCTTTCCAATTGGGTTCGGACATTTCAATAATAGACACTAATAAAAAACTAAATATTGCTAAAAACATGTTTTTTTTTTTATTAAATACATAATATAACCCAAAAAATTATTTATAAAAAAAATTATTAAATTAACATATTTACTGTAGGACAATGAAATTTCTAAAAAGGTAAAAAGTTATAAATCAAAAAATTTAAACAATTTTTAAAATACAGTTTTTGAAAAATGTATTTTATTTTTGCAAAAATTTAGACTAAAAATTGAAAAATAGAGTAATTAATTTCTTGACGTCCTTAAAAACTTGCGTTTTCTCAAAGCTGAACGGAAATGGATTAAAAGAAAAAGGGATTTTGAATAAGCGGTATTTTAAGAAACGCGGATCCTAAGGGAGGGTTTTTTTAGAATTTTCGAAAAATGTCATTTTTAAGATCGAAATACCGATGTGCTTCGATAATTTGTTTTTTTAATAGAAGTTAATATTTAGCAATAATTAGGAAATCTTAAACACTATCAATATACATAGGTGCTAAAACATAGGCTAAAAATCTTCTGTTTAAGATTTTTCAAATAAAAAATATACACATATGTATATTGAAAATTATGATATTTTTTTTGAATAAATGAATATAATGAGATTCGAAAATAATAAGTACGCAGGTTTCAAGTAATTTATGAGTACCTACGCATATAAAAAAAATTTCTATTTTCAAAATATTTTTTTTTTTTTGTAACGATTGTCAGGTATACCGTTATGGATCCAATATCGGCTTTAGCAAATCATCTTATTACTTTAAGCTCCAAGTTCTTTATAAGAATCATGCAAGGCCTGAGATACATGTACATAGGTATCTAGATTTTTTTGTGATTCTAAAACTTTGGGACTATGAAAAAATATGAAAAATAAATATTATTCTGCGTAAAAATTTTTTTTGAAGGATTTTAAGAGCAAAATGAAATTATTATTAGTCTTTGAAATATTCAATTTTCCATAAATTAAATACATTTTGATTATTTTTTTCTAATAATTTTTTTTTTAACTTCCAAAATTGAATAGTCGTCTACTTTTAATAAGGATTCTGTAAAAAAAAAAACTTCCCCATAATGAAAAACAAAATAAACTGATTTAAATACTCGTACGTTACTAAATTATAACCATATCTTAATTTAAAACTATTTGTTCTTAAATGATATGCAAAAGCAATAAAACCAACGTAGATACTAAATTTTAATAAAATTCTTGTAGACTTTTTCGAGAAACTTGTGATTTTTAAGACATTTTTTTTAGCCCACAGAAATGGGAGCTACTAATATTTTTGAATTAAAAAACAATTTTTCCAAAATATTTTGGTATTAAGAAACACTTTAGCAACAAATTTCGAAAATATCTATCGAATCGTTTTCGAAATATTGAATGTTCAAAAACAATTTTTTTTTTCATTAAAAATAGTTCCTTATTTTTTAGATTTTTTTTTGCATTAACATTTTGATCAAAAGCCAGATAAACCAATTTTGAGAAAATCAAAAATTAATTAAAAAAAATTCCCATCAGATTTTCCAAAAACACAAACAAAATTATATTTTGGTCTTTAAAAAAATCATAAGAAACATTTGAAGATATAGGTTAGGTCAATTCTACTTGAAGAAATAATCCATTCAAACAATTTTTTAAAGACCGTTTTTTGAGTAAAAAAAAAGCATTAGTTTTAACAATGCGTCTCCTTTTTCAAATGCAAAATTCAAGCTAAGTATACTCTCAAATTAATAGATTTTCGAAACATTTCTCGCATAAAACTAACTCAATATCACATCTTTCATTTAATACAAATTCGTTCCTTACAATCTCACTCTATGACCAGAAATGATTAAATTCAAAAGTTCAATTCTCACAATAATTTTAACATGATATCATATTAAAAATTGGACATTTATAATTTTTTTCATTAAATTTCAAAAATTATTTTTTTTTCAATGAAGAAGTTAAGTTTAGAGGAGGCTGAATTTGAGGTTATATTAAATTCTTTACAAGTTAACTCGGCGAGTATTAAACAATATGAATATGGCCCAATTAATTCACATTTAATGTTATCATTAAAAATGATAGATTTCATGTTTTTGTTTTTAAGGAAATTTCATAAAATATCCCTTTTTTAATGGCGAATTTCAATTTAATGCGGAAAGTCAATAAACTGAGCCTATTAATTATTGTACTGGTCCACAATTATAAATAAAAATAAAAAAATTGAAAAAAAAAAACAAATACTCATATTCCAATATGCCCTGTCAATGTACATAATCCTCACCTCCTTTACATTGAAAAGCAGAACACTATTAAATAGTATAGATAGGTAAATAAAATACCTACCTATTTGTATTTTTTAATTAATTAATCTGTTTTCATTTAATAACCACTTTCATATGATATAATCATTTTATATACAACACAAGGTTAGGTATATGCAATAGCTCCATGAAAAATTAAAGATAAAAAAGAAATATTTTTATTTATCCACAATTTGTATAAATTCATTAATATTAATTAAATAAACTCACCTTTGATTCTTGTGAAGAAAATCAGCAGGCATAATCCAATCAGCCTCGTTCGTATCCTCAATCCTTGAATGTTGATCATTTTTGGAAATCTTTTTTTTTAATTTATTTTAATAGAGAGATTTTTTTTTTAAATTAAAAAAATTCAAACCTGAAAAAACACTTATCTACACGGAGATATATTTTCCACTGGATTTGTATTTTTTTTTTTGTAGCTATTAATTTTTCACTTTAATTAAATTCTGAAGCACTCTCCTGGATGAGATATATATATATTTTTTTTTGTATTCTTTGTTGATAAAATATTCACTGATTCTCACAATTGTGTGGGTATTTAGATAATGATACAATTTAATTTATAAATATTCGTAAATCATTTTTCAACCGCACGCGTAGTGTCGAACACAAGTCACAACAACAACAACAACGAGAAAAACATTAATTTAATCTTCTTGACAAATCTTAATCAACTTTTCTTTTGAATTTGGTGAAATTTGGAGGAAAATTAATTTACGATGAGCATTAACCAATTTAAATAAGAAGAAGAAGAATTTAAGCAACACGACGTCAACGACGACGAAGATGACAAAACAAAAAAAACCACCACTCTGTGGTCCTTTTTTGACACGAGGGATTCTAAAAAAAAAATTTGAAAAAACCACGCGCTCCTGACAGGAAAAGTGTGTCATCCACATTAATTCCACCCACCACTTGCCATTACATGCTGTTGCCAGGGTTAGCTTTGAGAAAGTATCCTGTTTTACACATCACTTCACTTTTTAAATCATTCCCAGGATGATTTTCTTCCTTCTAGACATCATGTGTGTGCGCTTTTTTTTATCCCGGAATATGTACAAAACTTTTAGTCGAGTCGATTCGATTTGGTTCGGTTGGTTGAAGAATTTAAACGATTTTTCTTAAAAAAATTATATAAATCATATGCCTGTCACCCCCGAATATACACGCACACGGGATTGGTTGGTTTTGGAAGAGTGAGGGGGGGGGGCAAATTTGTTGAAATTAATTTTTCGCTTTCTTTCCGAATCACGAAACGGGAAAATATGGAGATTCCCTTTTAATTTTGTATCCACATCAGCACAAATCTATATCTATCTATCTGTTTAATTCTGCACCGGCTGCTGCAGCAAATGCATGCATAACTACACAACTGATTAGAATAAGTTAATAGGTATTTTTTTTTTATTTAAATGCAGTGTGACCTGACCGACATGTTGACGACACACGAGGCACGAAGTTGAGACGACGACGAAAAACCGGAACGCGGGCAAAGTAAGCTGAGTTATCCCTTGCCACCGGAATTCGCATAGAACGTTGGATGGAGAAACTTCCTGATGATGAATCTGTATCGCGACAGAAAATATAAATCAAACGCGTGCTACACATCTGAGATACAGGATAAAACTACTCGTTCGAAGGGATCCGTTCGGTTTGTACCGAAATCGGGTGGATGGAAATGGCTGTGTGGGATGTTTTTTTTTTTTTTTTTTGTTCAATTTTATTGCTGCGAGATACTTTTCCGAGTTTAAATGTTGGAGTCTTCGTTGTTCGGAATTTCCCCCATCATCAGCTGGTTGTACTGCCTGCTGCCTTGTCTGGTTCAAAATAGGGATTTTCGGAGTGAAGAGAGTACAGTAGAGAAAAGGATATTTTACTTTTGAGAGTTTTAGGAGAGCTGTTAGGAAATAGCTCTCTTGTATATTTTTGATGAGAGGGAAATTTTAACAGAAACTTAACAGAACACAATTTTGTAACAGGTTAATTTAATTTCCATTCCATCATCATCTATCCTCAAAAATTTAAAAAAAAGAGGGAAGAAGAAGACAAAATGAAGAGAATTTTTTTTCGGATAGGTAGATAGGTAGATATAATTGAGTCAGTTAGTGGCCTTGAAGTTGTGGGCTATTCATTTGATTCAATAATAAAATATAATACTTACACGCAGGTATACCTAACCTATACCTACCTAGGCTGTATTCAAACTTTACATAACTAAAAGTCTGATTTTATGAATAAATTTTAATGAGTTTAACATTCTAGTCTATATAGGTAAAGTTACCCTAACTTACATATTTCTCTATAATAGTAAAATAGGTATAAGTTGGTATAACAATTATTATTGTAGTGAGGAACAACTGATTTTGATTTCAATAGAAATTTATGTAGGTTTAATGTTACACAGTCATCATGTAAGTGGGAGAAAAAGCAGACATTCTTTGTTCTGTAAAACGTGGAGAAAAGTAATGAAATTTGAATTTATTGTTAATTTTGATAAGCAGAACTTGTGGAGGATAACAGAACAATAGATGTTTAATAGTGCTTGACTGGTTTCTAAGTGGTGTAGGTTATTTTTTACCTGATGTGACAGACCTAAGTTTTATCAAACCAAAGCAGAGCTGTAAGAGACTGCAGTACTTTTGTAATGCAGTCAGTTAAGTCGCAGTTAATTAACTTAACAATTAACTGCAAGTTAATATTGTGGTGGTTACTTTAACTGCAAAAAAAAAAACAGTCAGCACAGTCAGCAGTCAGTACTAATATTTTAACTGTGCAGTTAATAAAAGCAGTTAATTGACTAAAAGTTAAATTAACTGCAGTACTTTTTAACTGGTCTTAGTCATTTTTAGTCAGATGAAAGTTTCAGAACTGGAATGGTTTTGGTTTTAGTCAATAAGTCTTTTAACTGCAGTTAATTAACTGTAAGTTAATTTTTTTAGTCTTTTGACTGAAATAGACTAAGACTAGTTAGTGCCTATAAAAGCAGAGGTTGTGGGGTTTCGGATGAAAAAATCCACGTGGCTACTGTTAAGAACATATTTTCAAAAAAAAAAATGTTTTGTATTAGGGTGATGCAAATATTTTTTTGTCGTTTTCAAAAAAATATTTTGTATTGGGGTGGTGTGAAAAAAAAAATATTTTTTTTTCAATATAAATTGAAAGTGTAATATCATATAAGCTCAACAACACATTTTTCACATTTGTGACACTTTCTATTCGGCCACCATCTTGTTTTTCATGAAAATTTAGATTTTCGCACATAACTCGCGTAGTTTTGATCCTAGAAGAAAAAGTTACATACAAAACTTTTAAAACAACAAACTTTCTAAAAAAAATGTTATATAACTTTTTTCGATAACTGCTTTTGTTTAAGAGTTATGGTACATTTTGTTGAAAATTCAATTTCGCTCCTTCAGTACAATTCATTTTCTGGCCCAAAGGTTGTTATCTTCGTTTCTGGCTAATTACTATAAATACTTATTGCATCTAGACAAATTGGAAATTCGGAAAATTGATAAGGGATCAGAGCTTCTACTTGGAAAAACATATTCTTAGAAAACTTGAAAAAGTGGAAGAGCTGCTGCAATATCCAAAAATTCAACTATCCATATTACAGAATTTGGATTTTTTACAAGAGCACTATTTAACAAAAACAAATATGATTTAAAATCATGAAGCAAAAAAAAAAAAAAAGGGGATGTGTCAAGACAAGATGTTCTGTAGAGCCCAGTCATTACGTCATCGGGGAGAAGCGCATATTATGAACACTACTAGTTTTTTTTTTAATTTCTGATTTATAATCATATTGGTTATACAAATACAACTTCTTAATTCATACATTCATATCTCAAAGAGTACTTTTTTAAAACAAGTGTGGTGCACCTGAGCGTATACGCACTTTTTTTTCAGAAATAAAACTTATCGTGCCACCTACCCATATACGGGAACCGTCAAAAATTATAAAGCTTTAATAAAAGCGAATCGAAAATTAACTCCTTGGTTTTTGGGTAGCAAAAAATAAAATTAAATTCGTAGAAAAAATAAACACAATAATGAACTGATTAAAAATATCAATTCAACTGACGCTCGTTGACTTAAAAAATAAATATCTACTTTAGATATTAATTACTAAAAAATTATTTTTTCTTAATTGGGTACTTATGCTTTTAAAAATGTTTTGTCCGAATTAAGTGATTTCTGAAAAAATTAATTCATTTTATGTACATTCAGTGTTCAGTTAACATAATTCCTATATAAGTAGTTGCATTTCCTCAATTAAAAAAAAACAAAAAAAAATGAAGAATGAAAAAATAAAAATATCCAAACGGAAGGATGACTTTTAAATAAACTAAATGTGATGTTTTTTTTTACCACCAACCAACAAAAATAAATATGCGCCAATTACAAATAATAATTGTCCATCAAAGTTGAATAATTATGTGGAACTAATTTCATCCATCAGCGGTCTTTCAAAAAAAAAAAAAAAAAAAACTTTTATTATAAGGCCTACCATCGCAGCCGACCGCCCATAGCTTTATACACCTACTCATTAGACAACCAAGCATGATGACATTTAATTTCAGGTTCATAAATATTCACTCATAAATATTCAATAAGGGTGATAGGGCATAATGGTAAAGGCGGCGGGCGGTGGGCGGCGGCGTCGTTTTAAGCAATGGACAGTAGAGACCTATTTCTCCACGTTGCCGTTGGTTGATGAAAAATAATGTTAGCTTGCCCTTGAATAATTTGTTCATTGCCATTTTTTTTTTTTTTTTATTTATTAAAAACAAACTTCATTAAATCAGATTATTATTTACTCAGTTAAAAATTCAATAGGGCTTGGTTACTATTTATAAAATTTTTTTTAAAAATAAATGATACTCTTTTTAATTTTTATAATTAAATAACTTTTTTGTAATTTTTTTTTTAATGAAAATCTTATTAATCAGTTTTCAGTTATGCAAAAATTCAAAAGCCAAATAGTCCCATAATTTACTTAATGATGATTTACGGATTTGTTGGAGAATGTATTTTGTTTAAAATATTTTTATATACCTATAAATTTACATGAAATTTTCTGCTTTTAAATAATTGGCTTCGTCGAAGTGACCAATCCAGTTCTGGAAATGGAAATTCAGGTGACCCCTTGACAACTTCGGTATCAATAGAGTCAGAATTTTTCAATTTGGAACATTTGCTTTACTGAGTAAGCATAAGAGGTTTACCAATTTCCAACTATTTGGCCTTTGTGGTTCCTGAGATGTTTGGGTTCAAAAATAAGACCGTAACTCACTGACTGACATGATACATCATCGAAATTGAGGAAAATTTTCGACATCGTACAAACCTGTTATTTTTCCAAAACGGGAATTTTTTTCTAACAAAATTTTTTGTTTTGGTTTTTACTTAAATATATTTTTTTTAATTTACTGCTGATTAAAAAAATTAAACTTGAAAGTTCAAAATTTTACTTCTGAAAAATGTGACTCTGATCAGCGACAAAAATTTAGTAGGTTTACTTGGAAAGTACTCATTTATAAGTTTTTAAGCACTTCACCCTTGAACTTCCCAAATTTAGGCCAGTGTACAATAAATAACAAATTAGAACTTGGCGTACTTTTAAATCTCATTACTTTTCACTGCTGACTTGTTACACACAGGTTTTTATTAATAAAAGAACTAAACACTTTTTTTTTAATTTAAAGCTTTTGATTATTTAAAAAAAAAACTGGTTGCTCGGCAGCATATGAAGAACCAAGGCCTAAGGGACTTCAACTCTCAACCATTCCTGTGTGCGCGGGACCTACAATTCTGACGGATGAGGATGAGAGGCATTCTATTTTTGTCAATTGAAAAATTTTTTTCCAAGAGGTGGCAGCCTGTGAAAAGTTGCGCGAGGCTGGAAATCGAACCGAGATGGCGAGATCTTAGGCATCACAATCCTACACTCTAACCAGTACCCAATGGCTACTAAAATTTGCTACTATTTCATTATTAGGGTCACTAAAAAAATAATCTCTCCCACTCCACTTTTAGGATCTTTCTTTATGTTTCGCCGCCGGCCTGCCAAAGAAAAGGCACCTTAAGAAAAATTTTTGTAGATAATTTATTATTGTTTTTATTCAATTATTCAAATGGTTTTTTTTTTAAATATGAGTAAGCCATCAATTTGATTGAAATCTATTATGACTGGCAACAATGTTTATAAGCTTTTCTTTAGGTACCCTATAACCAACATAAAAATACTTCGTTTTCTAGAATCTTTAAAACGAAAAAATATGTGTGTACAATAAAACAATAAATGTCATAATTCCTTGTTATTAATGATATATATTTTGGATTTGAATAAAAATAAAATATAACACAACAGGGAAGTATATATGTATGCATACAAGTATAGATATGTACTTTACTTGTAGGTAAAATGAACAATGAAGTATAATCATTTATGAACACTTTGGAATGTTTAGTTCGTTTAGTATGACATTCAGTATGGTAATAAATGTATTTTATGACATGCAAATAAATAAAGGAAAATAATTGAATAAAAGAATGGAATTGTACTCTTAGCTATATAGAGTTGTTTTTTTTTTTCTTGTAATCTTTAATCTACGTATGAGTGATTTTATATACAAGCCATGGAAGTAAATGATGATAGTTTTGAATAGCATGACATTTTTGGAAGCAGATTAACTGATAAACTGAAAAAAAAACTATTTTTAGTTCAACATTTGAAGGCGTCCTTTCACATTCATATTTTAAAGACGCAAGTTAAAAAATAAAAAGAGTTAGTTTGATGGACAAAATAAAAATACAATGAACACGGGTATTGAAGGAAATATATAATAAAGAACAGTATTTTGTTTTGTGTTCATCATCTGGTTTTGAATTCGTTAATTAATGAATATTTCAATTCACCTAATCTTGAAGATCATGGATCATGGTTTAAGGGCCAGTTTTTTCACAGCAATTAAGTTACTGATACAACTTTTAGAGCTCTTGGTAAAATGGTGTTCATTGACCAAGGTTAACTGATTAGTTAAATCCATAATTAACAACACTTTATTCAATGAAAAAAATTAAGTCCATTTTGGACCTACAAATTCAAATAATCTTGGGTTAAAGAATTCACTGTCAATAGACTGATGGCTTTATGAAGTCCTGAAATAATCGAGATTTTAAGGAAATAATCCATGATTTCAAAAATTTCAATTTTGAATTCGTTCATCTATAAGTTGAATTTAGGTAACGGATATTTTAGATAAAATTCAGTGTCGATGAATTAATTAATTATACTAAACAAGTACTGGTAATTAATCGATATTTTAAAACAAAAAATAATAATATGTGGATTTAATAATATGTGGATTTCTCAAATAAAATATCGGCAAATTTTTTAAAACAGCTTTGCAGCGATAAAACAGCTTTGTCCATCATGCAGCAAAAGTGTTATCGATAAATCACTTACTATATCAAACCACGGTTCAATTAGGCGTTTGGTGATAAATAATCGAAATTTTAAGCAAGGAATCCATTATTTGAAGTGATAATCATACAAATATCCAGAGATGAGAAATAATTGTCAACTTTTATTTTCAATTGGTTTATCTCAGAGAGTAACTACATTTTTTTTAGAAAGAATTCGGTTACGTTCTGAGATTTATTTTTAAAAAAAATGTAGGTTATCGGTTGCCAATTTTTTATTATTTTCAAAAATATCTCCTACTCAGACCTTCACCGATATGTTTTGGTTGAAAATAAAGGTAATTGAGTGAACATTCTTTCAAAGCTCATCAAATAACAGTTATTAGAGAACCCTTCAAAAGGTTGACATTTATTTTTGATCTCTGCAGAAATAAATACTCGATATTCCGTATCGCAAAAACAACTAAATATCGTTTCGGATTTTTTTTTACTAGAGGCTCAAAAAAAAAAACACTTGATAGTTCGAGTTGGTTTGGGATATTCTTTACTTCACTGAATGTTTTCACATTTTTTGATTTGGTTTGACATTTGACGTTGCATTCCAGCTTTATTAGAAATGATATTTTTTCTCTGATACATTTTTTTTTTTACATACTAATACAGAATTTGTAGAATTTTACTACGGATTAGTCAGTTCGGATCTTCTCTAAAACTTAATTATGAAATTCGCCGGAAAAAATGCCTTTATTGTCGATTCATTCAATTACCTCATTATTTCTTAACTTTCTTATCGACATTGTCAGTTGGTGTCATTTAAATCTCATATGAGTCAGAAAAAAAATTAAAACTTTCAAATAATTTTAACTTCCATTTTTGCACTTTCCATTGTTTAATTTGTTTTTGTTTTGTTTAGCTAAAAATTCACTTAAAAATCACTCTTATTAAAATTGGCACGAATGTTGTTGCGATTATAGTAATAGAAAATAAGTTGAACCAAATGTCGGTGGTGCAGAGTACGTTACCGACTATTGTTCATTTTCGTTTCGTCGGATTCAAATACTTTAGCTCATTCGTCGATGCATCGAACGTTAGCAACTAGAAAACCAGATAACAATTTGATTTTGAGACTTCGATTTAAAATTATAAGGAGAAGCCAATACTAAAAGTCAACTTCGTACATTTTTCAAATGCACAAAGTATAGTAATAAAAATTATGTTTAAAATAACACCTCCTTCTTAAGCAAGGAGAGATCTTGTTGAGTTTGCCTATACTCTCTCCAAATCCAAAAATATTCATACATTGTGTATGATTTTTTTTTCGCAACACTCTTTAAAACCTTTCGTGACTTTTTATATAAAATCAAAAAAAGGTCAATCATCTTGTCAACTTATCAACTAGGGGCTGAGGCAAAAGTTCACAGAATTGGAAAACAAATTAAAAATAAAAATGAATTGTGTTCTTGTTGATGACACAAAAATATAAATATCATCGTTTACTTCTTCAAAAATCCCTTTCCTTACATTCGTAATGACAACTAGGTCCGTAGGTACTTGCAATTCAGCAATGCATTACATTAAAAATATTTTTAGCCACAAACAGCATTAATGACTTCATTATCATCAAAGCATAGGTACCTTTCAACACTTCGTGTTCGTCTTATTCAAATGATTGTGTTTCTGCACCTACCATATAATATTTAGGACATCTAAATTGTACATTCTCCGATAATGGGATATGCAACACTTCGTTATTATGCTCACTTCAAAAATAAGTCCTTTTTTTAAGAGAGACAACAGCCAGCGAATAAATCCAGATTTTTCGAACATGGGGTAAAAATTAAATTTCGGTCAGACATGCGCATTGTTTTCATACAATTTTACACAAATTAATATTCAACTCAACATCAACACTCCAGAAGAGAAGTGAGAAAAATTTTTGTTCAAAACTCTCATCATCAAGAAAAAGGATATTTTCTGAGTTCATTCATCAAAAGAAAGGAGAAAAAATTATGTTGTCCTTGCATTTTTGTTATGATTTTATTGTTGTATACCTATATAGAATTTTTGTGTTGTGTGTATACCTATCTGGAATCTCATGGGGGCGACTGGGACGAGGGAGGATATAAAAATAGATTGATGTGGAACAATTAAAGAGATAGATAAATTCTTGACGCGTGTTTGGAAAAGCGAAGTAAATTGATTGATGTTCTGTTCACAGTATATGTACAAACCAGTTAGTGTTAAGATTTAAGGTCGCTCAAATGATATGGGAAATGAAAGGAAGGTTGAAATAAAATTGATAAGGATATTTTATTTTTAAAGCATATTAAATGTTATTAACACACGCGTTTTAAGTGGGTTTGCGTTTGCCGTTTTAAATAATTGATTTGATGATTTAAGGAATTACAAAAGAAATTTAATTCTCAAATGAGGATCTGATAAATTTAATATTCTATTAACATTTAAGACAAGAATACATTTTTAAAGTTTAGAATTCTTAGACGCGTGCAGTTTTTTTTTAATAATTAGCATGTCTCAACATATTGTTTGGGAGGGGGGGGAGGTCTGGCTTCTACACTAACTTCTTTAGCTTTGCCTGAATTCCTGGTAAATTAAATTATATTTTCATTTAAATGAACGTATTGGACATGTCAGATTTGACAATTTGAATCAAGTTTATGAGCTCTACTTTCCCACAATGGGGTCAAATTGGGAAATTTTAAAAGCTGCTGAAAAATAAAAAAAAAAGTCTAAAGACTAAAGTTTTTTCGGAGTTTGCGAATTTAAGGGCTCCTTGCCTGCTTGGTTTAAAAATATTATAGTTTTTTTTCCCGTGGCTCTGGCACGGGTAATAAGAGGGACCATCGTCAACAGGTCCAGTCAGATATCGGCTTACGCATACGATATTGACATCATCGGAAGGACCGAACGAGCTGTACACGATTCTTTCATTCAGATCGAGCAGGCGGCACAAAATCTGGGGCTGCTCATTAGTGAAGGTAAAAGGTGGCGTCAAATGCGAAATGAACAATTGGTAAAAAAAAATCAAGGTAGCGGAGCATGAATTTGAAGTGGTGCAATCTTTAAAATATCTTCGGTCAATAGTAGCAGCCAATAACAACGTAGAAGAAGAAATACGCGGGCGACTTCTTCAAATCCAACAGAGCCTACTATAGTCTTTTTTTTTACACTTCAGATTCTTTGCTGTAGTGAGCTTAGAGCAAGCTTCAACTACAGTAAGAGACTCATCATAAGTGCATGTGTTAGTGGTTAGTAAATATAATGAAAACTAACACATGCAACACATAAAAATATCTACATAATTACAAAAATTAAAAAGTATAAAAATAAAACAAAATTAAACAAAAATATACAAAATACTAGACATTCACGATATCTATTGTTAAAAATAAAACAATATCATGACCGAGGAGCACTGGTTCGAAACGAAATTTTTAGTCTTAATTTACTCATGTTGAAGTCGATATTGTTTAAATTAAAAAGCCTGCACATACGGTTCAAGGTTCATGAAAGCCATAGTTGGTTCCATGGAAATCAACGTGTAAAAGTTCAAATCTTCGCAGGTGGTGAGATCCTCCGCGGTAGTTAATGCCGATGCAAGCTAACAAATCGGAAGCATCGATTTGACCATTAATGAGTTGATGAATAAATATAAGGTCATTATTGACACGTCTTTGATATATAGTTTGGATTTGCAGAAGTTGGATTCATATGGTGGTAGATTGAACGCGTCAGTCCAAGGAAGGCCCTTCAGAGCAAAGCGAATGAATTTATGCTGAATTGATTCAATCCGACTTTTATGTGTTTCGTAGAAAGGGGACCATACTTGTGAGGCATATTCAAGATGAGGAAGTACATAACAATTGTACAAAGAGAGAGTAACGTATGGATCGTTAAATTCCTTTGCCCAACGTTTAATAAAACCAAGCATAGAGCTGGCTTAATTAACAATGAAATTTATATGTTCCGTGAACTCTAAATTAGAACTAAAATGAACACCCAAGTCCTTAAAGCTTGAGATACGACCTAGTTTATGCTGCGAAATAGAATAATCAAAAGAATTTGGAAAACGTTTTCTTGAGAAAGTAATTGTTTGGCATTTAGCAGGGTTTAAAGTAAGACCATTTTTACTACACCAAACAGTAAAACTATCAATATCTGCCTGAAGAAGATGGTTGTCATGTTTGTCTTTAATTGTCTTGAAAATTTTCATATCATCTGCAAATATAAGAATCTCACTCGATTGTAGACATGACACGACATCATTTATAGCAAGAATGAACAGAAAAGGGCCAAGGTGGCTTCCCTGAGGTACGCCCGAATGGGAAATGAATGGACTAGAAAGACTATTGCGGAATTTCACCTTATAGGACCTATTTTCAAGATAAGATTTAATCCAATTTACAAAAAAGGGTGGGAAACCAAAAGCTCTTAGTTTGAACAAAATAATACTGTGGCTCAATTGATCAAATACCTTAGAAAAATCGGTATATATACATTCAATTTCACTTCCACTTTCCAAGGCATTCGAGCATTTGTGCACGAAAGAAAGAAGATTTGTTACTGTTGATCTTTTTTGTACAAATCCATGCTGTTTTTCACTAATTAAATTCCTGGTACTAAAGGATAGGCTTTCACAAACAACTTTTTCAAAGAGCTTTGGGATACAAGATAATTTCAATATAGGCCGATAATTTTTGATATCAATCTTTTCGCCTTTTTTAAAAACGGGAGTTAAAAATGATTTTTTCCAAAAGCAAGGAAATTTGCCTGATATAATAGAGAGCTCAAAAAAAAGTTTAAGGGGTTGATCTAGAATATGTCTACAATTTTTTATTACTATTGGGGGAACTTCATCAGGGCCAGAAGAGTAGTCATCTTTCAATGAAGAAAGATATTCCAGAATAGTGTTTTCACGCAGAGAAATACTATTACAATTTGTTTGGGCATAGATATGGAAGTTTTTAAAATATTCTTCATCAACAACAACAGGTGCCTCAACGAAGGAGTTACGAAAATCATTCGCAAAAGCGTTGCAAATATCGGCGGTCTCACGTAACGAGCAGTTTTCATAAATAAAATTCGCCGGATACTGGATAGCCATCTGAATTTTTCTTTGAGTTAACGAGTCTCCAAAATGATTTAGGGTCCTGTTTTAAAGAATTTCCCGTTTCATTTACATAATTTGTATACAAAGTTTTTGAAAGGGCTTTAAATTCCTCAAAAAGAGCAATATAAGAAAAGTGGTCAACTGGTGAAAGAATTTTTAAGTATAATTTCCATGCTTTATTTCTTTTGTTACGAAGTAATCTAAGCTCTTTCGTGTACCAAGCATGACGAAAATTCAAGTTTTTCGATAATTTTAATGGAACAGTATTTTTCACACAAGCGTTAAAAATATTAAAGTCTGTCAAAGCTCTTCAAATCCAGAAATCTCACCATAACTTCAAAACTGCTGCTGTACAGGACCATGGTCCTGCGAGTACTCACGTATGGATCCGAGACTTGGGTGCTTAGCAAAAGACAATCCGACCTCTTAGCCGCTTTCGAGAGAAAAGTCTTAAGGAGAATTGTTGCCCCAAATGTGAGGAAGGACGTTCCGGAGACGGTACAATCATGAATTGTACGCAATCTACCTTGAAGCAGACATAGTGATAAAAATTAAGCTCGGTAGACTCGCTCCGGTGGGCAGGGCACCTAGCTTGCATTTGTGGTACATTCTGTGGTAGACGGCAGCCTGGTAGACCATGCTTGCGCTGGAGATATGGCAACTGGATGGCGGCTGCTAGAGACCGGGATAGGTAAAGAGACTTGCTTAAGGAGGCCAGGACCTGACCCCAGTTGTCGAGTCGATAATGATGATGATTAAGAACCTACATTTTTTTACTTTTAATTTTAGAAAAGAAAATTTTTAACACTTTTTAATTTTTATATTTTTAGGTACTATTTTTAGAAACTTAGAAAAAAATTAGTTCAAAGAATTATTATTTTGTTTTTTAATTTGTCAAAAAAAAATAAATTTTATCTAAGGTCAATTTTTATTAAATGTTTAAATTTTTGATCATATGTTGAAAGTTTAATTCAAAATTGATATTTGGGCTTAATGATCGTTTTGGTGGATGCAATTAATTAATACAGATTAATTCATTTTTCACCCTACGTTTCGCCAATTATTTGTTGGCTTCTTCAGGGGTTTTTTTATATTTATTATCTTTAAAGACACAAATACAAAGAGATGACATTTAGTAACAATTACAAATTTTTGGAAAAAACTATTTACTCGGTCTATTGCACTTACTGTTTTAGGATTTAGAAATTTTAGTTTACATTGTAGTATGAATAATAAATAAATTATAATAAGTTAACATAAATTAAACAACACATAAATAAATTAACACTTATTGAACAGCAAAAACTTAAGTCTAATATTGCTTGCTAATAATATCACAGATCATTTATTATTATTGTTACTAATGGCAACACTATATATCGAGCTGATATTGTCCAAGTCTTCTTTATGGTTCATTGTTGTTGTTATTTTTTGTTGAATCCGAAGACTTTCTAGTGTGTAGCGGGTGGTGGTGCGGTTTTCCTTGTCCAAAATAGTAACATTGTCAAAGTCTGCGATGTGGTCTTCTTCTATCATATGTTGTGAGAGTGCTGTAGCTGTTCTTTTCTTTCTTATGTCAGCTTCATGTTCGGATAATCTCACTGCAAGCTTACGTTTTGTTGTGCCTATGTATACCATGTTGCACTTGTTGTTGTCATTACCTTTGCATGGTATTTGGTAAACTACGTTATGATGATCTGTTTTTTGTGTGGGTGGTTTTGTTTTTGTAAACATTGAGCTTAAGGTGTTATTGGCTTTATGTGCGAAAGTAGTTTTTTCTCTGTCAAGTGGTATTGTTTTGTTGAGAGTATTATTGTCAGTTAGATGAGGGATGTATGTTAGTGAGAAAAATCTAGGGTTGCCAGATTTTACTTTTTGTGTTGTAAGTTGTTTATTTGAGTTTTGTATTTGGTGAAGTTTATTGTTGATTAAATTATTAATTATTGTGTTTGGATAATTGTTCATTTGTAGAATTGTTTTTATTTTTGTTATATTTTCTTTGTGGTATATATTGTCACTGATGTCTAATACTTTGTTAATGAAGTTGGTTGCGGTATTGATTTTGTATTTCATAGGTTGAGAAGACAAATAATTTATCATTCTTCCTGATGAGATTGGTTTGCTATACCAGTCAAAGGAGATTTTATTTTCTTTTCTTATAAGTTTCACCTCAAGAAACGGTAATTGGTGATTGTTTTCTATTTCTATAGTAAAATTTAGTTTTGTGTGATATTCGTTGAGTGTTTCTAATATTATTTTAGCGTCGTTCTTTTTAATGATGGCAACCATATCGTCAACATATTTAGCTATAAATTTAATTTTTGTGTTTGATTTTTTCAACTTATCTATTGTTTCATCTAGTAGGTGGTCAAGTACAATGTCCGCAATTGTTGGGGATAAAGGGTTTCCCATTGGCATGCCGATAATGTTTGACTGTATAGTTTGTTGTCATATTTGAAATAATTGTTGTCAGTTAAGCAGAATTGAAGAATTTTTAGGAACTGATTTTTAGATATGTTTGTATGTGTTTTCAGTCTGTCCCAATTTTTCATTATTATTTTTATAGCTATGTATGTCGGTATATTTGTAAATAATGAAACTACGTCAAAAGATACTAAGATATCTTCGTCCTCCAATGTTACGTCTTTAATTTTGTTTTTCAGAATGAACGAGTTTTTTACATTGTAGTCTTCAGATATCACGGTTTTGAGGATTTGACCAATATGTTTGGATAGTTTATAGCATGGAACATTAGTTGATGCTGCTATTGGTCGTAGTGGTATGTTTTCTTTGTGGATTTTTGGGAGTCCATAAAGAACAGGAGTTGAAGCAACAGAGCAGGAAAGTTGTTCTTTTTGTTTGGCATCAATGAATTTTTGTTTAAATAATCCATTAACTATTTCATTATTAGTTTTCTGTAAGTTAGTTGTTAGTTTTTATTGTTGATTAATTTTCACCACCCCAGAGTATTTTTAAAATTTCATGAAATAAAAAAATTTAATATCATATTACACGAGTGTTGCAAAAACTTAACGCAAATGTTTTGGAAAACCAGAAGCTATTTTAATTTTCAAATTTCCTCAATTACACAAAAATAGATAGTATGTGAATTTTCAAATTTCTAAAGCAACTCCAACTGGATGCTGCCGCAAATGGGTTATCCTAACATCATTCTAAAAATCTTTTGACATTGTACCAACTAACTCAACAAAAATTTTGCTCAATTAATGTTAAACCTCATTCCACAAGGTTTTATAGCCATTTGTAGGACTTCTTTTTTTCTATTTCAAAGACTTACAAGCCAGTAAACACTCAAAAGTGCCCCAGATGCCCTCCAACTTATCTCCATTCACTATAGATACGAGTATACACAATCGAGCGACAGTTCAAGCTGCAAGCAACCATTTCTTTCCTATCATTACAATTTACTTTTTACGAAAAAAAAATATAAATAAATAAATATAAAAATGAAAGCAATGAGTAAATAGAAGTTTATGGTTTGCTTCCTTTATTTTTTTTTTTGCCGACATCATCCTGTATTAAAAAAAATATTATCTCTAGAGAACTCAAAAAAAAAAAAAAATTAAAATAGAACTGAAGCGAAACTTTTTCTCTATCCTAACAAAAGTAAGGTTAGGTATTTTGTATCTTCCTACTTGAAGTTACATTTTGCAACAAAATTCAATAGAATAGTTGTTGTTGTAGGTATTTTGCTATTTTTTGTTGCTCAATCATCATGATGCCGTTTCGTTGCAACTTTTGCTCGAAGAAATCCGATTTGGTTCCATTAAAAATTCACCAATCCTTGCAAGGAGATGTATCTACCTATAGTTAGGAAAGCAGATACTCGTATGTAGATATGTGTGTTAAAGTAAATTTGTTCATGAACTTCTTCTTATATAAAGCTTTGATATTTATATGAAAACATTTACCTTCTGAAGGCACTTTAGGAGATACATATGTATATAAAATACGTATAGGTACAGTTAAGTGATTACAAATATTTCATGCCATTTAAATGAAGGTCTTTGATTTTATTTTCAAAACTTTGTGGTTTGGAGAAAAAAAAAAAAGGTTATGGAAGAATAAACTGGCAAAAACTGATTTTACTTCTTTTGCAAATGCAATAGTTAACTGGCATTTGAAAGAGGTTCAAACGTACATGCTGTTATGATATATGTAGATACCTTTCAAAGTTCAAAATGAAGTCTTTGACGCAAACATTTTAAATGTTTGTCTTTTTCGAAAACATACAGCTTAATTTTAGTCTCAAACTAACGGGTGTTATTGTAGGGGTATAAAACTTTATGTTGGCAACACTTTTTAACTGTCAGTCATTTTGACAGCTGTTAAGTTATTTGTGTTAAGTGTGATTAGGCATTTCAACATGAATGGACTGACGCCTGAACAACGTTTGGAAATTTTAAATTCATCCCGATTCCGGAGCGGTTGAATGGCTACGTCAATAAGCCAAACTGCCGTATTTGAAGTGAAGATAATTTTCGAGTGTTTGTTGAGACACTGTTACATTCCGAAAAACTGACTTTCTGTTGTGCTTTTTGAGCAGTCAATGGTGATCGCTATAAAGAGCCATGATTACTGACTTTTTCGTTCCTCAATTGAACAACCAAGGCGAAGGTAACTTTTGGTGACCGCTTCACGTTTCGGACCTGTGAATTCGCCTCCAAGATCGTGCAATTTACACCGTTCGACTATTTTTTGGGAATATGTGAAGTTGATAGTCCACGCCGATAAGCCCGGAACGATCGCCCACTTGGAGGACAAGATTCGCAGAATTCTTGGCGATATATGGCCGCAAATGTTGGAAAAATTTTTCGAAAATTTTACCTCCACATATTATATCGTATTTAAGTTATACTAAGATGCCAACAGATGATCTTTCGAAAAAAGTCAGTTTTAGAAATTCATCTTTGTTTTATTCCATTTCAAAGTTCTATCATCATCATCATCGGCTCCACAAACGGGGCTCGATCCTGGCCTCCTTCAACAAGTCGCCATTCAGTTGTCGCCATTCAGTTGCGCACCCCAAGGCTTCGGGTCTACACCATCCATCCAGCGCAAGCATGGCCTACCACGCTGTTGTTTTTTTTTTTTTTTTTTTTTAATTCATTTTTATTTTCTGTTCATCTTAAAACTATGTTAAAACTAGACAAAAATTCTTAAAAACTAGTTTAATTATCATATAACTTAAATCTAACTTACTGGCCCTAGGCGGGCACTCTAAATTAATCCATTATTCTTAATTCTATGATGCCTTTCGGCCTACGAACTAACTTATAACTAGAGATCTTTGGTTTTTATTTTTCACCAAGAGAAATTCACAAAAAACTTGGTTTCAGATAATTTTTTTAGATTTTTATTTAAAACTTATAACTAAATTATTCTAAATAAAACTACTTAAGACTAATATTAAACTACTTACAACTACTTAAAAATACCTACAATAACTTAAGACTACCTAAAAATACTTAAAACTAGAACAGTCACAGCAGCGATTTTTTTTTTTTTTTTTTTTTTATATATATGTTTATGTATTTTTTTTTTTGTTTTGGTGCCACCCAACTGTGCCTACTTAAATCTAGTCTAAACCTATATGTAAGCCGGCCATGGCCAACTATCATTATCTATTTATTAGCTATCAGAATCCAATTTCAACCACCAAAACTGGTTCTCCTGCTTCACCCTATCTCTTCGGTCCCGATCGGACACAGTCCTACTGAACCGAAGGCGCTCAGCTCCGTCTTGTGCGAGCACGTCTCGACCGTAAAGGAGTCGCCTATCCACAGTTCTCCGGCTGACGTGGTAGATAAGCGGAACTGCTTCTCTATCCTGTATCAGCCCTCGACTGTCTAGGTAGACGAATGCATCTGGCGGAATAAAGCCGCTTAAACGCACATTGTCGTAGCCCCAAAAATTAAGCTGTTGGTCGAGGACATAGCTCTTGCAATGTGACCTCGAATCAGCTTTATTATGAAATTATCTATCCTGTTCATGTTGGCTCCGTTGTATAGAGCCTGGTTGGAATAATAATGTTTGTACTCCGACTCTGGTGTTCTGTGAAATCCAAGGCAGTGTCTCAGACACTGCCTCTCAAACACCCGAATCTTTGCCATTTGAGATGGGGCAACGTTAAACCAAACCGGGCACCCATAGGCAATCATCGGCTGGATGAGGGCCATGTAGCAAATCATCATCACCCTACTGTCAAGCCGGCTGCTAAAAAACAGCCGTTTCGTCAGGGCAAAGGCTCCCCCGGCTCTGGTCAGCGCAGCATTTACATGTCTGTCACCTTATACACTTGCTGGAATGCAGCCCCCACCGCCTCAACTTTCTCTCTCGGATCTTCAATAACAAAGAAATCATCGTCCAAGACGGCTTCCTCCGGATCTATGCCTGCTGTCAGAAGTACGTCTCTGTTGTCTGTCGTCCTCTGTAGTCTACCATAGAATGTACCACAAATGACTTTCCGAGCCAGTTCCTCTTCGGTCATTCGAGCTAGGTGCATTGCCCACCGGAGTCTACCGAGCTTAATCTTTGTCACTATGTCTGCTTCAAGTTAGATTGCGTACAATTCATGACTGTACCGTCTCCGGTTCTTCCAATGATGTCAATGTCGTCTGCGTAAGCCAGTATCTGACTGGACCTGTTGACGATGGTCCCACTTGTTGCCGTGCCAGAGTCACGAATTGCAATCTGTTTTTTTTTACTTGGCTAGTTACGTTGGTCATGGTCAACCTACAGAGTCGTGTCAATTTACTTGGGATGCCGAATTCTCTCATGGCTTTGTGAAGTTCTACCCTGGCTATGCTATCATAGGCGGCCTTAAAGTCTATGAACAGATGGTATGTTGGAATGTCGTGCTAAGGGTAAAGATCTGATCAATTGTTGATTTGCCTGGAATGAAACCATACTGATATTGTCCGATTATGGTTTTAGCATATGGGGCTATCTGTTCTTGGAAGTTAGTTCTATACCTCTCCAAAACACACCCTATATAGCAGTTTGTGATAAAATAAAAAAAAAAACTGTAAAAGAGCATAAATTTTCATTTTTTTAATTTTATAATAATAAACCATCGAACAAATTTATAAATTTACATAAATCGAAAAATTGAAAAGCGTAAAAATGTTTTGATCTCATTTTCATACTAAATATTTATATAGGCTATTACCAAGACTATGAAAATATATTAAGGACATTTTATCTCTTATACTCATGATTCTCTGGCAAATATAAAAATAAAAAAACATATCATCATTGCTGCAGAAGTTGCACAATGATAAAGGATGTATCAAGTACTCCCGCACAATATCTGAATGAATATTGGCTAATCGCCCGTTAAATCTTTTGATTGTTTTCTTGTTGTTTTTTTTTTAAACACAAAAGAATCCATCGTTTTATACAACGGATGCACATTGTTATTATCAATAAACTGATTGCGGAAGGATGGTTCATAAAAAAAAGAGCATGAAGTTCGTTAGCCGCTATGTTGGTTGGCATTTAAGTAGTCATCAATAGTCTGGTTTTTTTTTTGTATTTATTGAAATGAGAATTATATTTTACTGATATCGGCCGAAATGGAAAAGTTACTGCCAGAGTCATAAGATAAATTCAATGTAAGAAGAACATTTTTTTTTATAAAAATGTCCAACTCAAAAGTACAGTATTGGGCACAAAAATTTAAAGAAAAAGGCGTCTACGTGTTCATTTAGGTTAGGTTAGGTAAGTGGGCTGACAGTTGGTGTTATTACCGTCACACTTAGATCAATGTAGGTCCATTGTGATACCCTTATTGAGTAACCTATGACAAGTCCTATGACAGAGCCCATTGGGGGTGTGTGGTATATGAGGTTTCAGTCAGCTATAGCCCGAAAAGTCGAAAAGTGCCCACAAGTCAGTTGAATTGAGGAGTTTCTGTCTTTACATAATTACCTCTTGGTGAGGAGAGGTTTAAGCTTCAAGAATGTTCTTAGGCGTTACCCTTTCCAGGGTAAATCATCCCTCCCCCAGGCCCGTAGAGGCACTGGCCTCATTCAACGTCTGGTGGATGGGTTAGATATACCTGCGGTCGGTGTATTCTTCAGTCAAGGATTTACAGACCCACCAGGTTGAGGAGAATCGAACTCGTCAGGATGTTTTCCTTGGGGCGTCTTCCCGTCCTTTTCCCCCACATGGTAGATCAAACTTTCTCCAGGCCAGTCCGTAGGGACAGTGACCCCATGCAACGTCTGGTGGACGGTAGAGGTAAACCGGTGGGTTGGTGTGCTGTGTTGTCTTGTCGTCTTGTGGGGTACTGAGCCACATATTGGTGAGGAGAGGTTACCGCGCCAGGAAGTTTTTCCCGGGCCAGTTCCCCTCCTTAACCCCACAGGATAGATGAGTCCTCCCCTCGGCCCGTAGAGGCAATGGTCTCATGCAACGACTAGTGGATGGGTTTGATAGACCGGTGGATTGTGTTCATTCGTCTGTATTGTCTTGTCTGTATTGTCTTGTTAAATTGGTATACTGAGACACAACCTTGGTGAGGAAAAGTTAAAATGCCAAGAAGTATTTCCTGGGCATGTTCCCGTGATCATTTATTGTAAATGATCATGCTACAAAATTATAGTTTTTAAATTTTGAATTCAGCTAATTGAAGTTATGAGTAATTTATTTATTTATTTATTTATTTATTTATTTATTTATTTATTTATTTATTCATGAATCAAAGAACAAAATTCTCTTATAGGCTAATGGATACAATATATCCGGCCAGGAAAGTCTTCGAATCCAATCCCGAGGGATGGCGCAGTAGAAGAAAAATTCGACTGAAGTGGTGGACGCAGGTTAGAGGGGACCTCAATCAACTTGACTGGAGACATTTAGCTAAGGCCCGAGCTAGCTAGAGAAGCATATTAGCTAAGGCCGTATACCGTCCCAGACTGTAGCGCCACCTTAAGTAAGTAAGTAAAAGTTTGATAAATTTTAATGATACTTATACCCCTCCTACTTAGCTAAAGCTCGCACTGTGTCTCTGACATATAAAGGGCACATAAAATCCCTTTGAGTGCTCGCTAAATATAAAAAACCTACTATAAGTAGCCCATAATTTATAGCTGAACAATTTTAAGGCTTACTGAGAAGTTCGGGAATATCATCATTTAACGGGAATTAACAGTAACATATTACATATACGGTAAGCCTTTGTACGACTACGAAAAAGTGAAAAAAAAAATTAGAAAAAAATCAAAGATCTTTATAGACCAATATACTCGCCACTCTTTACTGGCTACATGCTACTCGATTGACGCTGCTTCTAATTGCCACTGGCTACTTGCTACCTGCTAGTCGTTACACGACACTCGTCGCTTTTTTTTTTGTTAATTGATCGCCTCTTGCTACTTGCTATTCGGTACTCGTAACGCTCTTCTCGTTACCTCCTACTTGCTACTTACTATTCATTAAGAACCATTAGTTATTTTTTTTCCTGCTACTCGCTGCTTGTTACACACCATACACCATTCGCTACAAGTATTATTATCTATTCGTTACTCTTTTTAGCATAATTTTACAGTCAGAGATTTATATTTTTTATTTACTACTTACAATTCAAGTAGTTTTACCGAATATTTTTTGAAAAATTAATTTTGAAGCTAAGAATTGAAAAAAAAATTATATAAACTTTTTTGAAAAAACTTTAAAAAAATTTGGCATTTTGGGGTTTTCGAGATTTTGAATTTTCGGTGTACTAGATCTTCATAATTCAGAATTTTGAGATTGTTTCCGTTAAGGTTTTAATAAAACTATTCTTCATTTTTGGTAAAAAAAAAAAGTGCTGTCTTGTACGACATACTGTTTGTCCTACAAAAATCAAAATACAAAGCACTACATGAAGTAAGTCGTTTACAAATTTTATGATGTAATCTAACGTCAGCTCTTTATGTCACTTTTAATAAAATTTTTTTTTTCTTTGTGTGTCTGCTTTAAAAAGTAATTTTCCTCCTTTCAATAAGTTACATATGTTAATAGTATATAACACCATAACACGCTAAAAATAGATAAAAAAACAAAAAAAAAAGAACACAAAGTATAGGTAAATTTGTTTCCCTTTTTTATGACAAACGACGACAAACCAACCTTATCCACAACCAAAACCGTAAATCCAGCTAACGATGCTAACTTTTGAACAACTTCATAAATTAATAAATATCCTTGAGAGTATAAAATAATGTTAGAACACCCAGTATTATGTTATGTTGTCCTCTGGACAAGAAAATCTTTTTTTCTTTCTCTATATCTATTAAACCTTAAACCACCTTTTTCTTTAACATTTTTTAGATATATGTATAAACAAAGATATGCATTTCGGACAAGAAAAAATTGATTTTTATATGACCCAAAACTCCTTAAACAAGGACTTTGTGTTTGAGATAATTTTCAAATATATATCTTCTTTCCACTTTTAAGGACACAACACAAAATATATAAAGACTCACCAATACGGGAAGGTGGGATAAATGCAACAGGGATGTAATTTATGTTAAACATAAAAAACAAGTTAACATAAAAAAAGAAGATAGATATAGGTACCTATTGGCTGTGTGGGAAAAGGATACATAACAAAACAACTTTAACAACTCAACGTAAAGTCCTTCTAAGCAGTTTGTCCTCCTTTTTTTTTTTTTTTTTTTTTTTTTTTTTTTTTGAAAGCAAAATAAAATCTTTTTTTAATGAGATTTCAAGCCCGAAAACGAGCTCGGGATCTCAAAGTGAAAGATAAGAAGTGAAAGTATCCTTCCTCATCATTATTTATGACAGAAAAAGAAATATATAAGTACAAGAGGGGGAGAGAGTAATACAACAACAATCACATCAAGCAAAGCGACGAACAACTGTTTTCCAATTCAGAAGGAGGTAGGTAAAGGAAGGTAGGTAAATATTGTGTTGAAACAATAGAATAAAACAAAAGTACAAACAAAAAAAAAAATTAAAGTTCGCCATCTTTGTGCTGTGGGAGTCCCGTTTCCGAGTCGTATTTGGTAAACATTTAGATTATTCAGCCCGAAGACGATGACGACGAGTTCTGTTTCTTTCAACCATCATAGAGATTTTTTTCCCTCTCAAGTCCCATCAGACCCCTCCCCCCAAACATCCGTATTCACATTCAACCCCTCCGCAACTGCCACCCCCCAAACCGTTTCCATCAGGATTGCATGATGGTAAAAAGTGTTTTGCGTGTGTGCTAAATGAATTCAAATCGTTTGCAATTGTTATTGCTGCGATAAAAATTCCATTCGCTTTGGGCCAGCAACAGGGGGAATGGTCGGGCTGGGCCGTTGAAAGGATATTATGTTCTTTCACGCGGGATCCAACTTTTACCACTGCTGCACTGTGTGTATTACAATTGCTTGAGTAAACAATTGAAATGTAAAGTTCACCCCCCCCCTCCCTTCTTCCACGCCTATCGCGTCTTCCTTTGGGACATGGTTTGTCGATGTCGGCTATGGATTGCAGAGGGGGTTGCGGTATTATTAGGAATGGGAAGTCTCATGGGGGCGTGGCAGTTATATACCGCGCGCTGATGCTGAAACCGATGGAAATATTAATATTTTGTGTTTGATAGAAGAGAAATGAGGTTAATGCACGGGTGCCGTGTTAAAAATCGCGAATATGTGACGACAACATTCATAATGGCTATAAAGTGACGACCGTATCGCAATCGTGTCATGTATGTTTTTATCCAGCGGGCGGGCGACGACGCCATGCCATTTAATGCCAATGCGGTAAATTGAAAGCAAAGTGTCGCACGTAGGTTTGGGAATTGATTTTCTGAAATGCGATTGAGTATGAGATTTGTTTAATGTCATTCGAATGTACAGTTGATGTTTGACTTATAAATAAATCATTTGTAAGTATAGCAATATCAAAATGTTGCTACCTACTTATAATGGGCTGTGTTCAAATGTTTTGGGAATAATCTTTGATGAGTGCGTTCAGTAATAAAGTTTTCTTTTGCTCTGTTTGATTGTTTTATTTTAACTTTTGATTGAATAAAAGAGCAAAAGCAAGAATTTAATAATATTTAGTTTTTAAACCATAATAAAACAAGAAATTTTAAATTTAGTTGCAAAAATATTATGGAATTCTGATAATAAATTTTTGTATTGAAAATGCATTTTTCAACAATACATCAAAGAGCTTGAAGCTTCAGTATCAACAGTTGGATTCATAAAGAATTTGGTAGATCTGTTAAGTAAAAAACAGAATTCTACTACAATTTTAGTACTATTGGTTGGCAATCCATTGAAATCCAATCCATTTTTTGACAGATAGAAAAAAAACAACTTATAGTCAAAGAGTCAACCGTTTTTAAGAATTGAGCTCCAATTTATTTTTTGGACCTGGATCTAAATTGTCTATGAATTACATAAACTCCAGGTTAGCTTAGAAGAGACAAAGAAACAACTTGTCGACTAGGAATATGCCCCAATGAGATCCTGATTTGTTTTGCATGAAGTTTATCATTAGAGTTACGATTTGGCCAGAAAATCCTTTAGACGTCGCGCCTACATTTATTCACGAACGTTTTCGGGTTTCCAGTGACAACAGTTGTGATTTTCCAAGTGGTGCACTTGTAAAGAATTCAGGAGTTGTTTCTCCATATTTTGGACAGCACTCCGCCGCCGCGCCGCCGGCCGTCAGTGGAGACAATCCTTTCAAGGGGGTTGGGTTTATTAATACCAAGACAGTTCATACCGCCATAGAGACAGTTCATACATATGTATGTACCTGTACAAGCCATACCAACCCAGTCCATACCGGGGCACAATTCATACCTTAGTTTAGGTAGAAAGGCTGCTAGGCTGCCATTGTCATTAACACACTTTTCGAAAGGTACTACTCTATCACGTGACCCCATTTCTACGAGTCCAGTATGTTCAGTCGCCAGGCAGACGCCAATAATATAAACAGTTATTTCTTATTAAAAGCATTTTGCGGAGTTTTCAAACAGAAATATATTTTAATGCAAAAAATCAATTGACGTAAATTAAGATTATTTTTTTTCCTTTTAATATTATTTTTCATAAATAAATTTTGTTGTAAAAAAAAGAAACTGAAAAAATATCTTTAAAAAAATTGGTCCGAAAAACTTGTTAAAAAGTGCCGCAAAAAATTTGTCAAAAACAAAACAAAATGGAAAAATAATTTACATACTTTAATTAACTATTTGTTAAAGAAAACAAAATATTATTACTTTTAAAAAGTCAGTCGTTAGAAACGTCGTTCAGTCTTGTCTTTGTTTAAAAAAAAAATATATAAATTAGACAAATTGGATGTGTTTCAGGTTTTGAAATAATTAGAAAACCAGACAGCTATAACTTCAGCCAGCAATGCATATCTGAGTCTTGAAAACAGGGTTTTGGTTTTTGGTTTTAGCTTGGCTTAGAAAAGTTAGTTGGCTTAAAAAAAGAGACGGGGTAATGGGAATGATAATATTGCCACATGTTTGCTTTAAACAAAGGTACTTAAGCAAAACTACTTTTAAAAAATATTAAAACGCGAACGGCTCTAATAATTACTTAACGAATTTACAAATCAACTCAGTGCCATTAGTTTTTTCTTCCATAATTCTTATCGAATTCTTTAAAATTCCTTCGATCTTCTTCAGTTTGTTCCTGGTGACCTTCATCTTGCATTAAGTATAAAGCGTTCTTTTCGAGATTTCATTGTGGTTAAATTGAGCTCTTTACGTGTTCCTTTGGTTCTGCAGAATCTTTTAAATAGCATTCACGTTTTTGATGAAGCTTCTTATTAGAAGTCTTAACGAAGTCTTTTGAAACTTTAACAAGTTTTTCTTATGTATCCGACACGCGAAGTAGATAAGTGCTTTAATTATAATTTTTTTTCATGACAATATTTCACCAAGTTTCAAGCAAAATTATGACAATTTATCATTCAAATCTTAACAGTCAGTTAGTGAATTCGTCCATTTTATCAATATATAAACTTTATGAGAAATAGCAAGACAAATTGGAGGAAGTGTCTTTAGCAAAACGCAAATTGATAAAATTAGTGAGAGAAAAACCAGATAGCTATGAATTCAGGGAGCATTGGGATCAAAGGCGCTGAGCACAGGGAGTGTAGGATGCTTCGTAAGAAGGATGCAGGGACTATGAGCACAGTAGGCGAATGTCCAGCAATGCTTTGAACACAGGGAACTTTAAACATAAAAAAGCCATACTATATCAGTTGAATGGGATTTGAAAATCTATGATAATTTATATGAATATTTGTGTAATAAAAGTAATCGTCAGGGTCAATGTCACATAAAAGTCACAATCGTTCAACTAAATAAAATATTAACTTCTAAAAAAAAAACACAGTGTCTGAAGGACTTCGACGATTCATAAGTGGTTCAAAAAAGATCCAATTTTTTTTTTGGTTTTGCAATTTTTTAAGCAATTTTTTATACTTATATTATCAATTTCTCTTGATAAAATTTAATTTTTTTGCAGTACTTTTATTAATTTTTGAAAATATTTTTTTAGAACGTTTTTATAGACAAAATTTTGTTTTCTCAATTTGTCGCCTGTGCCTGGCGACTGAAAATACCCTAACTGGAGCAACGGAGTAGCGTAAGCCGGGTAAAGCCCCCAAAAATGCGAGTTAACGGCAAAACGAAAAGGTGTGACTTTGATATGGGTTTAAAAAGCGTTCAGGAATAGGCCTTGGTCTGATTCTCTTACATCATTTGCGCAAATTTACCTCTCATTGAAATTTACCTTTTTGGAAAAGACTCTTTAGTCTGGTAGCATTTATATCACCGTAGGGTAATATTTAGGTGGAATCGTTACTTGTTATGGTACAAGGGAATTTGTTGATTAGCTAATTTTGCGGCATCTAATTAATAAGACATATCGTCGTTATTTCAGATTTCTAAATTTCTTTTTTGGCGATGCTAACTTGACGTCAAGCTAGGGACGCCACAGGTTTGAGGGAAGGGAATTTTTTGCTCAGCCAAGATTGCAGCAACTAATTAGCAACAAATTATTGCATCATTGGATTTGGATTTTTCGTTGTGGCGGCGCGCTATCACAGACAGACAGACAGACCTAAGAAACTGTTCTATCAAAAGGTACTGTCAATATTATCTTAATCTAAATTTTGTTTTTATTAAATAAGATACCGTACCTACAAATACTGGGAACAAACAAATTTTTATCAAAACTCTTGCGACAATTTTGAAAAGAATTTCGTAATTTTTGAATTAAAGATTTTTTTTACATTTATATAGCTGGTACCGTTATTGCAAATCCTAAGGATAATTTGTCTCTAAAATAATTCAAATACAGTAAAAAATTACGTGACACATTTAAAAAATATTGATCAAGATGTTTTTGAAATAAAAATAGAACTTTTTAATTTTGAAACGTTTAAAAAAATTTAATTAATTTTATTTCAAAGATAATAATCTTTTGGCATTATATGTAATTCAAATATAATTTCTAGCATATGACCGACACGATTGGCTCTGACGTAATATAATCATGTCCAATTTTCGATCGTATATTTCGTATTCCTATCGACCTTGTTGTTCAGGCGTCCGTCTATTTAATTATACCTATGTTAAATTGCCAAACAAAACTAAACACAAATTTCTTTAAACTTCCGCCAACTTAAAGTAATACCTACACCTCCAAAAAAAAAACCCTTTATAATTACAAAAATAAACATGGAACAATTTTTTCCCTCAAATGATGTCACGGCACTAAGTAGGTACCTAATTTTAAGAAGGAAATGTACATAACTTTACTGGACTGTAAATATTTTCGTTGCCAAACATGTTCCGAAATATGTCATGTCGGCACCTCTTTTTGTAAACATATAAGATTTTAATTTGATACGAAACCTTTTTTTTATTAGATATTTAAAAATTAAATGATTCGACATCGGACTTACCCAGAATTTTTTTATAACAAACAAAAAGAAGGTATTAAACAGCATAAGTTATCCTTATACTGAAATTGCACTCCTCTATTCTCCAAAATATTAAAATTTAAAACTTACTATAAATATTTAAATGTTCCCGCCAATTAATTGCACTTCACTACATCTGTTATCGACGACGCAAATGACGATAGGCACGATACCGACACTATTCCTCAAATTGAATTGTAGTTTGCAACAAAAAAAAAAAAACACTTTCGAACCAACGAATTCAATATTTTTATTTAATATAATAAACTTAATCACTTACTTCATGTTTTTATTATAATTGTTAAGGCGACCAATGAAAATTATTATTTTTAATATTTTTTTTCTTCAGCACACCGAAATGATCACGGAGCAAACCAACGAGAGAAGAATTTTTACTGAAGATTTTAACTTCTTCCAAGAAAAAATCCACCTTCCAATGAAGTTAGCGCTCTCCCGCCACCCGTGAGTGTATTCGATGATCGACATCATTTGTTGGCAATTATTTGTATGTATGTAAATTGTGTGTGGGGAATTGCTAGCCGGCTGAGTTGGGTGGTGGAATGGTGAATTCTAATTATTCAAGAATGTGCATGTAAAAGAGAAATGGATTCTTGGAAGTTCATGGATTTTTTTTTTGTATGAAGGCTTTTGATTTTTCTTATAGGTATAAGAAATGGTGTAGAATATTTAGCAACAGGGTGACAAAAAAATAATTTGTGTAAAGACAAATTTATTGAAAATATGTTAGTAGATACCTACATATGTAAATAAAAACAAATGTAAGCTGGATGATTTTGAATAGTTTTCAAAGGATACAAGAAATTTTTAGTTTCAGGATAGATTAGAAACAAAAGTTCCTCGTTTTGCTGAAGTTCGTCGCTTAAATGATTAACAAATATTATTTTTGTATCGTTTAAAAAATTATATTTTTTTTTTGTTTTTAGTTTTTGGCCAATAAGAACGATTTATTTTCAAAATTCTTCAAATGTAACCTGAATAAGAATTTAAAAAACCAAAGAAATTTTTTTGGCATCCTAATTCTAAAATTTAAAAAATAATTAGGTAACAACTAAAAAGAAAATAATTTAATAAAGCATTCTCTGACTCACTACAACGCCCTCGAAATTCAGTAGAAATTAGACGGATATTTCGAGAAAAATTATACGTTTAATTGATATTTAAATAAATTATATCTTAACTTAATACTATGTTTTCATTAGAGCCGAAATGAGGCAATTTCACAAATTACGAAAAAAGCGTTAACATTACATGTACATACTTATCTCTCTCTGTCTAATAGATACATTTTAAATAAGAAGCTGATTCACAATTGAATCCAAATTTATGTTCGGCTGAATGCGCTCATCAGATTTCTCATTAGGGAATGTGAATTTTTATGACAAACGAGATAATTTGGGATCTTATTTGGAAATTATGAACAAAATAATGTCATTTGACGTAATGAAAATAAGCTATTAACTTAACTCTTTTTGGTAATTTTTCTAAAACTGATTTTCTTTTTGTTTGTTTCTGTTTCGCTATAGCTTAAAAATCCACAGCTTAGTAATGAAGCTGGGTCGGACTAAAAAAAACTGCGAAATTTTTTAGAGGTTTTTCAATCTCTCATTTTTATCGCAGCCATTTTCAATGGAATTTGATAGTTTGTAACTTGACAGATGGTCAACGGACTTTATTTTGAGATAATTAGTGCATTTCGTTCCAAATATCACCCAATTGGCATCAAATCACATTTATCTGGAGCATTAAATAAGTGTAACGTTACAAGTTTTCATCGTTTTCCTTTGTATTTCATCGGTGGAACTCGGTTCACTGGTACAGTTTGTTTGTTCAGCCCGAGTCGATCGCAAATCATATTGTGATACCGAATCGAATTGCAAACCGAAGCAAGTTGACTTTCGATTCAAGTAAAATCTAAGTCGAGTTGAAAAAAAACCAAACCGAGACTCCGTTTATATCTAACTCCGGTCTGACCCGGTTTGATAAATCGAAGTTGACACATCACTAATTTGGCATTTCAACATGCATAGACTGACGCCTGAACAAGGCTTCCAAATTGTGCAGATTTATTTTGAAAATCATGATTCTGTTCGAACTACGAGAATTTTGTTTAGCGATGAAGCACACTTTTGGTTGAATGGCTACGTCAATAAACGAAAATGCCGTATTTGGAGTGAAGATAATTCTCAGGTGTGTGTTGAGACACCGTTACATCCAGAAAACTCACTTACCTAATTTATTAAATTCTTAAATCACATTATGACATTTGCTGTTGGGTATAATGGGTAATCAAATGAACAAAAAATAAGTGAAACTTATAAAACTATCCTACCATTGAAATTCCAATCATAATATTGACTTTCTCAATCACCACTTAATATTATCTTCGTATCCTGTCCTGGTAAATTGTTCCTTAGCCTTTTAGAATGAAAACAAAAATGGAAAAGGAAAAACGGAAGAAGTATAATGATTATTTTATCCTGTCGCTTTTTATCTAAAAAAAAAAGCAGAAAAAATGGCAGAATAACCTTAACCTCCTTTCAATGCTAACATCAAAAATGTAAATGGAAACGTAGAAAAATGTAAAACAATGTTTAAAAAAAGTCAAAATACAAAGAAAGTCGTTATCAAACAAAAAAAAAAAAAAACAAAAAAAAATGTTCAACTCAATAATCAAAAAAGGAAATCGTTCTCAACCGAGGAACAAAAATCAAGTTAATTAATTTCCATTAAGGACACTTTCTTACGCTCTAATTATAACAATTTCCTCCCTACCCATCCCTTTATAATTCTCATCCTCATTCTCGAGCTGTTTCTCTTATCTTTTTTTCAGTTTCTTCCTTAAAAGAGAAAAAAAAACACTCAACCAATAATTGTATATGAATTTTTAAGTGATGTTTCTTCGAAACAGAAGCCAAAAACAACAACAAACACAACTGATAAAAAAACGACGACAACAACAACAACGACGACGTTTTGCTGTCGGAAACATTCCGGCAAGCAAAATTGTTTAAAAATTTTTAATGAACATTTTTTCATAAGATTTTTTTGCTATGGGAATTTCGTTGATTTGGTTTGATGTGATGATGTTAAGTAAAATGTCAAATTTTACGCTTGGCCTATCCTCGATGAAATAGAAGATGTAACATTTCTGTTTTTTATGTCAAATGCCATTACATAACAACAGCCAACGGCATTTTTCCAATTATTATACATATTATGAAAGCTTTGTAAAATGTTTCAATTACAATATTACGAGTTCACAATCCTGGTCAGATAAATGATGACATGCCTATCATGCGATATTTTGGGGTGGTTATTCGGGTGGGCATGTTGATAATTTGGTGGTAAGTGTTACAAGGTTTCAGAAGCTGGAATTGTTAATGAAAATAAAATAATATTACGTAGGTGATACACTGCTAGAATTTTGTGGGGATATAAAAGTGTCATCGTTCCTTTAAAAATAAAATCGTTTTTCCAAAGAATAATAATTGACAATTACGTTTTATAATGAATTTTAGTGGGAAGCTTGGGGTTTTTCATTGGTAAATAAAGATCTCTTAATAAAAATTGATTTTATTCATGACGAATGGAACACAATTAATAATTGATTTTTTTTTGTCATTGTGTTGGTGTTATTTCTTGTCGGTGAAAATACTGTCGGTGAAGCTGTCAAATCTGAATTCAAATTTGTTTTCATTTGAAAAGTGATTAACAACAAGTAAAGTAAAGTAAAATAAAAAAGAAATAAAAATGAATGAACAATAAAATTTAGATTTTTCAGAGTAATTATTTATTACATCCTTGAGGAAATCTTTTACGCGGTGTTTTTTTTTTCCTTGTGAAATAGAAACGTCATCATTTCAAACCACTATAATAAAACTGACAGGTACAAATTGTTTTAGTGTTAATGCATGGAGGGGTATATCTCTCGAAAAATTTAGATCTGCATCATTGATTATAATCAAAAAAATAATCAATTATTTCTGCCCAATGAAACGCTATGGTTGTCAAAATCAGGGGCCGAATTACCGCATCAGTTCACGAGTAATACGTGACTGAATTGTGCGAGTTTGGCATTACCGCTCTCGTTATTGAGCAATCTAGTACAGTAATTTGACATTTCCTCATCAGTTATCGAGCAAAATTTCATTCGATAACTAAAGAGCTCACTGATTAGAACAAAACTGAAGGAAAATGTAAGAATTTTTCGATCACTGATGGCACTCACTCACTCGTTCACTGATGCGGTAATTCGGCCCCAGCTTTTTGACAGGATTCCAAACTACTTTTCATTTCACATTGAAATTCACATTTCGATAATGATGTAGTTTCAGCTAAATTTGCAAGAAACTATCTCGACAATCAGGTGAACGCATTCAGCCAAACATAAATTTGAAATATTGGGGCATATTCATTGTCGTCTGACAAGTTGTTTCTTTGTCTCTTCTAAGCTAATAGCTAACTTGGAGTTTATGTTATTCATAGACGATTCAGGTTCAAAAAATAAACTGGAGCTCAATCCTTAAAAACAGTTGACTCTTTGTTGTTTTTTTTTTTGGAAAGGTGTGTGGCGCGAGGTACAGAGACTGAAGGTGGTGGTTGTCTCAGATTTTATCTCCAGGGTTGGCGGCTGGGCTAAAGCGGAGAAATGCAGTGTCTTATATCTATGTCCCTTTATGATTCACATTATTTTGTTTGTTGTCATATTTGTTGGGCACACTAGTATTTACTCAATCATCTCATTTATAGTAATGAAACGGTGGGATTCTTCGTGGTGTGATTTCTTGGATCAGAATTTTGTGATGCAGAACTGTTTTCGAGAAATATAAGAATTTTCAGAAAAACCACAAAATGACAGCAAAAATTTTGATTCCAAGATTTAAAAAAAAAATTTAAATAGTTCAGTTTTTTTTTTCTTTCTCACCATTCTGAATTCAATTCTTTGAGTGTAAAAAACTCATAACATTATTAAAGTAATGAGAATGTCAACTCTCGCGAAACGTCTTTAAAATTCTAATTTCTGACTTTTTCAATTTTATTTTACATTTCTGTATCTCCTTATGCATAGTAGTAACACAGCATTTGTCTTCTATTTTATTCCACCTTTTTGGTTCCGTTTCCTAGAAATTACTTCTACAAAAAAAAAAAAAAAAGTTTAAATAAACAGGGCAATCTAAATAACAAGGAAAGTAACCACTTTCGTTCCTGCTGCTACATCATTAAAAGCGCAAAAAAAAAATAAACAGGACACAAAAAAATCCAACGAACGAATAAGTATAGGTTTTGGTATCCTCAAAGAAACGTAATACTCACTCGATCCTTGGAAACTTCAGTGTTGTATATAGTACTATAGACCAAGACGATACCATTCAACCCACCAATTGACATCCTTGTTGGAGAATATAGAAAATACAAGGCAATAAAAATGTGTTGTACATAGATACCTTTAGGCGCATATAAAAGTCAGGAAAAGCAAAATAATGACAGGTATAGAATTGGAATTGGGGGGTGAGGGTGGATGGCGGTTATTCGATGATTTCATGCAGACTGCGCAGGTGAACCAAATGCCATCAACATTTCTACAAGCTAGCTAAAAGTACTCTAGTTGCTACTGGCATATTTATTTTGGAGTGATCTTAAGGGGGAGACATAAAAAAAATAGGGTAGGTATAGAAAGACTTACTTCAGACTTCCCCAGTTAGTATAGAGTCTGAGTGAATAGCATTGGGTGTTATTTTTATATTAAAAATAATTGGGTTTCCTTTTTACTGCGTCAGTTGAACCCAAGGGAAAAAATTGTAAGAACTTAAGCAAGGAATGTAAATTACAAGTGATGGTGTTATGTGGAGGGTGTGTACCTATGTTAGTTAATAAAAAAAAAAAGAAGTGCCTACTTAGACAAGATAAATTGGTGACGATATAAAAGATATAAGTACCTATATTTAATTTTAATTTTACTTTTGTTTTCTTTTTTTGTTGTAAGGGTCTACACCTGTCTACTGATGAAGAAGTTAAAATTAATGAATTCTCAGTTTAAATTATAATAATGTTTCTCAAAACATGTTACAATAAAAAAATTTCAACACGAACGATAAGATATTGTAAATTCAAAATAATTAAAATACCGAAAATTCAAATACAAATCAGCAGAAAAGAGATGTTTGATCTTAAATACAGGGTTTTCCAATGAGAGGTGTTATTTTGATATTTAAAGAAAAATGCAATTTTTTTGAGATAAAAGATCGGATGTTTATATCAGTATAAAGAGGAAAGTATGCCATTAATAATGGAAAACAACATCCACCAAATAGCCGCCATGGCGCGCCATCACCAAATCACAAAGTGGCTGCTGTATGCCTACAATAGCTTCATGAATTCCATCTTTGAGGTCTTGAATTGGCTCTGTTCTGTTGGCATTGAACAGAGTCACGTGGCTCCAAAAGAAAAAGTCGCAAGGTGCTAAGTCACAAGATCTCGGTGGCCAATTGGGATCACCTCTTTCAGAGATAGCACGGTCCGGAAACTTTTCCCGTTAAAAACCAATTGCTTCGTTGCTTGCGTGGCACGTAGCGTCGTTTTGTTGAAAGTAAACGTTGTCCAGATCAATACCATTCAATTCCGGCCATAAAAAAATAATAATCATCGCTCGATAGCGAATCCATTCAACGTACGAGTATCACCCCTCCGGACCATAACAAACCGTCACTCGTTGAGGATGGAGAGACTTTTCAACAATAAATCTTTTGTTTTCTGCGCACCAGATGCGACAATTTTGCTTATTGACGTAGCCACCGAGGTGGAAATGGGCCTCATAAATCAAGATGATTTTTCGATGATAACTCGGATCATTTTCATGCAACTGAACTTTATAAGTCTTAAGACCTACATAAGTATTTATGCAAAATATGGTGTAAGTGCAGAGACGTTTGTGGAATGCCTAATTCCAAAGAACGAGGAGGAATGGACAAACCTTGGTTTTCTTCAACACTTTGGACCACAGCAACAATACTCTCAGTTGTTCTCGAGCGACGTGCACGGGTTTTATTCTTCACATTGCAGGGTGCTTCACGACGACCAAAAAATGTTTTAGTTTTACGAACCGTTTCTCCCAAATTTTCAGTATTTTTATAGTTAATTTTAATAATTTGAATGAGTTGTTGAAGCGTGTATTGTTTCATTTTTATTAATGGCGGAGTTTCTACTTGTCAAATGTGAACAAATTACAGCTTCAAAAGTGACAACTACCGAAATGGCGGGCTATTCAAAATTACACCTCTTATTCGAAAATCCTTTAGAACAACTGAAAGTAAAGGGTGTCCCAACAAGAACGCAAGATTTAAATTTGGCGCCATTCGAAGTGTCCTTGTTTGACATTTGAACAATTATTATTGTTTGTTAGTAGAAGGTATATCGTTAATAAAACTGGAGCGCTACACGAATGAACAACGCATTCTCATTGTGAAATTGTTGGTGGTGTTATTTCGCGTTTTGGAGACCAGAATTGGCCACCTAGATCGTGCGATTTAACACCATTGGACTTTTTTCTTTGGGGTTTTTTGAAGTCGATAGTTTATGCGAATAAGCCGACGACGACGACTCAAGTCTTAAAAGAGGAAATTGGACGCTGCATTAATGAAATACCGCAGCATTTATGCAAAACGGTCATTGAAAATTTCATTAAAAGATCGCGTATGTGCCAGCAAAGCCGCGGCGGCCATCTGCCCGATGTGTTGTTCCATACATAACCTCATCCTGTCTACATTACGATATAATAAAGAATTTGAGATTTTTTTTTAAATATCTGCTTTTTATTTAAAATTTAAATCTTGCGTTCTTGTTGGGACACCCTTTATATAAAATTGCCTATGAATTGTATTTACATTTTTTTTTCTGTCAAACTGTTCACTTCTAAATGCGAATTGAATATTTCTTCCAGTAAATTTATTTCTAGTAAGACCTAATGCAACGGGAAAGTTGTTGTTATTATTAATTATTAAAAAATTATTCGCAGGCAACTTATTATTCTTTCAGTCGTACTTGGGGATTATTTACGAAAAATTGGTACTTTAAGATATAACACAAAAATTGACAAAAAAAAAACATTTTCTTAAAACATTTTTTTTTCATGTTGAGCCCAAAAATTGTATTGGGAAAAGTCTGATTTGGATCCAACAGCCTTTGGTACTTAGCTGTTTTTGGGCATTAGGTCCATCCACACAATTTTTTATGGAAATAAAAATAACGCTGCGTCCAGTTACCATCAGCCCTTTCTTCATAAAAATAAGTCCTTAATTAACTAACTAGGTCAATATAATTTTTTTAGCAAATAAATCAAATGCATTTCTTTTCTATCTACATACCTTATAATACCTATCATCAGCATAATAAAACCAAAGATAGGTAATCCTACAATATTAAATACCCAAGATTCTTTTGGTCAAATGGATTGATATAACCTCCCAAATCTTTTGACCGCATTAAAATCATCCTTCTAGAACCAAAAGGTATTTATATTTCCTTTATATGTTTGCCATTTGCTCCAAAGATAAGCTAAATATAAACAAAAATAAAAGTCACACACTGGTGCGGTGATTCGGTTGGTGTGGTTTGCGAAGGCGATAGCTGTGTAGTTTGGCAAACTAGATAATAATCATTTTTGTCCATAATTCCGTGTTTAATGGCCTCTTTACCCAAAAACGGAAGATACATCCTCTCCAACCCAAACTCTCTAACACTCCCATCCACCCTTAGTTTTATTATGAAAGGTAGTTCTATTATCATTATTATTAATCCACCCTAGCACTTCAATGACAAAACACACATCTGCACAAATGGCCTAGAAAAACAGGCGATAACACCCTCATCTGCCCAAATGGATTTATCTCATCAGCAGCATCATCATCTCGTTTGTCCTGGAAGAAAAACGCAGAACAAAGAGCTATAAAATATCGAAAATCCCGTACTGCAGCACCTTCTTGACTTTGAGCAACCCCTCTCTGTCATTAATTTTGGATTTAGCGTTTTGGTTTATTAGGCAGAGGTGGTGGTGTTGAAAGTGGAAAAGTCATGCATCTCAAATTCCTGTTTATCCCGAATAGAAAAATACAAAAATAATTATCAATTTCGGAATTTCGATATTTTGCACGTTTCCTTAGCGTAAGTCCTTGCATTAATGGAATGAAGGACACGCAGTTGTCGACGCGGATTGGATTGATGTCGCATGACATAAGATGAAAAAGGAGAGGAGGATTGGAAGAATGATGATGAAAGTGATGCGTAATCCAATTTCTTTTTTCTTCTGTGATTTCAACAGTAGCTTAACTTAAAACGATACGATGTGATAATGGCGGCCTGAAGGCTGTAATTAAATGCGACGAAAATTAAAACAACCAGCAAAACACTGCCACCGCCGCGCCGCGCCGCTGCTGTCGCATACTTAATGCACGTTTTGTTTGGACTTGAAAAAGAGAGAAGTTCGTTTTCATCATTAAGGGAATATAATATAATACATTTCCCAATTCTGACATTTCAATGTCGCCTGCCTGTCAGAGTTGTGCCGTAAGTGGACAGCATATTTGTGATATGACATTTAATTATATAGCCCAAGGGAACGAGAAAACTGTTATCTATGGGTAGGTAATGAAAATGTTGTATTGAAAGTGATATATATATGTTTGAGTTAATTTAGAAAAGCTTTAAAACATACCGTCATTCGGTCACAAAGTGTAAATATTACAATCAGGATTTGATGCAATTTGTTTTGAAAAAAAAAATAACTTTAATTAGAATTAAAAAACGGGTATATTAAGGGAACAACCAGGATTTTGTTCAGTTTTGAACGTAACCAAAAAATGAACTTTTTGGTAACCTACCACGAGACGATATTTGTCAATATTTCGTTTCGACTGATATCGAAAATTTTAATTTTGGAAAAAAATAAGTCTCCACTGGGTACCGAATCTGCCTCTTTTCACTTCTATTTTCTTGTAAAACGGCATTGAACATCACATTTTGCGCTACTATATTCTAAGAAAGACATAATGCTGAAACTTTAGGACCGGAACTAATGTAGAGTGTTTTTCCGAAGCCAAACAAATTATGGTTGTAGAACTTCTTGCGTTCCCTCACTCCCTCACTACAGCTCTTCCAAGAGTTTATACAAGTTACTGAAGTAGGTAATCGGCTTGTAGTTGGAAAAAATGTTTCATCGTCTTTTTTGGAAACGCTAAAATCATTGCAGTGTTCTGGGGGGAATATAGATGTTGTTAAAGTTATATGTTGAGGATGATAATTAAGTAGATCATAACCAATATATGATGGAGTAACATACCCCACTTGGTCTAGTTGACTTCTTTGGTCTAGTTGACTTCTTTGGTCTAGTTGACTTCTTTGGTTTCATCATCATCATCGGCTCGACAACCGTGGTCTGGTCCTAGCCTCCTTCAACAAGTCTCTTCACCTATTCCGGTCTCGAGCCGACGCCATCCAGTTGCGCACCCCAAGGTTTTGAGCGTCCTGATCTACGCCATCTCTCCAGCGCAAGCATGGTCTACCACGCTGCCGTTTACAATAGAAAGTACCACAAAGGACTTTCCGAGCCAGTTCCTCTCCGCTCATGCGAGCTAGAGGTGCCCTGCCCACCGGAGTCTACCGAGCTTAATTGTTGTCACTATGTCTGCCTCAAGGTAGATTGCGTACAATTAATGATTGTATCATCTCCGGAGTAGTCCTTTCCTCATATGGGGCCAACAATTCTTCTTCTTTAGTTTACAGTTGGTAATTATAAGATAACATCGATCCTTTGGGGTGCTCAGGTTCAGGCTTTCAACTGGGGCACTTGCGAGCTTGGTGGCACGGAACGTAGTTCTATTTACATAAGTTCGTTTACATTTACATAATTCTTGAACTTCTTCAAGGAAAGCTGATGTACAAGTGATGAAGATTTCTTCAGAATTTCCGCCAAATTCTTTAACTCGTTTGCCGGTTCTGCTTCTCCATTGTTGGTGACAACCGCTTCTGGCAATGATGTTTATCTTCCCATCAAGTCTCTTTATATTCTTGAAGGCATCGAGGTTTGATTTTATTGACTATAACTCTTTTCGAATCACTTTTATTTGAGGAATTGAATGGAATGCAGCATTATGTTGGTACATTTAAGTATGCTACATATTGTCTGGTAGGCATGTGTTCAATTCACGTTCGTGGATACTTGCTAGATGTCGTTGTCTATTTTGAGACAAATAATAATGGTACGTAACTACCATACCATTTTTTTTGCTTGTTATTAGTTTTCTAAAAATCGGCTCAACAACTTTGTATGGAAAAAAAATGTTCGTTTCCCAAAAATGATTAATTCAATACTAAAGTATTGAAGGAAATATTTTTTTGGAATTTTGAATAGCTTGAAAATGATTGATCAACTTCAATGATTATTGGCTTTTAACGGGTTAGAGAAAGCAATCCGTGACTCTAGCACGGCAACAAGAGGGACAACCGTCAACAGGTCCAGCCAAATATTGCCTTACGCAGACGACATTGAAATCATCGTATATGATTCATTCATCCAGATAGAGCAGACGCCACAAAATCTGGTGCTGCACATTAGTGAAGAAAAAAAAATTACATGGTGGCGTCGAATGCCAGAGTAACAATTGGTCAAACAATCAAGTAATTTAATTAATTTAATTTTAATTTAGCTCATGAAACGCATTATGTGCCACGTTTGGTACGTGAGGCTATTGAAATTAAACGCCATCTAAATTTCAATCGCGACGACAGTTTTAAACTCTCACGAGCGTGGGATCCCATCATCAACATCACACGGGCATCCCCGATTAATATCAAAACACCCTGCGATGTAGTGAGTATCGTTTGCTCCCAACAACCTTCACCTCAACAACACGAAGAGATAGAACGGTCTACGCAACGCTACAACCTGCGTAGCCAATCTAATAATAATTAACATTTCAACAGCAGTTTCCCGGTGACCACGCTCAATGCAATTTGATGCGAAACGTTCGGGGTGAGTTCCTAATTGCACTCTATATTTTTAAATAACGCGATCAATCCGAAAATACCTATTTATTTATTAATTATGTCAAACAATCGCGAAAACCTTAAAAATTATATAATTTAATTTGGCTTAATTCAAGCATAATTCTTATACATATATAAAAATATAAACAACAATCTTAAAACTATGAATCTAAATTAACTTAATGATAGTAAAAAAAAAAATAACAATACATAACAATAATTAAGTCGGGAATGTAGGAGAGGAGAAAAAGATAGTTATTGGAGAGCATTCTTAAGGGCGGTTTTTGAAAGGGTAAGATCAAATATACAAGAATTATTCGCTTTTCTCAGCATTCTTGTGAGTGGTTCATTTTGGCCGTACTCGGTTCGGTGAAAGGGTATATGAAACAGTGGTATTGACCTAAGACAGCGATGATTTACGTTGCACTTGACTTTGTTAAGTAAGTCAGCACAGTCAATACCTCCAGTTACTAACTGATGAAGAAAGAGTAGGTCAGCATTATCACGACGTTTGCTGAGGGTTTGCAAATTGATAAGTAAAAGACGGTTCTCGTAGGGAGGCAGAATGAATGGGTCATCCCATCCAAGGCCCCTCAGAGCAAATCTAACAAATCTGCGTTGAACGGATTCAATTCTCTGAACGTGGATATGATGATAGGGTGACCAGACCTGGGACGCGTACTCTAGCAGAGGCCTAACAAAGGTTATATATAGGGATTTTGTGACGTAGGGATCTGAGAATTCCTTGGACCAGCGTTTAATGAATCCTATAAGGTTGAATTAGCTCTATTAATAATAGATTCATAATGAACTCGGAAATTCAGCTGATTATCACAAAGAACCCCCAAGTCGCGAATGGAAGTAACGACAGAAATTTGTTCATTATTTATGTAGTAACAACGGTGAGGAAGAGGAGGGCGTTTGCGGGAGTAAGTAATAGATTGACATTTGGTAATATTTAGCTCAAGGAAATTATGACGACACCAGGTATAGAAGTTATTTAAGTCTTCTTGTAGTAATTGAGAATCTTCCGTATTTTTAATCCGTTTAGAGATACGCATGTCGTCTGCATAAATCTCCAGGTCAGATCCTACTAAAGTAAGCTCGACGTCGTTAATACTTAGCAAGAAAAGCAGAGGGCCGAGGTGACTCCCTTGCGGGATGCCAGATTTTGAGTATATAGGGTTGGAGGTATTAGCCCTGAACAAAACTGTATATATCCTATCATCCAAATAAGATTTGACCCAAGATATAAACAGAGGTGGGAATCCATACGATTTTAGTTTAAAGATTATTATATTGTGGGAAATTTTATCAAATGCTTTGCTAAAATCGGTTGCAATTGCAAAGTATCGGATCACGGATTTGAAGTGGTGCAATCCTTTAAATACCTTGGGTCAACAGTAGCAGCCGATAGTAATTTAGAAGAAGAAATACGCGGACGGCTTCTCAAACCAACAGAACCTACTATAGTCTGTCAAAAATCAAATGGTCCTGCCAGTACTCACGTATGGATCCGAGACTTGGGTGCTTAGCAAAAGACACTCCGATCGCTTAGCCGCCTTCGAGAGAAAAGTCTTAAGGAGAAATGTTGGACCCATATGTGAGGAAGGACGATTCCGGAAACGGTACAATCATGAATTGTATGCAATCTATCTTGAAGCAGACATAGTGACAAAAATTAAGCTCGGTAGACTCCGGTGGGCAGGGCACCTAGCTCGCATTTGTGGTACATTCTGTGGTAGACGGCAGCATGGTAGACCATGCTTGCGCTGGAGAGATGGCGTAGACCAGGACGCCTAAAGCCTTGGGGTGCGCAACTGGATGACGTCGGCTCGAAACCGGGATAGGTGGAGAGACTTGTTGAAGGAGGCCAAGACCGGACCCCGGTTGTCGAGCCGATGATGATGATTAAAGTAGTTTTTACGCCCATTAATTTTAGATTCAAAATTATCAATACTCCACTTCCATTAAAAAAAACATACATATTTAAATTAAATGCATCAATGACCAAACTGTTAGCTATAGGACCTAAGTTTAAATCCTGCACTAATCTGGCATAATTTCATTTTAAACCAACAAGATCTTGATAATTTTGCCCTGTAAAATGTTTTTCAGAGCAACCAAATTCACTCCATAAAAGTCAAATAGGACATAGGAGTTGAAACAGCTTTTATGATTGCCAGTGAGTGTTAATGTAGAGCTTCTTTGGGTGAATAACTATAGAAGTAAAATTGTTAGTTGGCTGACGTAGAGAAATTTTTATGATAACGCAAAAAGTTGTTTTTCTTTCTCTGACAGCTTAACTGATGATTAAAAGATTAGCTTTAAATATTTTTTATTGGCAATTGGTTAAATAAGTTTCCTATACAATTTTTTTCTACAGCTCAAACATTTATTTGCATTTGTTTATAATTATATTTTTGTAAATAAAATATTTAAGAAACAAATGGCACTCTAATTAACAATTATAGTCACACTAGTGAACACATCGCTAACAGTTATATTCAATCCTTTGTGTTTTGCAGAACTGTGACGAGTTTATAATGTGTATAGCACACACTAACAAGCATCCATTTTATTGCCATATAAGATGCAATAACTCAAAGCTTTTGTGTTAACATGGCTAACCGTTGAAATGATGTAACTGTTTTTCTTTTTTTCCAAACATATACAAAATACGGATGTTCAACTATACTACTTTATTTAAAGAAAGAATAATTGAAGGATGCGTTTGTTGAAAGGATACTAAAAGAACTCCTTGCTTTTGGTGGAAGTAAAGAGGTTGAAGCTGGAGCTCTTTTTCCTTTCCTTTTCGTATTTTCTTTACTTTCCAAACTGCGGTGCATTGAAGCAGAAAACAGCACATTTCCGTTTAATATCGTTGCACACAGATTTAGGTATATACCTGGCTACACTTCTACTACAACTTGGTACAATTCGCTTTGGAGATCTTTTTTTTTGTGTTTTGCAATTGCATAGAAATTCCTACCAACTATTCACCTTGTTTTCATTGTGCAGATACGTACTTTTTTTTAAATGTTATTTTCTGGAATTAGTTCAATCATTGTCATTTTGTATGAAAAGGAATTCTGATAAGAAAAAATCTTCAATTCTCCAGAAGTAGGAAGCTTCAATTATTATAGGTTTTTGGAATAATGAGAACATTTCGTAGTTGGACATCTTATTAAAAAAATAATAAAATAAGTTTGTTGTAAAGGACAAAACCAATTTTTTGACAGCATAAGCATAACAAAAGAAATTTATCAAACAAAATCTCAAGCAAAAAAAAATACCATTTTCGCTTTTTTCTACAAGCACATGGTCATTTTTAGGACTTCTGTTTAAAGTTGATTTGGTTGAATAAAGAATAGGTTGGGTATTCTATGGTCTCATATTAAAAAATTTTACTTAATTTGTATTTTTATTTTTTTAACAATTAACAATTTCTGACTAAACTTTTTTTCAATCATTTTTTTTTTGCAGAAGAAGAAGAAGAAATTTTTTTTCTACCGTTTTTTCACAACTTATTTTTACAAAATATTATTCTCGGAACTAAGAAAAATTTCCCTAAAAAAATTTTTTTTGACAGAACTTTTTTTGAAAAATTTGTATTTAAACATTTTTTCTTGACGAACTTTTTTTTCATTGACAAATTGTTTTTTCATATTTTAAATTTTTGACTGTTTAATTCTTGAAATTCAAAAAATTTTACTGCTCCCTAACAATTTGATTTTTGAAACACCCTTTTTGCTATGATTTTTTGATTGCGAAAAAAAATTTATTGAAAAAAAATTGTCAAAAAAATTGGTTAAAAAAAATTCTGTGAAAATAAAAGTTTTGTGGAAAACAGTTTTTTGTTCCCAAAACAAAAAAAAATTAAAAAATGGTCAGAAAATAAATTTTGCAAAAAAAGTGCATTTAAAAAAAATGTTCGTTCTTAAATTAAAAAAAAAATAGTGAAAAATATGCCGCAATACAATTTTTCAAAAAAAAATTGTTAATAGAAAATTTTTCTTTAGAAGCCTGAAAAACATAAAAAGAAAAGAAAGATTTCTCAGTAAAACTCCCAGCTACTTTGACGTTGCCTTTTCGCACCTGAAGGCGATGGGTTAGGATAAGTAGCTATGTACTTCAAAAATGCAAAATACAGTTTCACAGAGGTTATGTTCATAAAAGTTTTTGTTCCTTTTTCTTGGCCAAATCATTTTACCCAATGGCAATTCGTCGCTTTAATGCAGAACTAGTCTAGTCACAATTTTATAATTTGTCTGTGAAGCTGTTTCAAAACCGCAAAATAAAAATATAACACCTACGACATAACTGTAATTTTGTACGATTAAAATACTGAAGGAACAAAAGCGCGGCGTATCGAAATTTTGGACTTAGACTAGTTCTGCATTAAAGCGACGAATTATAGATCAAAACCCTCAGAGGTTTTCGAAAAAAAAACAATTTTTATTCATTTGATGCTTATGTCAGTTATGCCGTTACTTTTGGAACTTCTCCTTCCATCTGCTATAGAAATAAATATACCTCAGAGTTAATTAATTCTGAGATCATTTGTAATAACCGATTGCAGAATGTCAATGATTGAACTTTGAAGCAACATCATAGCCATCTAAAACAATGATTATTATTTTTATAACCCTATGGACTTTGGTAATGAATATGTAAGTGATATGGGTCATGATACAATACTCAGATTACATCATCTTATATTTGGTACATACTTTATGGAGAAATGTCTCATTTCCACAAACATGTCACCGGATTTTCTTCTCAATAATATTTTTCTTTGGGAATTATAGCACATCCAATAACCCCATAGGCTAGTTATGTTTCTTATGTTTGGATGCTAACATGGAAAAAATTGAAACCATTTAAATAAGTTAATTGCTTTAATATTTTTTTTTCAATGAAGGCAAAAAACTTTAATTAAGTTTAGTAAGAGTTAATCCATGAATAAACTGATTTTTTGGCATCAGGAAGCAGTATTTGGAATTTTTGTCCATAGAGGAATCGTATAATTACCTAAACTATAGATTAGAATAGTAGTGATGGACTGAACTGTTATTTTTGAATAACTGTTATAACACTTAAAATTATTTTGTTATTCTTAGTCTCTACTCGGTAACTGTTATTTTGAGTAAAAGCTTCTGGGCGAAATAATTCTAAGAAGCAAAGAATAATTTATGTTTTTATTGCCCCAGTTAAAAGAGAATACAGGGTGATCCCGTTCAAGATATAAATACATACATATATATGATTGATTGTTTATTTGATGCAAAAAAGCCCATAGAAAAAAAAATAAAAGACATTAGGTCTCCCAGGGCTGCCATTTGGAGTAAAATTAAGTATTTACATATGTCAAAATACATAATTTATTCTCCATCTGTCAAGACATAAACTGTCAAATTCTATTGAAAGATAGCCGAAATTTGTATGGACTAAAAACTTCTTATAAAATTTGTATTCTCCAATGCCCCGGAAAATGTTGACTTTATTGCATTTAAGTGATATTTGAAGAGAAATATTTCAACATTTAGTTTGTTCCCCAGCTATCAACACATTAACTGTCAAATTTGATTGAAAAATGGCTACGATGTTAATGGATAGAAAAAACCTATGAGTAATTTTTAAAGTTCATTCGTTACCAGTTATCGAAATAACCTATAGTTATTACTCTTACGAGATTGTCATTGTTCAAATACCTTTTCACTTAAGCGTTATTCGTTATCCAAATAACTGGTTAATCTAAGCGTTATTCGTTATTTAAACACTAAATATCTCATACCAGTTATTTGAATAATGAAAACAATTACATATTTCTAAAAAATTAGTCCTATTGATTATTTTAACAACAGATTAAGGCAACTGTAAACAAATAACTTCGAAGCCTTAAGATTTATTTCTCAAAACATTAATAAATTGAAAGAAAAAAATTGACAGTTGATGTCTTGACAGAAGGAGAAAATATTATATTTTATACACCGTTGAAAATAACAATAACTGGAAACTTTCCTTTTTTGGATCAAATAAAAATATCTGGAAAATTTCTAAAAAAAAAAACTGACTTAAAAAACATAATGGCCCTTCTTTAATAGATTTGACAGTTTATGTGTTGACAGATGGAGTACAAACTATATTTGACATATAATGATTGTTTCTTTTCATATGTCATCCTATTGTTCTAAAATCACTTAATCAATTAAAGTTCACGTCTTTTCAAAAATATCATCCTATTTCATAAAAAACACCTTTTCTGGAGCAGTGAAAAAATGTCTGACGTCTGCTATCCATAACTGGTAACTTTGTTATCAAATAACCGATTATATCAGCCACCAACGAGTAACCGGTTACTGGTAGCAGTTATCAATAAAGCGACCATCTCTACAGGATAATAGCTTAGCAAAACAAAACAAAAATTATTTGTGAATTGCATAACTTTTTCCGCAGATTTTGGCTCTCTAAATATTAAGTCCTGCCTTCTATATTTATGAAGGCTGTACTCCAAAAACTTTTCCCCTTATTTTATGTTAAAAAACAAAAATTACCTCTCAAATTATCTCAGTTGCAGTTTTTCTAATCTATTTTCGAAACAAAGAAAATATTATTTTCCTCCTTGATCCTAAATCATTTGCATTTTCAACCACATTCAGTTTCCATTCACAGCACAAACATGCACTCGGTTGTAAAAGTGTAAGAGTAGTTATGTCCTTGCAAAAAAAAAAAAAAAAAAAAACTATGGTCACCAGCAGCAACAATAACAACAACTGAGTTGTCCAAATCCATTTGCCTGGTTGCCACCATCAGAGCCAGATGCAAAACAAAAACTCTCCTTTGTGTCATGAAAATCCGACACTGATTTAACAAAAAAAACTATAAACTTTTCATCAAATTACCCGCATATTGCCGTAAATTATAGCAACAAAAAATCAAGTCCATAAAAGGAAAAGGAATAGATGATGGTGCGGTTGGAAGAGATATCCGACGACTCACAATACACGAAACAATCACAACTTACAAAACCCCAAAGAGGAACTCCTGAGGAAATCATTTCCGTCAGTTGCATTGGATGGGTGGTGTTGTGGACCATCGAAAGTTTTGCAGAGTAGAGGTAGAGGATGGAAGGAATCTCGAGGTAGAGATGGGTTTCTCTGCTTTTTGCATATTGGATGACAATCTCCGAAAGCATTGTTTTGTCGACTTTCAGTCTCCGTTCAATTACCACATTTGCTTGTTCCCTGACATAACTGTGGATTTTGCAGAAGCACCACCAGCAAGACAGGATATTTATTCGTGCAGTAAATGTGGAAGCTCCCTTCGGATTGCAGTCGTCTCAAATCAACGACCGCACACCGTTGAGTTCTGGACACCTCTGCTTTCACCCCAACCACCGGATTTGCCTATAGCCAGAGCCATGCATCGCCCAGCACATTGACCTACCGCCACTGACAGGCTGTTTCCTTCGCATTGGCGTCCTGTATCCCGATTCTATGCCATCCATTCGTAACGAACTCCAACTGTGAGTCGTGCCACAACATTTTGGGTATCCTGGCGGCATCCTGTTCTACCACCAGAACTGTTTGAGTATTCATTTACACATCAAATGGAGATGAGGTTATGCCCTTATTTGTTTTCCCCATCAACTGTAGGGTATTGTACAGTTAACCAGTGCAATTGCAGCAACTCGAAAACAAAATGTAAGACATAAATTTCGTTCGGAAATTGGGATGTTGTGGAATAAATGGGATAAAGTATCTACTCAGGAACATTTCGAGGAGTTTTTTATGAAACTATATCGTGTATAAGAATGAAATTCATAACGCTTCCATCGCATCCCCTTCCACCGAGCTGCCAGTATATTGGCTAAAGTTTTACTGAGGGAATTGATTTGAACTTTAAAGAAATATTTATAAACAATGCAATGAAACTGGGAAATCATTTTACAATTTGCATATAACTTAAGAAATAGGCCGTTAAAATTTCTAGTGAACATTTATCTTTATTCTGCTAACTTAATTCCTTAAGACCCTTGTGGGGTAAAGGGCCTACATTACTCCTACGAACAACAGTGTACGGTTCCCAAAATATTGTTTCAGCTCTACACTACGACCTTGTACGGTACAATCAATGATGGTCGCCTGGATATTGGTTTCTCCATTGTTGTACCGGTCTCTTCGAATTTTTTGACTCGTTTTCATATAAGACGAATGCTTGGCGTGTCCTTTAAGTGGAGAAATTTTTGAACACTGCAGAATCTTCTACGCGGTACAATGACCGAATCAACGTTTTTGTAAGACTCTGGCATGCACATCGCACAGTCTGCTCCCGTGAAACTCTCCATAGCGATCCAAGATCCAAGTTACCGATTTTTTTTTTTTAATTTAGGGCTCACTAAAGGGGATTTTAAGTACCCTTTATATGTCAGAGACGCAGTGCGAGCTTTAGGTAAGTAGGAGGGGATTTGAAATGAGATGTCGGTGAACATTAGTCTTGAATTTCAGTACATCACAATGAGAGGGAAGGACAGAGCGTGGAAGGGTATTCCACATTCACGTAGTATGGCTAAAGAACGAATCTCTATATTTGACAGTACGACCGAAATTGAGATCAAGAGTAAACTGATGAGCATTCCTGGGAAGCGCGAGTATTACGGTTGAATCGTTTAAGGAGAGGAATGCAACTGGCTAACGTACCGTAAAAGTAACGATAAAAGAGTGAAAGACAGGAAACGTTAAGCCGGTGTTCGAGTGACGTAAAAATATCGATGATGTTCCTGTCTACGACCATTTTGAAGGCTCGTCTTTGTATACTGTCCAAGAGTCTTAAGTAAGTTGCTAGAGCACCAGCCCAGAGATGGGATTTATACTCAAGATTTGGACGTATATAACTCTTATAGATGTAAGCCAGCTGATTAGTTTCCCCGATGCAAGTGCCACTCATAGATAATTGCAGAGGGGGTAAGTCCCACTAAAACGACAGAACACAGCATTGAGTTTTCGAAGCAATAAATTCTACGCGATTTCGTAATCCCCATTGTACAATGCTGTCATTGTCAGAATTTAATGTACTTATCATGTCCGAAGAGCAGCGATGTCAATCTGGAAACGAATATGAAAAGCTAAGGGTACTATCGTCCGCGAAACAATTTAATGGATTAGTACTTTAGTAGTTACAAACAGTAGATCATTAATGAAACTGAGAAAGAGGGTCGGACACGGAACCCTGTGGCACACCAGCATCGATTGACATAACCTTCAGCTAAACAAAAATAAACTTTCTTTTGAGACACCTTGTGTAATATTGTTTGAATAATAAATGCGTCAAGGCGACTACTTATTCAAATGTTCACAAATAGATGGCCACAACCCATAACTCTTTCAAATAGGTACTAAGGGTTTAACATAAATTTCCTAAAAATTACTTTTTTGTTACTGAAATACAAACATCGACTAAGGCCCGAATTCTTCACTCTCAATTAAATTAAATCTCACCACAAAAATGGGAAATTTAATAGAATTGTAGGAAATTTCATAAATTTTCTGTTTCAAATAGCGAGATTAAATTTGATCCAAATGAAGAAATTAGTTTAAATACACAAATATCAACAATTTTTCTTATAGCCTTGCATTATTTACATTATAGATAGATTTAATTATTTCAGAATTTTAATAACATTTTTTTTGTAACTTACAAATATCATATTAATTTTAATTTGCCCAACCTGAAAAAATCCTGTGCCTACCAGTTTTAATCCTAAATATAATTCAGGGTCTGTCCATCAGTTTAATCATGAACCCAATTTTGTTTTCTGTTAGGTTAAAGTTATAACATGATTATTCCACCAACCTATATTGTTTTCTCTTATTTAATAGCTCTCACTTTAATGGCACTTCTGTAAACAAGCGATAATTATGAAATAAAAACAAAAAGATAATAACAACGCAAAAAAACAGATATCTGCATACATATTCTATTTAATTTAAATAAGCTTAAAAACCCAAGAAAAATAAGATCCTTAATTTCATAATATCCAAAATATTACAATATTTTCCATTAACACAATTTTAAATCAACAAACAAATTTCTATATGACGCAATAAAAAAAGAGTCTTCATGGGCTTATGGATGGCTTCTATGAATACATTTTTGCAAATTAGAAAACTTTTCAAAAATATTTTCTACGCTTAAAAGTATACTCAGGTACGACTAGGTACACAACATAACTACTGTTTGTTTATTCAACTGGACTGGAATGTAAACAAGAGTGTCATCTACCTTGTTAAACTTGTTGAGCAAATAACCCCAACTAACGACGACCGACCGTCGTCGACGCGACGACGACGAGGCGAGGCAAGGCAAGGCGAATTAACGTCCACGTTCACCGAATAATAATGTCAAAAATCTTCCACACAGTAAATGACAACATTACTTGGAGGATAACCATCCAAATTGTGGTGAAACCCACTAACAATATATATAGATTGTGAATACTGTCGGAAGGATTCACCAAGAGTGACACACTCGCATAAATGAAAACATTGTCCTTTGCTCGAGACTTAAATATTCAGAGGACGCCATCTACATGTTGCGCTCCATAACTTAATTAATTCTGATTTGTATAATGGTCGCATTCGCAAAATATATTTTGAAGGACTGGTCATGCGATGTAGAATGTAGAATTTAATGCAATTGTTAAAACTTTGGCTGCAAAAAGGGTAAACAAAAAAATAAACTGGAGACCATGATGATTATTAGGTCAGGAATAAATAATGTGGAAAGCAAAACTAGGTTTGACAATAGTGCACTTTTGGGAGTTCTAGACTGGTCTCATTTATGGTAATGTAATAGTACTTATCGTTTAAAAAGCTCTGGAGTGGATGGTATAGAACAGTATAGAGCTCACTAAAAGATGTAAATTCCAAGAAATATCTCTTAAAATAAAAAAAGGCTCAAAAATTAATATTGAAAATTTCCATGGATAATTAGCTCTGATTGTCATCATCATCGGCTTGACAATCGGGGTCTGGTCCTGGCCTCTTGCAACAAGTCTCTCCAACTTATCCCGGTATCTTGAGCCGCCGCCATCCAGTTGCACAACCCAATACTTCGGGCGTCCTGGTCTACGCCATCTCTCCAGCTCAAGCATGGTCTACCACGCTGCCGTCTACCACAGAATGCACCACAAATGCGAGCTAGGTGCCCTGCCCACCGGAGTCTACCGAGCTTAATTTTTGGCACTATGTCTGCTTCAAGGTAGATTGCGTATAATTAATGATTGTACCGTCCCTGGAATCGTCCCTAATCACATAAGGGGCCAACAATTCTCCTTAAGATTTTTCTCTCAAATGCGGATAAGAGGTCGAAGTGTCTTTTGCTAAGCACCCAAGTCCCGGATCCATACGTAAGTACTGGGAGGTTCATGGTTCTGTACAGAAGCAGTTTTATAGTTCTGGTGAGATTTCTGGATTTGAAGAGCCTTCTGTGCTCGGCTCGGGTTAATAGTACCCAAGGTATTTAAATACTTGCACCACTTGAATTTCGTGCTCCGCTACCTTGATTATTTGACCAACTGTTCTTCTCGCATTCGACGCCATCCACCATGTACTTTTTTTTACTTTCACTGATTTGCTGCCGCCTCGCCTGCTCGCCTGCTCTGGATGAACTAATCGTGTACAGCTTGTTCGGTTCTTCCGATGATGTCGATGTCGTCTGTGTAAGCTAGTATCTGGCTGGACCTGTTGACGATGGTCCCTCTTGTTGCCATGGCAGAGTCACGGATTGCTTTCTCCAACGCCAGGTTGAAGAGGAGGCAGGCCAAACCATCCCCATTAAAGAGTCCATTAAAGATGTTGATTGGTCTGGATAGCAATCCGGCTATTTTTACTTGGCTTGTTACGTTGGTTGGTCTTGGTCAACCTACAAAGTCGTTTCAATTTATTTGGGATACCGAATTCTCTCATGGCCTTACCACAGATGGCCTCAAAGTCTATAAACAGATTTCCATCGCCTTCCTAAGGGTAAAGATCTGATCAGTTGTTGATTTGCCTGGAATGAAACCACACTGATATTGTCCAATGATGGTTTAGCGTATAGGGTTATCCGTTCTTGGGGGATAGAGGAGAGTGTCTTGTAGGCCGTACTCAACAACGTGATACCTCTATAATTGCTGCACGTTGTGACATCTCCCTTCTTATGTATGTGGCAAATTATACCTTTTCGCCAGTCTTCTGGCATTTTTTCCTGCTCCCATACGTGCACTAGAATATGATGAATTGCTTGACGTAAGGCTGGCCATGTTTCACGTTTCGGACGGATTGGTAGAACTTACGCCCCTGGTGCTGACCTCGCTCTTGGCTTCTTTTTAATTCACAGATCATGTTCTCTTCCCAAGCTGATTTTTTCTGTCTGTGAAGCCGTTTTTCGGTTGGTCTGAGCTCTTTATATTCATCTTCGCGCGTTCACTACCACGTTCTATGAGATTGTTGCATTGCTCGGTACGCAACATTCTTACGTTCAGTCGCTTACTTGCTCCATCATCAAAGCAATCTTTCCGATTTCTACGACTGCTTTCTAAGATGGAGTTGGCAGTACTAATGACAGTATTGTATAATTGTCGTCTGAATAAATATTTTATAAATTTAGAAAAATGACCAATTTCACGAAAATCAATCAAAAGCAGTTTTTTGCTGAAATGCTTATAAAATTTATCGGCCTGTTTGGGAATCGGGAGCGGGTCATAATCCTGTTTGTCAAAATACTGTATGACAAAATACTGTTTAGTCAAAATACTGTAAGTTCATAATCCTGTATGTCATTATACTGTAAACACAAAATCCTGTACGTCAAAATACTGTATGAGCAAAATACTGACTTGCAAAATCCTGTTTTGTAAAATCCTGTACGGCAAAATACTGTATTTTCATACTGTATTTTTTTTTAAGAAATTTCAGTTAAAAATACGCATAATACTATGTTTTGAATATCAATTGTGTTTCGTTTATTAACATTATTCAAATATAATTTATAACAGTTAGAAAGTAAATAATTCCTTAGAAAATTAACAAATAAAAAAATAATTCTACAAATACATAAGGGTATGTCATAATGCATATTTTAGCCAAAAATCACTTTTGAAGATTTAAACTTTAGGGGGTTTAGGACGCTTAGCTTAGCCACAAATCACGTTTAAATATAAAAATCGGTTTATATTATTATGACACATTTCTTATTTGCGCGGCTAAAATAATGTGCATTCAAATGTATGACAAGTAAGTTGGTATAATTCATTCATGAAATCAAATTATGTTTTCACAAAAAAAGAGAAGAAGAAAAATTGAAAAGAAAAAGTAAGAAAGAGTAAGCAAACAATTACTTATTGAGAGAACTCAAGAAATAATTTTAGAGGGAAAATGAAGTGAACGAAAAAGAAGTAAATAAGTGTAGAATTTTGTTTTCTCCCTTTTTCTCTTAGCTCCTAATTAGGTACCTACCTACATATATTTATCAACAATAAGCTTGCTTTTTTTTAAGTTTGATATTTTATTATCGATTATCAAAGTTCTGAAAAAAACTGTAAAAGAAATATCGTTTTGATAATGTAAAAAAGTGCGCGCGCACTTTTTTACATTATCAAAACGATATTTCTTTTACAGTCTTTTTTACAGTATTTTGACTTACAGTATTTTGAAATACAGTATTTTGACCAACCAGGATTTTGCAATACAGGATTTTGACATACAGTATTTTGCTCATACAGTATTTTGCACATACAGGATTTTGACATACAGTATTTTGGCATACAGGATTTTGAATACAGGATTTTGGCACATACAGGATTTCGACCCCAACCCTTGGGAATCCTCCCTCGATTAAGTATTCTATTTTTCAAACTCACCGTTAAATTTTCACCAGTGTACCTAAGTGAAATACAATATAAGGCATGCTTTGGGTTTTTGGATTCAACCATTTAAGATTGAAAGAAAACGATCTGAAATGAAGTCACACACAGGCAAAACTCGCTCTCAATAGCAAAAAAAAAAACATTTTAAGTATATTGCCTAGTTTGTTGGCCTTTAAGAACTACAATTGTTTGGTGCAACGGAAGGCTGTAATTAAAAATTTATCAAAGCAACAAATATATAAAAGTATGCAGCCTCCTAATTAGTCACGTTCTTTAGATCAAATTCAAGTTTCAAAGTTACAGAAACTTAAGGTATCAAATATCAAAACTTGGTATTCCTGATTGTTGGTATTCAATTTTGTTGTTTTAGATAAAATAATATGTTTTTTTTTGTTTTACGTTAGTTTAACCGTCGGCGTCTCGTTTAGATAAATTATTTTTTTTTTAGTTTTTGTTTGTGTAAGGAACTAGTGGACTTAATTGAACCAACTGGTCAGCTTACACAAATCCGTTTTTGAGCTTATTAAAAATATTTATTTTTTCTGCTTAAAAAAAAAAAACTAAAATTAAAATAAAAGTTTAATACAATTTTGGGAAAACAAAATTTTCTGGATAAAAATTCGAACTCAAATTTTTTTTCTCAACAACAAAAATGCCGAAAAAAAAATTCTCACAGAAAAATTTCACGAACCAACCAAGTGGACATTTTGTCGAAAAGCGAGAATAAAAATTGATCGAAAATTAAATTTTAAAAAAAATTTGTCAAAAACTAATTTTTGGCAAAAAAAACAATTTCCGGGACAAAAATTTTTTTTAACACCGAGTTTAAAAAATCGTTAAAAATAAAGTGTAAAAAAAAGTTTTGAAAAAAAAAAAATTGTTCGTCCTCAAAAAAAAAAAGCGGCTGGGTGCGACCCACACTGATAATTTCCGATTTGTGATCTTGAAAACTTTATATTTAGTTTTTTTCAAATAACTAAATTTTCTGCGAAACAAACTTTGGCTGTTAAATTCAAACAATTATTATTTTAAGATTGAAAAGCATTTTAATTATTTAGAGAGTTTTACAAAAACACATATATTATAGAGAATAAATACCTAATGGCAAAGTCAATATCATTGCTCGTTCTCAAGATATTCGAGTCGAAAACCCAATTTTACCAGTTTTTTTTTCAAAAATTGTCAATTAGATATTTGTCAAAATTTAACCTTTCATAAAAAAATTGTATTATGCATAAAATAAAATATTTTAGAAGGCACAATCGTTGTTCGTTCTCAGGATATTCGAGCTGAAATACAATTGTAACTACTTTTCTTTAGAATTTTTAACAGTTTTTGATTTTTTGTTAAAAAACTGCCCATTCAATATTTGTCAAAATTTTATCAGTTGCTAACAATTATGTTATATAGAAAATAAAACAAACAAGAAGTCAATATCGTTACCAGTTTTTGAGAAATTTGAGTCGAAAGACAATTTATACCAATTTTTGGTAAAGTTTTTTGTAGTTTTTAATTTTTTGTAAAAAAACTTTCCATTGAATTTTTTTGAAATTTTCACCAGTAGTTAAAAACAACATTTTTCGTAAAATAAAATTATTTTAAAGTTAATATAATTTTTCCATCTACGGATATTCGGGTTATACAAATTTTTTTTTAGTTTTTTTGATTTTAAAATATAACGGTATATTGATTTTTTTCCAAATTCATATTAAATTTGTATGACGTCATAATGTGTCGAATAAAAGTCAATTGCATTATTTGTTCGTGAGATATTTGAGCCCAACAAAAATGTTCACTTCTTTTTTAAACTGCTATAGTAAAAAAACAACTAATTGAATATTAATAAACGCCCTTTCAGCTTCTTTCGAAGTTATTATCTATAAAACAAAATTTATTTCAAGTCGATATCTCTACTCGTTCTTGAGATATCGACGACGAAAAATGGTACCAGAACGTACGGACGTACGGACGTACGGACGTACGGACGTACGAACGTACGAACGTACGTACACACGCACACACAGACATCTCTCTAAAAATGATTGATATAGGCTCTAGGGACCTTGAAATGCCGAGAAATGTCAAAAATTTCAATTTGACAAATCGGACCGATTACAATAACTCCCTATGGGAAGTTAAAAAAAAAACAATTTGGTCACAAAAAAAATATCTAAAAAAGATTTGTCAAAAAAAATGTGGGAACAACAAAGTAGGCCGGTCCATCTTTTTTTCAGTCTTGTGCGTAAGCTATATTAATATTATGAAATCTATCATAAATATTATATACAAATTAACCGCTTGGCCTTGGTTCTATTCTAATCGAATAAATTCGTTCAATCCAGTTGTAATTTTGTTTTAATTTTAATTAACAAAATTTATATGCATACATATGCATAGTTCAGTAAAATAAGGCGTCAAACATTTTTTTTTATGATATGATGATCTTTGTGCACTAAAACATTTCCAACTAAAAAGTTTCATATTAACAGATACTCCAAGCTTCGCATAATCAATTTTCATTAATTTATGCAATAATTAATTTATGCAAAGTTCAAAAAGTTATTCCAGCATCATCTGCTAACTCAAATTTCATATACACATGTAGCAGTCCGCTGTAAGGCTTTTATGCTGTTAAAACTGAATTTAGTTTGTTATTTTAGAATATTAAACTAAAATATAAAATGCATATGCTTTTATTTTATTGCAGTTCAACATATTTCTAACGTTCAACATAATACATATTCGAAAAGTTAAATTGGCTTAGTTAAATTTATGCGAGAAAGTGCTAACAGTTTTTTTTTTTTTACTTTAATAACTCGTTTGCAATAATTCAGGTCAAAAGGGTAAACAGTTCACGCCCTATCCGATGGCGATAAGTACGTAATAAAAATCTGTAAAATATAACTGAATTAATTCTCAAATCATATAATGTTAATCTCATTTTTATCACATTTATCGAATATTTTTATATTTTTTTTTTTTTAATTTATTACAGCCTCGGGGTGTGAATGAATAATATTTTTTTAACTTTTGACATTTCATCGTTTCGCCTAACAATTAGTTAACACGATATTCTTTTTACAATATTTCGCATGAATAAATCTAGAATTTGTGGTTTTCTCTTTGAATGAGATGATTCTTAAGAATTCAACTTTTGACACATGTCAATTTGGGTCAAGTGGTTTCCAATATAAGATCAGTTCAAGTTTGTTTTTGCTATAGTTTAGTGAAGTGCTGCCAATCAATTCAATCTCTCAAGATGATTGGGAGACGGTATTTTATTTTTACATTTTTCTGTGTCTTGATGGCCACCATCGAAGGCAGGAAACTTCTTCTTGGACCGATATCAGTTGGAGAAATTCGTAAGATGCTGAAGCAAGCCGAAGAAGCACAAATCGATAGACCCGATGGACGTGTTGTAGTTCATGGAATAACTGCAATAAAAAGCTTTGCTTTGGGTCTATTGAAAGGAGCTGCAGCAGGTGGAACAGTGGGATCAAGTAGTTCGAGTTCGGACTACATGAGTATGCCTGATTACAATTTTAATCCATCTTCAAGTCTGCTATGTTTTACATCTGGTGGTAATAGCTCAATGGGTTCTGGTAGTATGCCAGTGATGCAAGTTATGCAAGGCCGAGGTTTTTTTGATTCGCAAAAACAACAGCCTCAAAAAGTGAATGTTGTTTACCTGCAAGATTCAAATAATTCTCAACAACAGCAACAACAATCTGAAGTTGTTTATGTGCAACAAAAACCTCAACAACAACAGCAACAACAAGCTCAAGTTGTTTATGTACAAACAGTTACACAAAAACCACAACAACAACAGCAAGTAATTTACGCGCAAGAAGTACAAGCCCAAGAAGTACAAGTGCAACAACAACCACAACAACAACAAGCCGAAATTGTTTACGTACAAGCATCTACTACACCAAAACCACAACAACAACAAGCTCAAGTTGTTTACGTACAAAGTTCTCAGCAACAATCGCAGGATCAATCAAGCAACTATTTCTCGCAATTCATGCAACTTTTTAATAAACATTCATCTGAGCAACAACAACAACCAAATGTTGTTTACGTGCAGCAGCAGCAGCAATCTTCAACATCAGAGTCTCCAATATCATACACATCAGATGATTTGTCATCATCAGATGCTGATATGTCAACGCCATCAGATTATTCTACAAATACCCAAAAATGTATCCTCATTAAATATTGAAAATATGTAAAAAAAAAAAAAAAAAACAAAACTATATAACTAAGCATTTATTATTTTTGAATTTAATGGAGAATAGTGTAATACATGTGAACCAATAGGGTATGATTGTTTTTCCAGGTTGTTACCGGAATGTTCTATTTTTTAATATTCAAAAAACTGTTTTTGTCCATGCCACACTTTTTTGTAAGTTGTTCCAGATAATTCTACTTGTTCGGAAAATTGATTCAAATTTTTGGACAAAATTCAAAATTTTTTTTTTTCAAAATACTTTTTAACTTTTCAGTTTTAAAAAATAGTGTTCTAGTAAAAAAATGTATATTAAATTATTTTCTGCACCACCTTGAAAATTCTCTAAGATATGGCACTTACAACGTAGGACGAGCTACGGCCTCAGCCAACAAGCCTTCCAGCCAACTCTATCCCTAGCTAATCGCCTGCAGTTACGCACACCAAATTGGTTGAGGTCTTTTTCCACTTCTTGTGTGTGCTACCTGTAGGGGGTCTTCCTCTGCTGCTTACACTGTCAGAGTTGGATTCGAAGACTCGTGAGGCTGGTGAGTAATCCAGCCACTGTATTTTCAGCTTTTTGATTAGGTCTTAGTTGAATCTTCTTCTCCACACTCCTTCCTACTGCTTAAATGCCTTCTGATACCGAAGAAACGGCCGGCGCGGCGGTTGGCAAGAATAATTTTTTGTTTGATCTCTACACTGATGTCATTTTGCGAGGAATCCCAGGTGCTATTGCAGAGTTATATCTATGGGAGACGGGCAAAATCCCAAAAATCCCGAAAACCCAAAATCCCAAAAACACAAAATTCCAAAAACCCAAAATCCCGAAAATCCGAAATCCCTAAAATCCAAAATCTCTGAAACCCAAAATCCCGAAAACCAAAAATCCCGAAAACCCAAATTCTCGAAATCCCGAAAAATTATATAAAATGACAAATTTGAGCAAATTTTTCGGGATTTAGGGTTTACGAGGTTCGGGATTTTGACCCGAACCTCCCGATTTTCGATTTTACTGTTGCTCATTTAAATCAAAATTATGTAACTGCAGGTATCAAAATTTTCCAAAAAATATATTTGGGATTACAAATTTTTGTATAAATATATTGAGTTCTGAAAATGGATTTTGATATAAGGGTATTTTGGAATACACAATTTCACCCAGTATAAGAAAGATTCACCGGTGTCGACAGCAATTCCGTTTTTGGATTGTTCCATGTCTGAGGCCAACTTAATGCAGGTGTCGTTGCATTTGTTTAATTTCTTGCACCTGCTTTTTTTCCAGTCACTTTCCTAAAAATATTCAAGAATATTCTAAATGAAATACAATGTTCACGTTCATAAAATCAAATTTTTAATTAAAATTATAATTTTTGTTACATTTTTTTTCAGTTTAAATAAAATGTTAATTTAACTATCAACCCATCAGCCAAGCCAAGTTCAATTACAATAAACTTTCAAATTGCATCTCATTTCATTTTCCCTATGGAATATGTACAAAACTTCAAAAGCGAATGAAAAATTGTTTCACTGATTTTTTTTTTTTTTTTGCTTTTTTCGTGAAATGCAAATTTAAGTGCTATTTACTCAATCCAAACGATCATCATGCTGGAGGATTCCATCGAGACAAACAACAAACCATTCGCAAGGTATAGAGTGGATGCGATTTTCCTCCATCAAGGATGTTTCTTTTTGTATGCACAGTTTTTTTTTTTTCAGTGGACATTTTTTTTCTGATTTTACTTTACTTTTCTTTATTTTTCATTTTTGTATAACAATTTATTCAAAAATAATCACCACCCGTCATCCATTCATCATGACATGGTCTGCAGTCTTCAACCATTGCAACGAAATAATTTTCTAGGATATTTTTTTTTTCATTGCATTTTGGGCAAAAAAATAAAATGGCACTTGGGAGTGATGTAGGAAAAAGAAATTGTCTCAGTTGTCGTTGTCGGCACAAAAGATGGAATTGGTCTAAATAGCAATTTGGTGAATTTTTTTTTTGGGTTCCTGATGGGGGTTACTCCAGGAAAACAACCATGCAATGAGGATAATGTACAAAACAAATGTTTATTTTATTTTGAAATTTGTTAACTTTTTAATGTATTTGTGGTCAAACTAACAATCGAAAGAACTTTAAATATTTTAATTTTTCTTGATCTGAGAATGAACTAAAGCTATTTTGGGAATATTGATTTTTTTAGTGATTTGAATGTCTACTAAGTATTATGATTTAAAAACCAATAACTAATACCTTAATATCTATATTTCACTGAAAACCAGAAGCTTCTGCGAAGTCTGGTTTTAAAAATATAGCCATCCGAAGTAAATTTACTCAGTTTTGACCAACCACCAAAAAGTATTTGGTTTGCTCAAATTGAATTCTGATAAAAATATTTGTTAACCTATAAATTAATTACAAACATTTTAGTAATTTCAAAAAGAATTTATTTTTCGAGATTTTCAAAAGTGATTTCAAAATTGATTTTTTGACTCTGTCCTAGCGAAATTCAGCGAACTTAAAAAATAGGTGCAAGACATAAAAATACGACCATAAAAAAATCGAGATTTTTACTATAAAAAAATTATTGCAAGAATTTTATACACGATTTTTTAATTCTTGGAAAACAAATTATAAAAAATATTTATCAGAAAAAATTGGAATTTCCAGATTTTGAGTGTTATAGTCATGTTGCTAAGTACTGTCAATTTTTTTGAAGTGACTTTAAATAAAAACCGAGAGTGTTCATACCGTTTTTTCAAAAGCTGTACAATCTTACATAGACAAGAGGCAGAGATTTAATAATGCTTAACTTAATTTTTACTGATTACGCATACAACATTTTATCAAAATCGTAGGACCGTTTTTGAGAAATTGGAGACTTTTTAACAGGTTTTGCTTAACCTGGTGTTGTTAATTTTAAGTTTTATAATGCACTGTACCTACTAATTCTAATACACTAAAAAATTTATTTGAATTGTAAACTTCCGAAAATGTTTTTTTTTTTTAACATTTGTAGGTATCGTTATTTTCGAAAGTAAAATTAATTAAATTATTTAACATAGTCTTTAAAAAATGATTTTTTAACAAATTTATAAATTTTAGAAATATTTCATTTTCAAAAAATAATTACATTTTTTTCAAAATTGAAAGGCAAAAACATTGCACGTTTGCATAGAAATTCATACGGCCAAAAAACACTATACACCAATTTTTAAGAAGATGCATTCACCCGCCTTGGGCTGTATTGGGCTGTCAGCAGAATTTCGAGACTCAATGTTTTCTCTACATCTACATGTTCTATAAGAAAATATAAAAAAAACATACTCAGATCTTGTACAACGTCCTTTTTCATTAATATTTTGAAAAATTGCAGCCTCTAGCAAAGTACCGTCCAGAGCATTTGCACCCTCTGTCCATGCCACGCTACGCCTTTGCAAACAATATAAAAACGATTACAATTAAAAGCAAAAATGACATTTTCTAAATTTTAAAAAATAAACTAGCAATAAAAATAAATTCCAACAAAAAATCAAATACAAACATTTGTATGTATTTTCCCATGTTTGTTTTAACTCATTTAGAATGGAACGCTTCTAAAGGACTTAGAATTATATTATTTTTTTTTTCTAAAAAAAAAACACATTTGAGGATTTTTAGAAAAAATAATATACATTATTTCAAATATGTAGAAAATTCATCGATAATCGGATAAAACTTTATTCTTCTAAAAACGTCAAAACTCCGCACATAAATACAAAATCAAATTGCATACAAAAAGCCAATTGTCAAATAATCTAGATTTAAATTTTATTTAAGTTATAAAGCATATTCATAAAAAATAATGTTTAAAGGATTAAAAGCAATATTGCAACACATTAGTTTTATTTTTTTTTTTTATTTGCCAATTCAATAAAATCGAATACAAAATGTTGTCATAGATTTAATCTGTTTGCTATTTTTTTTGTTTTGTTATTTTATGTTTCAAATCCAATTCTGAGAATATAAATTTTGCAATCTATCAATTCGGGTTAAGGTTTACAATAAATCCCTCTCAACATCCACCATTTGTGTATTGCTCATAGTAGTTGAATGGACGGATGGGTGAGGATATTCTTATGGTAAGCCATTGTTCATGTTCATTTAATCGGTAACAAAACCGTGTTAGGTGCAAGTTGATTACACCGTGTAGTATGCATTAATCGCTTGCATTAAAAATGCAATTCCATTGAAAAATCTAAATTTCAAATATACACGTATTGTTTTCATAGCGAGCGAGCTCGAGCTACGGAGAGGGAGTTAAATTGAAACAACAACAACAAAAAAAATCAAATCACACCTAGTGCATGTGTCAGATTTTTGCATATCATTCAAAAACAAAAACAAATCTTTAAAAAAAAATACAATTTAAGTGAAAGCGAATATTTTAGTTCCAAGGCTCGTTTCTCGTTTGGATTGTATTTTTTTTTTTTACTTCTGGGTTTATGTTTGTACACTTACTCGTACTCTTTTCACATTCCCACCTATCTAGGGATTGTTTTAAATTTTATTCATAGTGTTCTGGATTATGGTAGATGAGTTTGATGTTTTTTTGAATGATTTTCCCTGTTTTATGAATTGGGTCGAAGTAATTTTCAATGATGATTTTATTTGTAACTTTGAATGTGTTCCACATTCTTATTTTTTTTTTTATTTAATCAAGATAATGTATACATTTTTGGGCCACATGTCAAAATTATTCAAAACTTTTTAAATTTCCACTCTATTGTAATATATCAATTTTTTGTAATGATGATGTTTTAGCTAAGTACACATATTTTGTGTTAGAAAAAATATATGTAGGAAAAGTGGAAAATCTAATTTTAAAGTTCGAAAAGTGCAGACGATATTTTAGATAGATAATGATAAAGGCATTTTTTCCGCAATTCTAAATTTTAGTGCAAAGAGAGGAGAGGACATTATTTAATAATTTTAAACGAAATTTCCAAAAAAAATATTGACCCGTTTCATTGTATGTATATAAATTTGCATAGTATGTACTATCATCAGCACGTTCCACACGTCGGTCGGCCCCCAAGCGATCACATCACTTACTAATTTTTTAGTTGCTGTTTCTGTGTTTATACAAGTGCGCCCTCAGACGACCACAGCACTCAAAATCATGGTGATGATAGTACTATAAGTTTTATATACAATGCCCGTCTTCAAAATATTCAGTTTTCAAAAAAAAAATGTATTTTTCAAGAATCAAAAATTTTTTTCTAAAAATTATGATTTTAAAGGACCTCTTTCATAAAAATTTGAATAGCAATCCGTTTATGAAACTTTGAAAACGATTTTTTGAAAAATATGTTTCACCAAATAGTTTTAATTGCTTACAAAACCTCACTCGATTAAATTCTATCAAAATCTTTAAGGCCGTTTTTTGTTCATTTTAATGGTTAATGACATGTACCGTTATTTTCGGAGCTATACAAATTTTGTATCCATTTCAACAAAAAAAATATGTTTGCAGAAATTTGGCAACATTGAAAATAATTTTAGATCTAATCCTGGCCTTTCTATTATATAGAAGTTACTGGTGATTATTTTCAGTTGACTTGACTTGAACGGATGGCGGTCAGTCATCAGCCGAATAGAGGGAATGACATGTAACATATGAAAACATGCACGTGCCGTCACTATTCGGGACTGGTGGAAGTGTGATCATAGCCTCTTCGCGGCGGCGGGGGCCGCTAGGAAAAATCCTTTAAAAGGTTTAGCTAATATGATCAGGCTAGTTCCACAGGTTGGCAACAGGTCAATTCCCTGTTCCGTAAAACTAAACGAATTTTGAGACATCAACAAGCCTCGGAAACGGACTGATCTCACGACGACAACCTTTGCTAGGAAATGTCTTGAATTTAACATTCTAACATCTGTTTATAGACTTTAAGGCCCCCTATGATAGCATAACCAGGGTAGAACTTCACAAAGCCATGGGAGAATTCGGCATCCCAAATAAATTTACACGACTTTGTAGGTTGACCATGATCAACGTAACAACAACAAGCCAAGTAAAAACAGCCGGATTGCCATCCATACAAATCAACATCTTTAATGGACTCCGACAAGGGGATGGTTTGGCCTGCCTTCTCTTCAACCTCGCGTTGGAGAAAGCAATCCATGACTCTGGCACGGCAACATCCATCCATCATCAACAGGTGCAGCCAGATACTAGCTTACGCAGACGACATTGACATCATCGGAAGGACCGAACAAGCTGTACACGATTCCTTCATCCAGATCGAGCGGGCGGCACAAAATCTTGGGCTGAACATTAGTGAAGGTAAAACAAAGTACATGGTGGCGTCGAATGCGAGAAGAACAGTTGGTCAAACAATCAAGGTAGCGGAGCACCTTGATTGTGCGCGGACGGCTTCTCAAATCCAAAAGAGCCTACTATTACTATAGCCTGTCAAAGCTCTTTAAATCGAGAAATCAAATGGTCCTGCCAGTACTCACATATGGATCCGAGACTTGGGTGCTTAGCAAAAGACGCTCCGACCTCTTAGCCGCGATCGAGAGATCGCCCCATATGTGAGGAAGGACGATTCCGGAGATGGTACAATCATGAATTGTATGCAATCTACCTTGAAGCAGACATAGTGACAAAAAATAAGCTCGGTAGACTCCGGTGGGCAGGGCACCTAGCTCGCATTTGTTGTACATTCTGGGGTAGACGGCAGCATGGTAGACCATGCTTGCGCTGGAGAGATGGCGTAGACCAAGACGCCCGAAGCCTTGGGGTGTGCAACTGGATGGCGGCGGCGGCTAGAGAACGTGATAGGTGGAGAGACTTGTTGAAGAAGGCCAGGACCGCGGACCCCGGTTGTCGGGCGAAAACTTTGACATTTTTCAAAGATTCTTTTTCAAAAAAAAGTTATTTTAATGTATTAAGTTATTTTAAGTTATGTCGGTCAACCTTTATTGTTGGAAGCTTAATGAAAAACCTGATGGTTTTAAAATCAAATGCCATTTTTGAACTAGTTTTGAGTGGTTACAATGGCCGCAATAAGTATAAGTTTTGGGAGACTTTGGATATGGTTATGAAAGGCAAAACTGAATCAGAAAATTTTTGATGAATTAATTATTTTGAGGTTTATGTTTTTTTATTTTTGCTTAAAATTACAAAAAAATATAAAATTTTTACTGGCTAATGTAAAGGCTACGCAAAACATAGCTTGAAATTTATCATTTCCAACAATTTTAAAGATCAGAGGAATTTTGAAAAACTAAATTTTTTTACTGTACCTACGAGTACTTAACAGAAGATAAATATGTCTTTGAATATAAATACAGCAAGAACTTTACTATATTCCAAATTTCGGCGACTTAAGTCTTTTTATTTGCTTAAGATTTGACTTCAGCTATTCGAACAATAAGATACATTATTTTTTTTCAGAATTATTCTCTTCTTCCGTTATAATCTGATTACTTAAGGATAAGTGAAAAAATAACTTTAACCGTAAAAGAAAACTAATTCCTTTTATCCTCGAAACTCCTAATTTAAACACATACATATTATAGCTACACATCATCAAAACACATAGCCAAAAATAAGTAATGAATAAACCGCGTTAAAGACGACAGCCATCTGACATATAAATTCCTTACACCAAATTAAAAGCCTAACACACAAAAAATCAAACCAAATATACTCTCCCGTCCCTGATGGTAAATACAATCGTCGTCGTCGTCCTCGTCGTCGTCGGTCGTAAAACCGAAACAAACGAAAAATCCCATCACTTTAATTCCCAAAACGTGAGCTTTTTATAGCCGATCTTTTTCGAATTTCTTTGCCTTTGCAAAACAATGAAAAGCGAATTTCATTTAAACATAAATCAATTTGGCATCAGGACAATATACATATACATACTCGTATATAGGACATACACCAATTTTTGTTGTGAAGTTGGTGTATGGCTGTCGGTCGTTCCCTTAAAAATGTTGTTAGAATTCTGCTGCGGCACAACCAAAAACAGCATGCAACACAAACAATAACATAAATGGTGACTCTGGCTATGTATGTATATAGTTTATAACGGAGCCATGCAAAGGACGAAGAACTGTCATAAATCTTCAAACCCGAAGCCCTTACCAAAAGCATCAGACACAAATACCGATTCTAATCCCATTCCAGAAGATTAACACTTTCCAAAGAGTATATGTTTTGGGTGCGAGGATGTGATGGGGGCGACGCACGGAAGTGGGTAAAGGATGTAGAAGGTGGTTTGGTTGACATGTCACGCACACTCGTTCAATTTAACTCCTTTGACTACATACAATTGGCCCCTTTGCCACCCCTGAAGGGGTGCTCTGATGGTTGTACAGGCATTTTGCAGTAACCGAAATTGCCACTGAAAGCAAACAATAGCCTCTCGATAGTAAATAACGATTGAAAAGACACCACGGCTGGATTGTTATTGGATCTGGGCCTTTTCAAACAATTTGATAGGATTTACAGTTAGATTACGAATTTTAGTTCGGGAATTTTGTTTTTAGAAAACTGAATGAAAACCAAAATTTTATTTTTGTTTGGCATTTTTGTTTTGGGATCTTTGGACAATTGGATTTTGTAATTTGAGCTTTATGAATTTTGAAAGATAGATTTTAGTTTCGGGACACGTGACTCGCAACCCAAAATTCAAAAATTACGTTCTAAGAAGTGTTCTTGAGATATGAGCGTTATGCATTTTTTTACTAAGAAATTTGAGTTTCAAAAATTTAAATTAAGTATTTTTGATTAAGTATTTTGATTTTTGGTTAAGGATCATTTTTTGGGTTTGGGTTTTTAGTTTTGAGAATTTTCATTTTGGGCCGTTCCAACAATTTAGTATTTAAAGTTTGAGAAACTTACCTTTGTGCATTTCGAAAACAGGACTTTGGTTGTGGGGCCCAAAATCTTTATGTATATTTTTCAGTATGCTTTCATGTTTTTTCTTATTTTGAGTTTTGGATAAATAACATGAAGTTTTTAATTTGTGGGTGCTATTTTGGAAGTGAATATTTAAGTTGTTTTTTAAATTTTAATTTTTGGGGAGTATATTTTTTTTTATTTAAGGGTTCATTGTGAATTTTTGAAACATCAAAATCAGAGATTTCAAACTTTCTGGGGTTTTAATTGGGGATTTTGTTTTCAAGGCAATGAAATTGTTCAATATTTTCGGAATTTTTGTTTTGAGATTTTTATTTCGGGCCATACTAAAAATATTAGGGCAATTTAAATTAGTAAAATTTTTATTTGGGGATCTTAGTTTTCAACTTAAAATTTCAAAAAATTTACAAATCTTTTTTTTTAGATATTCTTTTGATTTGAAAAATAAGATTGTGATTTTAGGATCTAACATTTATAGATTATAGTGCTGTAAATTTTGGTTTTGGGACAGAAGGAGCCTGCGAAAAAATTTGGGTATTGGTTTAGAAATTTTTGTTTTGTTTATCTTATCCTAGTGTGGTTTTTAATTTTAAGATTTTAGCATTGTGAGTAGAATTAGAACCCAACTGAAATTATAGCAAAATATTTTTAACGTTTTTCGGTTTTTTAATTTGGTTTTGTTACTGTATCTGAGCAAGAAAATCAATTTTTTTTTAGTGGTTTTTCATTTTTTTTTTAATCTTGTTTTGTATATAAAAATGTTACCACAAAAATTTTGATTCGGGGATTTAAGTTTTGCTACGTTTTTGATTTAGGATTTTGGTGTTGAAGCTTTTGGTATCTCAAATTTTTTTCACAAATTTTTTTAACTATACTGAGTTATGCATTAAAGCAAAATATGAAATCCATAATCCCAATCAGAAAATTCAATCAGAATCTCAATTTCAAAAATCTTGAAATAAATTTTATGAACCAACTTTCTATAAACCTGTTATAGGGGCATCTTTATTACGAATCCAGCCGTGGATGCAGAAATCAAGCAGATATGCAAACACAGCTATTAGACAGAGAGTGTTTACTTATCTGTACATGTTTATATTGCGCATTCATCTGACCAGTCTGGCGATCCATAATATTAATTGAAAATTATTGAAATTCCAATTTACTAGATTAGCTTAAGGCCATTTCATATTTAACAGTTTAAATGCAGATTTAAGGACACAACTCCCCATCGGCAGCGCAGCTTTTAACATTGAATCCAACCAAGGGAAGGTCCTCCTGGCAAATCCATTGACCAAATCACTACATATAGATATATGTGAATGTTCGAAATATAATAAAAATAACTGTTTCCAACTCGCCTTTCAATAGAACAAGATTTACAGATTTTCTCGGATTCAAAGGCGTTTAAGGAAGGGCAAAGCTGTATATGTATATGCATGCAATAGTTACTATGACTCGTACATCGAAAGGATATCATTTGTTTAAGTTTCAGAATCCTCGAATCCTATGTGCTTTATAAGCCATATTGGAATGTTGAAATAAAGAAAAAAAAAAGAAACGAGAAATATAAAATGATAGTTTATAGAAACAATATGAGAATTTATCCTTAAAATGGAGTAAATTTTGTTTAGCATTCACTTATGGGGTGTGGAACAAAAGGAAATAGATATAAATGGGTTGAACGATTCAACAATTGAAATCAATTGAATCGTTTACTTTATGGCTTTTGATTTGAATTTAAATTTAAGGTCAGATGTTCTTTAACCGTTTATCTATATTTAAATACTCTCAATATGTTAATGGAGAATGCAGAACGCATTAAATTCCAAAGACTCTTTCATAGATTCTATTTTACTTAACTAAATTGGATTCTTTACTTGCACAATGCAATCGGATGTTTCGATTTGGAGTAGCTTTTGTTGTAGAGTTCTATTACATTGTAAAGAAAACGTGTTTCTATTTTTGTTTAGTATTTTTGAAAGGTATTTTTGGCCAAATGAGCATTAGGTTTAATCTTTTTTTGAATTTGTATTTTATTTTGTTAAGAATTGTTTAACCATTAACTGATTTAGACGGTCGAGTTATAAGGATTGTATTTGTATAGTGTGTTGGAGCTAGTTTTATGAATGAATAACATGTACAATTAATTAGCTTTAACGGGTTTGCCATCGTGCAAAAATGCAAACTCGTGCTATTCATCACATTTGACATTACGATGATAGAGAACGTCAAAAAAGTTGGTCCCGCAATTCTGTTTGTTTTTCTGTCGGTCTGTCTGTACCTCGACCTACAGGTTTTGGGCAGATTACCTAGAGGGCAAATCGATTTTTTTTAGCTCCAAAAATAACGGTACCTGTTATAGTACCGTTTCGACAAAACATTTTCATCTCGAAAACGGCTGAAACGATTTTGATGAAATTTTTCAAATCGGGTTTTTGAGGTAACCTTAATTATTTAGTCAAAAAATATTTTTGAAAAACCATTATTAACAGTACTTACCATAGAACCGGATTTTTGGTTTTCGGTTTTCTCGTAAACTATTGGACGGATTTCGATAAAAAAAATTCTAAAGGAAGTTCCTATATAATCTTAATAATACTGCATATCAAAATTTTCAAAAAAATATTTTTTGAATTTAAAAAAAAATCTAATTTTTTTTGAAAACTCAATATTTTGAAACTAAATAAATTTTTTTTTAATTTTGTGTTAATTAAGTGTATGTTATCAAATACTAAAAATGTGCATACCAACTTTTTTTTATAAAAATACTTAAAAAATTATTTTGTGAAAAAAAACAGCTCTAACGATTTTTGAAATTTGAAAAAATGTAATTTAACAGGAAATCTTTTTTTTCGTACCTGGAAGACGAAACAGGCTTATATATTTTCTGTATTATGATATAACTTTTTTAATGCATTAATTGATTTAAAAAAAAACTGCTCTTGTCAAGTTCACGTTCTTGTTAACTTTTTTAGCTCTTACGATATTTTAGTTGGTAACTTTAGATCCAAATTCTGATCTAATTTTGTTTGTGATAAATTTGTAAAAAATACAAAAAAAAATTCTTTAATGAAAAATTGTTTATTCTTAGTGAAAATAACAATCTTAAATATTAAAAAAAAACATGAATGGATCCCACGAACTTGGCCTTATGTTAAAGTTCGGTAAAGTTAGGTTTAAGAAAAATGTTTTTTTTTGTTGACCAAATGATAAAGTACCGTACAAAAACTCACATAAAATATTTCATCAAAATCGTTTGACCCATTTTTGAGATAAATGAGTTCTACAGTTATTTTTGAAGACGAACAAAAAAATTCAATTTTGGGACCTTAAAATCTAAAGTTCCAAGTTTTAAAAAATCGCTTCAGCAGTTTAGCATTCCAAATGTTTGACCCGTCATATTATTAAAGACCCCTCGATGATTTTTTTAATCATTTATTTTGATAGAAAATCTGATTCTCTGCAAAAAGAAAAATTCTGATATTTGGCTAAGTTTTCGAGGTATACAAAAACTATTGAAATTAGTATTCAAAAAGTAACGAATCTGTTCCCTTCTTCCTCCCTCCCTCTTATTTCACTCACTAAATTTCAGTGTTCATTATAACAGGTTTTTCTTCAGTTTTAAAATAATTTTCTTCTAGATTCTAAATGACTATCAAAAATTTAAAAAAGAAAACTTTCAAAAACCCACATTATCATATATTTTCTGAATCCTCTTTTTCTTCCTCTTTCCACTCAGTTTACCCTGATAACAACATGCCCCTTCATCTAATCCTTATTCCAATCCCAAATATAATAATTTGTAATCACACATCCACAAAAATATCCCTGCCAGCAGCCGCACAGTAGTTGTATTAAGTGTAAACGTATGTTTTAGTATAATGAAGTTGGTGGGTATGGAAATGGAGTACAACACAATTTCCATCAGTTCCCAAGAACTCGCTACATCTGAGAGCGTTCTTATTAGGTTCAATAAAAGATAATCACACGAATATACCAGAGGAGAGTTTTACCACTATGATGAGGAACAAAAAAAAAATACAGCAACGGGCATAGGATAGTGCCGCAGCTAAAGGAAAAGAAATATTCCAAGAATCATTTCTTTACCTGGAATAGTTATTTTTATGAAGCTTATATTGCTGAAAGTTTTCCTTTTTTTTTATCCTTTTAACGAAATACGTAGACGTAGATATTCACTGCGAGAATAAACGTGCAAACAAAATATTCAAATTGCTTTCTTCCTTTGAGTTGGACTCAGGGTTTTGTTTTTTTTTCTTGGTATTTCGTATGGAATGAAATTCAGGGTGCTAGGTGCTAGCAACATCAGCTACTTTATGCGGTCTCACAAAAATAAGCATACCTGCAGTAGGTTGGTATATGAATACTAATCATTTTGGGGATAATTTAGCTGGAGTGATGAACTAAGAAGCCATAAAATGGAAATTTAGGGGTTTCATTTTTTTTATTATTTTTTATTTGGTTGTGAAGTTATCACCAAAAATTTAAGATTTTTTGTTCAAAAATTGTTCCGTGACTAGTGAGTTGTAATAATTTATGGGGAGAAAAGTAGGAATTTTGACTGTCTCACTTTTTACTGAAAGTGTTTTGAATTTTTTCTGAAGAAGTTTTTGGCTTCTCGTTGTGGTACTTTCCGTAAAAAAAACAATCCAATTTTTAAGTCTATAATCAAAAATCTCTAGGGCATCACTATTCCTCAATTTACTTCGCCCTTCATTCATTATTGATTTGAGATCAGTGTTCATATCAATTAGGTAAATGACGTTACTTAAACATAGGTAACACGTTAGGTAACCCTGAATCTTGATGGTTATCTTCGAATATAGGCATTTCATTTTCTTTATGTTTCTACCTTTTTTTTGTTTAATATTAAAACACATTAGTATTCCAGACGTTGTTGGATGTCCATAAAATCTTATCAGACTGAGAAATCAATAAATATTGAGGAGGATTCTATAATAAATTGAGTTAGTTTAATTTTTTTTTATTTGCAGCTGAGGAACCAGACCAGCTGATCAATTTTTATTTTTATTATGTCATAAAAAATTTAAACAAAAAATGGCGTTTAAGAAACTAGACTCTTGCAAAACATAAAATTTCAATTAAAATTGCAGAATGAAACATCTGTCTGGTTCAAATTTTAAGGACGTTGTTAAATTGTTTTTCTATAAAAATATACAAAATCTAATTCATTATTTATACAGACAAAAAAATTGTAAGGAACTTTTCCAATGAATGGCGTTTAAAAGTTTTTTTTTTTGTTGAATTTAGAATTAGAAAATTGAATTTCTTACCTATTAAAAAATTAACGGTGCGTTGAACTATGGTAAGTTTGATTTAGAAGCAGGGTTTACAGAACCATTTTGTTAATTAAAATAAATAATACACGTTTTGGTCGCACGTACCTGCTTGCTCATTAAGATTTTCCTCGATTTTATAATTTTCATAAGTTTATTGATAAAAATCAAATCCTGCATTTGCAGTAAATCATTAATGTTTTGATAAAAAAAACAACAATTGAAATAAAGAATTTTAATAATAAATAGGTGTTAAAGCAGCGAAAGCTTTTCGAGCAATAAGCCAATTTAGTTTTTAATGCCTCAGACTCCGAGAAACAATAAAATTCAAAGTACATTTTTTAGAAATTTATTCGATGTCAAATCCTAGTAATAATAAAATGCGCGACTGGGTCGCACGTACTTGGCATCGTGCGATAGCATCTTGGTTTTAAAGTCAAATCAAAAAAATACGATATCACCCGACTACCTACTATCGTTTATAGTCACAAGTAAAAATATGAAAAAACCCTGAAATTCATTATTTGAATTGATACAATCAGCCAAACAAGAAGTTTAACCTTAAAACTGAAGATGCCATCTTATCTTTTTGAAAAAAAAATTTCAAAAATCGCTGTTTTTTCAAAAAATAATTTTTTAAGTGGTTTTATAAAAAAAAAAATGGTATGCACATTTTTAGTATTTGATAACATACACTTAAAACCAAATTCAAAAAAAAAATATTTATTAGTTTTCAAAATATGTATTGAGTTTTCAAAAAAAAAAATGATTTTTTCTTTTAAATACAAAAAATATTTTTTTGAAAATTTTGATATGCAATATTATTAAGATTATATAGGACCTTCTTTAGCAAAATTTTCATCGAAATCTATCCAATAATTTACGAGAAAATCAAAAACCAAAAATCCAGTCCTATGGCAAGTACCGTTAAAACGGTTTTTTCAAAAACATTTTTTGACTAAATTGTTAAGGTTACTTGACAAACCCGATTTAAAAAATTTCATCAAAATCGTTATACCCGTTTTCGAAATAAAAATGTTTTGTCCAAACGGTACTGTGACAGGTACCGTTATTTTTGGATCTAAAAAAAATTCGATTTGCTCTCTAGGTAATCTGCCCAAAACCTTATGACCAAAGTTTGAAGAAAATCGCTTCAGTAGCTTAGGCTGTAGGTCGAGGTACAGACAGACCGACAGCAAGACAGACAGACAGAATTGCGGTACCCGCTTTTTCGCGTTCTCTATCATCGTAATGTTAAGTCTGATTAATATCTCGAGTTCGATTTTTCGCACGAATCCAAAACATGTCCAAAGTACCTATAGTCGAAATATTTGATCTCATTAATTTTTTGATGAAAAAAAAAACAACAATTCAAATAAACAATTTTAATAGAAATTGGTTTAAATGCTGTGGAAGCTGTACGAGGAGCAATAAGCCAATTTTGTTTTTTTATGCTTTAGACTACGAGAAACAATAAAATTCAAAGTAGATTTTTTTAGAAATTTTATTCGATGTCAAATCGTAGTAAAAAAAATTGTTAAGGTTTTCAAAAATGGCTTTAAATTGTGTGAGTCATCAATATTTGAATTTTACAAATTTGTCAAAACTACTTTAGTTAGTAAATTTATTTTAAAATTCGTCTAATGGCTTTCCATGCCAAGACAGTTCATACCAAGGGGCATTTCATACCCAAAGACAGATGTACACCCAAACTCGAACCTACCGCAAATCCAACGGTGCGTGGTTGTGCCCAAGCAGGGGAGTTGCATACAAAATTAATTTCAGCCTTCATTTTTTTTTTTTTTATATGAACTGCTACTGGTTATAAAGTGTCCCCGGATTATGTAAGGTCTATAAAAATACCAGCCAGATATTGGCTTACGTAGACGACATAGACATCATCGGATGAACCAAACACGATTCCTTCATCCAGATTGGGCAGGCGGCACAAAATCTGGGGCTGCTCATTAGTGAAGGTAAAACAAAGTACATGGTGGCGTCGAATGCCAGAGGAACAGTTGGTCAAACAATCAAGGTAGCGGAGCACGAATTTGAAGTGGTGCAATCCTTTATATACCTTGGGTCAATAGTAGCAGCCGATAACAATATAGAAGAAGAAATACGCGGGCGGCTGCTCAATTCCAACAGAGCCTACTACAATCTGTCAAAGCTCTTCAAATCCAGAAATCTCACCATAACTTCAAAGCTGCTGCTGTACAGGACCATGGACTTCCTAGTACTCACGTATGGATCCGGGACTTGGGTGCTTAGCAAAAGACACTCCGACCTCTTAGCCGCGTTCGAGAGAAAAGTCTTCAGGAGAATTGTTGGCCCCATAATGTGAGCAAGGACGAGCCCGGAGACGGCACAATCATAAATTGAACGCAATCTACATTGAAGCAGACATAGTGACAAAAATTAAGCTCGGTGGGCTGCGGTGCGCAGGACACCTGGCTCACATGAGCGAAGAGGAACTAGCTCGGAAAGTCCTTTGTGGTACATTCTATGGTAGACGACAGCGTGGTAGACCATGCTGGCGCTGGTTGGATGGTGTGGACCCGAAGTCTTGGGGTGCGCAACTGGATGGCGTCGGCTCAAGACCGGGATAGGTGGAGAGACTTGTTGAAGGAGGCCAGGACCGGATCCCGGTTGTCGAGACGATTATGATGATGATAACGATAAGAATACTTTTAAGGAAATATCGGCATTTCAGATACACATTTTACAGCATTTTTACAGTATTTTGGCATAAAAACATGCATGAAGGTTGTTTCTTCTTCGTCTGCTATTTCTTTTTGAAGTGGGTTCTCACAAATTGCCTTTATAACCCACCACAGAAATATGAGATTTTTGCGGAATATAAAAATTTCGGTAGACGTATTCATTTTCCCAAAGAACTTTCTCCTAAATTTCATATTTTTGTTCTGCATCAACTTCATTCTATTATAAAGAAAAGACTAAAGGTTATCACCCCAACAACTGTATAATGCTTTTACCTTTTTTTTTAATTTCAAATGTTTGCCAATAAAGGAGTTTGAAACATATGGAGTCGATGTGACTTACATACTTATTTATACCAAAAATATCAACTTTTCACATTCAACGTGTGTTACTAAATTTTTAATGGAACCAAAATAAATGATTCAAAGTTTAAAACAAAAAAAATTCGTGAGTTTGTATAAGCCAATGGCAGATTTGGCCATTGCTCCCTTCTTTCAACTTTTATCAACAACTTTGATTTTAAAGAAATTGTTTTTATTGTTGTATACAAAGAATTTGTTTTTTATAAATTTATACAAAAAAAAATGCAAAAACTCCCCAGATTTTAATTAAAAAGTTAACACAAGACAAAAACATATTTATTTTGAACACATGAACGAAATTAAATTTCGGAAGCTGCCGATGCCGGTGGGTGAACAACTGAACGTGAATGTTTTTTTTTGTTAATCGTATTTCTATTTGAAATGCGATGCCGCTCTGTCACTCATTGAAATTTTGTTTTCTTTTTTTCATGAGTTTCCCAGAGAGCTACATGTATGTACCTACGAAAAATTTCAATTCTATTTATTATAAAAAATTCCATATGTTACTATGAATTGCATTCCCAATTTTGAAACAATTCATTCATAGAATTTGACTTGGGGCCATCATCATGCCCGCTTACAGCTCACAGTGAAACAATATGCAACCATTTAATCATCCCGTCCACATTTAAATGCAAATCCCAGCTGCTTTTGCAGGAACAGTTTGCATCTGTCCTTGACGGTGACGCTTGTGTCGCGACTATCGGCAACTATACAACAACTGAAAACACCAGCAACTCAGACGACCAAGAGAATAAAATAATCCGCATGGTTGACAATAAGTCTGTGGCGGTGACAGCTATAAAGTTATTATCCGGAAAAAGAAGGATAAATAATTGCGTGTTCGTACTAAGTCGAGATGTGTGTTGACAATTGAGTGCCACAGCTATCTAAACCGGGTGTGAGTGTGATGCGCACTCAACTCACTCCAATCCAAGTGAAGCGGACCACAACCGGGATTGGAATGTCTCTGGAGGCACTTCATGATATACATTCTGGCTGATGCCACTGTTCTGGTTTTTGGTTTATTACGAATTCACGTGGTGGTGTATTGACATCGCAAGAGAAGCACTGCAAAGCTACATTGTAAATGCTACAACTGGATGAGATTGGTGATAGCTCAAATGGGGCATAACCCATGAAGCAAAGTAAACATGCATCGACTACATCAGTACTATGCGCTTGGGTGCATGCGGGATATTTTATATTTATTGCCGGGATGATCTATGTATTTGATCTCAACGCTTCATGTACTCGTATGGATGCTTTTTGACTTTCCCTTATTTTGAGGATGGATGAGATGTTAAAATGAGTGAGCTATCTAAAAACGAGATTTGAAAGGAATCACTTTTTTTTAAATTGAATTGGTCGAAAGCACCAAATACTGACTTTGGGTTTTTTTAGTAGCTAGCTTTGTATTTTGACAATTTAAATTATGGAAATCTAGGGAAACACCATACCCAATTTAAATAAAAGCAAAAATTTTCATTGATCTCGTTGGTCGAATGCGGAAATCGCGGTTTCAATTTTTTTTCTTTTGTCAATTTACTCGAAAACTATAAGTTTTTTTTGAAAAAAGTTGTGATTACTATAATTGTTCCTCATTTTATTTCATAGAAAAAATATTGAATGACCTTTTTTCCTACAATCAATAGATTTTGAGAAAAATGGTCCTAAACATGAGTGTTAAGCGTGGCGTCGCGTCAACGTCTGGCCGGTCGTAATAAAACACGTATTTTCAGCATAAAAGTATTATTTACATTTTATTGGTTTTCCTTAATAGTCCAATAAGGCTTCACCCGTTTGCTCCAAGGTAAAAAGAAGGTTTTAAAGTTAAATGATTAACATAGAAATTATTCAAATAAATGAGAATGAATAAAAGAAATCATGATAAATGTCAAAGACAAAGAATAATTCAATTCGATAATTTTGTAATTCGTGTTTGAGCTTACATCCCATTCATGGTGCGTCATTAATTTTTTTTTGTGTTGAAAATAGTTTTCTTAAATAAAAACCAAGTTGTTGGATGGCAATGGCCGCCATCTGAAAAAAGATTGAAATTTTGATTTTATTGAATAACTTCTTAGTAGTTTATTGTTTTTGTACGAAATTACCTGATAAAAACTTTTAGGGGATATTCGTTTTACAGTTATAGCGGTTCAAAGTTTATGTCATCGATGAACTCAAAAACTACTGGACCGATTATTATGAAAATTGGTATATACTCGTACATATATGTATTTTTAGAGGCAGAAGGTTTGTATTATATGTATATTGATGCCACTCGTCACCAGGTGGCATAGCAAAGCGCGCCGGGTACAGCTAGTATCTTATAACTTTTAAAACTCAGTGTAATGACGTGTATTTTTCTGGCACCAGTAAATAGCATTATCTGTTACTTTTAATTTGATGTTTGCCATTTGCAAAAAATTAGTTATAAACAAAAATTGTTTCGGAATGTACGTCAACATACCAATTGAAATTTCTTTTCCAAAAGTAACAATAAAATTATATCTTAAAAACAATCCTTAGGGCCTGCGATAAGTCTTATCATTTTGCAAAAAAAGCGATAAAAAATTTTGAAAAAGAAGTTTTAATAAAAAAAAAAAAATTATGAAAATTTTTATCGAGATGGATTTACTCATTTTTTAACTACCTGCAGATGGAGTCTTCATCATTGCTTATTTAATAAAAAAAATTGTCAATATGAAAAATTATCAAAAAAAAGTGTTACCTAGTCAAAAAAAATTCGTCTAGACTACATTTTTGTCTACCAACCAAGTACAAATATTTTTGAACCATTTGCAGAAGTAAACTATAAATTAATATTATAATTATACCATCGGTGTTGGGAGTAAATAATATTCAGTTACTTTAATATCTCTAATAAAACATTGGTGCACTTTGGCGTATACGCACTTTTTCTATTTTCTGAATTCTTTATTACCTTAGTTATTTTTTTTTTGTCAGCTCACGTTACTTTGATATCTTTGTACTGAAATATTTTTTAATCTTTAAAGATAGCTTAGTTCTGGTTTTAATGAAAATCACATTATGATTTAACGAAAAGGTCAAATTTTGTATAAGATTGGAACGGCGCGGCGGCAGCGCGTCCAGTATTTTAAGTCAAAAACCGCGATGAACTAATATTCCATATGCACATAAACCAACATTTTTTCACGCTGAAATGGAAATCACTTTTTGGATTAATTCTAAGAAAAACAACAAAGACAATCAGTAGGTATCAGTAGCGTGAAGTAAATATTTCTCACCAAAAAAAAATCACCATTGATTTTCCTTAGCCTACAACTAGTATTTTCAAATATTAAAAATACTAAAAAAAAACGTGGAAAAACCAGCTTATGTTCAGTTAACTTCTTAAAAACCTAAAACATATTTTACAACGCTCGCAAAATATGCAAACATTTAAAAATTATTAAAAAAAATTTGAATATAGAAAAATATTTTAAAAATGAATGTTATTGACTCTTTTTCTCTTTAATTTTATTTGTCGTGTTAGAAACTTGAAGTTGCTTGTATTCAAAAACAATGTTTTTTAGAAAATAATTAATAAAAAAGTTTTCCCTGATTCAAGTTCATTTTCGGTATTATCGACCTCAGTCTCAGTCTCTCAATCAAGGCGAGAGTAACTCTTACAGGCAACAAAGATGAGAACGCATTTTTTGAATCGAGACTTACCAAGAATCTCTTTTATCTGTCGAGTAAATAAAATAATTCAAAAATTATTTTTTTTAAAAACAAAAAATTGAATATTGAATCGTACGGATAGAAGATTCAAAACTTAAATTTCCCCAACAAAAATAGACAAGACCTAAAATATGGTTGGACGAGACTTCGGTTCGCAAGACCGATACTGAGATAAGAGAACATTAAAATGTTAAAAAATTATTTCAACAAAGCAGCAGGACTTTTTCCAAGTTGGGACAGAACATAGACTCCAACAGAAAAAACTTAGATCCACAGGAGGCAAACTGACCCTCCTTGCCGCTTGCCCATGAGCATGACATTTTTTGTATGATATCCTTTTAAATTTAAAATGTTCACTCTAACAAATTTATGTACATGTTTGTATATTAATACATCTTCTTCTATCGCCATTAACAGCATTTTTATAAAACCCTTTTTTTTCTAAGCTCTATGACCATGACCGAGCTTTAGTTGTTCTAAACAACACAAAGACTAGCCAATAACCACATTAACGCACAATGCGCCTTTAACCTAAAATAATAACTCTACACTCTATACAACCGGAACAAAGGATAATGATGCTGATGGTGTCAGCCAACAACACCACAGAAACTATAAAATAACAACAACTGGTGGCTGAGAATACAAAAAACAACAACAACAACAAAGCGGATATTACACGCCCACTTCCCATTTGGTTCCAATAAAATAGTTCGCTATTTTATAAAAGGGATTTTCGATTGGAACAAGTTGACCAGAGAGACAATTGGTTCCGCTTTCGTTTTGTATTATACTCATGCTTATAAGTATAGCTATATAACAACTTCTAAAGGATCCTATAGCACAGACAATATCTGGATTTAACCACAAGCTGAATTATTTGTAAAGTATATGAGTGTTGTTTGTATAGGAGCAGCATTTTCAAATAGCCTCCCGGATGAAGATAATCCAAAAAACGATGTTAGAATTTGTTTCGTGAAATTGATGTTCCAAAAACCGTATATTGGGAGAACAATAAAATGTGGAAATCTATTGGATATTGAGAGTGTTTGCATAAGAGAGAAACTAATGCTTGTGGAGAAAAAAATTGTTGGTATTATTTTGAAAACATTTTTCAAAAAAAAATATTTAAACAAATTTTTAAAATATTAAAAACATAAACTTGCTAATTAAGTATTTGTTAGCGATTTGAAATGATCGATTCGCGATTTCTTGTCTCCAAAAATAAATGCACCTGTTATAAAACCGTTAAGACAAAGCTTCTATACATAATCTTAAAAACGTTTCTAACTAAATACTATATAAAAATCAAAATTTTCAAAAAAATATTTTTGTGGATTTTTGAAAAATCAAATCTAAATTTCTTTTTCAAGCTCAATATTTTGAGAAAGGATGGATGTTTTTTTATTTTGTTTCAAAGTTTCTCAAATATTAAAAAAAATTAATAACATAAAAATTATACATAAAAAGAATTAAAATCAAAAAAAATTCAAAAAATAATATTTTTTGATACATCAAATGGTTTCTTCTGTTTTAGCTCAAGAATCTATAATGACATTCTAATTTTTGTAACTTTGTAATTTTGTTTGTAATTTAAAAATACTTAATGTATTTGATTTTTTCCACACAAAAAAAATGGTTTTCGATTTTTTTCAAAAACCGCTCAAAAATTTAAAAAAAAAATTATTTTTTGGATTCAAGGCAAACAATGCAATTTCAATTTTATTTTCCCATATTCCGAAACGGCTTGATAAATATTTTTTTTTCGAATCCAGCACTAAAGCGTTTTTTAACAGTATCTTAAATATAACGCTACAAATGATTAAAAAACCGGTTTATAAGTTCTCAAAACCACCTTCAAGAAATTTGATTAAATATATTATGTTTCTTACTTTTACACTACACTAATAGGCCAGTCAGCAGACGTTTATTTTTTTTTGCAAAAATACCAATCGTATGGCAAGATTGATGAGCTCAGAGTTTACAAACAAAATGGCACTTCGCGTCGTCGCGTCCGTCAGCATTATGCGTCCGCCGCCATTAAAAAAATCCATTTTAATGCTTATCTCGTGAACAAATTTATGGGCATTTTTTTGCTTAGACTTTCACAGCCGTATTTAATAGAATTCACTAAAACACTTCTGAACGGGTGAATAGTTACGCAGTGTATAAGCGCTTATTAAGCCCCTATTCAACGTTGCGAAAATCCATATTTAAAAAAAAATTTTTTGTCCAATGCCTTTGTGCCAGATAAAGTACCAAAAAGAAAAATCTATTACATTATGCCTGTTTGGCGTTTAGCTTAAAATACCTCTATTTAACGTTACATAACCTTTATAAATAACTTAACGTTTAAAGCCATTGTAACTTTACGCGGCCGTCGACTGTCAGTGTTTAAACGCCTATAAGTATACTATTATATTTTTTTTTATAACATTAACCCTTGTATATGAAAAAATTGGAAGATGCTATCATGGCGATTATTTTTTAATGTTGTCCCGACCCTTGTTGTGGCGCTGCAAAATTTTAGGTTTAGAATTTGATTTGGGGAGTCTTTAAGCATCGGAAATCAGTAGTAGGAGCAAGAGGAAGCTATTATTTGGATTATTGCAACCAAAAAATATCGATTAAAGCCTCCACAAGCTCTCCGCAAAAAAAAATTTGAGTAATGGTTAACCCCACTTTTTAGATGTCGCCCCATTCGACTTCCATCGTGACAGTACTATGTTTTTGATATACAAAGCATTAAATGCCTATTAGCAATTTTAAATAAGGATATTATTAACAGGACATTTCCTTTATTTTTTTTTTTATTACATTTTGATCAAATTTGGATTATTTTTTAATGTAGAAGATTCGTAGAAAGTAAAAAGCAAATTGATTTTTCAAAAAATAATTTTTTAAACAAATAATTGTTTTGAAAACTATCTCCAAAAACAACATGATGCGATCATCGCACATAGGAGCAAGAACGTGCAACCCAGTCTAGTATTTCATTTCTTATTATACGTAGATACCAAAGTTTCTTTTTGAAAAACAAAAAAAAATAGATAAAACAATCGATATAATTAATAAAACAAAATCGATACTGTCAATAACAGCTTTGAGGATTGTTTTTGTCAGACTTTTGGTTTTGGGAAAAGGACTTGACTCAAAATATTTTTGACATTTTGTTATTCATCAATAGAAGTAAATTCAAGTATTTTAAAATTAAAAGTCAAGTTAATTATGCAGGTATGTTTGGAGCTTTTATTTCCAACAATTTTTTTTTTGTTTTCTTAAAATCGATTATAGGTCCTTGTAATTTGTTTGTATTGTTTTTGGGAGGTGGGTCTCAGCCCATACGCCTCAAGCATATAACAAAGTATACATGAGTATATTTATCTCAAACAAGCTGTTAAAAATAAAAAAAAAACACTTAAAAGCTATTTAAAGAAAAAAGTGTCTGGAGCTTATGTCCTCGGGTGTCTAAAGTTCTTTTTTTTAACTTAAATCTTCCAATAGATGTTAATCAAATATACATATATAGCCACTCAAAAGAAGGACTGTAAACATCAATTGCAAATTATATATCGTTAAAATTGTTAATTTGGAGGTTATAGCCCTAGGTGCTCCACTCTTATCCCTTGATTTAATGTATAATCTGAAATCTTCTTTTCAAAAAAAAATCTCTTTTTACAATCGAATTATTTTTACTTCAAGTTTAAAACTCCTTCTCTTCCCAAAACATCTTCTCCATATGTGCACCTCCTAAGGACAAACCAAACAAAATATATTATCCTTAAAAACGTGCAAATACTCTATTTGCTTGAAGATCCAATTATAATCCTCGCACTCGCATCACAGGATGCGAAAACATAATTTTTATAGTTAAAACCATTGTTGGTGGGGGTTGAGAGAAAGCAGAGGGAGGGGAGGGGGAGGGGCGTCAAAAACATTGCACGTATAAGTAATACGAGAACGCTCTGAGGTTTTGCGGAAGGGAAACTCCCCACACATTAGAGCTTTATAGTCTTTCCTCCGCCAGGACTCCGCCAGGAGTTCGCTTCAGCGTATATCCCAGTTTTAGTAGCATAACCAACGCTAATGTAGAGCAATTATGGATTTTTGAAATAAAACTTACTATACGCGATGTTCGTACGGTTGGTGGTTGTTGGCGTTGGCGCTACGCTGCATGAGGTAAGTAATTTGAAGCTTAGCCTGATGATGATGTTGTTTTTTGTTTTCTCTGTTCTTTTTTCTTTTTTTTTTGGGGATAATGGAATTGCACACCATTAAAGATGTTGATATTCAATGCCTTGATGGGGAAGAGATATTTAGAGAAATCCATTTTTGCTTCTCGAGGTTTGGTTTACCTTATGCCGTGCTCGAGCTGGAATATATAGTGCCCATCATCATATAATAATAATAACATACCCTGTCTCTGATGATGATGATAATGATGATGGTAATGGTGCAATAGTTGTTTGTCAAAATGAATTTTAAAAATTGGACATGACACGAACGCGCGCGTTTAATTGTGCCACAATTATCCAGCCTTTGCTGTATAATGCTCACATACTGGTTTTATTGGGTGGCAAAATGGTGATGATGGGTGCCGGATGATATGGTAATGTAGATGATGATAATATTCATATTTAATATTATGTGGATGTAACGGCAAATATGCAATATCAGCATTTATGTTATATTTAGCGGTAATTTTCAATCTTTAGCTAGAGGTGATGATTTTGCGTATACCATGCATCCATAACGGGGGTGGGTATAGTAGTTGAGCACTTTTATGTCATAAATGTGATGGGCTTAATAGAGCATGGTATTAAATGTATTCAGGATTCAAGGATTTTAAATGAACTCATTTTAGTGGGATTATATTCAGATCATTAGACTTTTGAGTGGCTTCTTTTTTTTTTTTAATTGTGTGAAAGTGATGTCAGAAGTTATTATATATCTGTAATAATTGTTATTGCAGTAATATATTGAATTTAATTAAATGAAAAGCCAATTTGTGTATTTTCAATTAAATATTTATTTATTTACAAATAAATGTATAATGGAATTGATTTACTTTCTTATTATGACAAGTATTGGTTTCATGTCAATGTTTTAATCAAAATCATTATTATTTCAACGAAAATTACAAAATGCGTTTTTTTTTTTGCATTTGCCAGACTGTTCGTCTGTATGTGCGTCGGGAAATAGGACAGCAAAGGCTGAAAAGAGAAATTTTTTTTAAAGTTTTGGAAATTTTCATCGACAATGGCAATGGCCGGCAACACGGCTTTCGCAACAATAGGTACACTGACTTGGTCACCGAACATTGGAACAAATCTTTACTTCTAAATTATTTGATAAAGTTTGGCACCCTGCACTTTTATCGAAAATGCGTGTTTTTGGTATCGATGAAACCCTTCTTCGTTGGACTAGTAAGTAAAGTAAAGTAAGTAATTCATTTATTAATATCTTGATACATCATTTACAAATTTATAAAATGAATTTAGAGCCGTGGCTTTGCCGTCAGCTCGGTTGGCGAATTTAAAAAGAGAATTGATATTTATATTTAAAAATTTAAAAGAGAGTTATCTATTCAAATTCTGATATGATTAAATTTCTATATTTTAAAATGGCTTTCAAAAAAAGATATAATTTTTTCCACGAACCAGAGTTTAACATTATTACTGTTTCATGTAACGAGAGTGATTTTTTTTCAAAGTATGTTATTCGATGTTGTGCAAAAATGGGACAAACACTTATTAGATGGAAGCAGTCTTCTTTAGCTTTCAGGTTGCATAATGAACAAAACTGATGAAAATTGTTGTTGTAAGGTGTTCCATTAAGTCCAAGGACTTCGCATCTTGCTTTGAAAATCAAAGATATTTCCTTATATGTGTAAGCATCGTTAAAATAATTTGTTTTCATTAAATTGAACTTTAATTGGGAGTAAAGAATTCTGCTTTGTGAGTTTTGGGCTTCTTTAATGAATTCAATCCTTACAGCATCTTCATGAGATTGGATTATTTTGTAGAGCTGTTCTTTAAACTGTGACAAATTACTGAGGTTCGGTTCAAACGTTTCACCACATGAATTTCCTAAATCTGTCCACTTCGCCATCCACCAATCTGCGTTTCTAAGTTCATACAATGCCATTTGTTTGGTTAACCGATCGTCTTGATGATCCAGTACCTTTAAGATGTAGTCTGCATGTAACTTGAGAGTGTATGTGTAAATTTTAGCTAGACCCGTTTCGAGATGTAAAGCATAGGTTGGAGTTTTTATCGGCAAATTGAACAATTTCTTTAGAAAGCTCCTTTGAAATTTCTCTATTGCCTCGAACTCATTTATCCCCCATATTTGAGCAGCATAGCATAGAGAAGACTTAACAACAGCATTAAATATTTTGTATTTTGCTGAAAGTATAATCCGTTGATTCGAAAAGATATTTTTCCATGTCATGTTAAGTAGGCTTTGGGATGTTGTAGATTTCATAGTTAAATGCTCATTAAAGTCCATAGTTTTGTTAATGGTTACTCCTAGGTACTTGTTCTTGTTTACTACCTCCAAAACATTTCCATTAAAAGTCCAACTATAAGTAACATGACTGCGTCTTGATCTAGAGAATACCATTATTTTAGACTTACTAGTATTAATTGTAAGATCCCATTTAACACAATACGTAGATAGTCGATTTATCATCAGTTGCAAGTTCTCAGGAGATTCAGAAAGAATAACCAAATCATCGGCATATAGTAGTACATTGATGGTCAGATCAGCTATTCGTACACCTCCAGGCAGGCAAGTTTCAACATCATTGATGAAAAGTGCGAAGAGAAGAGCACTCAGAAGGCACCCTTGCTTTACTCCGGTATCCGTTTCAAACCAATTTGAGATTGCTGACCCGTCCCATACAGCAGATTTTGATTGTGCATACATTTCTTTTATAACACGGATAAATTTCGTTGACATACCTAACATGGACAGTTTGTAAAAGAGCGCATTTCGGTTAACAAGATCGAAGGCAGATTTAAAGTCCACAAAAAACGCATATATCTTCTTGTTTCGGGCTTGTGCTGATTTAACTATCGACGTCAAGGTGAAAATGTGGTCTACAGTTGAAAAGCTTTTTCGAAAACCAGCTTGAAACCTGGAGATTATGTTATTACTTTCAGCCCACTTTTCAAGCCTGCTGGCAAGCACACCACAAAACAGCTTAGCAATAACATTCATGAATGAGATGCCTCGATAATTGTCAACATTGTTTATGTCACCTTTTTTATGGATAGGGAAGATTATTGCCTTCTTGAAGGATGTTGGAACATCTTGTTTATTTAGTATGTCATTAAATAAAGTTTTGAGTCGGCAAATAAGTTCTTCTGTACCGTTCTTGAAAAATTCATATGATACACCATCTTCTCCTGGGGCCTTTTCGTTTTTCGCTTTATGGATAACAGCATATATTTCGGCAAATGAGATTTCGGAGTCTAGTACTTCGTCCGATAGCAAAGGTTCAGCGTAGAAAAACTTAGTATCTGTTCCAGCACAGAGTATATTTTGGAAGTGTACTGATAGATCCTCAGCTGTCACACTTAGCCCTATCTCAAAATTTGAATCGTTTATCTTTTTCGTTATTTTCCAAAATTCTTTTGAGTCTTTCGTTTGACCAAGTGAATAGGCTTGTCGGTTTTCATAATCTGTTTTCTTCTGAAGACATAAGTTCTTGTAACGTGAATTTTCTTCGATGTACCATTTTTTTAGATTTTGGCAGTTGGAATTTCGAGCTGCATTCAGAAGGGTAAAAGACTTCTTTCGTGCTTTCATGCATTCATTGTCAAACCATTCATGTTTAAACTTCTTTTTTCCGATTGAGCTAAGACTGGTTGTAGAGTTTTGAATGCAACTAATAAGTTGATTTGCAAGCAATTCCGTAGAAACAAAAGTATCGTTTAACAGTGAGAGGTTGATATCTAGTTTGCTTTGATATAAGTTGAGTTCATGCTGTTTCCATTTAAGCTTTGGTATGAGTTGAAGGTTCCTCTCAGTTGGTATTGTTTTATCAGACCATTCAACAACAATAGGCATGTGGTCTGAGTAGGTTTTTTCTTGTACTTCGAAATTCCCAATGATTTTGTGCCAGTCATTATTTATTGCACAGTAGTCGATGACAGATTTGCCTTGTTGGACTAGTAACTTTCTTTCGAATCGCTCTATGCAAGTAGTATAAGAAGAATTCAATTCTGAAACCCACAACCTAAATGCTGGTGTGCCACAGGGTTCCGTTTTGTCTCCGACCCTCTTTCTCATTTTCATTAATGATCTCCTGTCTGCAACTACTAAAGTACTAATCCATTAAATTGTAACGCTTACGTTAGCACCCTTAGCTTTTCATATTCATTTCCAGATTTACATCCCTGCTCTTCGGACGTGGAACTAAAACGGCTAAATATGATAGGTACATTAAATTCTGACTTAGACAGCATTGTGCAATGAGGATCGCGTAGAATTGAATGCTTTGAAAACTCAATGCTGCCTTCTGTAGTTAAAGCGAAACGTACCACCCCCCCCTGCAATTATCTATGAGTGGCACTTGCATCGATGAAACTAATCAGCTTGCGGTTCTAGGTATGTGTATCACGTGGAATGATCACATTATGTACTTAACGTCGCCAAAAATGCCTCAAGATGTTTAGGTTTCCTTTGGAGATGCAAGAAATTCCTTTCCCCTTCTAATCTGTCTATTTTCTATAAAAGTTATATACGTCCAAAGCTTGAGTATAACTCCCATCTCTGGGTTGGTGCTCCAGCAATTTACTTTTACGTCACTCGAACACCGACGTAACGTTTCCTGTCTCTCACTCTCTTATCGTTACTTTTACGGTAAGTGCTCTAACGAAATAGCCAGTTGCATTCCTCCCCTTAAACAGTAATACTCGCGCTTCCCAGGAATGCTCATCAGTTTACTCTTGATCTCAATTTCGGTCAAATATAGAGATTCGTTCTTTAGCCATACTACGCGAATGTGGAATACCGTTCCACGCTCTGTCTTTCCCTCTCATTGTGATGTACTGAAATTCAAGACTTATGTTCAATGACATCTCCTTTCGAATCCCCCTGAGTGCGCTAACTTCACGGCAGAGGTCAACAATACGACAGCAAAACTTTTCATTATTTTCAGTCAGGATCAGACCATGTGGATAATAAAACACAGCTAATGTAATGTGTGGTGTAGTTGGGAGTATACGCCCTTTCATAGAAAAAAACGCATCAACGCTGACGTAAGGCTTGTGAGATAAGGCGCACCTCATCGCTGACTTGAAGGCGAGCTACAACGCTGACCTAACGCAAACGTCAACACTAACTTAATGCGTGCGTCTAAGCTGGACTAACATGCGCGTCAACGCAACGCTTACCTACCATGTGCGCCATGTTGCAAATCGCATACAAAAATATACATAACCACAAAAAATCGCAAAATCCTCAAAAAAATTGTTCAAAAATTATTAATACAAACTTTAATTATTTTTGTCTATTTTTGACTTTCTTGCACGTCCAGGAATCAATTGTTAGTAACCCAGAATAGTCTTGAATAAATGATACTTCAGGCAAATATTGTTCAAATTATCCAGTATTGGACTTAAACTTTAAAAAATTATCCGATGTAATTTTTAGGTACGTACATACTCATGTAGGTATGAGGGCATTATACATTTATACAAGGCCATTAGTTTCATAAGGCTTCATCTTCATTAAAATGATAAAATAAAAAATAAGTTTTTTTAAAAACTGTTACAAATAGCTACCTTTATTACTCAACACGTCCACATAAAACAAGAACCCTATTTTCTTGGGAGGATTAATTTTCATGCTAATTGCTAAGAAGAAACGATGAATTTTTTCCAACGAAGAAACACACCTGACATGTTTCATTATTCGTTGACACTTTTCTGTTAACTCAATTTATAATCCTCAATTTGAATAACATATTTATAAGGGTTTGTCTCTTCAAAACCCTGTATCACTTTAAAAAAATAAAAAAAACCAAAAGACCTACACACAAATCAAAAGTTCAAAAAATTTTTGTCTTAGGCAAGGCCAAACGACGACGATCAAAGGTCGAAAACATTTAGCTCGTGCGTTACGCACATGTTCGGGATTAAGACATTTACAAGCTTCGTTACTTCGATGAAACGTTGTTGTCGGTCGTCATCGTCGTCGTCGTTGGCGTGTCGTCAACGTTGACGTACACAGCTGACAGGTAACCAACCTTCCATCATATGTCACAAGCACTGACACATAAATCGGTGTGTAATTAATTTTACTTTTTATTATCATAACATTCATCACTTTGTGGAAAAATTTAAAAAACAAAACACCTTTCTGGCGTATGCAGGTTATGTGTTATTAAAACAACTTTATTAGCAAAATAAAAAAAAACACAGCCCTACCTCGAAAATATGAAAGCTGTTGGGGAGGTGGCAAAAAAATAAGGCCTATATAAAAATTCATCCCCACCAACACCAGTTGGTATAATTTAACGTGCGAAAATTTTCCAATGAATCCAAATGAAATGTTTCCGTAAATATTTATTTGTGGCATGTTTTTGTCAACGCTGCCTGTGTTCGGTGTAGCTGTGCTGTGCAGCAACCAGCAAACGTGACGGACAGGAATTCATGCTTGAGCTTAAATATTTTATACTCTCCCAGCCGCAAAATAGATCCTTTTTATTTTTATTTTTGTGTCACCACCTCTCACGTTGGAAAAAAAGAGATACAAAACTGGAAAATTATAATCTATTCAGGACATTGTTCCGAATAGAAAATCACGCTGAATTGATGATTCATTAGCTTGCAGGAGATCAGGAGCTGTGTATAGAGCTTATCTATGTATAGTGAATGTTTCGACACATAAATATGGTATTTTGACATAGTTGACACTCAATTCTGATATTTTTGTTGAAATGCGGAATATGAATGAAAATGTTTAGCTACATTTAAATGAGATAAATTTTATGTTTTAAAATAAGTACCAGGAGGTGAGTACTAGTGGTTTTGAAATGTATGTAGAATAGATTATGGGGTACCTAGTGTGCAAGTATGTTAAGGGTGGTTTTTTTTTTTGGAGCCTCAGACATATGTAAATGTATATAGATATTGAAATAGAAAAATGGAATGTAACATTTAAGTGAAATTAATCTATATATTATATTTAATATTGCTTACAGTTTCTGAAACAGTTTTCTCGAGAGAAATCGTAATTGGGGACTTCAGATATCCATGTTTGAAGGCAGAAAGGGAAATAAAAAAAAAATTTTAATGGAAAAAATATTGTTTAAAATTAGCAGGACTTAATACATACAATTAAGTACTATACATTCATCAAAAGCCAATACTCTGTTCTGAAATCAAGTGAAATCAATGCATAGTTTTTGAAATTTTAGGTTTTAATTTCAAAATTTAGGCCCTGAATTTTTCATAGACTTAAATTTTTTTTCATCAAGAAGTCTTCGACTGGTCGAAATCACGTTTTGAGTTTGGTGTGGAAAGCGTATTACACATTATTTATTTTTTTTTAAGAAAAGTTTTTTAAATTTTTTTTTTTGACAAATTTTTTAAGATTTCTTTTCGATTTTTTTTTTTTGCCACTACTGCTTTTATTCTAATTTAATTTGACGTGGGAGGAGCACTTTTCTTCTTTTTTTTTGTAAGAAAAAATCCAACACTGATATGCTCATTTCAACCAATTCCACCTTTGAAGGAAAAATAATTGCAAAAAAAGAGGACCCATGGCAGTGAGCTAAATGCAGAAGAAGGGATCTAAAATGCTCTTTTCGAGCATTTTAGTCAAAAAGTTAACACTGCAAAATAAAATAAAATTTCAAATTAAAAAAAAATCAATTATATTTTCGATGGGTGCAATATTAAAGAAATTTCAATATCTAGAAGCTTAAAAAAATAAAAACAATGGGCGTATTCATAGTTGTCTGACAAGTTATTTCTTTGTCTCTTCTAATCTAACCTGGAGTTTATGTAATTCATAGACAATTTAAAACCGGGTCCAAAAGATAACCTAGAGCTCAATCCTTAAAAGCGGTTGACTCTTTGACTAAGTTGTTTTTTTTCTATCTGTCAAAAAATGGATTGGATTTCAATGGATTGACAGGCAATAGTACCTACTAAAATTGTAGTAGAATTCCGTTTTTTACTAAACAGAGCTCTGAATTTCTTTATGAATAGCAGCTGTTTTTAACCTGTGTGTTAACTTTAGACTCGAAGCCAGTTGAACTCGCGTCTAAAGTTTGACTATGAATATGCCCCAATGTTTTAGTTTCACACCACTGACTGTGTTTAATTAATTTATTCAGAACTATCGGAAAGATAAGCTTAAATGTTTTCGTGGATAGAATGGTGGATATGGTTAATTTTAAAATGTTATTACTTGAGAGATCTTAAGACCGTCCTGTTTTCTGTAGTTGATAAAAGCATTGAATGTTGAAATGAAATTAAAAATAGCACTTAGAAAAGTAAAAAAAAACGGTTTGAACCCAAAAACTGTGTTTTTTTCAAAAATCTTGAGTGCGAAATTTAACTCTTCACTTCAAAAATATATGCAATGAAACAACTATATTTAAAAAGTGGGTTAAAAGATAGAGATTTGCCTTAAAAAAAGGCTATAGAGTTGCCATTGCCGTTGATTTTCCAATTAAACTTTTTTTTTCTTCAAATTATCCTTTCATCCTTAACAAGGGAAAAATCCCCCAAACCATTATTTCTTACATTGCTTCATACTTCATTATTTATCGTTTTAAGTATTTGGTTTAAAATTAAGAGATGATCTCAAAGTTTGACCAAGCCAATTTTTTTAAATGACTAATAAAATGGTACCGTCTAAAAAAAATATCCCTTGACTCGATACTGGTATTGTCTTTTAAAAACTTGTTATTTTATATTACTTTCCAAAACAGAATAAATTTAGAACACAATCGAATATGGTTCTAATATTTCAAATATTCTTGTAAGATTAGAATTTCAATTAAAAAAAAAGTTCAAACAATTTTGGTTTTTACAAAGTACATTTAGTTTAGATTCGTAATCTGGATTTTTGAGCAAAATCCAGTATCTCATAAATTTCTCGAAAACTGTTATTTAAAAAAAAATTCGACAAAAAAAAATTAAAATACTTTTTTCTGTTAAAATTACAGATTAAGTAAAAAACGTACCTAAAAAAAAAAACTTATTTTACTTAACTATGCTTTTCATTAAATCTCAAACAAAACTAATTCTCCTGTTTTAAAGCTCACACATAATATGCATTATTAAATAAATAAAATGCATGACATCATTACCGAGTCATTAAATCTACCCATCCCTGACCTTTACCACCCTCTTAGTACTTCTAAAAGTATAGAAGGGTTTGAGGAGGAAGACATATTGTTCATCTTCATTACAAGAATATCCCTTGCCTTGCCTTGATGGGTTGATGAGAATATCAAATAAATATTATTCCATCAAGAGACTTATGAAACAAATAAAGATATATGTACCAGCTACCTATAGGTACAAATTTGAATAACTTATTGATATTTTTGTAAAGGATGGGTCCATCCATTCTCATTTTATAAATTCTTGCCCCATTCTCCTATAAAATTTATATATAAATTGTTTATCCATACCCTTCTCATTTGGAAAATATAAATTTAATCAGACAAAAAGTTATACTTTTTATATACTTACTTACTTACTTACTTACTTATATTTGTTGTTGTGTTGTTCAAAGCAAATTCCAAACTTTTCATCTGGTGCTCAAATTTATCATCATTATATTGATAAATAATTTAAGGAGATGAAAAGTAGGTAGGTATAGGTGTGTGTCGTCGTCATCGCAACGTGCGTTCGTTTGTTGAATTGAAGCAATGAGAAAATTCGATTTTTGAAATATACCTACATATATTTTATGAAGGAACGTCTTCGAAATTTTTGTCATTTATTTTTGATATCTATTTTTTTTAAGTGTCTGGTTTTAGATTAAGAGAATAATAAAGGTTGTTTTTTTTCAGAGCTAGAGAACTTTAAGTTGGCAACACTTTTTTAACTGGCGGCCATTTTAACAGCTTTTAAGTGATTTGTGTTCATTAGCATTTCAACAAGAACAGACTGACGCCTGAAATTGTGAAAATTTATCCCGATCCCGGCTAAAAAAAGCTATTGGCTACATCAATATACAAAACTGCCGTATTTGGGATGAAGTTAATCCTCAAGTGTGTGTTGAGACACCGTTACTGGTGTGGAATCACGATGCTGGCCAGAACTTTACAGTCAGTGATTACTGAATTTTTCGTTCCTCAATTGAACAACCATGATGTGCAGGTATTGTGACTTCAACAAGGCGGCGCAACATGTCACACAGCGCGTGCCAAAATTGATTTATTAGTGGAAACGTTTGATTTATTGAAGTTTCACGTTTCGGATACGTAAATTGGCCTCCAAGATCATGTGATTTAACGCTGCTAAACTAATTTGTGTTGGGATATGTGAAGTTGGTACGTCGATAAGCCCAAAATGATCGACCACTTGGAGGGCAGCATTCGCCACGTTATTACCGAAAGACGGCCACAAATGTTTGAAAAAGTGATCGAAAATTGGACCGGCTCAGCCGTGGTGGTCACATGCCGGAAATCATATTTAAGAAAGAGGCTGGGTGCGACCCACACTGATAACTTCCCATTTGTGATCTTGAAAACTTTACCACTTTTTAGTTTATTTTTTTTTTATATTTTTTGTCAAAAACTGTCAATTGGACATTTGTCAAAATTTAACCTTTCATAAAAAATTGTACTATGTATAAAATAAAATATTTTAGAAGGCACAATCGTTGTTCGTTCTCAGGATATTCGAGCTGAAATACAATTGTAACTACTTTTCTTTAGAATTTTTAACAGTTTTTGATTTTTTGTTAAAAAAACTGCCCATTCAATATTTGTCAAAATTTTATCAGTTGCTAACAATTATGTTATGTAGGAAATAAAACAAACAAGAAGTCAAAATAGTTACCCGTTTTTGAGAAATTTGAGTCGAAAGACAATTTATACCAATTTTTGGTAGAATTTTTTGTAGTTTTTAATTTTTTGGAAAAAAACTGCCCATTGAATTTTTTTGAAAATTTCACCAGTAGTCAAAAACAACATTTTTCGTAAAATAAAATTATTTAAAAGTTAGTATCGTTTTTCCATCTAAGGATATTCGAGTTATAAAAATTTTTTTTTAGCTTTTTTGATTTTAAAAAATAACGGTATATTGATTTTTTTCCAAATTCATATCAAATTTGTATGACGTCATAATGTGTCGAATAAAATTTATTTTAAGTCAATAGCATTATTTGTTCGTGAGATATTTGAGCCCAACCAAATTTTTCACTTCTTTTTTAAACTGCTATAATAAAAAAACAACTGATTGAATATTAATAAACGCCCTTTCAGCTTCTTTCGAAGTTATTATCTGTAAAACAAAATTTATTTCAAGTCGATATCTCTACTCGTTCTTGAGATATCGACGACGAAAAATGGTACCAGAACGTACGGACGTACGAACGTACGAACGTACGAACGTACGTACACACGCACACACAGACATCTCTCTAAAAATGATTGATATAGGCTCTAGGGACCTTGAAACGTCGAGAAATGTCAAAAATTTCAATTTGACAAATCGGACCGATTACAATAACTCCCTATGGGAAGTTAATAAAGCCAAAAAAATTTCTTTCGAATAAAGCCAATTTTAAAAGTTCATGTTTGCTGTATCCCATTTCAAACTTCTCTACCTCTGAAAAAAAAACACCCTTTATGTACACAACATTTAATCGTAATCTGATCATAGAATATTCTGAACACTCGTCCACAGAAAGTGACAAGCCCCCTATTAATTTCGTGATTTTATTTTTTTGCTGGATTTAAATACCCAAACTGTTAGACAATTGTCTGGAGGCCAGTAAAAGTTTTACCTTCTTAATCAAATAAATATAAATACACCTCAATTGATACCATTTGACTTGTCCTATCGTCAATTGAGTCCTTTTCCATTACGAATCACAAAACAACACCTTTATCCCACACACCAAACAAACATATAATCATCATTGATTTAATTGCACTACACCAAAATAATGACTTAATCCCCAGACGGAATTCTCTTATTTAGCCAAATGTCAATATGCCATAAAACCACTCACAGTACAGTATTGGAGAACAAAAAAAAAAAAATAAACCTTAGACATCACATAAATAGAATCCTTCAAAGAAAAGAAAACGACATCAACAAGATGTTTTCAAACAAAAACAACCTTTCCCAACATAAGATTAATTAGAATCCCAGAAACCATCAGGCTGTCGTGATTGGACAGAAAATAAAAAAAAAAAAATAGAAGTCAAGAAAATGCTTGAGCTCGCTCATCGGAGACACGCCATCAATGATCCACTTGCTCAGCCAAACAATTTTGTCCTTTTAGTCAAAGTCGAAAATCGACTTCGGCTTCCACTACGACGACGACCGACGACTTCACTGATGGTATAATATATCTTTATGCGGTTATTGATTTTCTGCAACGGATGGATTGATATCTTTTTCCTAATTGATATCCTTTTATTGAGTTTTATTAATGACCCTCTCTTTGTTTTTATGTTGTTTTTTTTTTGTATTTTTTGTGGCAATGTGGTGCGCGTTCCGCCTGAACAGGCAAATATAATTTCTTTTGGTTAATTGCTATGTCATTTCCAGGCCGTCAATATCTCAATTTAATCCTCGGACAGAAATGAATACAAAAAACAAATAAATAAATAGAAAAGAAAAGAAAAGAAAAGAAATAAAAAAGAACAATAATTGTTTAATTGTTTGGATTATTAATGGTTTCAACAATTTTTGAGAGAATGTTTTTTTTTTTTGAAAAATTCTATATCAAAACATTAATTTTACTTTCTTGGCCAAGAGAACATTGGAAATTGGCACGTGCACGTGTAAAATTATTTATTCATCAAAACGATATCCAATGTCGTTAAACGCACTTTGTTAATTGAGTGTTAATTAATATTAATGAATTTTGAATAAATTGATATTATTGAGAAGCATTGTAAGACTAAAATGAAACAAGTTGAAAGTTTGACTGGGCGTTTTTTGGGGATTGAAGAGGCATTAGTGTTTTTTTTTTCTTTCTAATTATTGGAGATTGAGAAGAAGAAGAATTGACTGAAATTTTTGTTGAAAATATATAAATTGGTGGAAAATAAAATGCACGACTGAATCGAACACATTTGCTTTTAATTCCTTTGAATTGAAACAAAAAATTTGGGAAGAAAAAATTCAAAAATCATAAAATTTGTTCATTAGATTTACTGAGCTAATGACGTATTCAAGTCTGAAACCCACAACATATAAATGCTGGTGTGCCACAGGGTTCCGTTTTGTCTCCGATCCTATTTCTCATTTTCATTTATGATCTCCTGTCTGCAACTACTAATCCATTAAATTGCTTCGCTGACGATAGCTTAGCTTTTTATATTCGTTTCTAAATTCACATCCCAGCTCTTAGGACGTGGAACTGAAACGGCTAAATATGATAGGTACATTAAATTCCGACTTAGACAGCATTGTACAATCAATTCAATTCTTCTGTCGGTAAAGCAGATGCACCCCCTGCCATTATCTATGAGTGGTATTTGCATCGAAGAAACTAATTAGCTTGCGATTTTAGTTACCTATGTGTATCACAAACCATCTTTTGTGGAATGATCACATTGTTAACGTCATCAAAAATGCCGCAAGATGTTTAGGTTTCCTTTGGAGATGCAAGAAATTCTTGAGTATAACTCCCATCTCTGGGCTGGTGCTCCAGTAACTTACCTAAACCTTTTGGACAGTATACAAAGACGAGCCTTCAAAATGATCGGAGACTCTTTTATCGTTGCTTTTACGGTAAGTGCTCCAATGAAATAGCCAGTTGCATTCCTCCCTTTAAACGTTTCAACCGTAATACTCACGTTTCCAGGAATGCTCATCTAGGATCGAACAAAGAAAACAGCTCAAAGTTCGCAACGCAGCAAAAGAGGTCGCAAGTAGGTGTGACAGTAGGACCGTCTACAGAATTACCAAAGATAACAAAGAGCTGACAGGTGTCCAAAACTCTAAAAAAAAACACCTGGTAAAGGACATAGGCGGATCACTGCTAGTTTCAGATGAGGACCAGATCAAAAGGTGGAAGGAGCACTTTTCTACGGTTTTAAATCGCGTTTTCACCAGTTAAGTGAACCTATCACCCAATGAACCGTCCGTAGTAACAAATTCCCGAATACGCACTGTATCCCTCAGTAGAGAAAAAAATCTTAACCGCAATCAGAGCACTGAAAAAGAACAAAGCGGTTGGAATTGACGGCATTCTGGCAGAGCTCTTACGAGCAGCACCAACAACATCGTCTGAGCTCCTGCACCCACTCATAGAAAGAGCCTGGGAAACAGAAAATTTTCCTGAGGAGTGGAAAAGGGGGATGATCATCAAGCTCCCAAAGAAAGGAGACCTAACTCAGTGCGAAAACTTGAGAGGAATTTGCGTGCCGCCTGCTGTAGCGAAGGTTATAACAAAAATCGTCCTAAAGCGAATAAAAGAAAGGAGTTAGACATGGTTGTATACTGTCACCAATACTGTTCATGTTGTTAATAAGTGATGTACTGCATGCAGCTTTGTCGAATGTAAATGGAGGAATTCAGTGGAATCTGCTATCACACCTCAAACATCTAGACTACGCTGATGACGTATGCTTACTCTCTCATAGGATCATGGATCTCCATCAAATGACAACAAGGGTGCAGAGAGAAGCTGAAAGCGTCGGGCTTAAGATCAATACGGTAAAAACAAAGAGGATCAGCCTTGAAACTTCCTCATCTACTCAAATAGATATTTCTGGACAACCAGTAGAGATGGTAGAGAGTTTTCAATACATTGAGACTTGGGCTGCGTTCGGAGTGCTGTTCAAAATATGAAGGAACAACTCTATAAGCTTAAAGACCAAGCTACGATTGTTCCGCTCCAATGTAGAATCCGTGCTTCTTTATGGATGCAGCACTTGGAAATTAACACCCAATGTCACAAAAAAGCTGCAAACGTACGTGAATAGATGTCTGCGAAACATCTTGCGGATTTTCTGGCCTAACCGTATCTCCAATGATGAACTTCATGTGAGGACAGGCCAGAAACCCATTGACTCTATAATGCGAAAACGTAAAACGGCAGTGGATTGGACATACGCTTCGAAAAGGCCACAAGTGCATTGCGGTTCAAGCGATGCAATGGAACCATCTCACGCAGCAAGGCAGAGGAGTGGGCTGACCTAGAAGTACTTGGCGAAGAACGGTCGAAGAGGAATCAGCACAACTGGGGAAGAGTTGGAGAGAGCTGAGGTACATCTCCAGAAATTGAACACGATGGCGCGTAGGAGTAGTGGAGGCCCTAGGCCCCGCAAGGGGAACCCCACGGACGTAAGAGGTCTGAGGACTTAAGTAGGTAAGTAACATCTCCTTTCAAATCCCCTCCTACTTACCTAAAGCTCGCACTTTAAATCCCCTTTAGTACGCGCTCATTATAAAAAAAAATAATTTTAAAATACGTTTTTTTCTGCAAATAAAATTACAAATTATAAATTATCAAATAAAAAACAAATGATTCTCCTAAGGGATATGAGTTTATGAATATCTGTTTTTCTTGAATTTTCAATTTATCGTTTGTACATATGTACTGTTCTTAATCTCAATTATTCAATTATTGTAGTTAATATGAAAATTTAAAAAAGTACAGTTAAATCCGCTTTAACTAACTCATTCATCTGAATGTACATTATCACCTTCAAGCTTTACAGTTAAATACGAATATTTAATAATAATCATTTTTCAGACATTATTATAATTTTTTGAAATTAACCATTACCCAAAGCCAAAAATATTTAGAATAAAACACAAACTACGAAGACTTTTCAACATTTTTGGTTTCCGCAAATCATTACCACACATTTCTTTAGGCAAAATTAAATCTTCCTTAACCTACCTATATACGTTGTGAGATTTAATTTAAAAGCGAGCTAAACCGCGCTACGGAATTAAATCATTTTTGTTTTTTTTTTTTCAATACACAATTTTATAGATTTTTTTAAATATGAAAACCTTGAGAGCTTTCACATCAAGAATCAAAGGATTATCCTCTTCAAACAGCATCTCGCCTTCCTGTATTTATTATTTTATATTTATATTTATTTCAAAGGAAGCTGAGCATTCCAGTGAAATATTAAAATTTCTTGGAGGCATGTTAATCATCAGATCTAAAGAACGTTAAGCTTTGCGAATAAAATTTGGATTATGGTGAATTATGTATTAAATATTTCACACGAATTTAGGTATTTGTATATTGGTAGAATAAAAGATGATTTGAAATCGCGCTCCTGAGAACTTTTTTTGAATAAAATAATTTATTAATTTTGCTTTAATTTTCTTTAACCTCAATATCTCAACATATTCTATAAGTACGTTGAACCCAGTGGTACATTTTATTTTTGAATGCAATTTTTACTTTAAACGAATATTTTTTTTCAAAATTTTTTTCCAAAATTTTTGAACAACAGTTTTTTTTTTAATTTTTATTTTTTAAATTTCTATTTGAAAATTCTTTGAAATCCGAAAAATACATTCGGCTCCCCGCTTGGCGCAATGAATCAGTCTTGGGCCTACCATTCCGTATACTCATAGGGAATTGTAATCTATGGATTGACGAAACTCCTTTTCGGTTAACATTTCGGAGACCGTTTCAACTCCGCGTTGGCCGCGACCATATTACCATAGCTTTCGATCAAGCCACTTTATTTTGGTTAACCTTTACATCCACAAATTTGCTTTGGTATATTAAATTATTAACGTCTGGTGCAATTTACAGTTTTTTCTTGAACTTGCACTTAATCTTAAATCTGAGGTTTAAGTTTACACTGATAAATTTCATCCTCCTAACCTGTAAAATATCATTCAAAATTAAATTATGATTTATTTGCCTCAGCATACACTACGCATCTAACTCTATACCTATGTCTAACTAAAAATGACTCACATGATGTTAATTATAATTAATCCGTTGACACATAAAGTGTCAAAAATGTATTCTTAATTCATTCAAACTCACAATTAATTTGGGAAAACAAAATTCTCTGAAGCAATTTGAATGCATTGAAATGTTTGTAAATAAATTATTATCTTTGAACGCCAAATTAGTACCGCTGCGGTGCGTAGGTAGAATATACATAATATACAACATAAATATTCCTACACATTAGGGTGTGCGTTATTTTCCAAACTTTTTAATACTCCCCCAAAATCAAAAATTTTATGTTTTGAAACAAAAATGACAGCTGTTTTCTTTATATATATATGTATTAAGCGCGCACTAAAGAGGATATGACTACCATTAAAATGTTTAAACACAGTACAAGCGTTAAGGGAAATGGGATAGGAGTTAAAAGGAGATACCGATGCAAATTGGTTTTGAAAATGAAATGGGTAAGAAAAGTTGAGTCGGGTAAAGCATTCCACATTCGTGTAGTGCGGCTAAAGAAAGATTCTCTGTACTTAACAGTGTGTCCGAAGTTGGGCTCAAGGGTGCACTGATGGGCATTTCTGGCGGTGCGAGCATTACGGTGGAATTGTTTAAGGGGAGGAATGCAACTGGCTATTTCACTAAAACAATGCTTATGAAAGTAGCAACAAAAAAGTGAAAAACAAGAAACATACATTTTTTTTTTAATTTTTAAAATTTTTTATTAAAAAACATCAATCGGGCAAGAAAAAGAAAAAGTAAAAAATTGATTTTTTAACTTGAACGAAGTATTGAATTCAAAAACAAAATTAAGGACAGTTTTGAAAACGAACAAAAATCTTATAAAAAAGTTTTAAAACATCATCAAATCAATAATTTTTTTTAGAAACCACAAAAAACTAGTTTTTCTGTCTTTCAGTTAAATTTTTTCTGATTGATAGAAAATCTTATTGTGGTATAAGGCTGTAACGCCCTATACAAAATAAGCCAACAAAGTTCCTGTAAATTTTCAAATTGATTTCAATAACCTTTTATTTGCGCTGAATTATTAAACCGCAAATGCGATAAATTTCAATTGCAATGGTTGACAAGGTTTTTGTTACAGAAACTGAAACATACTTTTCCATCTTTATTCCATCTAGTCACGTTTTTGAAATATTCCCGCCAGGAAATTCAAAAAACGTTTTTTTGCAGTTTTTGAAGCTGTGAAATTTTATTTAGCAACATTTTAAATTATTTCTTAGAGTAGTTTAATTATTCATTATGAAAAAAACGCTCAAATAGAAGAAGTAAGATGATGCCACCTTGTTGAGTACCGCCTATAAGATACCTTCCTCTATCCTACAAGAACGGATAAACCCATACTCTAAAACCATAATCGGACAATATCAGTTTAGTTTCATTCCAGGCAAATCAACAACTGATCAGAACTTTACCCTTAGGCAGGCGATGGAAAAATATCTTGAATTTAACATTCCAACATATTATCATCTGCTTATAGACTTCAAAGCCACCTATGATAGCAAAACCAGGGTAAAACTTTACAAAGCCATGAGAGAATTCCGCATCCCAAATAAATTGACACGACTTGTAGGTTGACCGGGACCAACGTAACATGCCTCCTCTTTAACCTGGCATTAGTGAAAGCAATCCGTGACTCTGGCACCATAACAGGAGGGACCATCGGCATCGTTAACAGGTCCAGGCAGATATTGGCTTACGCAGACGACATCGACATCATCGGAAGAACCGAACAAGCTGTACATAACTCCTTCATTCAGATCAAGCAGGCGGCTCAAAGTCTGGGGCTGCACATTAGTGAAGGTAAAACAAAGTACATGGTGGCGTCGAATGCGAGGAGAACAGTTGGTCAAACAATTGAGGTAGCGAATCACGAATTTGAAGAGGTGCAATCCTTCATATACCTTAGGTCAATAGTAGCAGCCGTTAACAATATAGAAAAAGAAATACTTGGGCAACTGCTCAATTCCAAAAGAGTCTTTCAAAGCTCTTCAAATCAAGAAATCTCACCATAGTTTCAAAACTGCTGCTCTACAGGGCCATCTTCCTGCCAGTACTAACGTATGGATCCGGGACTTGGGTGCTTAGCAAAAGACACTTCGACCTCGTAGCCGCGTTCGAGAGAAAAGTCTTGAGGAAAATTGTTGGCCCTATATGTGAGGAAGAACGATTTCGGAGACGGTACAATCATGAATTGTACGCAATCTACCTTGAAGCACACATAGTGACAAAAATTAAGTTCGGGAGACTCTGGTGGTCAGGGCACCTAGCTCGCATGAGCAAAAAAGAGGAAAGTTCTTTGTGGTACATTATCCGCTGGTGAGATGGCGTAGACCAGGGTGCGCATCTGTATAATCTGAAAAATAGTTTTGAATAGAATTTGAAAGTCATAAAACCAGACTTTAAATCATGCCTCGAAACACCCTTACAACTAGATTCGTCGTAAAACTATAGCCCTGAGTAACAGACGAATTATGAACTGATTTTAGCATAAATCCCACTTTCAAAAGCCAAAATAAAAATTTATGAAATAACGGACACCCTACTATAATATCCTCGTATGTAAAGTATGTACGTACCTTACCTATATACGTTAAGTTTAATATACTACCATCGCATCGGTATCGCCGTCATCGTCGTCATCATCGTTGTTGCCGTTCGAGGTTTCAAAACAATGCCTGGTGTCATGAATTTTTTAATAGATTGCAAAATAGACAAGAGATTATGACTTATTCAAATGTGAGCTTTATTTAAGTGGAGCCTTGACAACAACTATCTGTGTGTCTATGTATAGGTATATATAATAAAACACATACGCATATTGTTATCCGTCAGACATAGGATATTCTTAATGATTGAAATTTTGATTTTGGATGCAAATCCATTGCCAATGAAAGAGTTTTTTTTTGATAGGAGGAATTAATTCTCCACATAAAATGGATTTTCTTCGAAAGCAAGAATGTGAGAATAAACAATGAAATACTCCGGGGTACGTAGATTTTTTTGACTTGATTATCAATCGAAAGGAATGGGAGACTTTCCTCAGGTTGGGAACGTAGTGTGCTCATACCTAATATTATTAGGAATTAGATATTTTCAGCTGAATGGGAAAAGTAAAAGCTGCGTTCGAAATCCTGCACTAGGAAAGTCACATGTGATGTCTGCAAAACATCTTGAGGATGTCTGGCCACTTAAGTGGCAGTGGATTAGCCATACGCTTCGAAGTGCGAATGCATTGCGGGCCAAGCGATGAGGCTGTCGAGCAGCCCGTCTATAAGCAAATAGGAATTAACACAACCCTAGCAAAGCTTGTCGTAGTAGGCTTATGGCGAATACGAATACTAAGATGAAGTCTAGAGCTATGGGATTGCAGAACTAGATTCTGAAGTGGAGAGAGATGTCGCTACTTACGAGTATGTATAACACTGCAACGAAGAGTGTTCCCACGAAGGCACTCGAACGATTTTATGGCATGATCAGTTCTCTACATAGAATTAATGGTTGGTACTTTATTACCAGTTAGACCGAACTACTTATCCTGCTCTCCACGGTTATGCCCATTTAAGCATGCATGCTTCAACTATCTTGGATATTCAAACTTTCCCAGGTGCACCATCAACAAACATATACTCAGACCACTACTTGATAATACCTCGAGACTCGGTTCAGTAAGGGTACTCATGACGCCACATCGTCGAGCAGATGTTCTGAAAAGGTTTTGATGTCACGAAGCTGAAATTCCAAGCGACGTTTATTTCATCTCTCAGCAAATAAATAGGACCAGTATATGATGGACCAAAAGGAAACTGCTGGTTCGATGAAGACAATGTTACAGACAAGATTTAGAGTAAGAAAACTGCTCAGGAGATCTACGCGTAAAATAAGACTCACAACTGGGACCACAACTTTCCCACTTTACTACTTCATCTAAGCTCTCCACAGTCGGATTGGGTATTTTCATCTGCCTTTTTATCGCAGTGCTGTTGGAATGTCATGTGCACATGCACTAAATACATTGGCACAATGTACTTTGTACATTATCGCAATGTGTCTCTGCATTGAGATAATTTAAAAAAAAAAGTTCATTTGAACAATGTACTTATTACATTGATTTTAATATAAGTACATTGAGCCAATGTACGATCTTTTGAAATCGTTATGTATATCGTACATCAACTAACGAAAAAGTACATTGAAATTCCAATTGCGTAAAACAGCTCAATGTAACCCAAGCATTGATATTGTGTACCTTTTTTTCAGTGAAATTTTATGGAAAGAAGAAGTGTGCCAAACTTGAATGTTAGATTCAGATTCTTTCACAAACGGTGCAACGAAATCCCGTCGAAGAAGTTAGTTCTGTGCTGCGGTGAAAAACTGTAAGAGAATTTTGAAATGCAGAACTTTGAAAAATTGATTTTTGAGAAGCAGAATTTTTACAAAAGAACTTTGAAAAATCTATCCTGACACAACCAGCTGTTATATACTTGAAATTAAATGCAGCTGTAGACTATTCGTGTTCAACAAAATTTTGGAAATGATAAAAGAAATGTTTGGTAATATTTTTAAAAGCACGTGCTTATAATTTTGAAATTTTTCTTTTATTACTTTGAAAAATAAAAAAAATTTAAGCAGAGTTTTGAAAGCAGAATTGAACAAAAAAAAACTGAATTTTGACCCAAGCCGAATTTTTGCTACCTCAACTCGTGTTTTTTACCTACCACCTGTGCTTATAACTATAATTAAATTTTCCCATATTTTTCAAACAAGAATTTATCATTATTATATTTTCTGTCAAAAAGGCTCATTTTCAAATATTTCGTATCTTTTCCAGCCATTTATAATACCATTGTAACACTTAGATATAGTTTTTCGCATTATACATAATCAATGATATTCAATTTTTTGCCCTTGAATTAATTATTATTATTTTCGAAAATAATAATCACAGTTATCTCTCCCCAGAGCTTATGCCCAGACATTAAATGAAATATTATTAAAATGAATGAATGCTTTAATGAATTTATGATAAAATGATTGAAATCGTTTCCAATGAAATGAAAAGAGTTTGCACGGGCAATGGAAACAGTTGTTATGGCAGACATTTATAAATCAAAATGGCCATGCAGTGGTATAGCTTACGGTTTGGGAAATTTTAGGTTGCTGATGCGGTTTTAATTTAAATTAACTTGATTTTGTGCATCAATTATTAAATTATATTATATTTAGATGAAAAAATACATAATTTTGCTAATATCATTTTTGTTTCAGCGAATGTGCAAAATAGAGTTATTTTATGCAGGTACCTACCTATAGTTTTGGTTTTTTTTTTATATATATACATAAATATGTAAATAATCTGCTTACCCAGGGAATATAAAAACATAAATGATGTAAGTTTGGAACCTATGTTAATTAAAGCACGAAGTAATTTGATGTAAATAATTAAAACAACACAACCAGGCTAAAAGTAATTTTAAGAATCAACATGCATAAATAATTTTTATGTTAACAAAATTGCAGCAAAAATCTAGTTATTTTAGATGCTTTTATTTACTATTCTAATTTCTAATTTCCAACTAATACATATTATATTGAACACATGCATGTTAATGGATTTTTGTTTAATTTACGATGATAAAATTGAAAATGATACTTTTATACAAATCTGTATAAATGTCTCATTTGTAATGGAGTTTTTTTTTTGTGTAAACGAGAATACTAATCGGAAATTGATTTATTTTTGATTTTGATGGGTAAAAGCAAAACAAAAAATGCAAAAATTTGTTTTATTTTGTTTTGATTTTTTTACTATGCAAATTGCTATTTTCCCATAATTATTATTTTATCAAATTCATTCCGTTTTTTTTTTTACTTTTTCATTTTTTTTTGTCATATTTTATTATGAAAGCTTAATTTGTTCTTTTAAAAATATTTACATTTTTTTTATCAAAATAAAATTTAAAACTAAAATTTAATGAATAAAAAACTAGCATTTGACTGTAGATTGTTAGAAAGATTAAAAAGTTGATAAAAAATTAGTGAAACACAAAGTTATTATTTTAATTCTGGATTATTTCTGGAAATTGTTTCTTTTTTGTTTTTATTTCGTTAATAGTTTTGCATAGATGTAATTTTTATTAAAATTTAATTATTATGAAAAGAAAAAATTGGACTTTCATAATAAAAAGCAATAAATGATAAATGTTTTTGTAAGAAAATTTATTGATATAAAAACAACTCCTGACTGTAAATAAAAAAAAAATTAATGAATCGGTTGAAAACGAAGCAAAAATAGTAACCTATACCATTGGGATAGCTTTTCCACAAAAAAAGGCGAATCTTCGTCATCCTCTAACTACCGACCAATTGCACTCACAGCCCTTATTTCTAAGGTCATGGAAACGCTGATAAATTTTCAGCTTAAAAAATATCTCAAGAAACGAAAGCTTCTTAATGACTGTGTCAGAAAAACACCAACTAGCTTACATACACCCTAAATAAAAAGTAATCTAAACTCACCTCATCGGTCTGGCTACTGCTTGTAACAGAACAAACCTTTTCTATGTATCTACTCATTTTCATAATTTAACAACTGAACGAACTTCGTCAAGACAGAAAGAGAGATATCTAGCTCTTTTTCTTTGGTGGTTACAGATATAAAGATTCATTTTATCACGCCTGGGCGCGAACAGACGTTAAATTGAGACAAAGGAAAAAGCCAGGATTTTTTGATTGTGAAGAACGCAAAGAGAAACTGTAATTTTAAACGCTCCCTATTTGTATAAATAAAATAAAGTAAAAGTTTAAGATCGGTATTTCTTTTATTACCAAGGGTCACACAAAGTAGTGACAGACCGACAGTACGGCTCACGTAGCAGTAGGTCCACTGGTGATCTGATGGTATATCTTAACGAATAGTGGAAAAACTCTTTACATCGTTTTGGAGAAATGATAGAATTTGGCACCAAGCTCTCTTTCTCTTTCCTTCGTTGGCTTAAAAACTACCTTTCGAACTGTTCAGTAAAAGTTGAATTAGATGGTTTTAAGTCATAAAATAAATGCTGGTGTGCCCCAAGGCACCGTTTTGTCTCCGACGCTCTTTCTTATTTTCATCAATGATCTCCTATCTAAAACTTCTAATCAAATAATGTGTTTTGCTGACGATAGTACCCTCAGCGGTTCATATTCGTTTTCAGATTTCCATCCCTCATCATCAAAATTAAACCGGGTTGAATTTACTGCTTCCAAAACACAATGCTGTCTTATATCTATTGTCTTTGCAGTGGAGCCCACCCCAATTAAGTTATCTATAAGTTATCTTGCATCGAAGAAATCAATAATCTTTCAGTTCTCGATATAACCATCACAGACCACCTTTTGTGGAATGATCACATATTCAACACCACCAAAAATGTTACAAAGTGTTTAGGCTTTCTCCAAAGAAGCAAGAACTTTTTCCCCTACTGATCTAGCTGTAATCTATTAAGTTAATAATAGGTGATAGAAATATAATAGAAACATTCACGTCCCTTGAACAGAACCCTTATGTTTACCGCCTTTCACAGTTTAATCTCTTTTTCTACAAACAATTTTCTAGCTGACTCTCCGATTTACAGTTAGACTCTCTAATCATACTTCAAAGTTCAAACACCTTGATTTCGCGGAAGACGTATACTCGCTCTCTAATAGCCTCATGAATCTTCATCAAATGACATCGAGGGTGAATAGAGAATCTGAAATCGTATAATACGGCAAAAAATGATCAGTTTTGGAACTTCCTCTGAAGTGGTCAAAAATTTTCAATATCTTGGAAGTACAGAACAACTACTGCTATCACCAGAAAGCTGCAAACGTTCGTCTTCTTGATGATTTTCTGGGCAGATCATTGAAACCCATTGACTCTGTCATACGAAGACGTAAGTGGCAGTGGATTGGGCATACGCTTCGAAAGGGTAACGAGTGTGTTACGAGTCAAGCCATGTAATGGAACCCTTTCACTCAGGCAGGCAGACGACCAGGCCGAATCAGCAGAATTGGAGAAAATTTAGAGAGAGAGCGAGAGAGGGAGAGAGAAATGCATCTCCAAAAAGTGAACACGATGCCACGTAGGATTAGTACTTAGTAGAGGTAAGGGGAAACTAAGAGACAAAATAATTCTGAGGATGTGAGCAAGAAAGTTTGTATTTGTCTGAAGAACTTTGTACAAATTAATTTTGGATCTTTGAGGCAAATTGCAGAACAGCAATATTTCAATATTTCGTCCATTCATAAATACAATTTGGTTTCCGTTATCAATTTCATTTCAACGATACCAATTATTATTAGATATTTCCTTAAAAAAAATGTCTGCTTTTTTAATAGTTTCGTATCTTTTTTAACATTTTTTCAGTTTATTTTTAAAATTATGTACTTACATAAAAAAAATAAATAAATAAATGTGCTTTTGCCACACAAATTAACGAATTAAATGAGCAATTAAGCAAATACAAAATATAATTATAACTAAAAAACAAAAAAAAATTCAATGAATTGACAAAATAATTGCTGCACCTCTCCTACCGAGCTTTAATAACACAAATACCACTTTGCAAATAAATTGCCGTCGGATGCTATTTTAATTTCAATATTGTTTACTAAACAACATAAAATATATATGTATATGTACAAACAAAAAGATAACCGCAACTATTGTCCGATACGCTGATGGTGGTTCCATGAATTTCCGTTAATTAATTATAAAATCCTTGGGGTGTTTTGTGTTTTTCACATGGGACCAAAGCCGCTCTAGCTCTATACTTCTTTGCTGATTATTATTCTTCTATGATTCTACAATTAAAGAAGATTCCCTGTCTGCTAGCAATTTATCCGCAACAGGATGCACGAAAGGCATACTACTTGTCGATAAAATTGCAATTACAAATAGCAGATGTAGCTATCATTTTTTTTTTTATTTTTATTTTTTTTTTTACAAAAGAATGAAAATGACATATAAAAATAAAAATTAAAAAAAAACAACCCAAAACCAAGGCGGAAAGTTTGCAAAGATGCGGAAAGAATAATGAAAATGGAAGCAAAAAAAAAAATACAGTGTGTATGGCCAGCAGGAGTGGGGCGCGGTGTTATAATTTCTTAACTCCGCAAGAGCTTAGACAATCTTCTGCCGAGAGAAACCAGAAAACACTCGGAGCTGGAAGCCTTGTTATATAAAAAGAAAAAGCTTTCAAGATAATTGAAGGATAATCCGCGAAAGATTTTTCGTATAGCTTCCTATGTGGATCTGGAATCCTTTTTTTTTTTTTGTATCTTTGCTTCTAATTTCACTTGTTTCCAATTGTTTTATTTTTCTTTTTAACTTTCAAGTAAGTATCTTCAACTGTTGGTGGTTGCGTTTAAAATGGAATGAAATTTCTTGTTATTTTCATTTTTCTTCTTTTTTTTTTTGGTTGAGGAGGTCGATGTTTTAATTCTTGAATTGTTTCTATGGCAATGGAGCAAAGAATGAACTCGTATCTTTCACACCGCATGCGGTGTGTTGGTTGGAAACTTGAAAACATGGTTGACATTGTACAACTTTAGATGTAGGATTCGTTAAAATAAATTCAACAAAAGATTTATTAAATTGCTAAGTATTTTTAATAACCACCTGTACCAGATCAGATTTGTTTGAAAATCTTATGAAGCTGCAAAGATCGCTGAATTCGATGCATTTTTTTTTCAACGGTAAAAGAAAATTTCAAACACCAAAAGCTTGGGCACGCAATTTTTCCAAGTCGTTGTCCTTTATTTTTAACTTCCCATAGGGAGTTATTGTAATCGGTCCGATATGTCAAATTGAAATTTTTGACATTTCTCGACGTTTCAAGGTCCCGAGAGCCTATATCAATCATTTTTAGAGAGATGTCTGTATGTACGTGTGTACGTACATACGTTCGTATGTTCGTACGTCCGTACGTTCTGGTACCATTTTTCGTCGTCGATATCTCAATAATGAGTAGAGATATCGACTTGAAATAAATTTTGTTTTACAGATAATAACTTCGAAAGAAGCTGAAAGGGCGTTTATTAATATTCAATCAGTTGTTTTTTACTATAGCAGTTTAAAAAAGAAGTGAAAATTTTGGTTGGGCTCAAATATCTCACGAACAAATAATGCTATTGACTTGAAATAAATTTTATTCGACACATTATGACGTCATACAAATTTGATATGAATTTGGAAAAAAATCAAAATGCCGTTATTTTTTAAAATCAAAAAAACTAAAAAAAAATTTTTATAACTCGAATATCCTTAGATGGAAAAACGATATTAACTTTAAAATAATTTTATTTTACGAAAAATGTTGCTTTTGACTACTGGTGAAAATTTCAAAAAAATTCAATGGACAGTTTTTTTTACAAAAAATTAAAAACTACAAAAAATTCTACCAAAAATTGGTATAAATTGTCTTTCGACTCAAATTTCTCAAAAACGTGTACCGATATTGACTTCTTGTTTGCTTTATTTTCTACATAACATAATTGTTAGCAACTGATAAAATTTTGACAAATATTGAATGGGCAGTTTTTTAACAAAAAATCAAAAACTGTTAAAAATTCTAAAGAAAAGTAGTTACAATTGTATTTCAGCTCGAATATCCTGAGAACGAACAACGATTGTGCCTTCTAAAGTATTTTATTTTATACATAGTACAATTTTTTATGAAAGGTTAAATTTTGACAAATATCTAATTGACAATTTTTGAAAAAAAATATTAAAAAAAAAACTGGTAAAATTGGTTTTTCGACTCGAATATCTTGAGAACGAGCAATGATATTGAGTTTGCCATTAGGTATTTATTCTCTATAATATATGTGTTTTGGTAAAACTCTTTAAATAATTAAAATGCTTTTCAATCTTAAAATAATGATTGTTTGAATTTAACAGCCAAAGTTTGTTTCGCAGAAAATTTGGTTATTTGAAAAAAAACTAAATATAAAGTTTTCAAGATGGGAAGTTATCAGTGTGGGTCGCACCCAGCCTCTTTTTTTTGTAGTTTTATGCCTTTATATTCTTTAAAACTCTTAAAATAAATTTTTTTATTCAGACGTGAAACTGGAACAAACTATTTTTTTTAAAAACATAAATTTACAGTGGCAACACTGTTTTGTATAATGACTATGTTTGCGAAACATTATTGCAGGAAGGAACCCTTACACGTTTTGCTACATCAATCGGCATAGAAGCTTAAGTAAAAAACATTCTTCAATGGAATTAAAATCACACCATGTTCGCGATAGTGTTAAAGTAGTGTTTTGTTATCTTGTGGATATTAAATGTGCACTTCTACAAAAAAACAAAAAAAAAATTACTTAGTGGTTTTTGAAGAATACAGGTTCTATGGAAAAATAATTATTTTAAAACTTTTGTTGTTTCGTCTTGGAAGTCGAAACGAATATAGCAGAACTTAGAATGGCACCCTACCTGTATTTCCTACAAATAAAATTTAACATTGTTGCTGTAATTACTGACAATTTAAATTCAGATATGTTTTAATTAACGAAAGTTACATTAATAAAATGCTCCAATGGATCGTACAAACTTGCTCCTACAAAAACCGAAATTTCTTTGGAGAAAATTGCGAAAAAATAGTAAAAGTGAAGCTTTGATTGTCGATTCGTCAAAAAAAAAAAATTAAAAAAAAGTCAGTATGTATGTACTTGAAAACATAATTTCAAAACAAAAAATATTCTCCCGTCTACAAAATATTGAGTTTCCAAAAACAAATTTTGATTATTTTTTCAAAAATCCAAACACACATTTTTATGAAAATTTTGATAAGCAATACTATTAAGTTTATATAGAATCTTTTTAATACAATTTTTTGTAGCAATCCGTTTATAAAAAATTTGACCGCAAAAATCCATTTCTTTGCAGGTTTTCTTTTTAAATATATTTTGACAAAATTATTTGCTTACACCAAGGGAAACATATCATCAAAATCGTTCGAGGTGTTTTCGAGATAAGGAAGTTTTTTTGTAAGAGTTATATGACAGGTACCGTTGTACTTTCATTTGTTCGATTAGGATTGTGTATACCTAACTTCGAACTCTTGACCCGCTTACACACCATACATCATCATCACCACCAGTATAGCTGTTCAAAAAGTTGAAGCCCACCTCCACAAACTGTTCGATTTTTGCAAAAATGGGGTAAACTAATCTTAATTGGAGGTTGTCTGCTTCAGAAGACTTGGAAACAGACGTGATCACTCAGCTGGAAGCTGCAGACGTATAAGTCTAACACTACTAAATGGAACTCATCTTTAACGATTAATGCGATGCTCAGATTCAAGCACGGACTGTCCTTGAAAAAGCGAACTTTTCCTTCCATCGTTTGTATCCACTGATGAAGAAGAGAATTAGATTAAGTCAACTGATAAAAGTTTTAATCCACAAGCAACTCCTAAGACCAATCATCATTGGTGGTTCACCATCTCCAAAATAGCTAAAAAGATACTGCAAATATTTGAGTGAAAAATCCTGAGAATCTTCACCGGACCTTACTTCGATCGTCAGCACTGTAAGAACGTCAAGAACAAGAAACTCTACTCCGAAGCAAGTGGTCCCCTTAGACCACTACATCGCCAAGCACCCCAATCAATTAGTGAGAAGGATGACAACTCAACAACGACAAGCCGAACCAAGGTATCTCAGATCAATTGAGACCCTATAGGAGGATATAATTCCATAAATCAACGACGAAGCAGTACTCTTCTACACTAACCCTAGATCAAAACACTACAGAACAGATTGCTGGCTTTTGAAAAATGTATAATAATTGCCACTACAATTTTTTTTTCCAATTTTATTAAGGGCCCACCCTTCTAAACTTGAAAATATTTGATTCTCTCTTAACAAAGTAAAAAACGATGCTTATGGACTTATGTCCCACATTTAAATAAACAATGAAGGACCTAAGTGGGACAAGGTAGGACCTTCACTATCAATCTTTAAAACAATAGTTTCTTTGTTACCTTAAGACACGAGTCTCATAATTCTTAAATAAATAAGGATACATGCTTTCATTTCATTATTAACAGTCGGAAAAAAAATCGTGTTGAGTGTTCAAATAAAGAAAATAAATATTTTCTTTTTATTAATCGGGCTCGTTGAGTAGAACTAGTTGAAGTTCTACCAAGTTAAAGATTCAAATAGTACTCTTCATTTTACATAAATCTAATATTCAACTCATAAACATTTATTAATTGAGCTATTTCTCCTTTAGTTTTCAAGTGTGCAGTGAGTTTATTTTTTTAAATTTCACTGAAGAAAGAAAAACTTATAAATCACTTAATCAACCTACGTAAGTTCTAAGTTTATAATTGCTACCTATTCTCTGAGATGATGATTTTTTTTTCCTTTTTTAAATCATCAAACCTTATTGCCCATTTGAGTAAAGATGCAGTTTTTAAGTTAATATCAAAAACGAAAACTTTATCCAACATTTCTTTTGAAATAAAAAAAAAAAACCATTTATTCAACTTTTTTTCTTGCCAACTTCTGTTTCCGCATAGGTTATAAATGAAAACTCAAGCAAAAAAAAAATAAATTATAGAAAGTTATTTCATTATGTCGAAGCCGAACCAACATAAGTTCTACTCGTATATACAAAACATTGAGAATACTAAGAAAACTTCTTCGGCTGACAATATTTACCTTTTCCTTATATTTTTCAAAGGATAAATTTCCTATTTACATAAATAAAAGTAGCTCCACCAACTGTATATATTTATCTATGTTTGTTGTTATAGTCAAATGATGGTTAATTTTACAGCTTGTTGTGGTTAGAACTGTCACTTCCTTTTTTTTCATTAAATTAAAAGTTGCAGATGCAACAAAGTTGCAAATAAACACCATGTCACTCTGTTGCACTAAGTAAAGATAATAAGTTTCAATTTAGAAAACTGAATGATGTTTTGCTTGGTTAAAAGGATGAAGTAAATTCATCTATATAATATAACAATATTTAAAATAAATGAGATGGTATTAGTTTTGACTTGGTTGTTTTGAAAAAGTTTTTTTTTTTTTTTTAATTTTCGTCAGCACATAGGGAAGACTTCATTCTTCATTCGTTGGAGTACCTACTGTAGATTTACCTGTGTCCAGAAATTATCAATTCAACTACTAAGTCCTTGCAGAACAACTTCTTACTTCATTTTGTTTTAAATTTCTTTTGGGTATGGGCTTATATAAAACTCAACTTAAATTCAAAATATCAGATATACAAATAAGAGTTAATCGTTCAAAATTCGGATTTAAGCTTCCTCATCCTACGTATATAAAAACATGTGCTCCCCCAATAAAATTTAAAAAAAAAAAAAAATAAAGGTCCAGGAGCGACACATACGAGTATGTCCATTGTCCACTCGTAAAAATTTGAGAAAAGTTTAGATATTAGTTGACTTCCCGCCTAAATTGAATAGTAAATGAAAAATTCAAAAAAAGGAAATAGTTCCACAAATAACGTTAAAAAAAGTGTTTGTTTTCAAACGACTTTGATAATTTTAATTTAATTATTTAGTCTCCAAAAAATACGGTACCTACGCAATAGAACCAAATTTTCGGTTTAGGTGATAGGTCAGGTCAGCGATGCCAACTGAGGCTTTTTCATGCGTTTTAGGTATTAATTACATCATTATCTAATAGCCTTTTCACACCAAACTCAAAACGCGGTTTTCAGCTAAAAGTCTTCGAAAACACGAAATGCGTTCACACTGCATATTACGTGTTTTCGTTTGACATTTCAATTTTTTGACAACACTACTGTCAAATTTTGTATTGAAAAATTAAAAACTTATTTGTGTTAACATATTTGCAACAATATATGAATGCTAAACAAATTAAACTAATTTATATACACAAAAAGAAAATTGAAGAAAACATGAATATTTTGTTAAACTTCTTTTTCTTATCTGAAAACTCTTACATGAGAATCAGAAGAAAGAAATTACTTATCACAAAATGTTTATCAACAAAACAAATCAAAAACTCAAATAATATTTATAGTCAGCTGTTTTTAATTTCTTTTGAAAGCATTCCATCAATTTCTTTCTTGTCGGTTTTTGGGCGCTGAACATTCCATGGGTGTGTTTGATTTAGTTCATCTATGTGTTTCCACAAGTTTTCGACCGGTTTTATATAAAACTTGTAGTTTATGAAAACCTGAAGCTACAAAAAATGTATGCGAAAACTTGTGTTTTCGATTAGGTTTTCATCGAAAACCGATGTTTTGGCGAAAACCGTGTTTTCGGCTTGGTGTGAATACCGTATAAGGCTTCAGGCTGTTTTTTTCTGGATTTATAATAAATTAAACATACTGGCTTTTTATTCATCAAAACATTCTTGAAATATCGCACCCTGTCTTAAAAATGTGTTTCTACCTTCAAACTCTGTCCATATTCCAAAAACTTTATCTGTCATTCCTTAAAAATAATTCCAGCTTCCACTTTTAGTTAGTGGAATGAATCGGAAACGAAATTGAAAGCTATTTGTTTTTTTTTTGTGTTTTGTTTCATTGTCAAAACAATTTCTTTTATAATTTTTAGAATTTTAAAATACAGACTTTGAAAACCTAACGATTTTTTTAGGTTTATGACGGCCCATCAAATGGTACGGACACCTTTACTAGAACTCCAAACCAAAAATAGCTACAGAAGCTTGGATTTACAGAATTTTAAAAAGTAGAATTTTACATTTAAGCAATTTTGAAATACTGAGTTCTGGATTTACCTATAAATTTTTGGAATACTGAATATCGAAAAGCTAAACGTAAAATAAAATATTTTTTTTAAATGCCATTTTTTTATTCTATTTTTGTAATTTTTTTTGGATTATGCTAAAGTACATACTTCGTCATAAAAGCAAGGTCTTACTATTCAGTGGTTAGGTATATTTTGTATTATTTTTTCTTCACTCCGTCCAGCCTATCCCAAAAAAAAGGCGAATCTTCTTCACCCTCTAATTACCGACCAATTGCAATTCTTTCCAAGGTCATGGAAACACTGATAAACTATCAGCTCAAGTAATATCTCGAAGATCGAAAGCTTCTTAATGAACGTCAGTACGGCTTTCGCAGCAATAGGTCCACTGGTGACTTGATGGTTTATCTCAACGAACAGTGGAACAAATCTTTACATCGTTTTGGAGAAAGTAAGATTATTGCATTTGGTATTTCTAAAGCATTTGATAAAGTTTTGCATCCTGCTATTTATCGAAAATGCGTGCTATCGATGAAACTTTTCTTCGTTGGATTAGTAACTTTCTTTCGAATCGCTCTTTACAAGTAGTATTAGACGGATTCAAGTCTGAAACCCACAACATATAAATGCTGGTGTGCCACAGGGTTCTGTTTTGTCTCCGACCCTCTTTCTCAATTTCATTAAAAATCTGCTGTCTGCAACTACTAATCCATTAAATTGTTTCACTGACGATAGCACTCTTAGCTTTTCATATTCGTTTCCTGATTCACATCCCTGCTCTTCGGACGTGGAAATGATAAGGCTAAATATAATAAGTTCATTTGATTCTGACCTAGACAGCATTTTACAATGGGGATTAAGAAATCGCGTAGAATTTAATGCTTCGAAAACGCGAAAACGCACTTATTATTTCGTTAATAATAAAAGTTGTACTTGTACAAATTTTTCTAGCTGTATTTTTAATATATTATTTTTCCTTATAATTTTTTTACTAAAATTCTATTAATCTGTAATATATGTATACCTAAATAGCAAAATGACTAATTTTTAAAATCCATAAACTAATTCAAAAGATTATAAGCCAATGTCCACTTTTTTAAGCGTTTTGTTTTACTTAGTAAAAATTATTTCAGATGACTATCCAACTCCACAAGTCTCGTTCGTGATGGACATTTTGACCGAAATTTTTCTCCATTCTACTTTAAAATTGTTATTATCGATTAAATGTTTTAATATCTAATACCTGGGTGAATATAAATACTTGACTTTCCTTGTATCTAAACTTAATCCCTAATGCGTTTCTAATGGCTGGTAACCTACATATATCTGTATATCTTAATAGATCTCAAATCACCCTAGTTTCAAATAATTCAAAAAAGAAGATGGAAATAATTGAAGTCTTCAGACCTAAGTTTTGTGCAAAGACATTGATTGAGATCCTCGTCATCATCAACGTTACACATAATATTAGACGTTTTGTAGTATACACTCGTCTCCCTCACACCCAACTCAACTCAACAAGATGAACTTTAATTCCTTTTAATTGGGAAATAAATTACAAGCTAACATCATTTGCTCGCTCACACTCACGCTCCTCAAGTTAACATGCAAAATTGCACATTATAATCAAAGTGAAGAAGAAGCAAGACTCTTTAACAAAAACCCATCATCATAGACTGGAGTAAGAATAGACGCACGAGTTCGTATATATTATATGTCACGCGTTGCCGTGTAACTAAATAACATCCTAATGGCCTGTAAATTTAAATAAGAGATTTAGAAAGTTTTCTATGTACCTACCTGCACAACATATAGCTGGGATGAAGAAAATCGTTCATATTGTTCAACGACACTGTTTCTTCAGCGTTCAGCCTCCTGCATAACAAGGCTCATTCAATGGTCCCTCTCCCCCATGCGGTTCCAAGGATCTCTTGAAAACTTTCCACACAAAGTATGATGGAATGCGTTCACTTTATCAAGGAAAAATTAACGGTGCAGCAGGCAGAAAAGGCAGAATCCCCGTTCATGTAGACAACGCACAGCAAAGCTTACCACTTTTTGGTTAACGTTTTTCTTGTACGAAAAATATCATTGCAATTTTTGCTATACCAGAATGTGTAGATATGAGGTGCCGTAAAAGTGATTCTGAATAAGTGAGCCTTCCGACGAGAACCTTTATAACGAAACGTTCGAGTCTCGCCACAAGTTTATGAAATTGTTTCAAAATTAATGTGTACCACTATGCAATGCATGTTATCGCAAATAGACTGAAACACGAGCAACTATTGCAACATGCTCAGCTCATGCACAGAGAGCGCAGCACATGCTTTTTCATACTCTTCCCTATTATTTTCATCAAAGATGGCTTAATTTTCTGGAGGGTTTTTTTTTTGGTAGCAAGGTTAGGTTAGGAGTAATTTTAACAAGTTACTAAGTATATACACAATATTGACTTTTTGGTATTAATGGAAAAAGTTTTTGGAGGTGCTGTTGTTGCTTGGCAACTTCTTCGCAAACTAAATCTTTAAGGTGCAGAGAAGAGGCAGTGCTTCAAATTGAATAACTTTTAATTTGCCTTACTTAATTTTAGTAACTCTCTACCTTCGATATTATGTACTTGTAAGGAATACAAAATTAATTTTGATAGTCACTGATTTGGGCTTGTTAAGTTAAATTCTGTAAAGAAATTTGTGTTACTAAATAATATGATACTTGTCAGTTATAGCAGAAATGGAAAGTAAATATTTTTTTTACTAGGGAAACCGAAATTCACATTTCCAAGGTTTTTTTTAATGAAGTGGATTCGAATCCAAATTCAGATACAGTTGAGCAGCGTTAGGTTTCTTAAATAATTGATTTTACTATTTTTAAAACCATCCAGCACAGCAGAATTCAACGCAAATTTGTTAAGCTGCATTTGGTTTTTGTTTTTTCTTTTGAAATTGCAGCTATCGAAATTGCATTGGAAAATTTCAAACACCAAAATATTTGGAACAAATTCAATAATATCTTAATTCCTACGCAAATTCGTTTGTCCATTGTTTGTTCACATTTGTCCAAACTTTAAAATTGGTTGTCTAACCGTAGGAAAAAAATTAGAGTAACCAAATGAAGACCTAGAAAGATGGGGCTGATTGCGAGCATTTATCCACCGGCTGATTAAACGGAACCAAAAAATTGTTTGTCCATCCCTATGAATAGAATGCAACTGGCTATTTCACTAGAACAATGCTTATGGAAATATCAATATAAAAAAGAAAGACAAGAAACATTGCGTCGATGTTCCAAGGAAGGGAATGTGTCTGTTATGATTCTTTCACCTATCATTTTCATCACTCTATTTTGGATTCTATCCAAAAGTTTTAATTGCGTGACAGGAGCACCCGCTCTGATATGCGAATTGTACCCAAGCTTTGGGCGGATCAAGGCTTGATGGATTATAGCCAAATTAGAAGGGGTAAAAATTTCTTGCATCGACGAAGAAACCTAAACACCTAGCAGCGTTTTTAGCGACATCGAATATGTGATCATTCCCCAGAAGGTGGTTTGTGATGCACATACCGAGAACTGAAAGGTGTTCGGTTTCCTCGATGCAAGTGCCACTCATGGATAGCATGGGAGGTGGGTTTCGCTTTAACGATATTAAGCAGCATTGAGTTTTGGAAGCATTAAATACTACGCGGTTTTTGATTCCCCATTGGACAATGCTTTCAAGATCAGAATTTAATGATCTTATCATACGCTGCCATTCTAGTTCTACACGCAAAGAACAAGGATGGCAGTCTGAATCTGAGAACGAATATGAAAAGCTGAGAGTACTGTCGTCAGCAAAACAATTTAATGTTGAACCCCATGGTTAACAGTTCTGTGTATACATATTCAAAAATGAAGCTCTTCAGCTACGAATGTTGTATGGACTCTTGACGCACAACTATTCCCATTCATTTAATTAGTTAAATCAAATAGAAAAAGGAGAAGTTTCATATTGTTAAGCGCATTATTCGCCAACCATGACAATATTTCCTATTATTGGCCATTGGTAAAAAAGTTCATTTATTTTGGAATCTATTCAGTTCTTCGAAAATGACCAATATTGTCATTTCAATGGAACACTAATTGAATTAATTTTTGTTCCAATTGCAATCTTTGTTGCAATATTCTGCCTAAACCTCTTGGCTCATAGCTTTGTGTTCATAGTACTAGGGCTAAGCTTTTCAACGATATATACCTATCTCATTCGTGCATTTCTTTGCAATGTGCTTTCGTAATTTTGAGGCATTTGCAGTTGGAAATAATTTTTTTTCTTACGAAAATCAATCACTGTTTAATAATTCTAAAAATACCTGAAACTTAATTTTTGATTTTTGTCACTCGTGCTCTTTTTATTTGAGGCTTCCAGTGCAATAGTGGCGTAGCCGACTTTTTTTCAAAAATGAGTTTTTCATAAAAAATTACAAAAATTGTTTTATGCAGCTATCTACACTTAAAGCTAGATGGCACTCATTATTCGCCAACCATGACAATATTTCCTATTATTGGCCATTGGTAAAAAAGTTCATTTATTTTGGAATCTATTCAGTTCTTCGAAAATGACCAATATTGTCATTTCAATGGAACACTAATTGAATTAATTTTTGTTCCAAAAATGCCTAAACCTCTTGGCTCACAGCTTTGTGTTCATAGTACTAGGGCTAAGCTTTTCAACGATATATACCTATCTCATTCGTGCATTTCTTTGCAATGTGCTTTCGTAATTTTGAGGCATTTGCAGTTGGAAATTTTCTCACGAAAATCAATCACTGTTTAACAATTCTAAAAATGCCTGAAACTCAATTTTTGATTTTTCTCACTCGTGCTCTTTTTATTTGAGGCTTTCAGTGCAATAGTGGCGTAGCCGACTTTTTTCAAAAATGAGTTTTTCATAAAAAATTACAAAAATTGTTTTATGCAGCTATCTACACTTAAAACTAGATGGCACTCAAAAAGGTGTTATTGCATTTTATAATTTGATAGTAATTGTATATGAAATCTATAGTACTCTCATCAGCATGTTCCACACGTCAGCCCCCAAGCGATCACACACCTAACTAATTTTTTGGTTCTTGTTTCTCAAACGACCACACATATGTATGTATATATAGATTTCATATACAATGTCTCTTAGAAACTGTTTGCTCCGCTCCGGTATAGATTGTGACCTTTTGCTTTGATGTACACAATATGGGCAGTGAAAAAGTTCACATGTATGTTTGGGATGAGTCTACAGCGAAAGGGGACCTCAAGAAATTGGATCTTGTCATATGCATTATTAAAAGAATGTACATAGGACGGTCTAAGAAATTATTAAGTACATATTCTGTCCAATGTGGGGCCAAAAATAGAAATACAAAACTTTCCCTGTTGTGCCAATTTTTGGTAAGTATCCCATCCCGATTTTATGGTTGGAGAAATGGACCATAAATTTTTAGTTAATGGCCATTCCTATTTGCCATGTGACCAAGATTTTGGTGTAGGTAATAGAAAAGAACACAAAATTTTATAAAGATATCTTCTTCCCAGATGATTGGGTTAACGTCATTTCCTCGAAATGACGCCAGAAAGAGAAAAACATTTGAAATTTTGAAAATGACTTCAACTGATTTTTTTTCCACAAAATCTCTTGAAGAAAATATCACCAATAGGTCCATTTCAAATTAATTAAAAATGTCAAAGGAAAAATACAAAAAATGTTTAATGAAAACCTCTTTCTTAAATCTCTCGTAACTCTAGAGTGAATTTTATGGGCTACGCCACAAGTGCACTCATGGCCTCATTTAGCATGGTTGTGCAGTATGAATAATAAAGTTTAGGTATAAATACCTATATTAAAAAAAAACTTAAATCGGCTCGAAGGACCAATGTTTTGACTGTAAGTCTTAATTATTTCCGAAAAATAAAAAGTCAACATTGAAAATAAAAATTGCAAATAAAAACTCTATTTATTAGCAGCCGTTAATAAAATTATTATTTAACTTTTAATAGGTCACGGTCACATACAAAAATTCATCAGAATCCTTTTAGCTGTTTTCGAGATAAATAAAATTTGAAAGTACAAAAGACTCAACGGCTTAATGGGCCTATGACATTTTTATAGCAAGAAATCCTTGACATCATCATAAAAAATATTTACCTTGACTTAATGTGAAATTTTTATACCTTACCAATAAACGTCCCACTTAAATGTTTAACAAGACTCAGAACCATCAAACATAAAACAAAGATTTACGCACATAACCATTCAACTAATACAAAACTAATAAAAAAAAATGTTAACAAAAAAAAAATTAAATACCCAAACGACATGAAACATTCTAATTATGCAATAAACCTTGCTCGTCAACGGACCATTAAATTGTTTCCCCCGCACAATCTAAAGTATCTCTCTTAAAGGGGTTTTTTACATTTTTATAATTGTCCTTTTGTTTTTCCTCATCAAAACTCAAAATTCATTTCACGCAGCATTGCCATCTGCCCTTACTTTTATTCCTTCTCCTTGAAATTATTAGAATACCTTCCGCTTGTGCAAAAGATATATACAAAAAAAAAGAAAAGAAATTACAGCAATTAAGTCCAAACTCATCACCCAACTGCAATGATAACTTTAAAAGAAGCACTTTTATATACGTTATTCATTATGCTAATTGGCGAGGCAATCAAAATTCACATTGAAAACTTATTCCTTCTTCCTCCTGTAGGTAAGATGCGGGTTGACGATGATGGTAAAATATGCATACAAAATGGCATGCTTCATTGGTCGTCCTATACCGCCCATCAGCAATAAAAGTACCTTAACTATAATACGTATACAGGGTTAAAGACCAACCTCCTGTGAAATGCCTCTCCTTCACAAAGTATGGAATAAGAACTTGGTTCAATACATTTTGCAATAACTAGATCGTGACCCATTAGCAGGATACTAAAAATCCTGCCTGGAACTGTGAGACTCCAACACCAATATTGGCGATGGCGACAACTAACTACAATATCGTCCAGTTCATAGTCGGAATCGGGAAGTATGCCTCGGAATACAAAGACTCTGATTATAATTTTCGTCATCCTCTTATAGTGTCGTCATTTTCACTGCCATAGAATCCAGCAAAATTGAGCTGAAAGGCTTAACCCAACCGATTGCATTTGCACATTTGCCCACCATCATCGACGACCATCAGCCAAATATAGTCCTGTATTCTATATACTGGCGATATAGAACTAGATCGCTGGACAAACCCACGGCTGCTGCTGTAGCTGGTATAGTTTTGTGAGAAGCAATTAAATCGTATATTCCTTGGTCGTTATGTCTTTCCTCTGCTTTGGTGGTGCTTTGGCTCTCACCTTGATGGTAATTTCCTTTTTTTTTATGGAAATCGTTACAAAAAAGAAAGACACAAAAAAAGGTGACGAAAAAAAAAAGAAGAAAAAAAAATAAGAAAAACCATTTGAAGTGGCTCTTCAAGTTTTGTATTGAAAATGTCTTCAAAAGTACTGGACTTTTTGGCATCAAATAAAAATACTTCACTTTGAGACTTTCAATGGCTGTTACCTATTTAAAAAAAAAAGAGGCCAAGTGGGTCAGTAAAAAAAATCCAGTATCCGTGATAGCGAGGAAGGTAGTTCTTGGTAATATCTTAACTGCGACACCTTCAATAAATTGTGTAAGAAAAAAAATTGTTTTTAAAATGTACGGTGTTATATTTCAAATAAAGTTTTTTTTTATAGCATCTTAATTGACTTAGTTGAATTTCATATGAAATGATAATTATTTTTAAAGACTTCCTTGAAAATATAAACCTGCAATTACACCTTATTTATACAGAAATAAACTCAGGTTCACAAAAACCGTAACTGACTCACTGGTTGAATGACAAATAATCAAAATTATGAAGCACTTCTCCACATCTTCGAATCTTGTAACTTTGTTCCGCAAGAGGCAGCAGCTGAAAAAACATTTCTGAAAAAAAAATCAATCAATTTAGCGAATTTCAGAATTTCAGTACATCACAATGAAAGGGAAAGACAGAGCGTGGAAGGGTATTCCACATTCGCGTAGTACGGCTAAAGAACGAATCCCTGTACTTTAGAGTACGACCGAAGTTGGGATCAAGAGTAAATTGATTAGCATTCCTGGAAGCGCGAGTATTACGGTTGAATCGTTTAAGGGGAGGAATGCAACTGGCTATTTCATTGGAGCACTTACCGTAAAAGTAACGATAAAAAAGTGAGAGACAGGAAACGTTACTCGGGTGTTCAGGTGACGTAAAAGTATCAATGATGTTCCTGTCTCCGATCATTTTGAAGGCTCGTTTTTGTATACTGTCCAAGAAGTTCAAGTAAGTTGCTGGAGCACCAGCCCAGACATGGGAGTTATACTCAAGCTTTGGACGTATAGAACTCTTATAGATAATAGCCAGGGGAAAAAAATTTCTTGCATCTCCAAAAGAAACCTAGACATCTTGCGGAATTTTTGGCGACGACGCGACGTTAAGTATGTGATCATTCCACCAAAGATTTTTTGTGATACACATACCTAAAATCGCAAGCTGATTGGTTTCTTCGATGCAAGTGCCACTCATAGATAATGGCAGGGGGGTACATCTCGTTTAACGACAGAAGGCAGCATTGAGTTTTCGAAGCATTAAATTCTATGCTATTTCTTAATCCCCATCGGACAATGCTGTCTAAGTCAGAATTTAATGTAACTATAACTATCACATTTAGCCGTTTCAGTTCACGTCGGAAGAGCAGGGAAAGAGGGTCGGAGACAAAACAGAACCCTGTGGCACACCAGCATTTATATGTTGTGTGTTTCAGACTTGAATCCGTCTAATACTACTTGTATATGTTCCGAACAGCGTTACTGAACACACCCGATGCAATTTTTTTATTCTTGGAACGTCATTTAAAACGTCAAAATCAAAACTTAAAGTTATATATCAATACGAACTCTTTCCTCTCTTCGAAGATAATTTTGGCTTCCAAAAGTAAAATAATTCATAGGAACGAGTTTTTTTCTTTTAATGTTTAGAAAATTTTTCTTCGGGTCTGTGAACTCAATTTTAATTTCTAAATTTTAAGTTCAGAGAGTATTCAAAGCAAAAAATAGAATTAACAAAAATGCCTTGCTTGATTGCAGTTTTATTTTTTTTTAATATTGAATTCCTGTAAAATAGTGAAACTGCAAGCATGTTACGCATAATTATGCTTATATCATAAAAACCTACTAATCATATTCAATGTTAAATTGGGTGTGACTTGGAGTGTACAATCGAAAAAAATCGCTGTAAAACTTAATTGCCGAGTATGTTTTTTTTAATAAATGTCGCCACAATTACATATCTAGATCAACAATGCTTTCAGCGCTCTGCTGCCTAATTTAATTTGCTTTAAATAAGTATGAGGGACATTAATTGACGAGCAATATTTTTTTTTTTTATTTAATATAATATTATACCTAGCTATTACAGGTTTTAAAATCAATATTTATTTTTTAATATCAAGTCAACTGCTTGCTGCTGAAATCCGCCATAGAACATAAAATATTACAAAACAAAAAAAAAATCGCGTGAATTATCGATGCAATGCCTGTGAAATAATTACCAATTGCGTGTTTAATTAATTAATTATTTTAATGAATTTAAATAAATTTTCCAATTTGCTTCAATAATTTTGTTATTGTGGAATTGCAAGTATTGGATATATACATATTTTTTTTTAATTGTTTCAAAAGGATCCATCCTTTTGTTTTTATTATTTAAGCTCTGAGTGTGGTATTAAAAAATTATGATTTTATTATATGCATTTTCATATCGCACAAATCAAATGATATTAAAAAAAAAAAACGCTTAAAAGGTTTAAACACCCACACTCGAATATGAATTTGCCATTTTTAATGCTATGCAAGTATCTACGGTTATAAAATGTATATTTAACTCGATGTGGATAAACGGTTGTGACTTGGTTTCATATAATATAGAAGAATTAAGCTCCTCGATGAAAGGCGTGGTATAATTTATTTATTTCTTTTGAAATAGATTTTATTTTATTTATTAAGAATAATTGTTAAATATTCATAAAATTTCAATAACATTTTCATGGAATGGTTCGAGATTGAGTTTTACACTTTATAAAACACAATTTCCGCATTTAGATTATATTTATGACTTTATTGACTTAAAACTTAACTTGGCTTTTATGATTGTTCCAGAGTAATTTTCTATGAAGATGCCATCTATTTATTGAAAAAAATATGAATTTTTGAAAAACAATTTTTTTTTTGTTAAGGTAGAACTGTCATCGTCAGTTGAAGTGGTCATAAGAAATGAAGCAAATACGCGCCCATGTTTGCGATTGGGTCATTGGGTGCCTTTCGTTATGCTTCGTTAACTTTCGCTATCGATAGCAAGAGCGCTCTTCGACCGCTTCTGCGAAAGTGAATTGACAGATAGATACAAAAATCAAAATGGTGGAAGCACATAATATAGCTGACTTTTCCATTTGAGTGTTCGGAAACCTTAAAAGTAGAACTATAATAGTCGGACGTACTAGGAAGCTAATGTCAAAACCGAACGAAAATTAGCTTTCCGTCTAATCGTCGTAAAATCTGGAGTTCAATTTTTTCTTAAGAATTCTAAACTTGCGCTTTAATGAGTTGCACTTAAAAATACACTTTTATTAAACATTAAATCTTCAAAAAAAAATGTTTTTGAAATATTTTTGAAAAAATCATATATGTACATAGGTAGTATTTTTTTTTTTTTAATTTGGTATGCAATGTTAATAAAATTGTATTGGCCGACAGTAAAAACTTGACAAGTAATCACCATAACTGTTGTTTGAGAAGTATCTACCTCTAATAATGTCTTAATTTGCAATTTTGAGATTGGTTTTTTAACTGTATTTGTACAAGAGATATGGTTATTTTTGAATTCAAATATAATTTTCGTTCAAAATAATTAAAAAAGTATTAAGAAAACTTAATGATCAGAAATTTTGATCTTGTTGGATAAAGCTCATAAAATCTATGTACATTATGTAAGATGAAGTGAATTTAGAAATCATTCTGTCTAACTTAGAAGTCCAAGTGGGGTTGGGTAGGTAGAAATGCCAATTTTTGACGTGTGTGTCAATTTAGAAATGGCGGCAAATGTACATTATTTACAGCCGAGCCATTTTTATTTTAAACTAATGACGTTTTCAATTGGCAATCCAGAAGCAGAAGAAAGCATGCTGATTGCGTTCAATTGGGCAAAAGTGACAGTTGTGATTCTGAAAAAACAGAATTCCGGATTCCGGATTCCAATAATTGAAAACGACATAAGAGTTGATCAACCCATATCAATTCTAATTATAGAATTTGAGATGGTTGATTTTGAATTTTGCGTTTTATAACCAAATTTTAAAAATAATAGTTGCTAAATGAAAATTTCTCAGAAAACGTTAACAATTTCTGTTACATAATTCAAGTGATAAATTTAACTTAAATATTATAACTACCGCAATTCGTCGCCCTATAGTGACACAAAAACGTATGTCAATATTTGGTATTTTCCAGGAGAGACGATTTTGTGATTTTTTTACCATTTTTCTTACATATATGCATTTAAAAAAAATGTTGATATGTCAAGTGCTATATTTTAAGAAAGGTGGCATACCCAGTCCAAAATCATAAAAAATTTAGTTACGTTCTTGTGTCACTAGGGCGACGAATTTACCTAATGAATTGAAAATTAAAATGTATTTGAAACTTCGTGGATCCTTACGTCATGTTAAATCTTTGCCTACATTATTATAGTGGATTTCGGTTGAAAGTTTGAATACATATTTCACTTTTTATTGTACTTAATTTAATCCCCACCAACAATGCACAAACGTTGAATATTTATTATCATTATCATCATCATCATGTAGAAGTGGGGGGGTTTAAATGTCAAGGAGCTTTTGCACAGTGAAGTGTTATTCTGATGCATCAGAGCAACAATATCGAAGTTGAAGGACTTATACACAACAACTTCCCCAGAAAAGCACCTGTGACTACGAATGTTGTTAGCTGATGGGAGCTGGAGCTTGCGGAGTTGCATATTTGCAAACGTGTATTTCTGGTTGCTTTACTATAAATTGACAATTTATTTTCATAACGAGATGTACGTTATGGCATATTTAATGTGAAACCAGGATGTGGTTGCAATCGAAAACGACAAAAACAACCAGACGGGAATTATTTCTTATAGAAATATACTCGCTCTTTTTTCAAAAAAAACGGGAGTCTAAATTAATTCTGTTTCCAACTCCTCATACGTCATACCAACTCCCCACCATAGAAGTCTCCTTGAAGGATATGATTTTTGGAGCGGAAAGTCTGTAGGAGGTTATGTGATGTGTGTCGATGTGGATTAATATTCATTTCTACTTAGGTTTTTTTTTTTCTTAATGAGCGTGTGAATATGAATGATATGTGCGATACGGGTTAAAACTATCTATTTAACATTTTAAGGAGTGTATGTTTCGCTAGACCGTAAGTGCACTGTGTGTATCTATATAAGGACAAGGAGTGATGGGTTTTATAATTGTTTTGGCAGTGAATTGATGCAATTAAGATGCTAAAGACTTCCTCGTAGATATAGTTTCGGATCAATTTGTTCCTGAAACTTCAGCTCGAGTAGTGACATCAAAGAGATGCTTGTATAAAATTAATAATCTTAGATAGGTAAGTTGTATAAACCTATCTACACGAGCTTTGATATCGATTGCTTTTTCCGGGATCGAGGTTCTTGGCTAATACACTCTCGAAATCAAGTAGGCATAGGTAATTTTAAAAGGTCTTTTACCTTTACCTATGTTCGCCAAAAAAAAAAAAAATAACGTCAAGCTTAGTATTTTGGACTTGGGCTACCTTCCCACAGTTAAATGTTTGAATTAGGATGTTAATGGGTTAACGGTTAGTCTTTATGTTCTTCTAAGGTACAATTGAATTTTAAAAAATTAAATTTTTAAAAGCTAAATAATGATTTTTGTTTGTGAGAAATTTAAGATTTGCATATTGTATCGGTTAAGTTTGAAAAATCATTCTTCAGACAACAACGAGATCTGATATGGATTGCACTTAGGCAACTAAGAATTCCCAAAATCTACGGACCGATGATCAAGTAAAAACAAAAGATAAGTCGGCCCACAGGAATCACCGAGAAGATAACGCCAGAAATCGCCTTGAGTCCTTTACTCTTTATAACAGTCTTTGACTTTCCGCTAGAGAATAGAGTGGTTTAGCTCCGACCTCTTAGCCGCGTTCGAGAGAAAAGTCTTAGGGAAAATTGTTGGGTCCATATGTGAATAAGGAAGATTCCGGAGACGGTACGGTCATGAATTGTACGCAATCTACCTTCAAGCAGCAAATAAAGCTCTCTAGACTCCGGTGGGTGGGTCACCTAACTCGCATGAGTGAAGAGGAACCAGCTCGGAAAGTCCCTTGTGGTACATTCTATTTGATGGTAGACGACAGGGTGGAGACCATGCTTGCGCTGGAGAGATGGCGTTGGGGTGCACAACTGGATGGCGTCGGCTCAAGACCGGGAAAGGGGAAGAGACTTATTGAAAGAGGCCAAGACCGGGTAATATGGACCACAAATCATATTTTTTCTAACAAAACACAAACGATGCAAGAAATTTATTTATATAAAAAAAAACAAATAGCAAATTCCTTTTAAATTGGAAAAAAAAGAAATGAAACAAAAATTCAAAAACAAAAATAAAAATAAAAAGAGGCTGGGTGCGACCCACACTGATAACTTCCCATTTGTGATCTTGAAAACTTTACCACTTTTTAGTTTATTTTTTTTTTTATATTTTATATTTTATTGTCAATTAGATATTTGTCAAAATTTAACCTTTCATAAAAAATTGTACTATGTATAAAATAAAATATTTTAGAAGGCACAATCGTTGTTCGTTCTCAGGATATTCAAGCTGAAATACACTTGTAACTACTTTTCTTTAGAATTTTTAATATTTTTTGATTTTTTGTTAAAAAACTGCCCATTCAATATTTGTCAAAATTTTATCAGTTGCTAACAATTATGTCATGTAGTAAATAAAATAAACAAGAAGTCAATATCGTTACCCGTTTTTGAGAAATTTGAGTCGCAAGACTACTTATACCAATTTTTGGTAGAATTTTTTGTAGTTTTTAATTGTTTGTAAAAAAAACTGTCCATTGAATTTTTTTGAAATTTTCACCAGTAGTCAAAAACAACATTTTTCGTTAAATAAAATTATTTTAAAATTAATATCGTTTTTCCATCTAAGGATATTCGAGTTATAAAATTTTTTTTTTAGTTATAATTTTAAAAAATAGCGGTATATTGTTTTTTTCCAAATTCATATCAAATTTGTATGACGTCATAATGTGTCGAATAAAATTTATTTCAAGTCAATAGCATTATTTGTTCGTGAGATATTTGAGCCCAACCAAAATTTTCACTTCTTTTTTAAACTGCTAAAGTAAAAAAACAACTGATTGAATATTAATAAACGCCCTTTCAGCTTCTTTCGAAGTTATTATCTGTAAAACAAAATTTATTTCAAGTCGATATCTCTACTCGTTATTGAGATATCGACGACGAAAAATGGTACCAGAACCAGTACAGAAATTTCAATTTGAAAAATCGGACCGATTACAATAACTCCCTATGGGAAGTTAAAAATTAGCTGCAATTGGAAAAGCAAATGGAACTACAACTGAAGCTACAACTACAACAGTTTTATTCGACCAAGAGATGTTGTGTTAAATGTATGGTATTTAAGACTTTTGCGAGAATCAATTTTATTTCATTTAACTGCGAATTAATCTGCAACTGTGTTAAGAACTGCAATTGCAACTTCCAAACATATTTGTTAAGCCCACTCATGTATTTTGCATTCCAAATCGTTTTTTGATGCAATATCACTTACAGATCCAACAAGAAAAATTGTACTCATTTTCAAGTCATTGGTTTAGAGCTGATAGCTGTTTAAACTTTTTATCCATTGATCATTTCCCAAATTGTTCTTGAAGAGTTAAGGGACACTCTTTATAACAATTTTTGATTATCAAACAAATTCTTTTTTAATCATAATTCATGAAATTATCCTACCAAATAAATGGAACAGTATATTAATTTTGTGGATTCATATGAAAATGAAATGCTTTCTCTAGCTTTTTTTTTTATTATATTTGATGTTTAAAACGAATCTCCGTGTTTTATTTAATCACGCATTATCTTATCGAGCGAGCTAAAAAAAAAATAAGAAACAAAATAATTCAACAACCATTCATTGATGAGGTCCATCAATCAATAACCAAACCACTAAGTCTAATACATTTAGCTAGCCGACTTTCTATTTTAAAAATGTCTTCGACCGATAAAGCGGTTTCACAACTGAAGTCCCCCAAGTAAACAAACAATTATTATTGATTATTTCCGATTTGAAAAATTGTACGTTTTTCATTAATGGTGGTACCTATAGTTTTCTATTCACGTGCGCAGCCATATTGCTTGTTGACAAAGTATTGCACACGACATATTTATAAATGAATAAAATGATAAAACAACTTGTCGTCCATAATTTTTTCACATGCTGATTGACTTCAATTGCACACGACAGATTAAAATGTTATGATTTTGTCATTTGATAAGATTTTTGTTTGTTTTATGATTTAAAATGACTCAAGATCGTTTTGAAATAAAATTAAATAAAACCAGCTGCAATTGCAAGATAGTAAAAATGTTACGATTTCTTTAATACTTATAAATCAATTAATTTACCTATAGATAACCTATAGGCCTAAATATTAAATGGTATAAATATTAATCAACAGTCAATATAAATCACTATTTTTTTTTAAGAGCACCGCTCCATCCCATTGCCTTAAGTAATTATATAAAATACAATATTATAATGTCTCGAATACAAAAAAAAACTTTGCAGATATATATGTAAATACAAAATAATAGTTCTTAAACAAAATACAATATAGCTAGTCTTCATCTTTAATACAATTTTCGACCAACTCTTTCAAATTTGGATTTTCCATTGCCGCTGCTATTCGCTCTTTGTCGTTGATTTGTTTATTAACTGAAATTAGAAGTAGAAAATATTTTTTAATAATAACAGATGAAGTTAAAAATAAGAAAGAAAACAATTTAGTTAAAGGAATTGGGATCAATATTCCAATTTGTATAGTCGAGATTTTTTAGTTACATATATGTATTTCGTTTTTTATAGTCTCGTTTTTTATGATTTCATTTTTTTTAATTGCAAAAGCTGGATTAAAAAAAAAGCAGTAATCTTAGATTAAGTTGCACCCGAAAATAGCAACAATCCACTTTTATTAAACAAGTCAATCAAAATTCAAATACTACTTGAAAATAAGTAGAAATAATTACTGCGAACACAAATAAATTATTTTATTTTCTTTTGCCTTGGGCCAGTATTTTGTCACAGCAGTATTGCAGTTCTGGCAATACTGGAGCAAACGAGGAGTTGAGGAAAATTTAATTTTTTCTTTTTTCGTGACCTTTATTTTAGTAATTTATTTATTCCTAGACCGATTTATTTATTATTTATTCCTAGACCGATTTAATTTAAAAAAGCCCCCACTAAACGCCACCGTAAGAAAAGAGCAGCGGAAACGAAAACCAAATTCAACGTCCCATAGTACGAAATAGCTCCCTAAACCATTACTCCTACTTGCTTCGAATGGTGACGAGTCAAAAACTTCCTAAGATCACGGAAGTAGTTATTGTTACCATCGGGCCCATCCAAATTAAACCTTTTTCATCTAAAAAAACCACATTCCGCCAATTAAGCTCACTTCCAGGGTTGATATCCCTTGCCATACGGAAGCGTCCGATTTCCAACCGCTGCTCTTTTCTTACGGCGCGGCGCGCGTTTAGTGGGGTTTTTTTTTAAATTTTTTATTTAAGATGTTCTGCCCTCAAAATAGTTCGCCGAGCAGTTGATATGCATGCAGTTATCCCCGCTTTTTCTCTTATTTTGCTTGTGGACACTGCTGAGTTTGAAGCTATTCTTATAATTTTTCTTTTGTTATGAGGTGACAAAATGGTTTTTGTCCTTCTTTTATATTTTTTTCCATACGAAGCACTGTTTTTAATGTAATTTCTCACAACATGGTCATTTCGGCCTATTTTCCTGGCAATGCACCTCATTGAAAACCCTTCGGAGTGCAATGCTTCTATTTTTGCATTTAAAACTTTTTTCTTCCCCCATTTTGAATGAAAACTAATTGAAAACACTCCTTTCTTTTTTACCTTTTTAGTTGACTAAAATCCACACAACAAATCGCGACCAACTTACTAATTTAACGGGTGCGTCTAATCATGTAAACAAAAAAAAATGAATTTTTTCTTACAGCATTTACAAAAAAGATAAAAAATATTCTTTAACTTCTACTCACCTACCATTCTTTTATATTTTTATGTTGAGAACTTAATAACCTTTCTAATAAATGCAATTTTTTGATAATTGTTACACGCACTAACAAAAAAATGAAATGTAAGCAAAAAAAATGTGTGCGTCTAATCAAGTGAAGAGCACTGTATGTAGGGCAGCATTGCTTCTTTTGTTGCAATGCTATTTAATGTCCCATAATATTTAGTTTGGCAGTGATATTTAAATAATTGTGAGAATTATCGAATGTCGAACCAATATCATCGATATACTCATATACATAAGTCCGCAGAACGGATTTGTAACTATGTATTACTTTGGCGGAATATGAATATTAATTTGAAAAAGTTGTTCGATAGCAAAGATTTAATTTGATGAGCAGTCTTAGTTAGCGAATTACTTTTTCCACACATCGATTTGGAATGGACTGCTACATGAAGTAATGTAGTACATACAACAATATGTGCTCAAAAAGACTGTTGCAAACTTCGTATAGATTTACGAATTCTTTACTTTTGAGTTCCTACGACTGTTTAAATTTGAATGTCCCCCTTTAGACCTTTCAAGTGCACAGTATGGCACGATAATTAAGAATTCAATAGAAATTCTTATCACAGAAAAGTTCAAATAAATAATATAGAATGAAGGCAATGCAAATTCAAATATACTACCAAAATGCATATAAAATTATAAATAATATATTTTTGAACATATATACATTATATTTATTGTGGTTAAGAGATAATAATTGATTATAACTTATTGTCTAAGTTTATATGATAATAAAATGATAAAAAAAAAATAAAAACTAGTGAAACAACTTACTTTCATCTTCTGTCGAATGGGCTCCTTTTTTAATGTATATATCCAATTTAATGTTGTGAGGCAAGCTTCTTTCCACTTTCACCCGAATGCATAGTCCAATTAAAGTTGCTAGTGAACAGTGAGGCACTGTGGGATTAAATTCAACTCGCACCTAAAAACAATTCACAACATTAAACATTTTTCGAAGACCAATGATTTTCTTCATACCACATAAACATTTGATTTAGTTGGGGGCAAAACAAAAATTCCATCTTCGTAGATAACATTTAAGTCTTCCAAAGTGCATGGTTTTTCTGGGTCACGAATACTACGCAGAACATCTTTAATTTGAAAACAAGAAAAATTTAAAATTATGCAACTCTCGCAACAAGTAAATAATATATATTTTTTCTTTTATTTACCAAATAATGTCTCTTGTAGATCCTGTGCATTATTGTATCCCAATTCTTTGAGAAGAGCTTCCTCGCCAATTGGAATTTCCTCGTCGTCGTCCAATAATGATAGTGAGGTCTTGTTATCTATTGGACTTTTTGTCGCTGGTGCCGCTTGCACATTGTCCGTCGTCGACATCTTACGAAAGAATGATAACATAATTAGGGCTGTTATTGTTGTTTGATTGTGTATTATTAATAAAGTAGTTGGTTTTCTTTTTGGTTTATCTTTTTTTTTAAATCGAGTTTATTTGATTTGGTTTTATTTTTCCTTTTTGTTCAATATACGGTTTATCTGTCAAATTTTGGACTTTTTTTCTTTGCAGGAATCAGCTGACTCGATTAGTTTGTTCTGCAGATGTAGGTGGCAGTAGTTGCGGTTGGAGGAATCAAAAATACAGCGGCTGCTTTTAAATTTTAAATAAAAGGGCAAAAGGGCTAAAAAAAGTGGCTAGTAAATTCAAATGAAAAATTAATTTCAAATATATGACTATAAAGTTCTTCGAACATTTAAAAATTTTCAGATCCAAATTTTGACTGTGAAAAATGGTAATTTTAGGGCTATGTGATTCTATTTGCGTCAAATGTATAAATAGTGTTTTTTCGGATATTTTAAAAATTTCCAAAAAAAACGAATGCACAGTATATTTTTTTTTATTTAAACTATGGTTTTTATTCAAATGTGAAAATTGGAAAGAGAAAAATTAAAGATAAATTTACGCAAAGCCCAATTTAAATCCTCCTAGAAATCTGGATTTTTGCGCTTCGAATTCATCCAATTTTTATCCGTAGTATGATTTTACTCTAACTTTTACCACTGGTATCCATACTGCTGAAGCTCTATTTGTGTTTCATGTAAAATAACTAAACTATGCAGCTTTAGTAAGTTAAGCTCGTTATTTAATGCCAAAAGGCATTATTGAAATTTTAACAAAAAAATCATCCATAAGGTATGCACTGAAAACGATAGAGATGGCTGTGTGTTGAAATAGTTTACACTTTCAGTCGTATTTATAAACGCCACATAGAGGCTGCGTAAAGTTACAAAGGCTCTACACGTCCAAAAGTTATTTATAAAGGTTATGTAACGTTAAATAGAGGTATTTTAAGCTAAACGCGTTGAGGCATAATGTAATAGATTTCTCTTTTTGGTACTTTATCTGACACAAATTCACGCAACGTTGAATAGAGGCTTAATAAACGCTTATACACTGCGTAACTATTCACCCGTTCAGAGGTGTTTTAGTGAATTCTATTAAATACGGCTGTTTGAGTTTAATTTATCATTTCTGATTGATATAACAGATCAAAAAAGCCTTCGGCACCCAGAGATCTTTAGTTGAAGTTTTTGTTTTTTCTTTCAATTCCTTTTTTGGGTAAAAATGTTCTTAATATACCGAAGTTTGGTGATTTCGACCCAAATATTTACATTTTCATATTTGTTTTTTTTTTTTAAATATTTGTAAAAATCTCGTTTCTGTTAAGGCTTGCCAGACCAATGCGAAACATTCAGATACAACGAGGAAACATCAATAAAAGCCCATTTGCTAAGATTGACAACAACAAGCTGTTGTTATTGTTTTTTCGTCGTCATGACAGTTTTGCACCGGTTTCGCATTGGTTTGTTTAAGTCTAATTTTGGATTTTATTTTACCAGCTTTTTTAACCGAAATATTCCCAAATTTGTTAAAAGACATCACTGGTCTACTCCCTTTCGTTACAGCGGCTTCTCATAAATCAGCTGATAAAAAAGTGTCTTATCAGTTCAGTAAAGTGACTAGTCGTCTGTCTGCAGTCTAGTCTGCACAAAAATAAAATTCCCTCATATAACGAGAAGTGTGAATTTTCCTTTTTTTCACAAAATATTTTCCGATAAAAAATCTTCTCATCACAAAACTTACGCCGTAAATTAATTTAACACCGGTTCCCACAGACATGTAAGTACAAAAAAAACATTAAATTTTTTGCTGACCACAAAAATGTCACTTCACATCTGGTATTGTAGTTAAATATTAGTGACTCATACGTTATATTTATTAATTTTTTTGATTTTGTTATGTCCTATTTGCAATGAAAAACTATTTTCGTGTCGATTGAATTTGATACAAAAAAAAAAGATATAACAAGAAAAACTACTTGTGCGTACCGCCCCCTCATTGACTCCACCTGTTGCACCCTCACAATATTCGCAGCGTACTTTGATTGAATATTTATTTTTTTTTTCCAATTTGCAAAAACAAAACAGAGGAGAAAAATTCCCCAAAAAAGGAACAAAAAAAAGTAACGGCCCTCTCCGTCTCCATGAAAAATTTTGATGATTGCGAAAGGGGAAATTTTCATACAATAGAAATTTTCTTTGAAGAAGAAGCTCTCATTTGAAAATCTAAGGTTAAACTGCGAGGACTGATAATAAACTGGGTTTTTGTGATTGCACATTTTTTTTTCGACACGTGCACACAAAGCTTTTGTGAGATAAATTTTACACTTCTTTTTTTTAAATAATCTGGAATAATTGAATAAACAATTTAATTTTCTTTTGAGTTTTCTCCATTTATACAATAATTTGTTTTCGCTGGAAAAAAGGTAAAATATTCTAAAACATTCTATTTGATCTTTCTTTTATGAGTTTTTTTTTCTTTTGTTGGTTTATCAATAAATGTTTAAAATGTAATTGTATTATTTTTTACCGTTGCAATTAGTAATTAAAGTTTAATCGATAATGGGCTCCCTAAATGGACCAAAAACCGTTAAAACATTGCCGGTAGGAAAATATACGCTTGTAGGCGTAGATATCGACACAACCGGCAAAAGGCTTATCGATGAGGTAAATTTTGTTTGTTTTAATATTTGTTCAACTAAATCGATCAGATTTTAAGATTATTATGTTTTTGTTTAAAAATAGATTGTCCAGTTAGCAGCTTATACACCAAATTCACATTTTGAGCAATATATTATGCCGTACATGAATTTAAATCCGGCTGCAACGAACAGACATCAAGTGCGGGTGATTACAATTGGATTTTATCGGATGCTAAAGTCTTTGCAAACTTTCAAGGTGAGTTTCCATTTTTTTTTTGTTTTTCAAAATTGTGTTCTTTTTTTTTTTTTTTTGTGAAGCTAACTGTTCATTTAGGGAACAATGAAAATCATAAAATGTTTACAGTTAAGAATGTGTAGGTTCTATTGTTGGCCAACATGTGATCTCAATAGTCAAGTTATAACGGATTATGACTTGGTTCAGAAAAAAAGAATAGAAGTTTAATTTTATAACTTTCAAGGGTTAGGATAGCTCTTCTGTGTTTGTAATATGATTATTAATTACATTGCCAATAAAAAAATGTTTACATTTTTGAATGCAATTAAGTTGACTCATGAAAAGCTGCATCATAAATATGTATTCTTTTTTCATGAGCTAATGAGATAGGATTTTTTGAGTTAGAATCTCTAAAACTTAAATGTTTTAAAATTAAAAATCAATAGAATGTTCAGATTTCAATAAATATATATTTGAGATGGCTTGAATTTCGTAGCTACAGCTGTGATCATCTAATTTTTAGCGTGGTATTTCAACAACACAAACCTATGGTATGGAATTCAGAACTTGTCCAATGATGAGTAGGTACTACACTACTTTGGCAAATTCTTAAACGCAAAACTTGCGCAAATTATGCTAAGATTGTCCTTAAATGCAGTAGATTTTATTTTCATGCGCAAATGCAAATGTATTTCGGCAAATGTCAAAAATATCTTGCGCACTTCACTTGCTTTGCCTTTTCAACTGCATTCTTCATTTGCTTTGCAAATGTTGCGTTTAAGAATTTGCCCTTTCATTTAGTTCGTCGGATATCATTTGTTTACTGTATGTTATCGATATTTGATTTGTGTTGTGTCGACGAGATAGTGCCTGGTTACACGAGCGCAAAAAAGAATTAATTCTCGAAAGAGAACGCATGATTTTAAGAAAGAAGGAAAGAGATGGAAAAAAATGCCAAGTTTCGTCTTTTCCTCATTTCATTTCATTCAGATATGAGTTTGTGCCTGGTTACACGAGCGGAAAAAAAAGTTAATTCTCGAAAGAGAACGCATGATTTTTAGAAAGATAGAAAGAGATGGCATTTTTTTCCATCTCTTTCCTTCTTTCTAAAAATCATGCGTTCTCTTTCGAGAATTAACTTTTTTTTCCGCTCGTGTAACGCATGACTATTAGAAAGATAGAAAGAGATGGCATTTTTTTCCATGTCTTTCCTTCTTTCTAAAAATCATGCGTTTTCTTTCGAGAATTAACTTTTCAAAACACTTTTCAAAACCTAGAGTGACCCAGTCTTAACATCGAACAAACCTTATGTGTTGCATTGTATATATAACCTAATCAATTCCATATACAATGTGTGTTGTTTCCATTTATTTTAAAAGCACTTTGCGTGAAATATATTTTTGGCGACGCACTTAAGGAATGTGTAGCCACCACGAACCATTAACAAACACACATTTTATCTCCGCATCCGTTTCAAAAGATTATTATTTTTTGCATTTATTTTTTTTTTTCATATAAATTTCCGCACATATTTTTAATATAAAAAATATCACATTGAATGCTTTCTATTACTTCGCGGCATCTTCATCATCCCACCTGCCAATTTTTTCTATTCACCGGATGATTCAATCTCTTCTGATGAAGACTGTAAAATATGAGGGTTTTCAAAATTTTGAAATTGCACACATTAAAAATAAAATTACAATTGCATACCTCCCGACAGTTGCCCATTATATCAATGGTTCTACAAATTTGTATGGGTGGAACGACGCTAGGCTGGACAAAAATATTTGAATATATATTCAAAATGATGGTGATGGCAATGCTTATCAAGCAGACCAGGCGAATAAAATGCATTTTTAGCACGTGTGAATAGCCGAACATGCAAACTGCAATTAATTGAAGAATAAGGAATCACTCATGGAATAGTATTCACTAAGATAATACTAATATTTGAAAATATTTAATACACTAATACTAATATGATATATGTATGTATATCATTATATTCAGATACAAACAAAAATATGACTCCAACCTCTACTCTTACTCTTACTCTTAAAAATATGAACTTCCCACGCAAAAATACTGTGCCTGAAGTTCTCGTGGTCCGTATATTTCGTATTGGTTTGGAAAACCTGGATTGTGATCTCATTTGATTTTTCAGATATATTATATTATATATATATATATATTTTTTAATTTGATGACAAACTAATTCGAAAAAAAAAAAAATTGAAACGATGTATTTCATAAACTAATACTGGCTCGGAAAATCTGGTATGGCCAATTGCGTTCTGGTGTTGTATTCGAATATCGGACAAATATTCTTAATTTCTTACACTTAATGGATTTTAATATTGATAATATCAAAACTAAAACAAAGACTGCAAAAGTCACTAACACTTAGAGTTTACAGTTTTACAAGGTGCTGCAAAGAACTCATGCAACTAAATCCATTACCATCGTTGGTCTAAAAATACTAGAGCTCTTGATTTCGACCGGGTACCCGGTACACTGACCGGGTACCCGGGTAACTAAATTTCCGTGTAGCCGGGTAGCCGGGTACTCGGGTACCCGCACGTGTCGGGTACCCGGCTACCCGAAACATGATCGGGTACCCGGGTACTCGACACATTGCCGGGTACCCGTCAGGTGTCGGGTACCCGGGAATTTGTGTAATTGGTCCCAATGAACCATCATAACTTAGATGGGAGATGAAAAAATAACTATAACAACAGGGTGCTTCTTAAAGTACAGGTAGAAATAAAGAAAGTCGTTTTCACAAAATTATTTTCTATTAGGGTGGTGCAAATTTTTTTTTGTCGTTTTCAAAAAAATATTTTGTATTAGGGTGGTGCAAAAATTTTTTTTTGTCGTTTTCAAAAAAATATTTTGTATTAGGGTGGTGCAAAATTTTTTTTGTCGTTTTCAAAAAAAAAATATTAGGGTGGTGCAAAAAAATTTTTTTTTTCGTTTTCAATATAAATTCAAAGTGTAACTTTACACAAGCTAAAAAACACATTTGTCACATACAGTTGTGTTCAAAAAAATAGGAGTGACTTTTTTCATTGAATAAATATAAATAGAAGGTGTCACTCAGAAAATGGCCACTATGGTTGGTCGGTGCCGCCACCATCGCTTGAAAAAATATAATAGGTCTGGATATTCAATAAGAAAATTTATCCTTAGTTATAAATGAGTTGTGTATTCGAAAGGGATTTTTTCTCAATTTGAAAATTTGTTGTTTATCTACGTTTCTACGGCAACGATTGTTCTATTTGTTTTCTATTATTCAAATTATTTGTTTCTTTCAAAATAATTTGTTTTCAAATATGTATGTATGAATGTAGGTATGTATGTACATATGTATGTATTTGAATATGTGCCTATGAAAATTTTCGTTATTTTTAATTCTAAATTAAAAATCAAAAAAGGGGTTGCATTTGTGTTTTGATTTTTTTTTTATACGAAAGTTACATTAGTCAGGTAGGGACATAATGGGCAATAATCAAATTTAGCAACGACTTAAATATTTCGAAAAAATTAACCATTATGTTATGGATCCTAAATAATTAACCAAACACTGCATGTTATTTCTTTGAAAGCCATTTCATATATGGTTCATTATTTATTGTCCACTTAAATATTAAGGTCATACAATGTACGAATATATGAACTCTTTTCAATATGGTCCATTTCACAGAAATATTAAAGTCGTCACTAAATTTGATTATTGGTAGGGCCCAATGTGCCTATACCTATTACTTGATCTGAGTGAAGGTCTTTAAATACAAGAGAGATTATATAGTAGTAGTACATTATATAGTAGACGGAGGGAAGGCAGAGATGGTTTTTCCATGGAAGTGGGTTCCGTGCTACTGGTTGTTCTCAATTCTTGTGAAAGTTGGCGTACAACGGGATTGTCTATCGGTATCAAACTTATAGGGATTCTAGTGTTTGTATTGCAGAAGTCAACAAAGCAATTGCTGCACCTTCATTTATGTTTAAAACAACCACCAACCAATGCGAGTTCATACGATAAATTGATTTGGATTCGATCTCAAATAATACATACTTATTTACAAGTAATGAAGATTGATTAAAAATAGCTTTTAATGCACCTAAGTATATGCTTGCTTCATCTCAGAAGGGTTTGTTAGCTGCAGAAATAATTGGAAAGTATAAGAAAAAACGCTATAATCATTTCGGTTTTTTTTTTGTATCCGCACCATTTGCTTGAAAACTAGGTAATATATTTTCAATAACGATATTAGCGAAAGTTAAATTGTCGGTGCTTGAAGCAACGAAACTGTTTAATAATTGTTAAAAAATGCTTTAGCCCAAAGCACCGTACTGGTTATCGTATATACGATTGACCAACAAAAAAATGTCGACTGTTCAAAATTTCGACTTTTATCGACTCTTTGGAAAGTTAAAATAACGATTTTCTTAATTGACTGCCAAAAAACCTCGATAGTTGTAAATCTCGGCTTGACAAAATATCGACAGGTATTAAGAAAAAGTCGAGAAAAATGTCGACTGCTTGTTTTGTCTTATCTTAAGAAAATCTTATCAACCACGCCGCTTGCTGTTATCCTTTAAGCTTCTATAGAAGCTATCTGGATCTATATTTCCAGTCTCTCTATTTCATTCAAGCAACTATTAGAGCTTATTTATTACATAGCATTTGACGAAAAAAAAATTACTCGGTATTAAGTGTTATCCCTTACTTAAATAAGTTTAATTCCACACTAATGACTTTTAAGGGAAAAAAAGTTTAAAAACAGGTCAACGGCTGCTTAATATATGATTAATTATAATGCCAAGCCAGTCCAAAAAATCAACTCAAAGCTTAGGGACTGATGTTTTTCTAGCACGTGCTTATAAACATCATTCCTTGAACATTGATTTATCGAAATGTCGACTATTAAAATATATACATTTTGAAAAGTCGATTAAATTTTTGTCGATGTTTTGATCCATCGGTATTTTAACCAATCGACATTTTTTTGGTTGAGATTTTAAAAATCGGCCTTCTGATAATTATAATGTCGAGATATTGCACCCACTCAACTGAACGGTTATAGATTATCTCAGATATACATAAGTGATCAAATCCTTAAAGCTCGAACATTTTTAACAAAAAAAAATCTGCAGGCCAAAAAAATTGTCAAATTTAGGCTGAATTAATAAGTCATCTGATAAATTTATTTCATTAATTAAAAGAAAATTAATAAAATGCATCTCTTCAATTTTTTAAGTTTTTATAAAATGTTTGCCTCGTTCTGTTTTATATGTGTACCTATGTACATAAGTGAGCATTTATATAATAATTCAAGTTCAAAATTGAGAAATATGAATCTTAAGAATGCATTTTGTTTCATCGCAATATCCATGACTTAAAAAATCGAAAAAAAATATTTCCTCAATTTTTTTTTTACTTGTGTCCATAAGAGTAAATGAATATATATCCATAAATAGGCCACGAGAATAAAGATCGATTTGAACAAGTTTTGTAGTGTAAAAGATATGAATTATTAAAGGAATTCCATACAAAATGCTCGTTATGCAAATTTTTACTTAAAATACAAATAATTAAATATACTTTCTTCTGATACCTAATAAAAGTTAACTTCTCATAAGTTAAGGTCAAATGAAGAACTTATTTTTAACTATGTACTTGTACATACCTACGTATGTAGTTACATTTATAACGTTTAAGCCTTGCACCCTGCACAGTCAAGTGACTTCCATCTAAGGCATCTTTCTTAAAGTATATTTACATTATTTCCTTGTTCATATCTTCGTATCTAGCAAATACTTTACATGAATCAAATTTTTTTTTTTTTAAGTTAGCTTTTTCTAGGTATGATCCAACTATGTATATTATGTTACATCACTTTAAACATCATCTTTCTCTTTTCATTCACATTTAAAATTACTTAAATCAAGTTATTTTAGCAAATAAATTGCGGGAAAACCGTTATCCACACAGAAAATAGGTGTATGGTACATACAAATTTCTAACCTATATTGTTTAAATAAAAAATAATAAAGAATCGGTTGTGCTTTTGCAATGTTAAAACCAGTTAAAGTAAAAAGAATAAAAATGAACCTTTACAAGTCGGAATCATTATATGTGCCTACTTTCTTTGTCCTTTGGCCTAACAGGAGGTGTACAAACTAGTAAAAAAAAAAACAAAGGAACAAAAACTAACAAAAAAAAGTTCTCTAATGTCTTGAACTTTTTTTATAGTAAATCAAATAATGCATTCGTCGGTTAACTTGTTTATTCAATTGAAATTTGAAAATTTAACAAAAAGATGGATTTTTGAGAACAAAAAATTTTCTTATAAAGGTAACCTCATATAACTTTTAAGGTTTTCGCGGTTGGTTGAATTATACATTTTTAGATTTTAAAAGTGTATGAAGGTAACCTCGTTGTATATGTATGTAAGTGTTTCCTAAAGCCGTAAAATACCGTATTGAGTTCATTGTTTTAACAATTTAGTTTCAATTTTGAGTTATAGATATTTCCAACAAGTATCTGAATATAATGCATTATTTTAACGTTATTTTAACATTAGGTATTTTTCTGAGTAAAAAATGTATTCGATTTGCTTTTAATTTAAAATAATCTACACCAGGTGTTTAAAAACATATTTACAAATCAAATAAACAAACAATCTTCAATTAATTTCTTATGTTTACATTTCAATAGGCAAAAATGTACATTCATTTTCCGACAAAGAAATATCGACACATGAAACAAAATAATAAAAAACAACCCATACTCCTAAAGAAAACTACCTATACACATTTATAATCCATGAACTTACATATATTGAAATTTGAAAAAAAATCAAAACAAAACTAAATCTCTATGGATACGGAAAGGCACAAATATATAAATACAATAAATAAATATCCCGTTGAAAATTGGTTTGTGTTCATGAAAACCCCACATCTTTTTTTTTGTTTCTTAAATTGGCCACAGGTAGCCGGTGCCGCTTTGAGCTCTGAGGTGTCACTTCTATTTATATTTATTCAATGCTTTTTTTTAAACATAAAATCACAATTCAATGGTTAACTAAGTTATTTTTATTTACCTTTTCTTTTGTACAAGGTAGGAAATTCGGTCATGTGTTAATTATGCTTATTAACTATTTTGCTTTACACAAATAAGATAGTAAAAACATAAATTTTCTTAAAATTAGTCAGTAAGGAACTGTTCAAAATAATAGGAGTATTTCATTTCAAGTATATAAAAAGGAAGAAAATAATTAAACTTAGAATTTTTTTTTTAGTACTTTGTTGAAAAACCTTTGTTTTGTATAATTGCTGCACATCTACGCGGCATTGAGTCGACTAGGGTCCGACAGCGCTCAATTGGTATTTGATGCCATGCTTCCTGAACTGCGTCCCACAATTGCCGCGAATTCGAAGGTCTCCGCTGGGAAACACCCTTTTTCACATCTGCCCATAAATTTTCTATGGGATTGAGGTCAGGCGACTGAGCTGGCCACTGCATAACCTCAACCCCATTGACGCGAAACCATTCCTTAGCAGACTTACTCGTATGTTTCGGGTCGTTGTCTTGCTGGAATACCCATTTTAACGGCATATTGCATTCCGCATGAGGCAGCATCACATTGGACAAGATATCCACATAAACCCGCTGATCCATTGTGCCAATTATTTGATGTATGGGGCCAATACCACTATAAGAGAAACTGCCCCATGCCATCACCTTAGCACCTCCATGCTTTACAGTTTTAACGGTGTACTGGGGCTTATATGCGGAATTTTCTGGACGTCGTACATATTGCCTGGAACCAGTTCCACCAAACAAAACAATTTTTGTCTCATCAGTCCACAAAATGTTTCGCCATTTCTCTAAAGGCCAGTTGGCATGTGTTTTTGCGAATTGTAGGCGTGCTGCTACATGCTTTTTTGTCAGCATGGGCACTTTTCGCGGACTTCTTGCGGTTAATTTATTTTCTAACAATCGCCTTCTTATAGTTACACTACTAACTGACAGTCCGAGATCTTCCCTGATCATCTGAGAGGAAGCAAAAGGATCCGTTCGACTGAACCGAGCGATGCGACGATCCTCCGTTACAGTTGTTTTTCGCTTCCTACCTCGGGTTTCGGGTTTTTCTTTGTATTTCATGGCATTAGCGATCATCTGGTCAGAGCATCCTAACAGTAACTTAATTTTTTTATATGTTTTGCCTTCATTTCGAAGTTTTTTAATTAATTGACGCTTTTCGTTGGTGCAATGCCTTCCTCGGCCCACTAAATAATCAAATGTGTGGAAATAAACGATATTTCAACTTTAAAATATTCCTAGTTCAATTTTCATACTTACATACTTTTTTTTTTAGAAATTTTTTATTTTATTGCTTTTAAAACGTTAAATCTTACCCACACTCCTATTTTAATGAACAGCCTAATTTGGAGTAAAAAACACTTAAATTGTGGTTATGAATGCAAATGTGCATGAATTGCAAACCAGTTCATTGTGTTATCATACTCAAGGTGCCGTTATATTTATCGGAAGAGAAATGAGTTGTTCACCAGTAAACACATGTTAAAAAAAAAACTTAGTCAAATTTTGTAAGAGCACTCCTATTTTTTTGAACACAGCTGTATGTGACACGTTTTATTTGGCCGCCATCTTGTTTTTTATGAAAATTTAGATTTTCGCATATAACTCGCGTAGTTTTGATTCTAGAAGAAAAAGTTATAGACAAAACTTTTAAAACAATAAATTTTCTACAAAAAATGTTAAATAACTTTTTTCGATAACTGCTTTTGTTTAAGAGTTATAGTACATTTTGTTGAAAATTCAATTTTTTGACGCTTTCTCAGTACAAAATGTACTGTAACTCTTAAACAAAAGCACTTATCGAAAAAAGTTATTTAACATTTTTTGTAGAAAATTTATCGTTTTAAAAGTTTTGTCTATAACTTTTTCTTCTAGAATCAAAACTACGCGAGTTATATGCGAAAATCTAAATTTTCATAAAAAACAAGATGGCGGCCAAATAAAACGTGTCACATATGTGAAAAATGTGTTTTTTAGCTTGTGTAAAGTTACACTTTGAATTTATATTGAAAACGAAAAAAAAAATTTTTTTTTTGCACCACCCTAATATTTTTTTTTGAAAACGACAAAAACAATTTTGCACCACCCTAATAGAAAATATTTTTTTGAAAACGACAAAAAAAATTTTTTGCACCACCCTAATACAAAATATTTTTTTGAAAACGACAAAAAAAAATTTGCACCACCCTAATAGAAAATAATTTTGTGAAAACGACTTTCTTTATTTCTACCTGTACTTTAAGAAGCACCCTGTTGTTATAGTTATTTTTTCATCTCCCATCTAAGTTATGATGGTTCATTGGGACCAATTACACAAATTCCCGGGTACCCGACACCTGACGGGTACCCGGCAATGTGTCGAGTACCCGAGTACCCGATCATGTTTCGGGTAGCCGATGTAATACCCGGTCAATGTACCGGGTACCCGGGTATCAAGAGCTCTAAAAAATACCAAGTAAAAGAAACAAACAAAATAAAAGTTTTTTTTTGTCTAGTCAAAAAAAAAATCATTTTCAAGCTCCGCAAACATGGGTTTTGACAGCAAAATGTGTAATTTGTAATTCCCCAGAAAATTTAAGTAACCAAACACACTTTATGGCAAACATAAAATAAAACATTAGGAAATTTTATCAGTTAAAAGCATCAATAATGGGTGTTAAAGAACAAACAAAAATAAATTATAACTGACATTTGTTTTCTAGGTTATTAAATCAAAATCAGAGGTAGCTGCTCTAAAAGACTTTCTTAATTGGTTGGAACTTCTTGCAAAAAATAACCCTGATTCCGATGGCATAATAATGATCTATCATGAAGAAAGAAAATTCATTCCGTACATGATTTTAGAGTCATTAAAAAAATACGATCTCCTGGAGAGATTCCAACAAACAGTTAAAGCATTTGCAAATGGTTTCCATTTGGCTCAGAAAAATGTTACGCTCACAAATGAAGAAGGCACACAGTATTTGAGTTTGAGAAAGCTCGTTAAAACTCTCTCGGGCGTTGGTGATAAGAACAACAACAACGAGGAACAAGTAAGTTCAACATCTTCACCAAAAGTGGAGAAGATAGGCGATGCAACAGTTTCTCCTAAAACAGAAAAAAAGCAACGAAGAAACCGTCGACGATCGAATAGTGAATCGGATTTATTCGATGGAAGCGCTAGTATTCGTGCCAAAATGACTTATAATGTTGCTCTACGTTTAACAAATAATAATAACATCAACGATGAAAAAACAGATGCTGAAAATATGCATAAAATTATCACACAGTATGCACAACCAATCTCCTGTGATCTAGACGAATTGGAAAGCCAAAATTTGATGTTGGAACGTCAGAATTCCTTCCGTCCGGTGTTTTTGAATTATTTCAAAGCCACACTTCAACACCGTCTGCGTGCGGTTAAATATCGCATTATTTTGGCTGAGAACGGCCATGACTTGGATAGTTTGAATACTATTTGGACGGCAAAACAAAAGGAAGGACTTGCAGAAGTTATTCAAGCTATCGAAGACTTGAAACAGGAAGACAAGACAGATCTAATTGATTTGTTTGATAGTTTTTATGATCCAGCAAAAACAACAATCAAACCATTGGTAAAATCTAACAGAAGATCATCAAGGCGATCGGGTAAGTAACATCGATTCAATATTAAATTAGGTTCTGTGTAGTTTAAATGATAAAATAATTCTAATTTTAGCGCGCAACAAGGAAAATCAGACTGGTGGTGGTCATTCGAACCAATCAATTGGTGATGGCAAAATACAACCTGATTCTACGACAAAAGATGGTCCGGTACGAAGGACTCCACGCCGCAGGGGTCCACGATCGCGTAACAATTTGAACACCAATTCAAACGGAGTGATTTCTCCCACAGGTGTTGATACAACTGTTGGCACAGTTGTTCCTGCAGCTGTTCCCGAGATCACCAAGGTGCCTTTGGTTTCTAATTTGTAAATAAATCCACGTCAGTGAGCTCATTGGATCCTTCTCCCAAAAGAATCCAACTTACTAAAATGTGCCTTTAAAAAACACAGAAACACATATCTAGGATAAAACAAACGCTAACACTTTTTATACAAAGCACAAACATGTTGCATTTATTGCCAACATATCGATAACAGATTTTACAAACTTTGATAGTATGTTTACTATAACCATGGAGTTCTTTAAAACAAATTGAAAAAATATTTTTTTTTAATCTCATTTCAAATGCAGAAAATATAAGAAAACAAAAAAAAAAACTGAAGTGGAAAATGAAATTAAAAACAAACATGATGTCCTCCCACGGGGCGGAAGTCAAAAATAAACTATCCACTTATATGACATTGTTTTTTAAAATCGTCGTCTTCTCATCAGCGTCGTCATCGTAGTTTATGAAAATTGTTTATTTGTTACTTTCGGATTAAATCATTCAGAACAAATCGAAATTATTCTATGTGGAAGAAAAGAACATCCATAAAACAACAAAAATGAAGAGAAAAAAATAACAAAAACTAAAAAAAAATCTAATGAATTTAAAAAAAAAATAATGTTATGACCCAGTTTTATCTTAACTATGTAGAAAATTGCCTTCGAATTATGGTTCTTTGAGTTTACTTTTTTTTGTTCCCATTATCATTTCTGAATTTAATAATTAACCTTATTGTGGTAAAAATACTTACTGAATTATAAACAAATATATTTTTGTTGACAAAAATGAATACGCCACTGCTACAAAAGGTAAACATTGTTATACACCGCTAACTCACGTTGAACCAATAGCAATAATAATTAATTAATGGTTTTAGAACTAACATAACAATCATGTTTTTACATCTTTTGATGATCGATGTAATTTGAGTTTTATTATTTTTTTTTTTGAATAGTGCAATTCATGCATAAATGCATTCGCTTTCCATTGTTATCAATTTAAAATTGTTTTTTTTTCTTTATATATAATATATATTTTGTTTAGATAATATAATAAATTGTTGAATTGAATCAAAGAGTGTGTTTAAATTAAACTAAAAGCCGTTGGGACAGTTGAACTTTCACTCTGGAGCTTCAAGTTGTTTGATGAAATTAGACAATTTCATATTTGGGTGGTAAAATTGAAAAAAATAAGCCACTTTATAGGTTCAAAAATCAAATTCATTATTTGCATAGAAGCATTGAACTAATTTTTTTCTTTTTCAGAAAGCTGAAATTTGGTTATGTAGTAACAAAGAATTAAATAATTTGATGAACTTTTTGCAGTGATGAATCCTGCGGCTGCGGAATTTAGATGCAGCAGGCTGTATCACCCCTATCACAGAGTCCCTCGTAACAAGTCCCCGAAAATTTTTCTACGCTACGAATACGAATATATTTACATCATAGGCCCCGAATGAAATCCAAAAAGCATTGCCACACGAACTCCGAATTTCGTAGCAAATGTTTTTAGTACGACGCACGGGACCAATGATACTTTTTTTCGGGGTTCGGGCTACGAATCTATTACGACGGGGCCTGTGATAAGGCTGTATAAAATGCGAGAAAAATTAAATATGCATCTTATTTTTAATTCAAAAACAACACTAGTTAATTTACATAATACAAAAAATATAATAAAAATAAAATAAAAAAATTCAATTTCCTAGAGGCTTTGTTAGATATTAAGGTAATTGTTATACAAAATTGAAAATTTTGCACTCAATTTAAACGATGTAAATCGTTTATTTTTTTCAAAAGACATTTTGGTATATTGAAAAATAACTTTGATATCGGATATTTATCGAAAACCAAATTTGACTAAAAACTAAATTTAATTTTTATGTGGTCTCCCATTAAAAAAAAAATGGAAGACAAATTTAATAACAGTTCCATTTTAAAGTTTAATAAAAATTTCAACCAAATCAATTTAAAACAAATAAAGGTTGCTGCTCAACTTTGATATATCCTCTAACTAAAAGACATGAATAAAGCTCGATCATTTAGTTTAGACACATATTTGAGTTATTTGTGATGCGAAACGGTAAGGGCCACCTAGTATTCTATAAAAAAAAAATACAATATAAAAATGTGCAGCATTGGATTGCATGAACTTGCCCCTATGTTTAAACGGTTGGGTGTCAAATCGCCCAAAACCGAATCGCCCAAAACTTAAAAATGTCACATCGCCCAAAAATTTCGGGCGATTTGACATTATGTTGAATCGCAAAAAAAAACAAAAGTGTCAAATCGCCCAAAAAGAGTGGGCGTTTTGTTATAATGCAAAAATAGCCATGTGTCAAATCGCCCAAAACCAAAACTCCCAAATTGCAAAAATGAAGAAAAATGCCAAATCGCCCAAAAATAATTTTTGGGCGATTTAACATTTTTCATTTTTGGGCGATTTAGCATAATGTCCTAAGAATGGTGTAAGTTTTTATAATTTTTATTTATTATTTCTTAGGTATTTCCATTTATGTTCATATTAATGAACAAAAAAAACGACTAAGTCGTATAAACATTTGTTCGATTATATTGAACATAATATTTTTCAATTTGAGCCCGCAAGCTTTTTAACTGACTACGAATTTGGGTTGAGAAGTGCGTTAAGGCAAGTTTATCCTAACGCTAGTTTTCATGGTTGTTGGTTCCACTACTGTCAGGCTCTTCGGCGAAACCTGACAACAAAAAAATAAAAAGCTGGCGCAATTAGTGAGGTCAAACCAAAAAGCTTCAATATTGTTTCACAAATATGAAATGAAATAGCCAGTTGCATTCCTCCCCTTAAACGATTCAACCGTAATACTCGCGCTTCCAGGAATGCTCATCAGTTTGATCTTGAACCCAATTTCGGTCGTACTGTCAAGTATAGGGATTCGTTCTTTAGCCGTACTACGCGAATGTGGAATTCCCTTCCACGCTCTGTCTTTCTCTCTCATTGTGATTTACTGAAATTTAAGACTAATGTTCACCGACATCTCCTTTCACATCCCCTCCAACTTACCTAAAGCTCATATGTAGACATAAACTCATATGTACATATATAAAAAGTTGGTAATACTCGTACATGTAAATACATACATATCTGTATGCAGACATAATTATGTATAAAGAAAAAAATAAAATAGGAACTGACACAAATACTGAAAAAATTTGTTTTTTTTTATATTTTGGTCTAATTGCAATAAATATTTTGGGCGATTTGTTAAAAGAACCCTAAATGTTAGTATTTTTGGATTGCGACAAAACGCCCATTTCTACTGTGGGCGATTTGACATTTTTCTTTTTGGGCGATTTGTCATAGTGTCAAATCGACAAAAAATTTTGGGCGATGCCACATTTTTCAGATTTGGGCGATTTGACACAGGGCCAACTATAATTGCCGAAACACCAAATCCCCAAAATTATTTTTTTGGGCATTTTGACATAATCGCCCAAAAAATTGAAATGTCAAATCGCCCAAAAAAGTTTTTGGGTGATTTGACATTTTTTCTCTTTTTTGCATTTTGGGCGATTCGGTTTTGGGCGATTTGACACCCAATCGTTTAAACACTTCAGTAAAAAAAATACAAAAAAAAGGAATGTCATTGGAGAAAAAAATGAAAAAGAATAAAATTGATTATTTGAATTGCCTAAATAGAACCAAGTTTGAACTTAAATGAAGATTGAAGATTCTATCTGATGTATAGTAAAAATCCGAATATATAGGTTGATTTAAGAAAAATCGTTAAAGCCATTTATTTTAAAAAATTATTTTTTGTATATTTTTTTAAGTACATATTCGAAAAAATGGTTCAAGTTAAAATTTTTAAATTCTATAATATAAAAATTATAAAGGACCTCTTTAAGAAAAAAATAATCACAATTCCAGTTGTAAAGGTACCATAACAATTTTTTGAAATTGTTTTTTAGCAAAATAATATTAACTACTTACAAAACCCAATTAAAAAAATATTCATCAAAATCGTTTGAGCCGTTTTATAGATAAATATGTTTTGTGTTAACGGTTTTATGGCAGGTACCGTTATTTTTGGGACTAAAAAAGTATTTCAATTTCGATACCAAAGAATTACCTAAAAATTTAAAGTTACAAGTTTGAAGAAATTGATTTCGGTAGTTTATGTTGTAGGTCGAGGTACAGACAGGACTTAAATGCGGCAAATAGTGCTTTTGTATATTAAGGACTGATAAATATTTCAAGTTCGATTTTTTTTACAAATCCGTACCTATTTATAGTCGCAAAGAGTAAAAATCTGTATAGGGTCAATTTTCTAAAATATTCGCTTCAATTGGATACAAAATTATTTAAAAAACAGAAGCAATTTCATGCTATTGCATTTCTTAAAAGTAAAAAATGTGTACATTCTTGAACGTTTTTTTTTTTAAATTGTTACGTTGTTTTACCAAATAAGTTTTCTGCAATTTTGTTTTAAACTCGAAATTTTGAAAAAGAAACTTCCATTTTTTTGTACAAGTTGATATACCGAATAACATTTTTAAGAATTTTTATTTTTGTTTCCAATATTTGATGCTTTTGTCAATTTAAAGTCAAAATTGGTCCTAAACTGATATAGAACAAAGGGTATACAAAATTATGGTTATGACTTTTTGAAATTCAACGGACTTTTCATTTAATACTAGAGCTTACTTCCGGTGTGAATTGTAGTAGGTCAAATGTATTCTTTTTCGCTGAAAACAGCTATTTGTTGCTGAAAACAACTATAGATACAGCGAAAGACAACCGAAAAGAAAATGTCAAAAAAATACCAAACCAAACCAAAATTTCAAAATTCAAATGTCATTTTACATCCACTTGTCACAGTGTAGATGTTGTGAACACCAGAAAAGTTAAAATTAATTATTTGTTCGGAATAATAATTATTATTTGTTGAGAACTCGCAAAATATTTCCACATTTCGCTTAAGTCAATTGATATTTGAATTGAATAAGTATCGTACTGAGTGTATTAATTATAATTTCTTAGAAATTCATTTTGTCAAATTAATAATTATTGCTTCAAGTGTACAAAGCTAACAACAAAGTGATATTTGCTAGAAAATTGCAAGAAGGCAATCCGTAGCAAAAAAAGTGCAATTGCTTGTTTAAGTGCGTTGTATAATCCCCAAATTGTTCCAAAAATCATTCAAAATTCAGGAAATCGAGGAATTCGTTATGGAGGACCTCCTGGATGATTGCCAGGCGGCGTTTCCTGACCAGAAAATCCCCGGGAATATTCTCTCGAAGATTTACTATGCTGCAAAATCGAATCAGCCCAAAACATTGGTTGCAGCATTGAATGACCTGCCCTCTCGGGAGATGTGCAATTATCTGCTAAATGTGGTAAGACAATAGAATTTTAAGATTTTCTTTTTCTAGGACAAAGGATTCTGGGACTGGGCCTAACACACACTCAGAGGATGCCAATGTCTGTCGTCAGCGTCCACCTGGTTAATCATATTAATGCGTAGCTTAAGTGGGCTTTTGGTATAAACATCGCAAAATAAAAGATAGACGCGAATTCGTGAGATGTTTGTTCCTTTTTTGCTTCTGGCCTGTCATAAAATTATTTATAGTGTCAGTGGATGGCCCTATTTTTAGAATCTCTAGTCTTTACAGTATCGGGTCGGTCGGTCTGTTGGTCTGCCTTTTTCATGGTTTATTGTGTGTACTGGCAAAGGCGAGAGTCTACCTAATTGATGATGATGATAATTTCGGTTGATTCTGATCAAAACAAAAAAGCGTTTTCAGTTGCGCACCACAATTCACAACACAAAGCGAAGAGCTAGAAACTACTTTTGCTTCTATGAAAACCCAAACGAGGCCACGAGAGCAGCAACAACGTCAGCATTGAAATGGAACTGTTGCAACGAATGGAATACTTTTTATTGGTTTAGATGGTTATTTCTACATATATACCTACACCTATACCTTGTGATAGCACCTAGAAGTACCTTAACCTACCTAATTTATAAAAAAAAAAAATATATACCTATAATTAAATGAGACAAAATTGAAATCTCAGCTGACTCGAGTACTACGATCTGGCGGTGGCCGGCGGCGGGTTGAAGCATTCCGTTTGGCAATGACACTTGCACTCTGAGCTGATTAATTTGTTTATGTTTATTTTGTCGATTTTTGCTTTAGTTATCCCATGATTTGTGTGTCGTGTGTTATAATTTATTGAGAAAAAGGGAAAATGCAAATTAAAAGATGAACATCTAGGTATAAAGTATTGCAAAATCGCTTTTTGTGCGATTTTTTGTTTTTGTGTAGCATCAGAAATTGCACTTAGTCTTATTTAAGGTACCTAAGTGAATACAGATATTTAGAAGCACGTAGGTATTCGAATAACGATCAAAGTCCATTTCTGTCGACAATGAGAAAACTTATAGGCCTCTGAGAAACGAATTGAAACATGGAACAATTTAGGAAAAAATATAATAGTTTGGGTCAAAATACAGAGAATGTCGTTGTATGTTCGAGGCTTTATTTATTTTTGTTAAAGGCCCTCAAATCGAAGGTATGAAAAAGATATCTAAACTTTCGTATGGAGCAACATCTTCTTCGCCAAAACCCTTGTCTTTTGAGGTTGTCATACAAAATGCGATTCGCAAAATAAGTGATTACAAAAACGTTCACTTTAAATCAAACGCTCCATTCGCTTTTCATAATAGGTGTTAGTGATCCCAGATTGGTGTTTTTTTTTCTTCTTAGTTTAAAGTTTGTAACAGTTTCTCAAAAATAAAAAGTTTCTAAGAGAGAATAGGTTTTTGGCTTTAAAAAAAAACACTCAAAACTATCAATTTTTCGTCTGAGTACAACTAAAGTATAAAAATTGTCTATGAATAATATTTTAATGTAATTCAGTTGAGCTCAGAAAGTTTTTAATAATTGGATTACTTAACTTGAAATAGCAATTCTTTTTTATTAATAATGCAGTTTGTGTATTTTTGTCAAAAGTCACTCAATAAAATCTTTTCCAAAAATACATATACATATTTAGTTAAATAATAATATCCTTCACACAATACGTTTAATTTATTTACTTACTCCTTAACCTATTTTTTCTTGTCTGAGCCTTAACCGATTTTTTTAAAGTATCGTACTGATCTAAAAAAAAGCCATTCCTCATAAATCTGTTTCTGAAAGTATTCTTCGTCTACAAAAAAAAAAATTCTGAACTGAACTGAACTTATTAAAAGATATTTCAATTCCAACGCAATTTATATTACAAGACACAGTCATTATTGTGTAAGGACAAAAGAAAATTCACAGTTAATTTTCGCATTGAAAGAAGGCTTTGTCCAATTATTTCACATTATTTACGATTCTTACATCGTACTATAGAACAAGCAACCAGCCAGCCAGCGCAGTATTTAAAACCAGAACAGCTGCAACGCCATTAATCCAACTCTAGAAATACTCTTGGTACTAAATCGACAGATAAACATTAGGTCAATGGTTTATGTCAGAAATCACGAGGCAGCAGCAGTTCCTACGTATTCTTTGAAAATGCTTCAAATAACTTTACACGGAAATTTATCATTTTCTTTTTCAATATTTATTATATACTTAACTTATCTATACTAGTATACATAGAAAAGTAAATACATGGTTGTTTTTATATATCAAAACACACGCTGTTCTAGGCATGTTTTCTTTAAAAACAAAACAAAATTTAAAAAAAAAATAATAAAATAAAATAAAACTGAAAATTCGCATTATGGAACGGAACGAGCAAACAAAGAGCCATTCACTCTATAAATAGTGAATTTCTCATGCAACGCGTTTTCACATAAAGAGAATCCATTTTTCATCACTTGCCTTCGCGTCTCCGCCCACCCGCCTTTGGGGCGAGAACAAAAATTAATCATTCCATCGAAAAGGACCTTGATTTTGAAAATTCACTGAGAATTATTTCCACATTTTTGTTTACCTGTTTTTGATTTGATATTTTTGTTTTCGAAAAAAAACAAAAAAAAAAACGTGTGGAAAATTTGTACCTACATTAAAAATGTATGTTTTAAACGATTTTGATTTTCTTACCTAATTCGCAACTAATTATAATTAATATTATAATTCAAAATTTGGCCAAAAAGTAAACAAAAAAATGTTTTCTTCTTTTTGTTTGTGATACCTACATATAAATTCATAGATGAAATAGCGTGAGAAAAAATTTCAAACAGCAGCAGTTTTTGTGGAATTTTGTTTTTCCTCTCAATAAATGATGATGACAAAGAGTTGAAAAATAAATACAAATCTGCATATATACATTAATGATTGTCGAATGTAGGAATTAAATTTAATGAAACATGCGATTTTGAATGAATATTTTTAAAGATGATCCGTAACTGATGAAATTTCGGTTCGATGTATCATTTCACAAGTAAATAAAAGAGCTCGTTAAAATGGACCTACGCAATTCAGAAAATAAAAAAAAAAACAATAAAAAAATTACACATATATTTTGTTAACAAAAGAAAGTTTCAATGGCCTCTATACATTTTTATTTTTACTAAGCGGTTTTTTTTTTCTGTTTTGAAAGTAGAAAATATGGTTGCCTGAGCAACCAAGATTTTCAACATCACGCTTGAGTTCATTTCCTTCTTTTTTAAGCCCATCATAATTCAACAGATGAACATTTTTGGAATTATTTGAACATCATTACGAAGGCAACCTTTTCTTTCTATTCGACTATTAAACATTACTATTTGATTGTTAACATTTAGTTAGGTTCCGCCATCAGTAGAGAAAAAACTCCCAAAATACTAAAAATTTTCTACCATTGCAATTGTTTGGGCAGATGAGGAAGTTCCAAGGGTGATACTTTTTGTTTTGCCTTATTAATCTTTAAACCAATGATTTGAGCTTCTCTCTCCACCCTTGTTGATATTTGATAGAAATCCATGATCCCATGAGAGAGCAAAGATTCGTCGTCCGCTTAGTGCAGGTGTTTCTGAATTCCTCTATTATCTTGTTGCAGAACATCACTAATCGTCAACAGGGTCAGTTTTGGTGACGTACGAGTGTACACTGTACAGCCTTACCTAACCCCTCTTTGGATTTAAAATTCCTCCAATGGTCGTCCTCTATGACATTTGTATCCATCAAAATATATATGTTATAGGTTAGTTTACTTTTCCAGAGCCAAAAATTATTTGGTCTTGGTCATCTGAACTTACCTATGCAATGACAAAGATAAATCAATTTAAAATTATGTTTAATTCAATACCGAAAAATAATTATTTTATTGAAAATCTGAATTTACCAATGGAAGATACCAATACTTCAAAATTATAATGAATTTAGAAAAAAAAACAGAAAAATTGTACAAAGTTATTGCCCTTGCAAAAGTGTCAAATAATTGGGAGAGTGCCAGTAAACCAATGATTGGCACTTTTTTTATTGATTGACATGTGCCGAATAACACAGTGATTGGTACTTGGTAAAAATGATTGGCATATGTGAATTACTAACTCATTCTATAAGTTTTCACTCCATTTAGTCTAGTAAAATTATCCTGAAAAAGAGATTTTCGGAAGTAAATTGTAGGTTGGTAGTAATTTTTTTTTTGCTTGTCAAGAAAATTTCGTTAAGCAAAATGGACAAAAATCTTTTAAACACTCTTTTTTATCTGTTGTTTTGCCCAACTATCGTAATTTTTTAATCGATGTAAAAGTACAGCTGAAAATACATAAAATGTCCTCAAAAATTTGGTGTAATTTTTTTTTTCTTAGCCAAAACATTCGCAATTTAAAAATTTAATGTAGTCAATTTATTCTGCTTATTAGAGGTAATTTGTTCGCTTGAGAACCACGGTTTGACAAACTTGCCCCCAACTTGCATAAAAAAAAATACAGTTTACCTTAACTAAATAATTAACACAAATTTTCAAATTTGAATATGAGTCGATTCAATTTTTCTCTTCATTGTTTTTTGTTTTGTTTTGTTTTGTTTTCATTTATATTTATTTTTACAATTATTTAGCCAGTTTAATTTTCATGAAATCTCAAAGATTTGTGAGAATTTCCCACTTTTGCTGACATCTCAGAATTCTCAAAAAATATGAACTGAATAATTGTTTCTTGGTATTTTCTTATTTCCTTGTACACTTTTTAGAAATGATCAATTCTCTTTTTTGATCTATTAAAAAACAAAAATGATTTAATTTTCTCATTTTCTAAGGTGTTGTTGAAAAATTTTATAAATATGTGCGCATCAGTTTCCTGATTATAATTGATAGTATTTTTATTCTTTTTTTTATAGAAATTCGAAGAGAAAGATGGCCAATCAGTCACACCACTTGTATTAGCAGCTAAATCTGGCAGCACAAATTTTGTTCATACCATTTTGTCAAATTATGATTTGGATTTGGAAATCGAATGCAATATTATATTCGATGGCCTAGTTGTGTGTGGAGCAACAGCATTATGGATAGCAGCTGGAATGGGTAATTTATAATCATCACACTTAAGTTTTAATTTGAAAATCAATTCAAAATGTATTCTTAATTATTGCACTTATAGCCCACTTGACTATTGTAAAGATCTTAGTGCAAAAGGGGGCAGATGTAAATCACAAAACAAAAGCGCATTCCTCACCATTGCGAGCTGCTTGCTATCAAGGTAAGTAACCTTTTGATTTATACGTCATATTTTTATTTAAAAATAATTGAATTTATATACTGTTTTGTTTTCAGGAGTAATGTTAACTGTTAGATATTTAATTCAACACGGAGCTGATGTTAATTCAGCTAACATATACAATAATACATGCACTATGATTGCAGCATACAAAGGACATTCACATGTGGTTAGTCAATAACTATAAATAGGAATGTCTGATTCTCTTTAAACAAAACAAAAATATTTCTTTTTTTTTTGATAAGGTAAATACACTTTTGCAATACGGTGCTGATCCTAATAAACAAGCACTGTGCGGTTTTACGGCTCTTCATTATGCTGCTGAATGTGGTTATTCAAAAGTGTGCCAATTACTCCTCGATCATGGAGCAACACAGAAAAAAAATGAGCAAGGACTGACACCAGTTCTGCATGCAGCTGAAAGATTACATGTACGAGTCGTTGAAATGTTTATCAATCGCCCAGAGTTAATGGACATAGAAGAGGTAAATAAGCTCGAATAAGCTAAGAGTTTTTAAATTATGACGTGCGTTTTTTTTTTTTTTGTTACTCAGAAAATAGATGCGTTAGAACTGATGGGAGCATCATTTGCCAATGATAAGGATAATTATAGTGTTGTAAAGGCCTTCGAGTATATGATGGATGGTATGAAACTACGTTTTCAAGATCCTGATAATGTCATCCGTAAACGGACATTACCACCTGTTCCCGCCTATGATAACTGGATTGAAACGGAAACTATTGCGGTTTGTCAAATGGACTATAAAGTCGTTTTCTTGATAATCTTTATTCTTTTCGATTTTAGGATCTTCAAGCTATTAGACTGAATCATCACTCCATTCATATGGAATCATTAACAGTTAGAGAACGTATCTTGGGTAAAAAGAATCCAGATCTGCCACAGAAAATTGTGTATAGAGGTGCTGTTTTCGCCGATGATGAACGATTTGAAATGTGTTGCAACTTATGGAATTATGCAATTGATTTGCGAATGGACAATGATGTAAGCACATATTCAAAACTGTCGTGACCAAATTTTGCACTTTTGCGTAAATTGAAATCTTCGCCTCACAACTTTCGAAGAAGGAAGAAATTCCGGAGGAAAATTTGTTCACGATATCCCAGATTTACTATTGAAATCTTTGTTTTAATTTTAATTGATTTCAGGTATCCGTCGAAAGAGACTTAATGAGATTTGCACAGCTCTTCTCACAAATGGTACGATTGGAACAAAATTTAGACATATGTGTTGTTATTTCAGTGTTATCCAAGTGCCAACGAGAAATCGACAATAATAAACGAAAAATGTCAAATCCTGGACCCAAAGATATCGTGCCTAAAATAGCTGTAAGTTATTATAGATTAGCGATAGGGTGTGACAAATTTTTACGAAGTGGTTCTGTTTTCCTTGTGATCATGAAAAATTGTTGGCTCGGTACACGAAAAATTGTTGAAACGAAATCAGCTCAAAGTTTTAATGTTTACTTTGGAATTTTATAAGACTAACTGGTTGTTCTTAAACTAATCTTTTAAAAGATAATTAAATTTTCTGATAGAGAGTATGAAAATTGATTTTTTGATAAAAAGTACTTTCCTTTTAATATAGATTTTATTATAATCGATTTAAATTCTAATTTTTGTTGAATTATTTTAAAAACACCTATGTATTTTGCAATTTTCAACACTTTGTGATTTTTATTTCAAAAATCTATTTAATAAAAAATCAACCTCTCATTTAGAATACAGCTTTTCGAGCATTTCGTACACTTGCTCATTTTTCCCTGCTAAAAATTAGAATTTAAAAAATCCCAATTAATCAATTTTATTGCGACTTCTAGTATAAGGTGTAGAATTATGAGTCGAATGTATGCATAAGTTATATCCGACTCTTTTTTTTATAATAGTGAATAATTCTTACGGTAAAAAGACAGACGTTTTGATGTATTCTTGCTATTGAAAAATGTTAACATAAGAATTAAAAGATTTTAAGACTTATAAAAAACCAAAGTTCGGAAAGGGTCCCTCCTTTAACTTTAAAATTTTGAGCATTTTTTTTCTACCTTTTTTTGGACTTCGTAGGAAACAATTTGTTCATGGTATCAAGGATATCGGAGCCTCTTCGTGTAATTTGACCCACCCTATTTCTATTTCGTCTGAAATATCTTTATACAAGCAAAATTTATTTTTAGGATGAATATGATAATAATATTGTCACTGCCCTCTATCTTATAAAAATTATTACAATACTTCTTGCCAATAAAACATGCACTGTACGAAAACAACAAATTCAAACATTATATACTTCAATTTCGAATTTAATTCGAAGTGATGCTAAATTACGAGATGGCCAAACTTTATTACACAGAGCTGTGAACGGAGTTACACCTGTTGATGATTTTTACACTAGCGAAATTTGTAGGTGAGTATTTTTTAGTTTAAGGAATATAAATATATTTTTTGGACGTACGTTTACATAATAAATTTTTTGTAGATTCCCTTGTTTCAAAACCGCTTTATTGCTGGTTCATGTTGGAGCACCTGTTACCGCTGAAGATTGTGAGAGAAATACACCTTTACACGTATTGATATCAAGTGTAGGTTTTTATTTTATTTTTTTTGTGTATTAAAACCAAGCAGAGCTTTGTAAATTTATAAAATCACATTTCTCAGATTCGTCGAGACAATACCCTCGTTATCAATCAAGCTGAAAAAATTATCCAACTTTTTACTGAAGCCGGTGCTCACTTGGATGCTGTCAATTCATTGGGCCTCACACCTGCACAATTAGTTTCTGTTTGTAAGTTAAATTTATTCTAATTTGTTTTATGAAATACAATAATTATAACTTGTTTTATAGCCTCCGTCAGTAATATGATGATGATGTACCAAAACAAATCCATAACACTCAAGTGTCTTGCAGCACGAAGTGTTGCTTTCTATAAGCTCAAATATAAAAACATTATACCAAAAACCCTCGAGAATTTTGTGCAAATGCATAGTGCAGAAAAACCAGAAGTTTGATCAAAGGCTGTTTTTCAAAAAAAAAAAATCCCAGAGTGATTTTCAATGCAAAGAGCTGTGAATTTGTGTTACATATTATATACATATATGTATCTATATATATATTTATAATTTTCTTTAAACGATTAATGTCTTCATAGTTTTTAATCAAACAGAAAAAATATTAACAAAATGAGAGTAGGTAAAGGGTAAAGAGAGATTATTTTATATATAGAGAGAGAGTAAAGATAACTTGTGTCTTATGCATTATAGTGTCCAATAACCCTATAGATTCTCGATTTAAAACGAATTTATTTATTTTTTATACGATTTATCATATTATTTATTTATTGTTTTTTGATACGATGAATTACTACTTTAATTCTTTTAGTTTATTTAATAATCATTATTTTTATTATTATTATTGAGAGCACACATTACGATATATATTACTAACTGCAATCATGAATACCACCACTATAAGAACTGAAATTGTTGGCAATTATAATAAAACTAATAAAATACACTTTTATATTGTATTGAGCTTGTGCATAAAATACATAAATTAAATACATAATGCAAAAGAAATATGTACAAACATAAATGAATTTTTGTGTTTTATTTTCGTTAACTCAAGCATTCCCAAAGAAAAAAAAACATTTTTAAAGAAATGGCATTTTTAAAAAACGATGATTTTGATTTGTCCTTTGAACCAGATTTGTAATTTTGTAAATAATGGACGTTTGTGACTTTTTGTGATAGTCGTAAGTCGTAACTAAAACGATAGTTAAAAAAACTGGGCTCAAGGAGTGACAGCAAAGCGATCATGACAGGGGTGTAGTTTAGAGGAAATCCCGAAGTTTTTGTTTTATTTCAGCCTAAAGTGTGGATTTTGGAGCTAGTCCTTTCCTATTGTTTTAGTTAAACCACTATCACAATACGGGTGATTGATTACAAGCATTTTAAAGCTTTAAACGCCAATGCTAAAGATTTTCAGAGATATTTAGCTAATTCCCTGGTGTTTTATTTATTTATTTTTTCACTGAGCTGAAGGTCAATTTTAAAAACTGGACTAAATTTTATATAAGAAATATTTTATATTTAAGGAAATACTCAATACTCAATATTGATTTCAAAAACTTCTTCTTTAACAGTCAACATGGGTTGTCATGATCCAAAGTCTCTTGACTGGGACCACAATTGTCCCACTCCACTGCTTCGCCCTAAGTCTCCACTTGTGGGATTCGCCGGGTTGATCTCAGAAAACGACGCCAACTAAATGCATTTTTAGCTTTACTAACCATGACCTAATGATAGCTGAGAAAACTCAATGAGTTCGAAATCCTAAAATGAAGCAACATCAAATGTATAAAGCAGTTGTTTTTTGAATTCAAATGATATTCCAATATATTTATTAAATAATACAAAAAATTTGGTAATCCGTCTTTGAAAACATAGTTCATAATTATAATTTGACAATGCAAAATAAAACATCATTTGCAATAGAAAGATTCAATTTTATTATAATCGCTTGGACATTGACTATACATACAAAATACATTTTTTTTACTAAAATGTTTTGCTCAGATTCATCTGAAAAAAATTTTATGACTTAATTTAATTTTTTTTTTAAGTAATAAACTAGATATTAATTTACATAGTTTTATCATACAATTTGGGTCATATTTTGTTATAAGTTTTTATTTTTTTTTGTAAATTTCTATAAATCACAGATCTTTTTTAAGATTCGATATTCTTCAAACAAAATAATATGTAGGTATGTTTACAATTATTCTTCCAGATGAACTTAATTCACATTGTTAACTTCGTTTAGCTTTTCTATGATATGAATATCTTTTAAGATACATATACATATTTTAACATTTTATTATAATAATTAAGTCTCTTATATTATTATAAAAATCTTAAGAAGTTCTTTTTTATTTTGTGTTTTATATGTTCGATCGTGATTTATTGACTTCATTGACTCGAGGATAAATTTCAGGTTGTCTCATTACTTCATCATAAGTTGGCGGTGGAGCTGTAAGGAAAACAAAAAACAAAATTATTAAAAAAATGGGAAAAAACTGTATTTTTTTTTAAATATAAAATTTTGTCGGCAATCATAGGATTTGGATTCAACACAATATATTGAAGGGAAACAATCGACACTATCCAACATCTTTACCCCAAATGGCTTTTCTCAGGATAAATTGAAAAGATTAAATTTTCAAATCGCTCTTGAGCACGGTTTGATGGAGAAAAAAATGAACTATTATTTCACTATTTAAGATAAAGCGATAGTTTGAGAGTTGTAAGCTAGAAACGAAATAAAATCCTTTTTATTTAAAATTTTTGGCATTTTTTTCCATTTTCTCAGAACTCCATTCGTTTACACGTAGGTATACGAAGTTACACCAATACAATGACGAAATAAAAATCAATTCCAATAGTATTCCATGAGCCCTTAGAGTATATATAATATGGAGTGCTTGTTCCTATATCAAATACATTGTAACGCAAGAAGCACAGATAGGGGGCGCTAGTATCTACTTTCTTACAGTTTCGGGAAGCACCAGCGCGGACCTTTCAAACTTCAATCATAGTTTTTTTTGTATTGTTTTTTGAAAAGGGATGGAAATTAAAAAAAATTAAATTAAATTTAATTAAATTCTGGAGAGGTATAACCACTGATCAGTGGGGATAACGCACTCTTATTCGAGGTCCGCGCTTTTGCTTCCCGAAATTAGTGAAACTAGCGCCCCCCATACAAGCATCACGTTTGAAATTGAACATGCACTCCATGTTATACATATATACTCTAAGCATGAGCCACGTTTGATTGAAATCTGGATTACCCATGGAAACCCTCATTGATTTCCCATTTTCATCTAACTAATTATTGTAGTAATTTCGTTGATACATTTTAATTATGTGGCTCTCAAATTATCTCATCATCCATGAAAATTCACATTTCTAAATGAGATAATTTAACTAAATTTGCACGAGATTAAGACAAATATAAATTTAGATGTTATGTTAAATCAGCCTCGCTTTTTTCGTTATTTGCGAAAATACTTCATTTCGGCTCTAGTGAAAACATAGTACAATATTAGGAACAATACAAATGGTTTTTATACAAACAAAATTGAGCGTTTTCAGTTTTGGACACTGGTTATACATTGCATTATTATTCATTATATTTAAAAAGATAAAATACTTGGTCGTATACTTGTCTTTATTTTGTCTCAGGCTCCTAAACTCAAGATCGCTCGGTGAATACGGACCTTAATATTTTATTTCAAACTTTGAAAGAGTTTATTTTAGAGCTGTGATATACGATTTTTAATATAATTTTGTTTAATTTTTGTCTTGGAAACTTTTTGTCTTAAAAACTTGAAGTTTTAAACACTGCATATTTTTTGTTTATTCAGGTAAAGGACATCTTAATAAAAATTCAAATTGCGTTTTCTTAAGGTTACCAACATTTTTGAAATAATATGCTCTTCTTACATAAAATATATTTACGCGCAATACTGATTGGATAATGGACTGATTCTGCAGACGGTTCAAAAAATGTCCTCTTAGTTGTTCCCAATTTTCTTCAATTTTTTTTTCACAGTTTTTTTTTCTATTTGTTTCGACATTATCACCATACATTTTGATTTGTAATACCATAAGCGGAGCAATTGGGTAAACAATCAAAAGATACCAAATAGTTAAAAAAAACCATGTTTTATAATCGTAAAATGCTCAAAAATTTGCAATGATTTTAACAAATTATAGCCCATTTGAGAGAAATATACATACTTGGGAATAAAAAAAAGTTCAAAACTGAATTAAATGTAGTTTAAAACGGTCTTGAAAGAATTATAAGCGTAAAATAAGCTTTTATTTGTTTTTAAATCGTCAATCTGGCAGACGGCATAGCCAAGCTGAATTGTTTATATACCTTATTAATGTTAATGATTCAAAAAAGCAAATAAAATCAAATTAATCGTTTTTAAGAAAAAAAAAACAACAATTATAAAAATTGTTTCTTTAGAAGTTAATGACACCTCCCATTTTTTTTTTTGAAACACAAATTTTATCAAAAGGAAGTCTTCATGTTTTTTTTATTTGGATACGTTTTTGAGAAAATTTGATTTTCCAAAAAGAATAAAAAATAAATAGCATCGCTGTATTTGGTTTTAAGGAAAAAAATCAAATAAACTATTTTATTAATTTTTACGTTCAACTAATGTCGTTTTCAATTGGCAATCTCGAAGCAGAAAAAAGCATTCTGAATGCGTTTAATTGGGCAAAAGTGACAGTTCTGATTCTAAAAAAAAGTGAATTTCCCTTCTGGATTTGAAATCAGAAGCAAAAACAGAATCACTCACACATTCAAAGATTTATACACTTGATAAATGTCATATTGTTTTTTATTTGAAGTGATTGCTTGAAATACTAATACAGTCACACCAAACTTCAAATTTTTCAGAATCGAAAAAAAACTGTTCAATTGGGATTCCGAATCTAAAACCAATTTCGGATTGCCAATTGAAAACGACATAAATAAAACACACACAGCGAAACATTTTTGATGAAAACACGGCTATTTACGTAGCCCCACAGAAAAAAATATAACGGTGTAAAATCGCATGATCTTAGTGGCCAATTCACGACGCTAAAGCAGCTCCCCTTAAATCACCTCCTTTGTCATAAGTTCTAATGACTTAAATGCGTTGTTAAGGGATCCATTCTCGCAAATGGCCAACATTCAACTAATATTACGACATTTCAGATGATAGCTAAGTTTGATAGGTGTCAAAATCTAATCTAAAATGCTAAAATCTTGAATCTACTAAATGAAGGACCCTATATGTATATACATGGTGATTCATGAGCAGTATGCCAAAATGTATATATTAACTTTATTAAAATGTACTCAGGGGATCAGACAGAATTGCGATACACAAATGCAAAGACGAACAACAGACAAAAAATTAGCTTCAAAAATTGGAACTTTTAAAAATCAAATTTTGAACAAAATGAAAATACATAAATAGAAAAGAACTCAAAAGAATTTTGTTTTTATTTTTATTAAATACTATTCCAAATAATTACTGCAATAAATCAGCCATGGTAAGGACTGAGTTTTTGACTTGGACATATGTATCAGGCTTTGCCTGAATAGGTAGGAACTTACCAAAATAAAAAAGAAATATAAAACAAAAACTTTTAAAATATCGTCATATTTATTTTTAGTGTCGTTAATATTCGCCCACACGAGTGTACGAGTAGTGTATAACCGTTATGAATATGTAGTTTTGAGTTAGTTTGCAAAGATAAAGAAAATAATTTCAACACGAAACACGCAACACCCACGCCAAACCCATAAACATTTTCCACAAAACAAATTAATATTTATATAGTTATACCTACCATTTAAAATGTATTCCTCATCATTGGTATAAGCAGGATTTATAACAGCGTCCGTTGGATACGTTTCAATGGTCCGCTCATCGATAACAGACCTTGACCGATACGAATCGAGCCTTGAACGACTAACCTGAGCATATGAATCCATGTCATCTCTGAAATCATCCGATGGCAATTCGATAACATGAACCGATGGTTGACGACGGTCTGTTAAAATATTCAATATACAACAATTAAATCCATATTTTGGCCGAAATACGATAATTGTGGTCAGAAATTGTGGTCGTGTGTTTCCTGATTTTATTTATCAAGGTTTTTTTTTCTTTTTTGCTTACCAACATTTTCCGTGTAATTATCCGTAAATGCAAAATGAGGTGCAATCGACTTTTTCAATCGCAAAAATAACACTATTAGAATCCAACCAAGAATTAACATCAAATAGATGAATCCCAACATCATCCGTGTTTAAATTGATGTTGGTTTTTAATTTGATTAAACATTAGTTTTAAATTTTAAACTTAATTTTGTTTGGTGGCACACAATAGATAAATCAGAAAATGGAATTTATTTCAACTCAACAACGACTTTTCGAGTGTATCGGAATTAATGGGGAAACAAATTTGCATTCCACTTGACCATAACAAATGGAAACCTTGGCAGCCACTTTCATTTCCACTTCCGCGCACCACTTCCACAAATTATAACACCCAGCACAAGCATAAGCATAAGCAGCAAGCACCTTGGCAAGGATTCACCTTAGAGCAAAATAAATCGAACTTTCATTGGTCAATAAAACTTTTCGGCCTCGATAACGTTCGACAATCGTTAACACACTCTGCAATTAAATTTTCTTAATTCAACGAAATGGAATTTTTTGGGCAGGACAATTGTTATTATCAAGAGAACAATTCCACTGGGATAAAGGATTTCCGTTGAAGTATTTAAACATCTCACCCGCTTCAAGAAGTCACCGACCGAGCGACGGCAACGATCAGAAAGCAAATGTCACGATTTAACTGTGACTAAGGCGATGTATTCTCGTACAAAACTTATTAAACTACACATCATACTGAAAAAGGACGACGGTGACAATGGTGTGGTGGTGGGTGGTTTCAGTCATGATATAAACGAATATATCCGAACGCGAGGAATGGTTTTACATTAGTAACACATTTTCCCTAGTTTCCGTTTTTATTCTTAAGCTGTAATGGTCATTCAGGTAGGTGGCGTTGGTGATGGGTAATGTCATAGGCGGATTGCCAAATTCTAAAGACTTCTCTGTAGTTGGACAAAAGACTAGAAATTTCAGTTGGTGGAGTAGGTCAAATGAATCAAAGGCAAATTGTATACTCGTACCTTCTGAAATGTACTGACGAACTAAATGTTATCTTTTTATCCTAACAGAATTACCAACTTTCTTAAATTATGTTTGGTATATAAATAGATATCCAAATTATCCGGATATCAATAAAACTATCCGGATACTTATAATTAAGATATTTGAGATCTGATTGTCTCCAAATAATTTTGGATATCTGGATAATCGGATTGTAAAATTGATATTTGGGATTCTACACTATCCGGATTGTTTTGGATATCTAAAAATCCGAACTACTTTGATATCTTTCAAATTTTCCGAATAAATATAAAATAATTGAGATCTGATACTGTCCGTATGATGTCAGATATCGTTATCATCGGATACTTAAATTATGTAAATATTTTAGATTCCATATATCCGGATAGTTTAAGACACTCGAACTATCCGGATGTTCTTCAAACTATGCGGATATCCGAATTCTTATGAATGAGGTAATTGAGCTGTGATAACATCCGGATATTGTTGGTTTTTATGGATTAGATAGTTGAATTTTCACTCTATCCGGATGGTTCCATAAATCAAGATATCTAAACTAATCATTCAGATACCCCTCAATTTATATATCCCGATACTTATGAAGGCTGCAATGAAATCTGGATACTTGAGATCTGTCACTATCCCTAGCTTTATGATATATGGATATCCGGAATATCCGCATACTTTAAAGCTCTGCTTGCAATTTGTCCGTACTACCGCCATAATTTGAATAGCTTTAAGGAGTTCTGAGACGAAGTTTTATATTATTTGAGCCCTAAATCCGACCGTGGGCATATGGCATGGCGCCCATTGTGTTTTGTAATCTATCTCACTAGGTGTAATAATGTGCAGTATAGTCGCAGGATATTTGCGCGTACAAGGACCTTTTACGTCATCTTTTAGTCATGGTGAACAATGGCGAAATGCTTTCTCCATTTGTAATTAACCCTTAAATGTACATAGGTAGGTGTTTATAGAATGAGTTAGGGCACAGCGCCTAAAGGAAAACAGAGGCGCTTGATGTTTGTGTATTTAACTTCGCGCTAATTTACACTGTAAATGCATGATGGTGGTTCTAGTTGAGGAGGTGTATTTTTAGGATAGTATTTTTTTGTCTTTTTTTTTGTTTCTTTTATATTTTTCATTTTGTGTTTTTTTATAGTTATAGTTATTGTGTCATGATGGCACACATTCTGATGCGTAAAACTTTGTGTATATCCTTATAAAGAAAAAATAAAATGTTGACTAAGTTTTTTCTGTTTGTTGTTGTTTTGCTTCAGGCAAAACAAACGAAATTTATAATCAATACCGTAATGTAGGTAAAAGATACGTGACTAAGGTGTTTATATCATATTATATTTTTTGTCGTTAGTCTAAGAGCCAATGGTTGGTTACCTCTACTATTCGCTAAAAGTGATTAGATCTATTGACTGATAAACGATATGTGACATCATTCTATCCTTGATTTTATTTTAAGTTCAAGGATTCTATGTGAATAGGTAGAAATCTATAATAGATTTGATAGAAGTCGTGGCGACAGTGGTTTTTTTTTATTTCCTTTCTACTTTTAGTTTTGCCAACAATTTAAAAGTCAATTTATGAGTTTTGAGGACTCTAAATTTATTATTTAGGTTCAGGTACATACGATATATGGGTCAAACGGTAAGATGTATAGGGTGCACGGTAAGTGGGGATAATGGAATAGCTAGATTTTCCTGGCTGTGAGGTCTGTGTATGAAATGCCAGGAGTTATGATGAAGGAAGAGCTTTCCATTGGTGAGTTAAACCTGAGATAAGTAACTTTGTTAATTCAAGAAGCAATTTCTCAGTGGAAAATAACAATCAACAATTTTGCTGAATTATTTATCAAGATCTCGTGGCTAGCCTTAATTTTTTGTGATGTAAAAAAACTAAAAAAAAAAATTAAATTTGAATTATATTTAACGCACTGGGTATTAATGCACTGAGTCCGCATCTTGAGAGTGTTCTGGAGTGACCGCATGTTAGTGACCGGTTGGCACGAGTAGGGTAGGGCGGGACTAGTTGGAGCGAGTTGGATCACGAGAATTACTCAGAAATCGAATGTACTACATGAGCATGATAAAACACAATTTTTTGGTACGATGAATCCGAATCAGACTTCGAGTTTTTGAAATATGCAAGCCCTTAAAGAAGAGATAAGAATTAAAGTTCAGTAATATTTAATATAAAAACATTCATTAATGCGTTCGATGATGTGAAAAATCAAAATAAATTAGGTAGATATAATTTTGTTTTCATAAATGTTTGAACTTATTTTTTTAAAGGAGATATTTTTCAACAAAAATCGATTATAAAATATTAAACAATTAGTAGTTCATGAGAAAAAAGTAAAATGTAGAAAAAGATTAAGAACTGTATCAATGTCAAAAATTGATATAAATTGTTTCCAATTTTTCTGAACAAATTCTTTAATTTCTTATTTTTAAACGAAATTGTAAAATAAAAGTTAAAAAAAAAATAATAAGAAAAAATATTTAAAAAAAAAAATTGAAATGCATAATTTTTTTTTATAAAGAAAAAAATTAAAATTAAAAAAGTGAAATTGCCATACATGAAAAAAGTATGACAATAAAGACACCGGTCTTTTCTCATGATATAATCGTGAAATTCCGAAAACGTGAGTTTGCTAAATAACGTAGAACCTTTAACCACAGTCCCTGCAGCCCATCAATTGTTGCCCTGAGATTCATGCCTTAAAATGTCGCTGCACAATGCCAATATTTTCAGAACGCTATGATGTAAATGTTCGTCACTGTAGATCCCATTATTTCCAAAACCATCATATAAATACTTTTAATTCTGTATTCAATAAAAACTCTGATTATTTTTTTTTATTTGTTTTTTTTTTTTCAACATTTTTAATGCAAATACATACTTTACAGTGAACACTTAAGCCTTATTTAAACAAAAATGATATTATATCATTCTTTTTTAATACATTATCAAATAATAAAAATACTTAATAAAATAAATTAATTTTATGGTTAATGACTTAAATATTTTTTTGCAAAGAAAAAAGAAAAATAACATTTCCATTTCTTTCAAATTTTGTATGTTTATTCAATATACAAAAAAAAACTTAGTTATGGCACAAGGCATATTTATAAGTTAACACTAATAGTAAAACATAATTTGTCAGTAATAAATATAAGGAGAGAAGAGAAAAAAAATGTTAACAATTCATTTTTAAATTTACATAATAACAATACAGAATAATAATAATAATAATATATTAAAATAAAATAAAAACAAAACTTTAAACTAAATCTTAAGTACAAAAGAGAAAACAAAAAACAACACACTGTTTTTTTCGTTTTCTTTTTAAGATTTCCTTTCTCGTGTTGTTGTTCTCATTAAAATTGAGAATTATCTGCTTTAAAGAAAATAAGAAATTATTTCAACATAGTTGTCATTGCTGTTGTTGTTAAACATTTGCAGAACACGGCACATTGGTACTGGAATTATCACAAGAGTTTTAAATCCCCATATTGACAGGATCAACTCACAAAATTGCCCCAAGGAGGGTTTTTTTTTCAAAAACCCTAAAGACTTGTAGTCGCTTGCAGTTTCAGGTACCGAGCTCCATGCTCTGGATCTGCCAAATGGGCGATTCTTTCGGAAGCTGCATAGCATGTTGTTGCGGTGGGAGTACTTGGACGACTATTACTTCGTATCCTGGTTGCGCCCCAGATTAGAACAAATATACTTGTGACTAAAATGCCAAGACCCAGTCCAGGGAGGAAACTTTTATTCAAACTGTCTATGAAATTATATGCTCGAACATGGTCTCCATTTGGATATTCTGACATGGAATATTTTCGACTTCCTAAATAAAGAGTTTCGTCTTCATGTTCGCTGATCTCATCGCTATGTGTTGATACCCGATCAAGGTTGGAAATGTCCGATGGATAAATTGGTCTTCGGTTAATCGATGAAGATAAAGGTCGAATATCGAAATTCGAATTTGGATTGCTCAGTTGGAGCTTAGTTATGTTAGAACAACCAATTACGACTTCGGACTTTGGATTGTCCTCTTGAACTAGAACGAGGCAAAAGCGATAACTGGAAAAAAAGAAATGAAGAAAAATTATTTACTAAAGTTATGTTTGGAAGGAGGCTCACTCTTCATTAAATTTATTTAATCTTTTATAAATTTTAAAAATTTCCCATTTTTAATCGAGATTGAATAAATTGGGCTTTGATATTGACTTACCTTTCACCGATTTCTAAAATGGAACTTTCTGGAACAATAACGCTGACTGTATTTTGGCCGTTTATGATTTTACTCTCACAATGAATCTATAAATAAAAGAAAGGTAAAAGAAAATAGCATTAAAATATTGTAAAGGGGATTAAAAAATTTAAGATTTCGAAGACAGTAAAAAAATAGAAAAAATATGTACATAGTTTGAATTTTGCAAATAAAATGACCTTCTTTAAAATCTACATAGATAGGTTTATTACCTAAGTCTCGTAATCTAATTTATTGTTTTCTCTTGGAACTGTTTTTTATTGATTCATAAATAATTTAATGTCTTTGACATGTGTGTTAAATAAAATAAGACATATAATGTGGATGTACATATATATTCTCGTAAAGGAGCGTGGAAAACAGTAATTTGCGTACCAGGTGAATTGTATATATATGTATTTGACGTACATTTGATATAGTTTGTTCATTATTTCTATTCAACTAGTTTATCATATGTCTCAATTTCACAAGAACAAAACACGCAACACCCGCTATTGTCGTGACAAAATGAATAAGTATTTCTACTTTCATGTAATAGTAAAAACAACTTTTGTACCAACCCTAAAAAAGTTTCTTAACACTTAAAATTCAATAAAACGGTTTTATGACGAAATGAAAAGTAAATTTTAATATTTTTGAAAAACAAAACGACTAAAAGTGAAATTAATAAATTTTTGTTTTGTCTGATGGTCCTTCGAAGGTGGGTTTGCTTGTTAAAAGATGGTTGTAGGTATTTGACGATGGGTGGGGTTGCTGTTCTTTTAAGATATAATCATCCTTAAAAGGCTATTGAGAGATTTTCGTCCAACGAGGTGTATACGTATTTTTTATGTTTTACTTCTATTGGACTTGGAAAATAAATATATTGGAAACAATTATCTGATATTGGTATGATTGAGCAGCGTGAAAAATTGTATTTTTCGGCTTACGTCTACAGTTTACTTCACGCTATAGAATTTGCTGAAAATTATTTAGGGACATTTTTTTTTTGTTTAAGGTTTTTAGTGTTTTTATATTTGAATCCTTTGTTTAGGTTTCATGTGAATAGCGTTAATTTTGTTAAATTTCTTAAAACAAAATGTTTTTTAACTATTCCACAATTTTTTTCACTACGTATTAGCATACAGGGTGGTTTGCAATAGGTATGATAGAGATTTGGACTTGTATAGTGTAGAAGACAAGAAAAAATTCATACTGAATGAAATTTAAATAAAATTGCCACTATTTACTGTCTAAAAAAATTCGTTTTTCGGACACAGTTTTTTTTTTGACAAGGCCAAGTTTATTCAAGATACATCTCAACATAATTGATAAACTGTTATTATTTAAATTCTTGTTTAATTTTTTTTAAACGACAGTTGTTATTCGAAATTTGTGATTCAAAATTTTGAAAAAAGATGTAATTTTTACTTGAGACTATAGGTACTATAGGGCAAAAGTTTTGGATTCGTGCAAAAAATCGGACTCGACATATTAATCAGACCTAACATTACGATGATAGAGAACGCGAAAAAAGTTGGTCCCGCAATTCTGTCTGTCTGTCTGTACCTCAACCTACAGCCTAAACTATTGAAGCGATCTTCAAACTTTGGACATGAGGTTTTGGGGAGATTGCCTAGAAGGGAAATCGAATTTTTTTTGGCTCCAAAAATAACGGTTCGTTTTTATCTCGAAAACTGTTCTAACGATTTTGATGAATTTTTTTAAATCGAATTTGTCAAGTAACATTAATAATTTAGTAAAAAAAAAAAATTTGAACAAACCGTTATTAACGGTACTTGTCATAGAACCGGATTTTTGGTTTTCGGTTTTCTCGTAAGCTATTACCCGGATTTCGATGAAAATTTTTCTATATAATCTTAATAATCTTGTATATCAAAATTTTTTGTATAAAATACTAAAAAATTATTTAAAAAAAAAAAATGTGCAACGATTTTTAACTTCCCATAGGGAGTTATTGTAATCGGTCCGATTTGTCAAATTGAAATTTTTGACATTTCTCGACGTTTCAAGGTGCCTAGAGCCTATATCAATCATTTTTAGAGAGATGTCTGTGTGTGCGTGTGTACGTACGTTCGTACGTTCGTACGTCCGTACGTTCAGGTACCATTTTTCGTCGTCGATATCTCAAGAACGAGTAGAGATATCGACTTGAAATAAATTTTGTTTTACAGATAATAACTTCGAAAGAAGCTGAAAGGGCGTTTATTAATATTCAATCAGTTGTTTTTTTACTATAGCAGTTTAAAAAAGAAGTGAAAATTTTGGTTGGGCTCAAATATCTCACGAACAAATAATGCTATTGACTTGAAATACATTTTATTCGACACATTATGATGTCATACAAATTTGATATTATTTGGAAAAAATCAATATACCGTTATTTTTTAAAATCAAAAAAACTGAAAAAAAAATTTTTATAACTCGAATATCCTTAGATGGAAAAACGATATTAACTTTAAAATAATTTTATTTTACGAAAAATGTTGTTTTTGACTAATGGTGAAAATTTCAAAAAAATTCAATGGACAGTTTTTTTACAAAAAATTAAAAACTACAAAAAATTCTACCAAAAATCGGTATAAATTGTCTTTCGACTCAAATTTCTCAAAAACGGGTAACTATATTGACTTCTTGTTTGTTTTATTTTCTACATAACATAATTGTTAGCAACTAATAAAATTTTGACAAATATTGAATTTGCAGTTTTTTAACAAAAAATCAAAAACTTTTAAAAATTCTAAAGAAAAGTAGTTACAATTGTATTTCAGCTCGAATATCCTGAGAACGAACAACGATTGTGTCTTCTAAAATATTTTATTTTATACATGGTATAATTTTTTATGAAAGGTTAAATTTTGACAAATATCTAATTGACAGTTTTTGACAAAAAATATAAAAAAAAAATAAACTAAAAAGTGGTAAAATTGGTTTTTCGACTCGAATATCTTGAGAACGAGCAATGATATTGATTTTGCCAATAGGTATTTAATTTTATACATAATAAAATTTCTTACAGCGGATATATATTTGACATATACTTAACTGACATTTTAAACAAAAAATTAAACAGAACTAAGAAAATTCCACTAATAACTGGAAAATATTGTTTTTCGAAGTTTAAAAACTACACCCAAATAAATACCAGCCTTATAAATAATAAACTTTTCAAGATCACAAATGGGAAGTTATCAGTGTAAGTCGCACCCAGCCTCTTTTTTTTATTGAAACTAAATATTTATATTTAAATACGTTACTCAGCCCTTTTTATATCTTTTCAGTCAATAATCAATAATCAATAAGTTTACTTAAAACTTACTTTTCCTATCCATTTTTTGTTTTAAACATAAGAAAAGGCAAGTTCATAAGTTCCTTACTAAAAGGTCTATTCAACAGCTTATTAAGACTTTTAAAAGAAAGATTTAAAATAAAAACAATAAATTCAAACTTACCGGCGATTTATCAATCAAAATTTCGTTAATATTCTCTTCTTTGTAAACAAAAATTGCATCACACATATAATCATCTTGACTGAGATTTAAAATCCATTGCAAAATCAATCCATAGTCAGTTGAATAATGCAATTCCAGAAGCGATATCTATAATTATCAAAAATATTTTTTCTTTAAGTATTTTCCAACACCGACCAAGTTTACAATCGTTACCTTTTCACTCAAGTCTCTTATGTTGGTTGAATTATTCTGCCTTGAAAGTGCTTCAAGCTGCTCCAAAATATTAGCATTATCCTTTTCCATATTATCCATGTCACAGTGCAATGATTCAACTGGAACCTGGATTAATGGAGCTCCCTCTAATCTTGGTGGCGTAACACAGGTGGGACTTATTAAATCCTGCGAAGGTAACTTGGCTATTTGAAGCCATTCAGCAAACGGTCGAATTGTACAATCGCATGAAAGTGGATTCTCTTGAAGTGACAGACTCTTCAACTCTTTCGCACCGTCAAATGCATTCTTCGCCACAATTGAAATGTCATTACCCGATAATCGAAGCTCGTTCAAAGATGGCAGCGGAGCGATCAAATCGGATGTCAGAGCCCTCAAGAAATTGTGTGTTATATCGAGCACTTTCAGCCGAGCCAAATGCTGCAGGGACGAACTTGATATGGCAACAATTCCATTATAGCTGAGATCTAGAATTTCAAGAGCCCCAAGTCCGTAGAAAGCGTGATCTTGAAGAACATCGATCTGATTGTGTCGAAGTGATAAACTACTCAGTCGGGTGAAGTTTTGTAAAGCTTTGTTTTGAATGCTTTTGATCAAGTTTTTATCAAGATTGAGTTGCTCCAGATTCCGTAGTGCAGGTATCGTTGAAGCAGATAGTGGTCCATTTATGGAGTTGGAACTGAGATCTAGTTGACTGTGGAAAAATGAAAACAATTTAAAATTTCTTGTTTTTTTGAAAATATTCTCAAACTTACCGCAGGTTATAACACTGACTTAAAGATCGCAAGCTCGAAGGAAAGTCTCCCAGACGATTGCCTCCGAGCTTCAACACTTCAAGTCTTTTTGCATTTGTGAAAGATCTAGCAGAGATGCTAGATATTTGGTTATTACTTAATTCTAGGTAAATGAGATTTTGCAAACTGGAAAAGTCCGCTGTGCCAAGAGTTTTGATTTTGTTATTCGACAAATCAAGACGTTCCAATGACGTCAAATGGGTAATTGAGTTCCAAGGAACACTTAGTAGAGCATTGCTTGGTAGTCCTGGAGTGAAAATTTAAAAAAGTATTTAAAATATGAAGATCGTTAGACTTTGAGCAGAGACTTACCCAAAGCTTGAAGTGGCGTTTTCAAGCCAAGAAAAGCTGATTTATGTACTCTCTTAATTTCACCAGATGAGATCACCAAACCATGAAGGGATATATTCTCGAATATTTTGGCATCACTTAAAAAGCTCACATTTCTCAACGAACAGTCAAGCAACGAAATTGGATACGGCGAAGCTCTTAAGCTCTCTGATAGGACCTATAGAATTTTATTAGCTTAGTAAATATTTTTTGTTTAACTTTTTCGAAGAACTTACCGAAAGCCCATGAAGATCGCCATTGCATCTTAGAGTATGTGGTAAATCACATCCGCATTCTAAGCTTCTAGAACTGGTGATGTTGGGACATTTCCAATCTTCTGCATTTTGACCAATCGGAATGGTGTCTATTTCAACTCTTCTCTTCTTTGGTGAGCTTTTTTGGAAGAACTTAACAGAACTCTTTGGTGTAGCTGTTGTTGTAGTTGTTGTTGTTGAAGATGAAAGTTCAGCTAAAGATGACGTAAGACTTTCATCTGATTGATTTAAAATAGCTAATGTAGTTACATTGCTTTCAATGTCATCTTCCGTAGCTCGTACGCTCATCAACGAATTTAATAAGACCACAGAACATATTACAACTGTGATAAGTTTTCTGAAAAATAAAGAGAAAAATCGGTCATAAAAAAAAGCTTTATTTTTTTGGGTCAAGTGATGATGAAGAGTTGCATTTATTTAGGCAAGCAAATGCACTGTTGTGCTGAATGCGTTACGCATATTATTTGATTATAGCATGGTCGTGAATGCAATTGTTAAATTACTCAACAATTTGCCAGTTAAAGCATACGCTCTAATCAAACAATAAGATTTATATCTTTCACACTCTCGGGGGTCTAAGATGAATAAGTAGATCTACATATTGTGGCAGTCAGTGTGTGCTTGAGAGGGGTAATTTTAGTTGATGTGACTGATGTGTGTTCTATGTAGGTGATTGCCGGTATTTGACCTATTATTCAAATCATATGATAGCGGTGGATGGCGGTCGGTGGCGGCGGCGGTGGTGTGGGATTAATTCAAAAATGAGAAAATAAATTAATTAAGTTTTGTCGATCATGTTATGGAAGATTGTAATATTACTTATTTGTGATGATATACATTTGTAGAGGTGTTTTCTTTCTTTATTACATATATTTAGAACTGCGTTTATCTTTCACTTTAAAAATTTATGATTCAAAGAGATAGATGAGAGTGTATATACATTTCTTTTTTTAGTGACCTCAATTCTTTTGGATAAAAAACAAAATTAAGTAGCATTTAACATTTATATTTGAGTACCTATTCTTTAAATGCAATTTAAAAAAAATTCAAATAAAAACTCGAAACTCGACTTAGCTTCGATCACCAATTGTCAATCGCCCGACAAAATTAAGTTACACAGAATTAAAGATTAAATTTTATTTGAAGGCGGCGAAGTAATTTTTATTTTACCTTAGTTAAATTACCTTAAAGGAAGCTTAAATTCAAATTTTCGACAAGTAGTTCTTTTTAGGGTTGCCACCACATTATATTGATTTGAACTTACAAGAAATGACCATACATCAATTTCTATATTTTACCGATTTTTTGATACTAACACAACTTTCTAATCTTTACAAAATCTATTCATTCATTTGTTCAGAAAATTGCGATTTTGTGTTTTGGAATCGAATTATAGTTTGTTTTCCATTTGTCAAGTCATGAATTGCAAAATTCCATTGAAGCAAGGCAAAGATCTTGACTGATTATAAAATCCGAAATTTTTCATATTTAATTTTTGGCTCAGTTAAAAAGAAAAGATTTCAAGGCTTTCGGGAGATATATAAAAATATAGTTCTGTTGCCATCTGTCAAATTTCACTTAGGGATGGCAAATGCACCGCGATGGAGAAAAAATTGTCAAAAATCTAAAATTTTGCATTTTTTAGACTAAAGGATTGCTAAAGAATTTTTTCATTGGTGGCGCGATCGAAAATAAAATAAGAAATACAAAATCGCAATTGAAAAATTTAATTCTGCAGCGGTCTTATTTCATTACCTAAACACTTGAATTCCGAAATTAGATGAAGTTCAGACAGGCAGACCGAAGGAATGAACTGCTGGACTTTTCCGGGTTTTCTGTCTTCACAGGGTCAAGTCTTGTTACTATATGAATTTTCTTACGAATCTGTAATTTGTCCTACCAACCTGTAGTCGTAAATAAAAAGGACGACTTTGTAGCATTTGAATCTGAGCATATTTTTAAACATTCATCAAAAATTTTAAATTCTTCTCACCGGGACAATAGAAAATAGTTTTTTATTTTTCTAGATTGTTTTAACTAATTTTTCAATTCCATAATAATATATGTTAATATACCCTTGTCTACAATATAAGAATTGAAAATGACATACCTACCAAACATACTGACATCTAAATCTATTGCAAAGGGGGTGTAATAATATTATTACTGATTGCAACTACATCATAATTTCCACATGAACACTCCACGTCAATAAGTTACATCCAAATTCATTTTTTAGGAAACTAGATGGAACCTTACTCCGTAGTAAGTATAAAGGGGTTGTTATAGGGAACAGAAAAATAAATTAGTAAAAACTTTCTGAAAGATCAGTCCTCATTATTTGAACTATGACAAGTGTATCTATTTTCTTGTTGTTTTTTTTTCCTATCGGAGTCCATGTTAAAAAAAAATCAATTGTTCTCGATCATGTGACATGGAGTGTATCTACATAATTCAAGCAACAAAGCAACATATAGTTTTGTAAACATCCAGACGCACTATCCGAGTCTTTAAAAGGCCCACATTTCAATTTTTTGCAATTAGTGTGTTGAAAAGTATCTCGCCGCAAAGAGCTCGCATAAAGTATTTAAAGAACGTATTTTAAAATACAATCTTTTGCGAATTGTTCAGGAGATAACATAATAATCGGTTAAGAGTATAGTTTGTTGGCGTGAAGTGATAATTGCAGTGGCATTTTGATAGTGCTAAGTGAATTATCAGTCGGGGTAGGTTTTTCCTCTTTTTTTTTTTTGGCATGTTGACATTAAACACATTGCATGAATTATGTATATATTAAAAATACATCTAGCAAAATGCAAAATTATGAGATTAAAATTGTTTACAATAAATCTGTATGTAAATTGTGATAGTGATCTTTTCGGGATTGGGATTGTGCCAACATTGAGTTTTGAATACGTATAAAAATGAATTCATATATAAAAAGAAACGAAGAAAATATTGTAGATATTGTTATACAGATATATAAATTATTGAAATAAAAAAAATTATTATGCAAAATATTCTATTACAAGTAAAAGGGTTGTCATTTTATCTTGGTTTTAATTGCAATTAGCTAGCTCCCAAAAATTGTGTACTTTTTTTTGCAAATTTAAGGATCTTAAAGGAGTAAATAAGAATAACACTTCGTGTTTTAAATGTTGCACTAAAGACTGAATACTTTTTTGGTATTTGAACAGCATCTAGGTTATTTAATAAAGTTAAACATGTAAATCTTTATTTTCTTTGAGACTGTTCCTAACTCCTGTTTAAGGTCTCCTAGTTTAATAATAATATTTTCTAAATAAAAATTAACTCTTTATTTGAAAAAAAATTAATCAGTCAAAAAATTTTGATCACAATCTGTCCGCTTTTTTTATTTAATTTAAGTATCTAATAAAATAAAATAAAATAAAATAAAATAAAATAAAATAAAATAAAATAAAATAAAATAAAATAAAATAAAATAAAATAAAATAAAATAAAATAAAATAAAATAAAATAAAATAAAATAAAATAAAATAAAATAAAATAAAATAAAATAAAATAAAATAAAATAAAATAAAAATAAAATAGAATGAAGTAAAATAAAACAATAAAAATAATAAATAAAACATAAGTTATTTAAAGTAGGTATTTTAAATTAACTAGTAACTTTCTTATTTTTATTTTACTTTTTTCAATTTTATGTTCATCATTTTATTTAGAACTAGCAACTTCTAAAACTCAAAGTAAAAAAAAAATGTCTTCAAAACAAATCACAACACTCGCTGTTATAATTTTACTCTCGCTAAATGCAAGTTGGCAAGTTGAAGGAAGAATTTTTACTCGATGTCAATTAGCCAAGGAACTAGTAAGACACGACTTTCCACGGAGTTATCTGTCAAATTGTAAGTAATCCCACATCCACATGCAATCCAAGTAACAAAATCTTATTAATGTAAAACAATTTTAATAATAGGGGTTTGTTTGATTGAACATGAAAGCGGCCGAAGTACTTCAAAAGTTATGCAACAACCAAATACAAGTGTCAGCTATGGACTATTTCAGGTTAATTATTATTATTACAGTAACAATTATTTCTGAAATTAATTAGCCATAATAATAAATTAATGATATTAAATTTTTAGGTCAACAGTAAGAACTGGTGTCGGAAGGGTCGCAAAGGTGGCATTTGTAATATGAAATGTGAAGGTAAGTTATGGCTTAAACTACTTCTGATCTCATTTATTGTTATGTCATGCGTAGATGTAACCCTCAAATATTAAAAAAAAACTAGAATCCATCCTGAACTTTATTATTTTAAGTTTATCTTCGTTCAATCGTTATAAAATTATTAAAATGAATAAGTGGGTGGCTTAAATCAGTTCTTTTGTTTTATTTGCTTTTGTTTTTAAATAAAAACAAAATCTGTACCTCAACCCACGATCGAATATTGATATTTATGTTTTTATTTGTTTTTGTTGTTGTTTTTTTTTATAGATTTCCTCAACGACGACATTCTTGATGACTCTAGATGTGCAAAGCAGATCTTCAATCGCCATGGCTTTCAGGCTTGGCCTGGTTGGGTTAGCAAATGTCGTGGGCGAAGTCTTCCCGATATCTCAAGATGTTAAATAAAAACTGAGATATATGTACATATGTACACAAAATAAAATTAATATAAAAACTGCCAAAGAGAAATACATATGTATGTATGTATTTATGACATGAAAAATAAAGCACTATAAATATTTCAATAGTTTTATTAATGCAGTATTTGTTGGAAGTTAAATAAGGCCAACACACAAAGTGAATTTTATAGTTTTTTTTTTTATTTCGTTTTAATTTTACAAAATTTTTTAAATCGAACTTGAGATTTTGTAAACAAGAATTTACTAATTATCATTATTTTTTCTATTCCTTAACAGTTATTATTTTTTGTAATTTCAAATTTTATACTAAGAAGTTTTAGAAAAATCATAAATTTGTGTTCAAAAATATTAGATAGTAAAATTCAAAATTATAGATTTATTATGTTAATAGATAATTCCGTACAGAAACTAATGATTCACTAAAAATTCAAAACTCTGAAATTAGATTTAAAAATTGTAAATTATCAGTTTGTATTTAAGATTTACATAAGGAAAACACGTTTTAAAAAAAATTGTAATCCAATGCTTTAAAAATTATTATAAAATTTTTATTTTAAAAAAATCTCAAATGTTATGACAATGAAAACTTATTAATTTATACGGAAATTGTTACAGATACCTACTGCATTCATAAATTTTATTAATTAATATGTTTTTTTTTTATAAAATATAAATTAAAACATAAATATATTTAAATTATTATATATCTTGTATACTCATAACTTTAAGATTAGCTTATTATTTTTAAGATGAAAATATTTTAAAAATAAAATTATTTTATAAAATAAAGATTATGTCTAATTGCCTACATAATAAACTAATAATATCTATTAATGTGATAAGAAAACATCAAAAAATATTAGAAAATTCAAAATCTCAAATTTTTTGAAGCCGCTATTAATATAACCTATCATTAAAAATCAAACAGTTAAAAATTTAGACAGTAAGTTTTTTATCCTTTAATTTTCGAGTTTTTTTAATTTTTAAATTAACTTTCAGTCATTAGCTCAATTTTTTAAATTTGAAAAATGGAAACAGTTTTTTTTAGAAATTTTGCAGGGATATTTCCTTTGTTCAAAACTCAAAAATTAACTTTGAAACATTGTTGACTTCTTAAGTCAAAGTGTTAGCTGATATATAATGTAAGTTTGTGTGTTTTTGTTCAAAAACTTCTAAAAATACTTGAATGTTCTACAGTAGGTACATAATGTAGGTAGACCAGAAAAGTAACTTAATAAATCAACGTAACGTACCTACCTCCTGATAATTCCTGATTATTCGTAATTAATAAAATACTTCTTGATATTAAAAATAGAAACTAAAAATACAATTTATAAAAATAATAAACAAGTCTTAAAACGAAATAACATTGCCAGGATCGGACTTAGACTGTTTGATGACCCAAGAATTTTATGGGCCGGTTTTTTTATTTTTCTAAGCTCTAAAAGACGACGTGTGACCGCATTTGAAAAATCATACTTTTCATAAAATCGTAATTACAAAAAAAACGCGAAGCTTAAGTCTCGAATTTCAAAGCGAGATTTTTAATTTACAATAAAATAGATATTTGCAAAAAATTTAGATGCTAAGAACTTTTTATTGACGGGTATAATTAAGTAGTTAGTAGTGCGAATTCCCCATAATCAAATTTTCCTCTTATATTTATATATTTTTATATTTTTTTTAGTACGTAACTGTTTTTTTTTAATTCTTAAAAATTCACAGAGACTGAGTTGTATTTATTAGTTAATACGTCCCTGATTCTAAATCAGACTTCGCTCTCTTATCAAGAACTGATCTCTATTGGTGAACTTAAAAAGTACTGTAGCAAGTTGATTGATCATCGCGGTTTCATAGAACATCTAACAAGATAGATGCTAGACAGCTAGGTATATTCGCATTATCATTACTTTACATCAGATCAATTATCTAATGATCACTCTGGCGTCTGGTTTAATCTAAGTTCATTTAAACACCTATCTTCATATACTTATGCATAAATTAGTAATTATATTATTATTATTATTGACTGTAAGAAATCAGTACTTTTAAGAAATAAAACTTGAAGATACTTCCCGGTATAAGTCAGTTTTCTGCGCAAAGTTCTGGCAAAAAGTTCTCTTTCTTTTCCAGTTGTTTGTTTGTTTGTTTGTTTTTTGTTTGCTAAAGTTCAATGTGTTTTTCTGCTAATTGTTTAGTAATTCCGCTAATAATTTAAATTGACAATACATAACTTAGAACAGGTGGGAAAATTGTCATCGGATACAAATGGTTAAGAGATTAAAACCTGCATCTTAGGCCCACACAAACTAATTCAAAAGTGTCCATTTTGTAAGTTATAATTGGATTTGATTCTTGTTTATCTTTTTGTTTACAACTTGTTAGTTAGGATTTTTAAATACATGCTAATTTTAAAATGGATCATTTAAACGTATAAACGTTAATTTATTGCTGCAATGAATATTTAAATGCTGTGTCCACGTGATTCGATCTTGAATTTATTCGAAAATTATTGTTATTATTATCAAACACATTAATCGTTAACTTTTATTTTCATTTAAATTGTTGCTAATAATTATGTTTTTTTTTAAATTCTGTTTTTAAAACGCATATACCTACTATCTGAATGAATATAATTGTAATTTTTTTTTTTCAGTGATGAAAAATGAAAGCCCTAATTTTAATTTTAATTATTGTTGGAACTTATCGTCTGTGTTTTGCAAATGGAAAGCAGTATATGCGTTGTGAGCTTTGCAAGGAACTTATTCAGAAATATAATTTTGACAAAACTTTTCTTTCGAATTGTGAGTATTGAGTAGCAGATTTAAAATACTTTTTTTTTTAAAATAATGTCAATTGCTTTTTCAACGTGAATTGATGGTTCTGCAGCTATGTTTCAAGACGAAGATTTTGTTAAAAAGAAAAATTATATTTTTATATCTAGAATTTGGGAATGGCCCTTGTTTAATTTTTATTTTTGAAGTCTTAGTAGAGGAATCGAAAAAATAAATTTTTTACTCAGTCATCTTTAATTCATTTTCACATTTTTTTTAAAGTTTCAAAAAGAAGAGTGTCCTTACATTAAAAAAATAAATATTGCTTTTTACTTGCGACTAGGTACTAAGCCTAAAGAGCAAGTCTTGCATTGGTAAAAAAATATAAATCGAAATTTTGACGGTTGGCGATTGGGTGAATTTTTAATCTGGATTTTTTAACATGGATTTTTAATTTAGTAACAACCTTTTTTGGAAAATATAAATTTTCTCAAAACCGTCTTAATAGATTTTTATGGAAAAATTTTGTAATTTAAATTAAAATTGGGAGGGCCAATACCTGCCATAGAATCTTTGTTGATTCTCGATTTTCTCAAAAACGTTTTTTTCATTTTCACAATTTTACTTCCGTCAATGGTTACGATGGGACAAGTTTTGGATTTGAAAAAAAAATCGAAATCGAGGTATCAATCAGACTTAAGAAAACGATGATTGAGAAGCCAAAAAACGTAACTTCCGTAGTTGTTACTGTCTGTAATCTGCTTGTACCTCGACCTACAGCCTAACCTAAGGAAGCGATTTCATACAGAGACGAAGTTGATTTTTTTTTAGTTCCAAAAATACCTTAACTTGTCATATAACCGATAAGAAAAAACATATGTATCTCGAAAACTCCTCTAAAGATTTTGATAAAATTTTTAAGTGGTGTTTTGAAAGATATTGGTATTATTTAATCAAAAAATATGCCAAATGGAATCTTCGATTTTCTCATATGAAGGAGGTCCTGACCGATATAACATATCAAAATTTTCAAAAAAAAATTTAAGAAATCGAATTTGTTTTAAAGTGTACCTATATTATTTTATGCTAAAACCTTGCATATTATTTTTTTTTCTAAAAATATTTACAAAATTGTATATGCTTATAAAAATGAAAACCGTCTAACGGTTTTTTAAACAATCAATTTTATGTACTTTTTTTATGCACAAACATTATTTTGAATTCGAAACTAAAACGTAACCAATTATTTTTATAAGTTGTACCAATTTTAATATTCCAAAAATTGTATTTTAATTGATTTAAAAAAAAATCGAAAATATTTTTTTCTTTTTAAATTCGTTAATTCAAAAAAGATGGAATACTAATTCTCTTAATTGGTGTACCAATTGTGCTCAAAAAACAGTTGCCGATCTGCTAAATTATTTCTTATCTTTACTTTGATTGCACTGAAGCTTTAAACAGATATTAAATTTTGGCCTCCAATTTTCCAAAATCGATTTACATAGTTTCCGAGAAATTTGAAGAAGATCAGTTTAAAACTGTTTAAGGCCCCCATTTTGAATCGTTAAATTAATTATATTCATGATTATAAAAAAAATGCATTTATTATTAGCTGCTCTAAATAGTGTCTCAAAAAATCACTAACAGTGAAGGTGACTGCGCTATTGACAGAGATAAAATAACTTTGTATATATTTTTAAAATCAAATTTTAATCCAAAACTTATTTACCTCCATGCTTAATTATTTAAATATTACTCCAAAGGGATTTGTATGATCGAACATGAGAGTGGAAGGGATACAACAAAGGTTATCAGAAAACCCAATGGCAGTTCAAACTATGGCATTTTTCAGGTAACGCATTAAAAAAAATTATCTATTTAAAAACAAAAACCTCAACACTAAATGCAAAATTAAAAATTTTAGACTTTGTACTATTTTTGTTTTATTTAAAGATAAGCAGTAAAGGTTGGTGTACCATGGGTCGCAAAGGTGGCATTTGTAATGCTAAATGTGAAGGTTAGTCAAATTTATTAATAAATTTAGTAATTCAATAATGTTTTTGTTTGTTTAAGATTTTTTAAATGACAACATAGCCGATGATGTTGCTTGTGCGAGGAAAATTTATGCCAGAGAAGGATTTCAACATTGGAACGGTTGGGTGAAGAGTTGTAAGAAGCCAGAAAATTTGTTAAATCTAAGTGTTATATGTGGCATAGACGATTTTTAAGCAAAACTTATGAACTATTTTATTAAAGAAAGTGAAAGAAACGATTTTAAAAAAATGAACGTATTTTTATGATTTGCCTGCTGATGAATCCAAATGACACGTTCTGCATAATGAAAGGTTGACTTAGAAATTTGTGGGGTTAGGCAGGGCTGTATACTTTCACCAACATTGTTCCTGTTTGTCAAATGGAAATGAATCTCTAGATTGACGTGGTATCACAATGGTTGAATCCTTGGCCTAAGTATGTCAATTTTTCTGACAGTCAAGTCAACCTAACCTAACTGTTCCAAATATGAATGATAAACGTTTTTTTATGAAATTCAGTTTTGGGAGTTTAAACTTTGCAGCCCAAAGGGAAATTAAATTAGCAAATAATGGACCACCAAATTTGAGCCAAATTAAAGCACCTGAGAAGAGTAACCACATTCATCACAATCACCACTGTATATTATATCCCGTTAGAAACAACAATACCTAAATATATTCTATTTTGTGTAATATTTTGACAGGGCAGAACTGTCATTGTACTGTCAAATTGCCTCTTCATCTGTCAAAATTTGCTAGCATCAAAGTCAGTTGTTAGTTGAATAAATGTTTTGAAGTCCCAAGTTAAAAGATTTCCAACCCAATGTTGTCATTCTTTAAGAAATTTCAATTAAATTTTGTATGAAGTTTCAATTAATTAATTTTTTATTTGCTTATTAAAAGCAATATTTTTCTACGCTGTTATTTTTGTTTCTTATCAATAAATTGAAAAACTCTTAAAGATTAACAGATTGTTTGCAAATTACAAAATGTCTACAAATTCATTATAACTCATAACCTGTATATATTAAGATGACCTTCAAATAATTATCTATTACTAATTATTATATTTCTATATACATAACTTACAAAAACTCCAATGCAATTTATATATTTTTAATCTCGGGGAAATTCCTGATAAAGCTCACTTAATAATATGAACTGCCAAGCGAATAAATGCAAATTAAAAATATTTTTTTTTTGGTCAAAATTCATTTTGCAACCATGCTTGCCAACTTTTTGGAAAATAGAGTTTCAAACGAAATTCAGTTTTAAATACCCATACCTATGTTCAAAAAATGATTTCGATAAAATTTTAAAATTTTCTTCTTATGAATGAGAAAATAAATTTTTAATTTATTTTAACCCACCCATTAAGACTCCCACTTTTTGAATTTTTTTGTACCTGTGAAACGGCTCTAACGATTTTGAGGAAATTTTATATAATGGCATTATCTAAAAATTGATCGAGACAGGTGTCCACCTATTTATAAAGGACGTAGCCTAGTGGCTCCAAAAAGTGCTCTTTGTTTTGACAGGGGTACTTGAATTAAAGAAAATAATTAGAAGTTTTTTAGTTGGTTACTTATTTCTATGGTAACTAGAAAAAAATTGCAAAAGTAAATTAGACATTTTTTTTAAATTACTTATTTTGTGACAATTAGTAATTAGTAATTTTTATGCTCATAAGTCAAGTTTGTGATGATACGTAATCCTAATAACTGAATGGTTAATTACTGGTTTTAGAAATATCTATTATTTTTTTTAACTAAATAATGTTATTTTAAATTAAAAACTTATGGCAACCATGGCCCTATCAATGTTCTTGTATTAATTTTTCTTATCGAAAACTTCTTTGTTGTTCTTTCTTAAAACTCCATTATAATTATCCGACATCAGCAATTAAAAACAATATCCATATACTCTTCGCAAAAGAGAATTTCTTAACAACATTGTCTTTTTTTTATTGAAAAAAAACAAAAACAAAATCATTTATAGTGAGGTATAGATAGATAGAGAGCGCAAAGTATAAAGTTTTTGTTTTTATTTCCATAAAAAAGTTGCTCATTATTAACATTACTTGTACAAAAACAAAAACAAATCCACCACAACAAGAAATTTAAATTACTAAACAAAAAAGCTTCTGGTATATCCCCATCATCCCCACTTAAATTCAGAAACCTGAGAGCTGATGTGGTCTCTCAAAACGTGCGCCTAGCTGTCAACGAACGGTGAGACTTTTTAACTAACGCCAAAGTTTTGATAGTTTCAGTGGTTCTCTATCAAAGGTAAGCAGCCAGCCTGAGCAAAATCAGCTGGTGTTAAATGTTTTTTTAAACATGTTCTAGCTCAAATTAAAAACTTCTTTTTAAAAAATAGGTAAAAACAAACCAAAGTTGTTGTTAGCAGTTTGAAGACATCATCAAGGCATACAAGTTGGCGTTTTATAATAAATATTAACGACGCGCGCAGACTATCAAGTGAGTGTGTTTTTGTTTTTGTGGTTTTATTTATTTAAATATTTTTTTTTTCCTTTTTTTCATTTAATTGTTAATCAAGAAATAATATTTTCTCACGTACTTACTTTATATTATTGTGATCTTTTAGAATTAAAACTTCGCTTTCTTAATTGTGTTTTTTATAATATTTATTTGTTTACATTGTTATACAAGTTTTAAGTAGTTAATCAGCTGTTAAGGTTACATTGTTCAAGTGGAAATATGGAAATTTATGACACTTTTTAGTTATGTACATTTCGGTTCGGTTGATTAGATTCAATATAAAAATTCAACTTAATTTGAATAAAACAAAATAAAAAAATTAAAAAAAAAATTACGGATTTTGGTTGAACATATAAAATAAGCGTGGAGTTTTGTCCATATGTCTCGTTAATCTCTAGATCATTTTTGATCAAATTTCCAGGAATTAAACAAAATATTTCATCAAACAAGAAATTGTTTTCTTAGTTAAAAAAAGTATTTTTAAGTCTGTAAGTCTCGTCTTGGTCCCATTCAAACCGAAAAATGTTAGTTTTGTCTCAGAGTCAACTCGTTATCTTTTTGTTTTTTTTTTTATTTTGTTGCACAGTGACAAAACAAATAAACGTACCTAATAGTGTTTGTTCGTTACACGAATTCTTCTTCTTCACTCTCAGAGTTTATTCCAAAAATTGTTTTGAAAACTAGACTCTCGGAATATCGGTAACTATACCTACTAAAAAAAAATTCCGCTTCATTTTGGCTTTATATCACTTTTTACTTCAATGTTTGATTTGTTAATACCTAGTAAAAATTGAAGTTAGTATTGACTTTAAATAACAATATTTCAATTGGCATTAATTAACGTAACGTGCAAATACAAAATTTAATAGAAATAAAAAATGCGTATACGCCACAGTGTATCTTTGTGTTATCATCATAATAAATTCATCGGAAAATCCCCGGAAAAAGATGTATTTTTTTTTTTTCATTCCAAAAAGGTTATGAAAATTATAAACAATAAAATATTCGCTTTATGTCAAATTTTCCACAAACTGAAAATGTAAATCACCTGCTTTACAGGGTGTCCAACAATCACGTGTTTTTCGCCCTGATTGTGAGATAACTTCTTTTAGTTCAATTGAATTTAAGTGAACAAAATTTTTGGTTATATTTTTTGAAGGACTCAACGTCTTCAAATATTAAAAACAAATGTTTTGTATCAATTCATTTGACCTGAAGCCCATTCAACAACAGCATATATGTATCAATTAAGTTTATTTCTTAATATCAATTTTATACTTTTTTTTAAATTGAGCTATTTGCTTTCCAACATTAAGAAAGAATTCAGTTCAGTGACCCTATATAAATATAAATTGGGTGCTTCTTCGCAATCGGAAGATACTTATTTTGATTATTTTTTTAAATTAAAACTCATTGGAAATATTTTTTGTTGCCTGCACTTGGACATAATATTAAACCTATATTTTGGTACAACTTTTATGTTAGATTAACAACAGTACGTCTTTTTAGTTTTTTTATTCGTCTTTTTTAGGGAATGTAACGCGTTTGTTTCTAGGTATTTAATAAATATAGGTAGAATAAAACGATTGTTCGGTCTGTCAGTACTTAGACCTACAGCCTAAGCTACTGAAGCTATTTCAAACTTTTGACTTATGATTTTTGAAGGATTCCTAGAAGTAGAAACAAAGTGAACCTGTATCTTTTAAATTAGTGAATGGATTTGAACGATTTTATTGTTATTTTGGTAGTACAATTTTAACAAAAATTTATTATTTAAAAAAGAAAATTATTCAAATTTTTTTTATTTCTTAAAAATCGTTATGTTGTTTACAAAAAAAATGTATTTTGAATCTTCTTAAAATTTTTAAATTATGGCAAACGTTTTAAGTTTTGTTTCCAGAGTATTTTCGTCTTTCATGTTGGAAATTTAACCCTAAACCCTTTTTGGAAACGATATATTTTTTTGTAAAATAGCAAAATTTTCAAGGATAATCTGCGAAATTTTTACGAAATTGATTGTCAAACTATTATGTATCATGCAGAACGTCTTGCAGTCTATAAGTGGTACGGGGATAGTAATGAAATGAATGCAATGCATCTAGTGAATTATTTATCAAGTATTAAAATCATCTAATTGAACTACAGTGTTTGAACTGAAGCAAACAGTTTTGCAACTGGTGATTCATTTCCTGAAGCACAGTATCAGTATCATTTATCAAAATGATTAAATTTTTCCTTCAGAAGCAATGATATGATGATAATTTTTTTTTATTTGCACTAAATGAGATAACATTTTATATCTACACAAATTTATGTTAAGATACATTTAATATTGTATTAACACAATCAATTTGTTTTTGATTTACAGAAATTGGTTTGAAAACAATTTTATTTTTGGTTTTCAATTGAGTGCTTATCTAAAAAAAATTTCTTAGAATTTGAGTTATTTTAAATATTATAACAAAACAACAAAAACTTTTTGTTGCTCTACTGAAATTATTTAATTTCTTTAATTCAAAATTGTTGTTAACAAATACAAATACTGATCTCAAGATTAGCAAAATTGCTTTAATGGGTTTTTATTGAAAGAATAAAATAATTTATAAGTGGCATTTCCATTTCGTCAAAAACAGTTTTGGGATCTTTTTTTTTAACGCTTCATTTTGGCTTTATATCACTTTTTACTTTATTGTTTGATTTGTTAATACCTAGTAAAAATTGAAGTAAATATTGATTTTGAATAATAATATTTCAATAAGCATTAATTAACGTAACGTGCAAATACAAAATATTATTTCAAAATTTAATGCAAATAAAAAAGTGCGTATACGCCACAGTGTATCTTTGTGTTATCATCATTATAAATTCATCTCTCTTATTATTTTTTATATAGTTATTTAATAATTAACTTGCTTTATTTATTTACAGTAATACAATATGAAAGTTATCTACCTTGGAGTTTTAGTTTTGCTTGCCTTCTGTGCAATAATTTCCGATGCAAAACAATATATGCGATGTGAAATGGTTAAGGAGATGGTACAAAAGTACAAATTTGATAGATCTCTTTTGTCAAGCTGTAAGTTTTTTTTTTTATTTTTAAAGTAAATAAAATATTTACTGATTTTTCTAAGCTTTTGGTATTTTTAAGGGGTCTGCATGATTGAGCACGAGAGTGATAGAGATACGTCAAAAGTAACCAAGGGCATAAATGGAAGTTCTCGATATGGACTATTTCAGGTGAGCCACCAACGATTTTCTTATGTGATTTTGATATTTCAATATTTATTTATTTATTTATTTATTTATTAAATTTATTATTCTGAAACCTTAGTTAATAAAATAATTTATTTTGATTAGATAAGCAGTAAAGACTGGTGCAAGGAAGGGCGAAAGGGTGGATATTGTAATTCCCGTTGCGAAGGTTTGTTAATAGTTTAAACATTTTTATTTATATTGGTATAGAATGTATACAAATCTTTAAAGTAATTAAGTATGTTTGTACTCAAGCATTACAATATAAGTGAGTACAAGTACAACTGTACTTTACGATTTTTGAGTGAAACTACTTTGTACTTTTTAAGTACAAATTAATACAATTCTTGGGTATTTTACTTATGATAGCACTTGCCAAGAACGAGTACTTTTTATTTATCAAAGGAAGTATTTATTACTTGAATACTTGTGAAATGTAATACTTTTCACTCTATTTGTAGTTCATTAAAAACTTACAATGAATTCTTTTTAATTCTTCAAGTATTTATAGTTCTTTAAGTAATTTTTAATTCGATAAGGTAAGTACTTAGTTCCTTAAAAAAAACTCAGATATAAGCTTTCTTAAAGACGCCAAAAAATAATGCCTTCCTTGAACATAAACATATTGAAATCAAAAGAAATTAAATCAAAAACTTGATAGATTTTAAGTACAAACTAAATGAACTTAATTTTTATTTGCAGATTTCCTTGATAACAATCTTGCTGACGATGCTGCTTGTGCGCAAAAAGTTCAGAAACAAGAAGGATTTAAACATTGGTCAGGTTGGAGTACATATTGTCGACAGCTACACAATTTGCCAAATTTAAATGTAGTTTGTAGATTAAATGAAATTCGCAGATAATAAAATTTCATTAAAAAAATATTGTGATACCAATGATGAATTGTGATACGCGATAGAGATATATTATTAAAAAAATACTATTTTTCGTTGAGAGCCATTACTTTTTTTTCTGCTGCCCAATTCTCCTATTCGAAGTCTTACCACTTTTGAAAAAAAAGTTCATACTTCGAAAAATCGTTTTTATTTAATGTCTCAAACGCCCACTTCAAACAAGGACTTGATTGGGCGCATTTCTGAGCTTAAGTTATAGAGGAACAATTAAATGAGTATTTGAAAAAACATAACACCCACAAGACATTAGATAAAATATTGAAAATGTGGTTTTATGTTTCAATATTTGAATACCAAAGGCAATATTGACTGCCGATTTTCTTTTGAAGTAAATATTTAAACACCCTAAACTGAGAACCGATGATTGTCCTAATCACGAGTCTCTCGAATGGGAACACAACTTTGCCATCTTTCTGATTTAGCTGATACTTCTAAATCATTTTTGGACAAGTGCTTCGTTTGCTGCTTTCTTGTGGCAATGAATGTGACTTTTCAAGTGGTTCATTCATAATGAAGCACGTATTCAACTTGTCTTAGCTTGGACTCTAAGCTTAAAGTGTTGTTTCTCCTCATTTTGGACAGCATTTGAATGCAGACTTTGCTCTCCCCATTCGACTCTTGATATATATGTAATTCGGTTCTACCATCAGTAGACAGTAATTTAAAGACATTCAGAAATCTCTACCATTTCAATTGACTGTCCAAAAATATTTACTTGAACTGATGAGGAAGCACATTTGGGTTTGAAGTGTTATTGCAGAGTCCACTGAACTTCTCCGTTTCCCGTCGATAAAACTGCATGCGCAGTTCATCACTAACAACATGATCAGTAGTATTTCAAACTCCTCTGACAATCTTCCTTTATACACAAGGTGATATTTAATTTATGTCATTAATATTATATATTCAAGCTGTACACGATTCCTTCATCCAGATCGAGCAGGCGGCACAAAATCTGGGGCTGGACATTAGTGAAGGTAAAACAAAGTAAATTGTCTCGTCGAATGCGAGAGGAGCAGTTGGTCAAACAATAAAGGTAGCGGAGCACGAATTTGAAGTGGTGCAATCCTTTAAATACCTTCTGTCAATAGTAGCAGCCGAGCAGCCAAAGCTCTTCAAATACAGAAATCTAACCATAACTTCAAAACTGCTGCTGTACAGGACCATGGTCCAGTACTCACGTATGGATCTTAGACTTGGGTGCTTAGCAAAAGACACTCCGACGCCTTAGCTGCGTTCGAGAGAAAAGTCTTAAGGAGAATTGTTGGCCCCATATGCGAGGAAGGACGATTCCGGAGACGGTACTATCATGGATTGTACGCAGTACCTTGAAGCAGACATAGACGCCGCCCGGTGGACAGGGCACCTAGCTCCTATGAGCGAAGAGGAACCTGCTCGGAAAGTCCTTTGTGGTACATTCTATGGTAGACGACGGCAGCGTGGTAGACCACGCTTACGCTGGAGAGATGGCGTAGACCAGGATGTCCGAAGCCTTGGGGTGCGCAACTGGATGGCGTCGGCTCGAGACCGGGATAAGTGGAGAGCCTTGTTGAAAGAGACCAGAACCGCATCCCGGTTTTCGAGCCGATGATATTCCCTGGCTAATATCAATTCTGTGCTTTTTAAATCACAGTAAATATTATTAAAAAAATTAATAAAAGTTCAGAGAATTTCGCACATAAACAATTTCAAACAAATTTTTTGTTTTGTAAATAAGTTTGTGTATTTTTTTTTAAATAAATTAAACTCTTATTAATGTTTTTTCTAAAAGGTTTCTTAATTGTACTATTCAAAACTCGCTACAATATCAATAAAATTAAAACTGAGACATCTCAAACATTATTCAAATTTCCAATTCCGATCTTATCAAAATCGAATCTTAAGTTACTAAGTATAAATTATGATATCTATTTGCACGTAAATCTAGGTTTCTGATTTAATATCAAATTATAAAACCAGCTCAACAACTCATTTAGTTTATTATTTACAAACCATCACACCTAAAACCTGGTCCGCCTTAGCACAAAATTCTTGCTTAACATCTCAGCTGGTATAAGAAAAAAAAATTATTGTATCAAATTCTGCGTGGGTGCCGGTAGAAAGGCATAAATACATAAATGCGTGGAGGACAACCATCATCGCTCAAGTTCTTTTTTATGTTAAAATCAAACAAAAAATAGAAAATAAAAAAATACTGACAACTTTTTTTTTAGCATCGCAACAAAATCAATTCCACTTAAGGCCAAATCTTTAACTACCTCTCCTCTGACATGACGTTTGAATAGCTAATGTTACTCCATTCATGCTGTAGCCATAACTCTTTCGATCTTTCCGATATTTTTTTTTTTTTTAAGTACGCACTTAAACCGTATCAAGATCGGAGATACACAAGTTAAAAAAAAAAATTCGTTAAAAGCTGAACAGGTAGCAAAATTGTTGTGAAGCCTCCAGCTACAAGCCATCATGATAATATTACGGTGAGTGTCATTTCGTTATTCGTGTAATGACATCGATTTTATAGTCAATTTCCGGTTTCAAATATTTTGGTTTGGCATCACTTTATTTTGAAGGTATATTCAAAATGAAATCAATGTTTGGTTTCCTTAAAATGGACAGCCATTTTACCCAAGCCCCCCTGAGGTGCTGCGTGTCGTTATGACCACCAAGCTTAAAGTTAACGTTGAATTTATATTAAATGTCAGACTTGTATGTTTTTGCTTATTGCGCGTGAGTGTGACAACTACTGCCAATAGTTAGCACGATCGTAATCAGCATTATTTGTCTTGTTTACTGGCAGTGTGTGCCTAACTGGACAGCAGCCATAGCTGCAGCTGCTACAACACGACTTCAATATTAAATTAATGGAAGGTTTGCTTAAGCGTTTGACAATCAAATTGCACAATGGCCCAGCTTTCGAGATGCTATAATTGAAAACTGCTAAAAGTTAACAGTTTCAATAAATGACACTCTAATTGTGTATGGCGCTAAATACATACTTCCCTACATAGGTTTGTTTGATTTTGGTGAAAAATAAAAAAATCGTGATTATTATTTACATAAGTGTTGGCCGGAGGCAGTGTCGACGACTCTAGTTGCGTCGAGTGTTATGGTTGATGTTGTGTGATGAACAGCACTTTCAATTTTTCGTAGTTATTGATGAAAAGCTATCTATTTGCTTTAAATGCTCAATGCTATGGAAACCACAAATGCAATCCAGAGTATAAGAATCTATATGGATTTCAATATTTTGTTGATTGGCTTTGTAAGAGCCTACGATAGACCAACACTAGATTTTATAATGATGGCCCTAAGGTAACGAGGAATTCTGGAATTCTTCATGTGGTATTCACGGCCAAGTCTATATAAAGAAAAGATGCACCGCAGGAATATTTCCGATTAATGCAGGTGTACACCAAGAGAACGTCTTGGGTCCTTTACTATTTAAAACAGTACTTGACTTTTTGCTTGAAAATATGGTGACCGACCCGAAAGCTGATAATGAAGCTATCATAAGTAAAATTACAATATGTTTGCAATGAGCACTTCTGGTTATGTTCTGGGGGGAAATGGATTCAAATGACTATAATAATTGAATTCAAAAATGCCTAATTTAGTAAAACTAATTTTTAGAAAGTTGAATTTTTAGAAGCAGAATTTTCAAAATCTGAATTATAAAAACAGAGTTTTGAAAAACAATCAAAACTTTGCGCAGAACCAAGTGTAAAATATAAAACTGGAAAAAAACTTACCCTTACATTTTTTTTTAACAAAAATTAAATGAAGTGAACTGCCCACTTACCTGCAAATAGAATGAAAAAATAAGAAAATTATTAAAATCGTAAGTATTATAATATGATAAGTTCAATTTAAATTGTTATAAAAAGTCTAATTTTTGTAATAGATAGTTTTGCAAATATGAGAAAATTTCAACATTTTCGAGACCATATTTTATAATGTTTTGATTTTTTTTTGTTATATCCCATCTTTTTTATATTTACAAAACTAAAGGTTTTTTAAATATTTGTGTAGTAGGTAGCATTTAATCCAATCCTAGGCATAATTTGTATTAAAAATATTTAATATTAAAGACATCGATGAAGTTTTAAAAATATTAAGTTTTCAAAAAAAAAAAAATTATTTCTTTTCAAAGAAAATACAAATTTGAAAATGTTGGTATTGAATGTTTATGCTGATACTTGTTTATACACATTTTTAACGAAATCAGATGAACTAGGAGGTTACATTCAAATATTCAAAAGACAATCAATATTATTCTTTTCCTACAGTTTTATTTTGTTGGAAAGGGGCGAAAGAGAACTTTGCAAGAGAAAAATAATTAAACAATTTTATTATATCCAATTCTGTATTATTATGATTTAATTTTTCTAGATTTAAAATAACTATATGATTCAATTAGTGATTAAAATTTTTGAATTTAAACAATTCAAAATGAAAATTCAATTTCGAATAAAATGTGATGAATTTGATTAAAATCCGTTTGTATTTGAGAGATTTTTTCAAATTGGAACATTTAAAAAGAAAAACTATAAATTTTTAAAATAATAATTAATAATACTTAAAATAACTAAAAGAAAAAAATGATTTTAAAATGGTTTTTTTTTTGGCTTTCTAAAATTACAAAAAAAAAATAAAAAACAAAAAGAAAATAAAATTATAAACAACTAACGATGTATAGGTACAATGCACTAGGTCTCAGGAAAATGTATTGCCTTCAAGTGGAGGCTTCAATAACTTGATGTCCAATAAACGAAGCTTAAAAAAACATAGAAAACATAGAACAAAAAAATCTAATTTGCCACAACAAATTGACTACAAATTAACGGCAAATTATGCAACAAATAATTTTTCGATCTGTGAAAGTTGTTTTGCTTACTTGTGCATTCTTTTCATATTGTTTTACCTGATTTTCCCAGAAAGAAAAAAAGGATGATACCACTGTTGCCGCTGAAGAATTTGGAAAAGTCCCCTTAAATTTTTTTTATATATATATTTTAAAAACTATCAAATATAAGGCTTCAACTTAGAAACTAGACTTTGTCCTTCTACGAGTAGTTAATAGTAGTTTTATTAAATATAGCTTTATTAACCAGGTCTCTTCTCTTGTGGCCAGGCCTACATTAACTTTTATTCAAAAACGAAAAGCTGCCGTGGATTACACGATTGATTAAAAAATTTAAAAAATAATAGAAGTCAAACCTTCACACGAAATTATCTCTACCTTTCTTTTAAATCTACTCATTAAGTTGTTGTTTTTTTTTTTGAAGTATAAGCCTTCATGATCTGAATGCTAACTACTAGTTTTGTTTTACCTCAAGGCGGTTTTTGGAGTTCTGTTGAGAGCGTAAATCTTTTTCTAAATATATATTTTTTCAACTTTAATCTAGAAATACGATACATAATAAAGGCATTATAGATTTTCTTTCTGGGAGCCATACATTTCAGAACTTATATTCAAATGGATATATTTTTATCCGATAACACTAATTTAATAATATTACAAGAAGTAAACACGTGTTGTTGAACATTTTGATTCATATCAGGACATCAATTTGACGTGTTTATAAATTATTCATTTGTCGGCATGAGTGTATTTTTTCATATTTGGTAATCATAAATTACTAACCGTTATGGCAGCGCAGAAATACTTATTACGACGGAACGGAAGTTGAACGGAAAGACAAATAAGGTGGTACCAAATTATTTATGTTCGAAGTAAGAGGGTTATTTTTATTTTTTTTTCGAAATTTTTATTTCAGGTGAATAAACTTTATGTATCACAAGTGAGCTATACTTGTATCAACCAATTATCGGGTTTTCATAACTAAATGAATATTTTATTTTTTTTCAAAACAACTATTTAATTTTAAATGAATTAAGAACAAAACCATATAATTAATATTGGTGAATTTATTGCCTTTTGACGTAGTTTAATATTTAATGTCAAAACCATCAAAATGATAATCTTGATTTTTTTTATAGCTTTGATTTGCTTAAATATCAGCTTTACCATCTTTCGCTGTGTTAATTTAATTAAAGTCACTCGTATAATTCATTTCAATCAAATCATAATGACGAGTTTCACAAATAAATTTATTCCAAAAAAAGGTTCGTTGTATATGGGTATACTATAAAGATACTTTAAAAGTGTTCAATCTGACGAAGGCATAAACAATGTGCCGATTTGATTTAATTAAAAAAACATTTGTAAAACAATAATAAAAAAAAGTATATATTTTTCGATAAGGTACTATTATAGGAGGTTTGTTTTAAAAATTGACATTTAAGAAGATGAATGAAAATTAAAAAAAAATACAAGTTGGCGCTTGAAATTGTATGCAAATTTTGGGTTTTATTAGTAATTTATGGTTTACTATTTATGTTGGTAACATAAATTTATAAAATGAGATTAAAAATAGTGTACGTCCCTCGAAAAGGAATTTGCATAAGCTCCGCCTTTTCACCATTTTGATTTTTTTTTCCTTAAAAGGGTGTTCCATATTTAATAGTCCAAACTGAAGCTGGGACTCTTACTGACTTGCCAGGTCTTTAAGATCTATTTTTGGGGTTTTCAATTATCTGACCCAGCTCTTATGGAATGTCAAATTGATGTAAAAAAAATTATCATGTATCGGTAAAATAATGGTCCTGGATTTTTTGAATTTCTGCGTTTCAGTTACATATATACACTTTAGTTATTTCAACTGAATCACATTGAATTTTCAAATAATATAAGATCCGAAAAATATTTTTTTGAAAATTTCGATTGGTACATGGCTCAAAACTATCCAAAACCGTTTTCATTAAAATTTTGCTTGCAATACGTTAAACGCTTTACGAGAACAAATAACAGTTCTTTGACCATAGGACGTTACTTGCTGAAGATTAATGATGTTTTTTTTTGCATTATTTTTAGAACTGAAAAAGTTTCTAAAGTTTAAGTTTTCTGTTAGTCGAATTGAGGGAAAAACTTTTATCATGGTAATGTTAGGTTTCTTGAATATCTCGAGTCCATTTTTTTACCGATTCAAGAATGTTTTTGAAATCTTGTTTCTTAGTTAACATTAATACTACGTACAAACTAGCATAACAATAACCTTTTTTTCTAAAATATTTACCACATTTTAAATGTTTTGAAAATCATTTCATTTTAATATTGATTGTTTCAAATTAAAACTTTGTACTATAAACATCGTTAAATAGATTTGTTATTGTTTTCTGATAAATTTTCTGTAAACTTTTTCTACTAAATAAAATGTAAATTAAAACTAAGTTTAAGTTCATACAATACAATCAAATATAGCAAGGCATTGCCGTCTCTCAAATTGAAAAATTTATTTTTCAAGCAAATTTTTACGCTATTCTTGTTCTTACGCAATTTTTTTATTTGCTCTATAATTGCATTTTAGTTTTTGCAAATCCACAACATGCACATTTAAAAAAAAAAAACGAAATATTACGTTGCTTTAAAAATAATAATATTACTAAAATTGTGGAAATGTTACCGCTGTTTTTCAATATAGCTTCATGTACGGGCGGAATAAACCACTTCCTCTCAAACTATTTCTTCTTTTTTTGACCAAACCCACACTATCTACTCTTTTGTTAAATCTTCTTCAAAAACAATGACATATTATGTATATCAGTTTTCACTTTCGATGTTTTCTCAAAATTTACAACGTGTTCAGTTTTTTTGAGATTTTAATTGAAAACCCATGTATCTCCTACATCCTAAATGAATAAAAAATGCATTGATTGCAATCATTAATGTCACCCATTAATGTTCATATTTACAAAAAGAAACACCTAAGTCCCTTGTCATCAATTAAACCAAAATCAATATGACCCTATTCTCGGAGTGTTGTTTTAGGTTAGGTACAATATCTAGCCATAATAAAGATTAAAAATTGTGTAAATGTTTCCTCAATCAATAAAAACCTACATTCTCGTCAATTTATTATTCATTAAATCAATGCCCACCCACCTAAGACATCATCGAAGAATTTCTACAAAACGTTACACCTTTGTTAGCTATAGTTTTTTTTTTTTTTATTTTCAAAGGAAAAACCCACTTAATGTTTGTATTTTATTAGCCCACAAAGCAGTCACCTGAACACATTGTTATTCAAAAGATTCAAAAATTATACCTACTTTCTAAAAAAAAAAAAAAATAACTATGTAGGTACTAAAATAAAAGAAGAACACATTCGAAGTTCCTAACCTTACCTACCAAAGTCTTTTCTGGAGCAGACAACATGAACTTTCATAAATCACAATCACATTGCTGTGCTCTGATGGCACCGGCACGGGTTAAGACCACGACTCGACGGTAGAACGATACCTATACACTTCAGTACAGATGCATCCGGAGCAAAGAAGAAGATCTCTCGCATCAATTTCAATAAATGGTCTGGTGGCTGTGACTGACGTGATGCTATGATGGCGCACGCTGCTGGTGAAATCTATGCAGTTGTTGCACAAAATTAATATGGAAATATGGAAAAGGGATTGTACACAGTGTTGCCACCTTAAGTAAAAATATAAAAGAAAATACATTTTCGTGGTAGTTCTTTTTCAGTCTTTTCTAAGTAAAAAAAAAAACTCAAAATTGAATCTAGACATTCTTTTTTGCCGAATTATTTGTCGAAAAAATTGTTTAAAATTTTGCACTTTTTTTCATGTTTTTGTTTATTTTTTTCTATTTCATCAAATCTTTATTTTATTGCATTTAATTTTAATTTACATTTTTTTTTAAATTAAAGTTAAATTTAAAGTGGCAACACTAAACAATAATGTTGTGGAGGAGTCATCATCATCTCATGATATTGATGCCATCTTCATCTCTGCAGTCTTTGTTAATGCAGCAGAACAATGAGTGGTGAATACGTAGGTGTCAAATGGATTCTTGTGTGTTTTTTTTTTCTTTTTTTTTTTAAATTGAAAATGAATATCTTAAACAAGAGCCAAAGATAAATATGATACTCTTGTTTCTTTCTTTAATTTTTTTTTTTTCTCATCATTCGACGCATCTTTTCTTATTTAATGGCGGAAATACAAAAATATACATAAGATTCTTTGTTAGATATTATAAATAAAAGATTTTATATTTTATGCATGAAGTGATTTTAGATAGTAATTTTTTTTTATTATTCTTGTCTTGTAGTGTTTAATAATGAAAACGGATAGAAATTTAAAGCGTGTCTAAATTTTGTGTTGAAAAAATATTTTCAAATTTAAATATTTTAATTAAAATTGTTTCTTCTTATATATAATAATAATTATGGTTTAGGAAACATAATTTAATGGTCCGCAACATTAAATGGGCAACAGGAAAATAGTTCTGAAATGTCACTTTAAGCACTCAGAACCAAAAGGTACGCAAGACTACGATTTTTTTTTTTAAATTAACGATTTGATTATATAAAATTGTTAAAAAGCATTAGATGCAAGTCTGTCTTGTGCTCTAAAAAAATTGGACACTAGATTTTGAATTGAATTGAATTTTCTTTGATCTTTCTTTCAAAATCAAAAATATGCCATACAAATTTTTGGACTCCAAAATTCGTGTCGTCGCATTTTATACCAACCAATTTCATACCGAGAGACAGTTCATACCGCCACAGTTCATACTTCATACTGATACAGACGGTACTAACTCATACTAGAACACACCATACGAACCATACATACCGAGGGACACTTCATACCTGGGCCCTATTTCATAAACATTGACAGGTGACAATTCTACAAGTTTGTCGCATTTGTCTAACAATCTTTTGGATCATAAAAATAGACAAGTGACAAATTATGACAAATTTTGTCTTTGTCATATTATGACATATATGTCGTGACATCTTTACAATTGTCATACTTTGTCGTTACGTTAGAACACAACAGATTAAGGTACATAGAAAAAAAGGACCACCTAAAAACAAGAATTTTGGCTTATTGAGCATGAGCAGTTTTAATAAAAAATCATTGTTAATTCTTTCTTTAAAAATTCGAGGGCGTACAATGACATATTGACAAAATTGTAATTTACATATTTTTTCCTGTCCCATAAAAAAATTGTCATTACAAATATGTCAGAAAAGTCGTGACAGTTCTCGGAAAATTCTTGACAATTCATTGTCATGACAATTTTTTTGTGATCCAGAAACTTGACAACTGTCGCAAATTTTCCGACAATTCTACAAATTTGTCAAATTATTTATGGGACAGAAATTTGATAATTGTAGAATTGTCACTTGACAAATTGTCAGGTGACAAATTGTCACCTGTCAATGTTTATGAAACAGAGCCCTGGGGTATGTATCAATGCAACCCTCTGCTTTGGCACATTATAAGATTTGCGGGGTTGGGTGTATTTTGTATTGGTATGAACTGTCCCTAGGTATGAACTTGGTTGGTATGAAGTGCGATGACACGAATTTTTATATCCATGTCCAATAGTAATTTTGACATTTAAAAAATGTAAAATTTATTTCATACCAATATCCTTAAGATAAATTAGATTTTGTTTTCTCTTATGAATTTTTTGCTTTACCTTAGGATTTTTGAAATGGTTCAAAATAAATCGAAACTGAAAAATTGAAGCACATAATTTTCCAAACATCAATATATTTCTAGATATACAATTTTACAGCATCCACATCTTCTACAATGTGAAATTTCTCTTCTTTTTTGTTTGAGTTAAGTCTTAAAAGAATTCAAAGGGAGACTACAAAAGAAGTGAGTTCTTAATGAGGAATAGAAAACTCTGTTTGGTTTGTTATGTTTTGTTATTGGATTTGATTGGCTTAGCTGATCCATAGTAAAAAGCTATATACATATGACACTGAGCTTATGTTGCTACAACATGTTGATATTGATAAAGCAAAATACAAATTCTTCAAAACACCAGATTAAAACCTACGCTCGTTTCAACAATATAATTTATTGTTGTACCAACAAAACAAATAATACAAAAAATGGAATTTCACAAAATTCAATTTGAATAACTGGCAAAGCGTTTGAAAATGATATTTCACTAAACGCACAATGCATTAACATGATACGCCACAACATGCCATTACCGTCATCATTGCCAAGAAAAGCTAAACCATGATATCTCTTCCAAAACCTCTCTAAAGCTGCGTGCGTGCGTCGCCACCGTCGTCGTGCGTCGGTCGTCGCGCTCGCGCTTGTGTCGTCGGATTTCATTTATCAATCGAGAAGGTGGAACGGAAATGTTGTAATATTATGCATTTCAAAAAAAAAAAAAAACTGAAATTCGAGTGGGTGTTGGAATATTTTTATAAAGCAACCACAGAAATCATTTTTGATAGACACCCAACTTTAGGTGAGGAAATAAAAGTAATAAAAATCAATTTTATGAGTGAACCTTAGAAAGTCCACATCCACTTTACATATGTTAACTATTTTGTCAAACACAAAACTTATGGATTTTGTTTTTATTGTTTATCAGAGTGCATTTTTATACGATCGTTTTTTTCATAATTTGAACATGGAATTTCAAAAAACAAAGAAATACAATAAAACGACTGCATGCTAATGCATTGAGTTAGGGTGTCAGTTAAAATTGAAACAAAAACAACAACAACAACAAAAAAATACGAAAGCCTACACAGACTCTTTCCCAATCAACGCGATAATCTCATTAATGTTACATTGATTTGATATCTTGAAGACGCGCTCTGGATGCTGAAGCAAACATATAAATCCACCTTTTGGGTGTCAGTTCAACCGAAATCCCAAGTCCACTAGTTGCGGTTTGGGACTTCCTTTGGGTTCGTGAAGAAGAATAATGACACCCTCGCGAAATATATTCAAAAAACATGTTATCGCTCTTTTCGGTGATACAGCTATACATAGGTGATGTAGAGAGCTCTGCGAATTTGCGCGTCGCCTTCTGTTATTTATATTTTATTGAGGCACAATGGAACTGTTGTGGTATGGTCATCGTCATCTTGGCCATGTCGTCGCCGTTGTCGTCGTCTTCTGCTTTTGGAGTATATACCAGATGTAAGTATATATGATGATCCTTAGTTCTTGATTCGGAGCTGTTTATGTCAAATTAAAATTTATACCCAAAAGGTGCCAATAAAAGTCATGAATTTCAGGAAACACAATTGTCGGTCGATGAGAAGTGTGTTTGTCGTTTTTTTTTTCTTTTATTATTTATTCAGTTTCTTTTTTTGAAACAAGAAGTTTAAATGGATGAAGTAGTTTGGGCACTTTTCGGATGGACTTAAATGGTCCATTCGTTGGAATTAAAAAGAAAAAATAACAAAAAAGACTCATCAAATAAAATATCGTCGAAAAAAGAAACCTTATTTCACTCGAAAAGTAAATGCAAAAAGTGAGGGAAGAAGAGGAGAGGAATTTGTGTGTGTGGGCACATGAATACTATTTATAGTTGTTACCAGTGCCGCATTTAATGATAAGTTAACTGGGGAAAGGCCTATAGTGTCTATACAGAAAAGTAGAAGAATGGTGCTAACTTATGTACTGTTTTTTCAAAGTTAACAAGGACTCTACTAAAAAGTCAAGGAATTACGGTCTCTTCTTTTACCACCAAAAGTTGTAAAAGTTGTAAGCCTCATTTATTGGACCTTATAAATCGGTTTGAAATTGAAAACGCAAGGCCCTACGACCCTAATCCACCCCTGTTTCATACATACAGATAAAGACAGTATAAAGACACAGACTGATTTAATTAAATGCAGGATCATCCAGATCGTTAAATCAACGTGAGTTGGAGGTACACAATTATTGACATCCACATGGGCGTTTTTACAATTGATCAGTGAGGTAAATGGAAATTTTATCTACGGTTAGCAAAAAACATTGATACATTATAACAAAAAAAAAAAGACAATTCCATAAAAGAAATAACCTAACTTTCATTTTAATGCAAAAGTTAGACCCATTAAAGAAAATACACAAAATTCTTTTTTTGAATATTTTTGAATATGTTTGAGTTTATTTGCTCCCAGACCTTATTGGACTGGAATTGATGAAAGAATAACAACAGAAAAAAAAATTAAATTAAATTAAAATACAAATCTTGCAGAAAAAAATAAATTTTGACCAAAAATGTAGAAATGTAAGTTTAAATAAAAGCGAAAGATTTGGTAATAATGTAGAAAATATTTGGAAATAAAGTCGAAATTTAATTTATAAAAAAATTGCCTCGTTTAGCCAATTTTCTTGATAAAATGCTGTTGAACCTTTCTAATGAGCTGGTTGTTCTGTTGAGGGTATTGTATAGACCGAAATTTTTTCAGTTCAGTTTTTTCACCCAAATCGAATATAAATGGTAATAAAATCGAAAATTATTTGTCATTTGGGAATAAAGTCGACTACCAAACTAAGCCGCTCGACCTTATTTCTCCTTTATGTTTCTATAATTGGAAATAAAGTCGAACAAGAAAACTCTTAAAATTCGACGTTATTTCCAATATGTTTCGGAAATAAAGTCGATTCGACATTATTGCCTTCTTCTTTATTTCACGGCACCAGGAAATCTTTAGTTTTTTAAAATTATATTTGCAAAAAGTTTAATTTGACTAATGTTAATTTGCAAAAGTACGAATTTTGACATGTAAAAGGAATGTTTTTCTTTATAAAACTGTTTATGCTCGTATACCTATGTACTTATGTATTCAGAAGTTTTGATTTGATTTGTTTTTTTCTTCAAAAATGATTTTATTTCACTCAAATATATTTTTTCTCCCTGATAAATAGTTTATTTTTCAAATTACAAAGAACAATTTTTGACTGCATTTGAATTCATTGTTATAAGAAGCAGTAGACTTCTTCACTGTTTGGTGATACAGTTTGATTTTTTTTTTTCAAAAAACAGTGCTCAAGCTTAGATTTTATAATGCCAATTCACAAAATTATAACAATAAACCACTCAGGCGTATACGCACTTTTATTATTGTCTGAAGTTTTATTAGTGCACGGTAGAGTCTGCCAAATTTTTGATATATTTTTAAATATTTACAAATGACTTACATAATCAGTTAGGTCCACGTATCCACCCTTTAAGCTTATTTAAAAAATATCTGCACTATTCTGGAGAGATGTAAGTTAAAACGTATGAGTCTTCTCTTTCTTTCAAGTCATAAAAATTAATTTCATATGCAACAATATTTAGTAACTTATAGAAATTTAGAAAGATAACAGAAAAGCTCTCGGAAACTTCTAATGATATTTCGTTTCAGATCGTAAACTTGCTAAAGAACCTGCACTGTTCATTGAGTGCCTGTTTGTTCACTTGCTATTCAAATTTTTCTATTTCATAGGGTAGATTAGATGGGCGCAGGAGTGGAAAAGTGCAAAAATCCAATCGAAAACTTCATAATATCACGTACAAAAATGTAATCTTGTAGGTTTACTTTGGATTACCGCACTTAAATGAAAAAGCCGACACATTCATTAATACCTATATGTGTGTTGTGAGATTTTTTAATTTAAAGTTATTATTCTTAAAAATTAAAAAAATTGACATCCAGTTAATTATACAAAACTAAAAATAGTATAGCAATTATAATTATATCAAGAACCCATTATAACTACCGCTTGAGTATATTTAAATAATCAAACCATATGATTATACTTCACCATTGTTTTTTTTTCAATGTTGGCCATGCCCAGCATTATATTCTCTCTCCATACCATCATTTCCCATAAACATATAAAATTATAATATCTAATTGAATAAAACAAAAAAAAAACCATCACCAGACATCCTATATACACATACAGTACAATTACCGTATTTATTCACCTGCGCCAACATGCCATCTTCCGTCATGCATCCGTTCAAAATATCCAATTACCATCTTTGATGCGACAGTCACAAAACAAAACAAAATAAAATCAAACAAAAACATTATAATAACAAAACAAAAAAAAAAAACACAACAACAATAAAATGAAAAGAAAAATGCTTTTGAAACAATGAATGGAAATGGTCATCTTTGAAAAAATCCCTCGTTTCCTAACTCCTCTGGCTTATAAGTCTCGACATCATCATACAATTATTCACAGACCTTACTTTAATTTCAATTTTTCGAATTTGTAGGTAGGTATACGAGTACATCCGAATGAATTTTTAATCCCCCCTGATGTTTATAATTCTCGTACGTAAAGTTCTATAGGTTTCCTGGATTACGCACGCGTGACCGTTTCTATTTGTTGGCCACTGTTGTATCATGTACCTATACCTCTACCTATGTTCATGTACAAACATTTATGTCGTCTACCTTTATTGTCCTACCTTTATGTCTACCTTTTTTGCTTATGATGATCTGATACTGGCTGATACACCAACGCACAGTGGGGCGAAATAAATGGAAAATTGAAAAAAAATCATTATACGCTATTCACAGCCAATTATTTCATAAATTTGGTGTAATCAAACGAGAAAGTGTTAAAGTAAAGAGATGAACTAAACAAACAAACCTATGAAAAAGCACAGCACCAATCAAACGTCAAAAAAAACTCAATGCAGTTCGTTCAGTTGAAAAATTAAGAAATTTTTCTGCGATTTGTGTTTTCTTCTTTTTAATTTTTTTGCAGCTGGGTGTCAAATTGAAATTGAAATGTTAAACCAAAACCCATAAATGTGCAGTGTGAACCCGTTCTGAGTTTTCGAAAACATTTTGCAAAAAAATGATTGGATGGGAATAGCCTTTAATCTGAACATTTTCACCGATCACTTTATCGAGATTTAAGGAAATGTCCGTTCAGCTAAATATGTATTTGTTTTTTTTACCTTAACATGGAGATTTGCTTACTTAAAGCACACCTCAAATCTCCCTGAACAAATTTATTTGTTTATAGATTCTTTTGACAATGCAAGTTATAGTCTTTTCAAAGTTCTAGAAAAATCGTAATGCATTTACCACACTGTTTTGTTTGACATTTAATTTTTTTATTTTACTACTATGTAGCTATAATGTCAAATTTGACAGTGCTTTTCAAAAGCAAAATGGTTTCCCATTTAAAATGAAAGTGGCGGCGTTCAGATTTATATTTTTAGCTTTCCGGATAGCTTTGTGTTGTTCCATGAAAAAAAATATCTAACAGCTGTAGCTACGAATCTCATGCCATCACAGGTTTGAGGAGACAGAATGTTTCATTTCTTTCAAAAGAAATTACCACGATGAACTATAATTGCGTTCAGACTATTATAGGAATAGATCAGTTCGATCATCAGAAGGCTCCACTTGTTGCGTTCACAGGGTTGGTTTTTTTTTTTCATATCTGCCAAATAGTTACTGATCCCCGCCCCACTGTATGACAATAATAACAATAATATTTGACAAAGGCCCCACATTCTATTTACTTCCGTTGAAACAAGTTCCAAATGGCAAAAGAAAAGACGAAACGGAACGACCAGAGCTGGAGTTATATACGCGGATGGGCACTACACGACAAAGCGATACCCACTCATCTGAGTCGCGTCAGCCGCGCATTCAATTTCATTTGAATATTTTTACCCACTATAGGTAATGTAAGACTTACGACGGAATAGCATTGCTAATGTTGTATATGAATCTATACATAAATAGAACTTAGTCTGTTTCTATACCCAAAAGGAATAAGTAACACACCTTTTTGGAACAATGAATGCATCAGGTAGGTAAAAAAAATATGTGATACAGCATTAATGCCCTAGATGAGTAATTTTGGTTCCTTTGAGTTATTAAAAAAAAAAATGCTTAGGTTAAGTCGCAAATTCTTGTTGTAATGGGTACTTTTATGTTGTAGGTATAGTTTTCATGTTCAACATAAAAAACATCTCTTGAAATTTTCTCAAAGTGAAGTGATGAATTTCATTCGGTGGTTTTTCGTTGATCTAGCCAAAAGTTCATTGGCCGAATGAAAATATTTACTTGAAATATTCGTTGATTGTTGATGGTTCAACTGACTTAAGGAAAGCATTCATACTCACCAAGATAAGATTCAGATAACTCAAAAGGGATGATAAATCAAAATCACAAAAATTCAACATTTTGTAATCGAAATCCCTAAAAATTATGCACTCTTTCGAAAATCAAAGTATCAAAAAATTTGTCGTAAAAATTACATAAAATGACACGAAACTAAAAAATGAAATTTCGACGCTTTATCAATAAATTTTACTATTTTAGGGACAAAAGTTAAAATTGTGCATTTACACAACATTGTCATTAAATTCACTCTCAAGTACATAACAGAACATTTTTTCAAGCTCTTAAAGTATCTCTTGCAAAAACCAACAGTTTTATAAAAGATAATATTTATTAGTTATGTAAATGCAAAGAGAAAAAACTGTTGATAAATATTTTTATTCAAACAAATAATTTTTAGTCACCATTATCCATTTTTTTGTTTCAGAAAATTGAGATGATTTATAAAAAAGCATTGGGGCATATTCATAGTCGTCTTACTAGTTGTTTCTTTGTCTTTTCTAAGCTAAAACTCCAGGTGTTATTCATAGACAATTTAGACCCGGGTCCAAAAGATAAGCTGGAGCTCAATTCTTAAAAACGGTTAACTCTTTGACTAAGTTGTTTTTTCCCATCTGTCAAAAAATCGAATAGATTTCAATGCATTGACAGGTAATAGTACTAAAATTGTAGTAGAATTCTGTTTCTGCTGCCAAATTCTTTATGAATAGCAGTTGTTTCTAAACTGTGTGTTAACTTTAGACTTGAGGCCAGTTGGACTCGGTTCTAAAGTTTGACTATGAATATGCCCCATTATCTTCAAAATGTTGTCCTGTCTTTTATACGATGCTATTTGAATGACAAGATTTAGTGGCATTTGCCCATGCCATTTTCTTAATGACCTAAATAATGACAAATATATCCTATGGAATTGAAAAACGATAAAAGAAAATATACGATTCTAAATTATATTTTGCCTCATAATATATTTAAACCTAAAAATATTATTTTTATCTTGTCTGCGTTATATTACCTTTAAAGTATTTGTATAGTACAAAAAAAAATGAAAATCTGTCTAAGATATTCACCGGAACTTCTTTTAACAAAAGACTCTACTCTTTACAATTTAAACAATTTTTTTAATCTTCTAGGGTTGAAAACTCTCACGAACCTTCTAATTAGTTGAAGTTTTATGAATGAAAAAAAAAAAAACATGCCGCCCGCGAGGTAGGTAGGTAGGCAAACTCTGACAACACAGTCCATTGAATGAGTGCACATACAATCTGCTTTTGCTGTACTAATCTTTTGAATTGAGCACGATTTTTGTTTAAGGTGGAAATAAAGTGTGCATAGTACGCGAGTATGCAGAGTATGACCTCCATCAGCTTTTGAAGGTAGTTGTTGTTGCTATTTAAAATTGTGCAATATTATCAAACATTTTATATCTAAACGACAACAACGACGAAGAGACGACTTGGTTTGGTTTAGCTTGGTTTTTTGGAGTCTCTCAAACTGGAAATAAATTCTCACGTTGCGAAATTAAACGGCAACGACAACCGATGAAGTCAAAAACACTAAAGTTGCAGCATCAACGCCAACAACTATCAAACATGGTTAAAAAGTTAAATATTTGACTGCAGCAGTGGTGCATGGGTGCTAATCATAAAAAAAAAATTCTCAAGGATGGCAAAGCACTTCTTAAGCATCCACAAGTGGAATCTAAATCTAAGGCCACATTACTGCGTAGCGCCGTTGTCGGCCGTCCCGTAGACTAACTACGGGACTGCGAAAAAAAAGTGTGCAATTAATTCTAATTTATGGATGGAATTTTGTTGCAATGATAATTTAGAATGTGGGAGCTGAGATCAAAAGATGTATTAAATAAAAAACTTAAATCAATTGAGGAAATGTACCTAAACAGACGTTTCTGGAAACGGTGCTTTAATTCATCTGATAACAATTTTGAAGGTAAACATTCTATTTGTCATATTGAGGGTAGACATTGTATTTTGATATTTCTGACGCAGGCAACATTATTTCATAAAATCTATTTCATATCATAAAAATGATAATAATAATTATGAAGTATGTTTGGTGCTATTTTTTGTCCATTTGTTCCGCGTTTTTTAGTGCTCGAGTTTCCGAAGAAAATTTCTGAATAACTATCTTCAGCTGTCGAAATTCAAAATATTTGTACTTTATTTTAAAAACGGTTAAATATCATACATATATTTTCAACATTTTACCAAAATTACTCAAATTTTTGATTTTTATATTTTATTTTGTTTTTATGTTTTTACGCATATTTTTAATATTAAAAAAATATTGGATATAAGTATTTTATTCTTTTACAACGTTCTCACTAGATCCGAAGATTACGAAGAAGCGTAAACATTAAGAATGATGTAATTTCGTTTGACAGCTCATTTTATTTTCTCTTTCTGTCACATAGAGGAATTTCAAATTTGTGAAAGTTCACAATCGAGTACAAGCTTATGTTTGGCTGATCACCGAATTGAGCCAAATGAGGTAATTTTATAATTTCCAAATTAGCTCCTAAATTATCACATTTGACATACAATTAAAAACTGCAAGTTCTTGTCATCTAAGATAACATTTATTAAAAAAAAAATGTAAACAAAAATATTTACAAAGCTGAATAAAAACTAAATTTGAATGAAATTGTTTAAAAAGTTACATGACTTTGAAAGTTAAGGAATAAATCACTACCTGAAATATATTTGAAAAACTTTTTCCAAAAATAATTTGCAAACAGTTTGAAAAATTGAATTTTCATAAAATTAATTTTCATAAAAGTAGATATGAAAATTCAAAAACTATTTTGAATTTTCAAAATTTAAACTAGCAACTAAAACAATTTTCTTCAACAGTTTTTACCATTTAAAAGGTAGGTATCATTATTTTGTGGTGTTGCTAGCTCTTAAGAAATCGTAATTTCTCAAATTTTTAAGGCACTGATAAAAAATCTTAGGATTTTATAAGTTTGTAGGTCAATCCTAACGAGAAACTGTTTGATGGTCTTATAGTAGTCTATAAATGATTGTTTTCACTCACGTTTCATCTGCAAGAAAAAAATATATGTATCACAGGTAAGTTTACACTTCATATTACTCACAATCCAGTTACCTCTAACTCTAATGTAAAAGATAAAAGCAAAAGAAATTTATTCTCGCTGCAAATAACTGAAGATTAATAAATTACCAGTTAAGTATACCTACTATATTATATCGGGTCAATTTGCTAGTACATTAGTGTGGAATGGTATGCTCGTAATAATCTAGTTGATTATAATCTAATTGCTGAAGCAATTGATTGCAATTAAAGTTCATGCGAAATTTTAGTTGAAGTGTGAACTGAACACACATCAACATGGTCAGGCTGCAATTAGATAGATATTGTATCTTTGGTTAAACGTTATACCTTGTAGCTTATTTCTAATAAGTTAGAACTATGTAAGTCAGAATGAAAAATCACAACATTAAAATGTGGGATGAAAATTAAAATTGCAGTTTCATTGAGATGTTGTATTTCGCCCCTGGTTGCAACAAATACATAAATTACTTGATTTAAATTTTTTTAAAAAATATTTTAACAGATGATTATGTCAGATTCAAATTAAACCATTCTCAACATTTATTTAATAATTGCTTCTCTTGTTTTAAAGCACTTATATAAAAGCTTAGAATTAATTTTCAGCTTAAACCAATGCTGTGAAACTGATGATTCAATAATAATAATAGAGAAACTAGTTTTATTAAAAAATATACCAAATTGATTCTTTTTCTATTTATTGGAATATTAAAATACCAGTGAGTGGGTGGATTTGTTTTTGAGACCGATTTTTTTTTCTTTAATGAAATATACAACTTTTATTCTAATTTAATTTTTAAACTCCATTAAGATAAAATAAATTAAAAGACTTGCTGTCATCTAAATCTATCGGTTCATAAAGAAAATACATTTCGCTTTTAATTTTATTTAAATGTATAAAATGTATAGTTTAATAGTCAAGGAGCTTAAAATTGACTGTTTTGATCTTGATTTAAATTTTTTATATAGATATTAAGTTAATAGGGCTGTCATAAATGGAATTGTAAGTGCTTCTGTTTCAGGAAGTTTTTCAAAATTCAAAAAAGGTATTTAATCTTTTTATATGTAAATACATATACATATGTATTCATAATTGTGAAGTAAAGCTCATGATATCGATTTTATTTTTTTTTAGTATACATATTATTTATTTTAACTTTTAATTTTTATAAGTACATGTTTCTTTTGTGATTAAAATATCTAGATTGAATAAAATAATATGTTGGTGCACATTAATATTTTTTAAGAGTCAAAACATGCGTAGAAATGAAAAAGTTTTTGAAAATCAATTTGTTTTTACCAAATTGTATAACAAAAATTTAGATTGCATAACATTGGTCTGGTTTTGTTGATAAAAATGTTTGTCTATAAAAATTTGTTCTCAAAATAAATTTTGACTAAAAAAAAACATTGACAGAAAAAAAATGTTAAAAAAATAGTTTAAAAAAATCGTCAAAAAATTTTTTGCAGAATTTTATAAGACAATTTTTTATTTATTTTTCTTTTTCAAAATTTGTTTTTCGACCAATATCTATTCTCACTATTCAGAAATTTTTGACCCAAAAATAAAAATTGATCAAAAACTAAATTGTGAAAAAAGCTTTGTCTAAAAAAACATCTCATCCTAAAAAAATTGGGACATAAAAATATGTTGTCAAAAAATAAACTGTGAAAAAAGTTTCAAGTTACCAAGTGGTTGGATTTATGTTTTTAAAGGTTCTGAGCGCCAATCTGTTGTTTTCTAATCTGATGTCTCCCAATGATTGTTAATATTTCGCTTATATTTCGAAACTATCAATTTTTTTTTTTTGAACGATGTTCGATTAAAGCTAAAAATCTTTAAAATTGTCTACAATTCATATATTTTAATTTTTTTTTTGCAATGTTCTTAAAAGATAGATGAAGGCTTATTCGTATTATTAGATTTTATAATAAAATATTTTCACTATTCCTCTGATCATCAATAAGAGCTTAAAACCGATAATGAAATTTTCTTAACAAAATGATCTTATTTCTAAATGTAGTGAATTTGTCCCAGTGTCAAAGTAAAATCTGAAAATATAGTTTTAAAAATATTATTTTGAAAAAGTTGTTCTACTTAGGATTTTATCCTCAAATAACGAATTGCCCAATAAAATATATGTATCAACATATAATTGCATATGCTGGCAGGTATAATTAAATATACAGTAATTTTTATTGCAAGGCTGTTATCCCTGATTAACACGACATGGAAGTTATCAAATATTTATTTATTTTTGTCTGTTAAAGTCCATTGTTTTGCTTTATGTAAATACATTATTGATTTAGCAATAAAATTGAAACAAATGTACGAGTATGTAGATATTTAAGTTGCAATAAAAATTCAAAAACAAAATTTCAACCTTTTTAATCGATTCAATATACGTATAAAATGGCATCTATAAAGATGTCATATATTGATTGAGATACATCCCACGCAACACTGATGCTTGCTTAAAGCAATAAATTAAATCAACAAACCACATTGTATTAATCAAGAGTAGTTGAGTTAAAAACAAAATTCAAAAACCTGAATTAAAAAAAAGAGTGATGGATGAATGAAAACTAAACTGGTAGCTTCATTTTTTTTTAAATAAATGTTTTTATCCCAAACTTGCTTTTTTTTATACGACATTAATGCATCACCTAAATTTAAAAAAGGTGATCCAACATTTTCAAACGTGTTTATACTTCATGAATGAATATCCTCACGTTAATAGAAGAAAATCAAAATCTCTATTGAATATGAAATTTCCTTACAATGGACCATAAAAAAAATATGTATAGTGTTTAATGTGAACGTAACCTAATTGGAGTAGCACAATCCAAACGCGAGTTTTTAAGTGGGCTTTTGGGCATTCACAACTTTTAACTAATAGGTTTATGAATAAAAATATATACGCGCTCAGCTCCAAATGCATTACGTATTCATCAGATACAGAGCAACACGAACAACCTCGTCCAACACAAGACCCACACAACATTTATTATCCAAAAAAATAATGCGGAGGCGTTTTGGTGTCTGAGCTCTGCTGTGGTTTTGAGATGACAGTATTTTACCATTGGTATGATATAGTTATAGACATAAAATTCAATGTGCACCTTTATTTAAATTTAAGCAAATTAAAGAGCACGAGCATTTTATTAAATTATTATACTTTAGTTATCTACCAGCCCGAGAAGTGACTTTCATATGACTTCATTATATTATGAACAATATTAAACATTAATATAACAAATTTAAATTTACACTAAAACCGGCTCTATTAATCAAAGCCTACACAAATTTAATTTGAAAAAATTGAAAAAGATTGATTCTTTTTGTTAGGCTCTGGCAGCACTACAATTGACAAAAGTGTCATGGCATAGACAGTTTAAGGTCATAGCAGAATGTGTGTGGCGTCTATCGCCACTATTTTAAATTATTGTTGTCTCACAACTGCAAAATCCCACCAAACTTATTATCATATATACCTACCGAATAATTTTATTCGAACTCAAAAAAAAAAATCTCATTTATTTTTATTTTTTATGGCCAAATTTGGAATCTTGTATAGTCAGAGAGAAAATAAAAGAAAAACAAAACAAAAACACATCACAATATTATGCAAATGCTGCAAGTTCTTTGTGGCAAGCACAACCAACGAGCGAGCACAAGTTAAAAAAAAGAACAAACTAAAAAAACATCGCTGGCTTTTACATATTTAAACAAAAGAAAAAGAATACAAAACAAAAAATAAAAACGGAACGAAAAATAAAAGAACGCGTTTATGGAAAGTGGCCGACACAACACACCTACGCATAATGGCGGGCGCCTAAATGGATGGAGTCCATCCTGTTGCGATTTAGCCAAACATTCAAATGTGACAGTTGATTTGTGGTTCTCTCGTTTGGATCTCTAGTCTCTCTCTCTATGCCTCTTAAAATTAATTCTAGTATACTTGCTTTTTTTTAACTGCCGGAACTGAAGAAGAATTTAACTTCAACATTAAAATAAAGAACTAAAAAATAATTAATGATAAACATTCTAAAAATATCTTCTATCCATTCATTATGTTAATTTTGTAATAAAAAATAATATTAACACATGTTTAAAAATAAAATAGCTACCTTACTACTTTCTTTCGTTCTTCTTTTTTATTTTAAAACATAAAAATAATATTCCAAATGAAGTTTCTATAGTCGTTCTTAATTTTTTAATTTATACGTTAGTATAATTAAATTAATTTTTATTTCCATATATATATGTTAATAGAAGAATGCAGTTTTCGAAAAGCTGATAAATAATGGTATTGATGTCAATGTTTTGGAAAAGTGTTAGGTAGACAGTGGACACACGCTTATCCATGATATCGATAAGTTTGATTGTTTTTTTTTTTTTTGGAAAATGAAAGAAGTTTTTTTTATAACCTCAAATTATAAGATGACATTTTTTCTTGTTTGGAATTTGAAATTCTATTTAGCTACTGTAAAATATGCTTTTTCACTGGCAAAACAAGTATTGACAGTTAAAAATTGAATTATTGATTTTTATTTTAAAGGGAAATAATTAATAATGTATCATTCAATTATGTGAATTATTAATTCATTACATTAATCATTTTGTTCTTAAACTTGTGAGGGTCTTATTTTAGGTTAATGATACTTTTGTTGGAACCACAAAAAAAAAGAGTTTTTGAATTATTTAAATTTGTTTATTTAGAATGGCAATCAATTTATTTTCTTATTAAAAAATCTTTTTGGGTCAAAAATGTATATAAAAAAAAACACTAATAAATTGGTGAAAAAATGAATTTTTCCTTGCATAAAAAAATCGAACTGCAAACATTTTTTTGAGAAAGTAATTGTTTGGTATTAAGCAAGAGTTAGCGTTGGACGGTTTTTATCACACCAAACAGTAAGCTATTGGCCAGACGAAGATCATTATCATGGTTATAGCTATTTCAAAGTTATAATTTAATCCATGTTGTATACAAAATCAAACAACCGAAAGCTTAGAACTTATACTATATAAATTAATATAGTGTTGATAATTTGCCTCATAAAATAAAAGTCGCTAAATGTCCCTTGTTTTGCAAGAGACTTAATCTTAAGTGTCATTTTTGTTAAATTTCATTACATAAATCATTTATAAATTCAACAAAGTCGTTGGTCTAAAACAAAATATTTTTATTTTTTCTCGTTCGATTCAAATTTTAGTACAGCTCCAGAATACATATATATATGTAAATTGTTCAGACCATTTTTAATTTCGAAGAATTATTAAAGAAATGTCCATATTCAAGTTTCTTGTAAAGTATTTAAAATTTATTTAAGTGTTTTCTGAATTTGTTAATTAATTTACACTTTTTTAAAAACGAATTCTCACAACAACTCACAAAATATGTAACATAATTTACACAGCAGCTATTACACCAATATTTATATTCCATTATCCCAAAATAAATTGTTTTAAGAAATATTTTTTTTAATGTATCTACTACCCTACCACCCAGAAATGAAACCGTGAGAACTAAGTTCCAAATCACACGTAAATAGTTTTCATTATTTATCCCGAATGACTGTAACACAACTTGCATTTCAATTGAAAATGTTGTGGTGCAGTTATCTATGTCTCGTTATAAGTCCCGCCATTGGTGGGTTGACACTTTGTTTTTTTGTTTTTAATTTATAAACCTTCAAACGTAACGCTTTAAATTCCTTTTATGGTACCCACAGGCATTTTTGATTCATGTTCCTTTACAATACTTAACCCATCAACACCAATTTATGTGCATTCAAAAAACACCCAAGAATGGGCATGAAAACTCATCATGTAGGTAATTAATCAACCAAAACTCCACTTTAATCAAACCTCTCACGAAATGTGAAGAAAAAAAAATAAAACTATCGGAATCAATTTCATTCATATGCCAACAACAACAACATCAACATCAACAACAACCGCATTTGTCAGCTAATTTCCCAATCTACTCGTACTTTATTATTCTTGGGTATAGTGTTATGTTTGGTATGATGGTTGTGCAGTGTGCGCTACGATTCAATTGTAATTTGTGTCATTAGCTGAAACGAAGCACGTTGCACTGGACTAATGTCCAGCTATCGGGTGGTGTGCACTCTGCACTGGCATTGCACAGGTTGATGGAGGTGATTGTAATTATTACAGTTGAGCATTCTTATTGATCTCGAAGACCGCGTATATGGTGTGTCTTTTGAATCTCAAAGTTCTCATTGCGTCGCGTCTCTAGTAAGCTAGCAGGTTGTGCGGTGTCTAATGTGGCAATATAATATTCGAAACATAAACTTTATTTGTGAGCTAAAGTTGCGCCCGCAGATTGTTTTTTTTTTTTTGTCTTTGGTGGCTGGTGGGCCTTCAAATGCATTCTTATCTTCATGCCTTCAAATGCATTTTTATCTTCATGCGGTTTTTAAATGCATGTTTGAAATTATGCTGGCACTGGAGTTTAGAATAACACTTACACCTTTAGGGTTGCCACTATCAACACTATCATGAGGTCAGGATCGAAGGTGTGGTTCACTAAGGCGTATGCGGACTTTTTTAGTTTTTTTATGGAATTTTATATTTAAAAAATCTAAGGATTACTCAATGAAGGATTTATTATTTATGTTAAGGAAAATAAAACTTTTCAGAGAACAGCAATTTGTTAGAGCAAATCCGTTCTAACAAATTTAATGAAAATTTTTTTATTGTTTCGATACATCAGATGGCGTCTTCTGTCTTACTTATTTTACTTAAATTTCAATACTTATGTTGTTATATGTAAATGATAAAAAAATAAAATGTCTTATGTTGAATGTTGAATGTTACGCAAACTTAGCCTAAAAAGATAGTGACAAGGTTACCAACAACAGTTTTTCGCCCTCTATCGCCCCTTATCTCTTTGAGTATGAACTAAAGAGAGTCGGACCGAGAAATGAAATGTTCCAAACTTCAAGTTGAATATTCATTGATGACATTCATTCAAAAAATATAGGGTACAAAATGGGTGGGAAGCAAGAGAGAGAGAGAGAGGGAATTAGCCAATTTTGTGTTTTTTGTATGCTTTAGATATCAAACCGATGTTGAATCCTGTTTTCTATGTGCTTTATTACAAATTCCTCATTCCTCAGAATCAATTAAGTAAAATAAGAAAAAAAATACTGAAAAAAATAAAAAAAAGGTATTAACATTTTTTAGTTTGTTAAAAAAAAAAAAAATTAACGAATGACTCAATATAACATGTTTACCCACATATGGTAACTAAACAGTAAGTGCGAAAATATTCATGAGATAATTTATTTGAACAACTAATTTAGATTTAGCTTACACCTACATACCCACAACACAAAATTCTCTAAATCAATAAAATTACCATACAAAGAAATGTATTTATTTTTGTTAAGAAAATATATAGTGATGACCGGTTGCACTAAACGCTATTTTTCAATAAAAAATATTTGATTTCGAAACGTAGTAATGGAGTAATAAAAACAATTAGTTAAAAAAGATACAATAGCGTCCAAAACAAAAAATATGTACATAAATTGTTTTTGTAAAAAGTGTTTTCCAAAGTGAAATACTTATTTATGAACGAATGAATGGGGAATTTTGAACGTTTTCAAAAGCTGATAATATAATCGTGATTTTTTTACACCTTTTTTAATTTTCAATATTCAGAAATTTCATATTATACAAAAAAAAAGTTTAAAAAATTAATACTAACATGAGTTTTGAATTTTGATAATCTGATACGACTAATAGTCGTCAAAAAATGGTGAGATCTTTCAATCTCATATTTTCAGGAGACGTAAAACTCATTTATAAATATTTTGAAATTAATACTATTTTTACAATTTGGGATTTTGAAAAATATCTTTTACCAAAAATTTTTACGACAAAAAAAAGAAATTTCTTTTTTTGCTAATAGTCATTTTGAAACAATTTGGTTCAATTCAATTAAGCTTCTTCTATTATTTTAATATGGCCTCATTCTTAGATAAAAATCATAGAGAAATATATTTTTTTATTTTATTATAAATATCTAGTGATTTGTTTTTTCCAGAAATTATAAGCAAACGAGCCAAATATTGACCATAAGGGTTTTTGAAAATTTGGAAATATTTGATAAGAAAATTGTACAAAAATCACGTGTTTTTTTACGACAATAATTTTCAAAAATTGTTAATGCGAAATAGTTAGACCAAATAAACTTAATTGATTAAAAATGGATTTACTTCAGTAAAACTTTTTACTTTTGGGAGTTATTATGTTTCCTTAATTTTTTGTTATTGATAAAAATTCCAAATTTTTGCTGACTCTAACAAAAACAGGGTTGCTTTTAGAAATATTCTTATGATATAATTTCTTTTTTCTAGTAGTTTTTGCTTAGATGCAAATTATTAATTAAATTTATTTTGTTTTGAAATTTTAATGAAATTGAATAAAATTTTACAAAATCCCATTTTCTGATGATTTTGAGAAATTGCATTTAAAAGTTTGGCAGCTTACTATTTTTTATTTCTAGACATACTTAAGTATTCTAAAAACTTAAAATTTCATGGGTAAATGTCAACACCTTTCTATATAAAGAAAAAGAGCAACATTAATAAAATGTTTGGAAAAAGTTCTCCGAAAAGACTGAATACCAAGTTCAAAAACTGCATATTGACGTCAATGGCAACCCAATATTACGGCGACAATTTAGCAAGAAAATATCCTGAGGCGCCTTTGCTGCAGTCTAAATCTATCGTCGATTTTCCAATTCTCAGTAGTCAGCAGGTAAAAATATTAAATTTCATTAATTTGATATTTTTTTTTTGTTAAATTTATTTTTATATTAATTCAATACCTTATTCATAAAATATAAGGCGCTAAAAAAGTGCAATACAAAATACAAAACTGTATAAGAAACAATATATCTACCTACTTCTATAAATCTAGCAAAACTTACCTCATTGTGAGAAATTTCATTGATAAATCCATTTTTCCGCTTTGTAGTTAGGTATTTCTTATTTGTTTTGCTTAGGTTTTGTATTTTTTTTTCTTTATTCCATTCAGGTATGAAAAAAAAAAACAAAAAAATTTATCGGATGAAGAATTATTCACAAATGCACGTCCGTTTGGGTTGTTTAGTAAGGGTCGTTGCCGTCTTGGTAATTTTTTTTTTTTGTTTTTTTTTTTTTGCTAATCAGCTTACTTTTGTTTTCGAAGCAGTTGTGTGTTCCCACTAAAATAGCTTAGGTATGTCAAAGCAAAAGCAAAAAAAAAACTTCAAACAAAAATGCACTATCAGCGTGCGAAACACAAATAACAACAATTACACCTGTTCGCACTAAAATCATATACAAGTACACAACATATAGAAGGATACAAAAGTAGGTAGGGTAACTATTTCACTGATATTTTTGGTTTTTATTAAGATACACCTAGTGAGTCAAAGAAAAACACACTTCTTTCTTTCAACCGGTGACACCTCCTCTTGTTTTTTTTTTTTTTTTGTTAGTTATTCATTACCGGAAATAAAGAATTTTCAAAATTTTAAAAATACTTTTTTGTTTATTTTTGGGATACAACTTGTTGCAACAAAAAAAATTATATATCTTCAGTAATTTCAATAAAAGGTTAAATTCCCTGATCAATATGCAATACAGCAAATTCACTGTCACTGATGATGGTCACTGTCGAAACGAAACTTGATTTTCTTAATCACATTCATATGCAAGGCAGATGGACATTCGGAAGGAGATATACAAAAATATATGACTTCATTAAGGCTCAATACCATCAATCAATATGCCTGCGGCTGCGGAGTCTATTCTCAACAATCCCAAACGATCGACAGACACATCAGGAGTTGGTGATGATACAAAAACAACAACAACAGCAACAGAAAATTGATAAAATATCAACAAAGTGTACACACTACAATATCGATTTGTTTATCTTATAATTGAACAGGTATATAGCCTCCGGAGCTCCGTAGTATGTACGTCTGTAGCTAACAACTTGAGACATCAGCTATGACTCAATGTTGCAAAGAACCTGTCGCGCCGTCGCATTCGGTATTCACTGCCATAACCGGGATGAATCTCCAAAAACGATCGATCCAACGAACGAAGACGCAATGTCCTCTTTTAGAAATTACGAAAAAAAAGTGAAGCAAAAAAAAAAACAACCAAAGAACGAATCACAATCCCGGATTGGAATATTGGCTAGAACTATTGAAAACGAGCACAGAGAGGTCTTCACTGGAAGCCTACGAACTTGTATCTAAAACGATTGTGGCTATTGGATTGTTGAACAACCATGATCCGTGGGATGATGGTTGGGTTGTTTGATACCCACATGATCGTCGTCGTCGTCATCGTTGTCGGTCTGTTGGTTTCTTCTCTTGTTTTTGTTGTTGTTGTTGTTGTTGGTTTTTTTTTTTGAATTTATTTGTTTGTTTTTGTTTTTGGTGTGTACCTACTTTGTGAACGAAAATTGTGGTCTTACCTTTTTTGAGTTGAGCTGTATTTGTGGATCTCAGAGAGAAAAAGGTGTGCAATTTTGTGGTAACTGTGGTGGTGGTAATTTCATTCAGATTCAGGTGAACGCAGCACGCTCCGATAGACTTTTCAGGTAGGTTGATATCGTTAGTAAAGTTGTAGTTTAGTTTCATGAATAGAAAAGGTTTCTGATGGTGTGTAGGTTAGAGGTAGAAGACATCACCTGCTGTCGAAAGTACTAAATTAGTAACTTCTATTTCTATTTTCAGAAATAAGATTTTTCGACCACAAAAATGAAAAACTAAAAATCCTAGATCTTGAACATTAGGTGATGGTGTCTTTAAGGAAAATGTTTTTCCTCTCGACTTTTATTTATCTGAACAACGGCTTTGTGGAATTTGAAACATTAATTTTCTGTGAGCTTTTGTAAATTTATTTGGTCAAAATATATTTTTCAAAAAACCGTTATAAACGACACCTGACGTAGGTTAAGTTGAGTTTGAGGGTTTGATACGTTACGACAGGTTGAATAGTCTCAATCAGTTCTCAATGCATCCAGTGTACTTCCCAGGAAGTACAAACAGAGAGAAGAGGAAGAATGGGAGGGGGAGGGAAAGATGAGGTTTAGGTAAAGGGTGCCTTCCTTAACCATTTTGAAAGTTGAATGAATTTCAGGATGTTTCGCCCAGTTTTACGAAAATTATTCTACTATTTCTGATTTTCGGATCTTAATTAGGCTGGATCATTCAAAATGCAAATGAGCTGAGTCCTCCTCCAACTCTTCGTCCTGAATCCATTGAAACAGATAGAATATGCTGATGTCGATTCTGTTCAAGTGGGTTAATCAGTTTCGTTTTTTGGAAATGTCTGTCCAACATCCAATCGTCCAAGACTTCTTGAGACCCAACAAAACTTCCAATGTCGAACATCTATCGTTTGAAGAAACCTTAATTGTATCTTAGTTTATTTCTTGAGCCAGGCTCCACCGGAGTACTGGGTACCGAAGATTCTGTTTGACACGGCTCAAATGATGACCCGTTTTAGTGTATATATCGATGTGCTGTGATCCAAAATAGTGTAAATACATTTGCTGCACTGAGTGATCGCAGTTCACAACGGCAGTCGGCGACAAGTTTCGACATTGTTACAATAGAGGTAGGTACCTGCCATAGAACCCATTTTTTTGTTTTCATTTTCTCGTAAACGCTGTGAAGGATTCAAAAATTTTAAAAATAATTTCTTTTTTTGTTTCTCAGTGCGACAGCACTGGGAAGAGTGTGCATGGTTATGGTTAAGTGGGATTTTCTTCAGTCATAAAATAGGAAATACTTTTAGAGCGATAGCCGGAGTGCAACAATATTGAGCAACGAGTGTAGGATTTTTGGTCTAACGAGGTAGATATGAACAACATCCGTTGTGTTGAGTGTACGCAACTCGCTTATACGCACTTTATTGAATATGATTTTTATTTTTAAATGAAATAACTTTTCTTGTTTATAGAATTTAATCAGTCCCAATACAAATCTGATTAATAAACAGATTGGATTCTTTATAAAAAAAATAGAAATTTTTTGTTTAATTTTTTGACCCACCCAAGGCCCAAAAAGGAAACAAAATTTTATTTATAGCCATAAGGTAACCTATATATTAAACATAGTATAGTAGATAGAAGAAATAAAATCGTTTTTTCCGTCAAAAAGTTGTCACATAAATTGTATGTGTAAATATTTCAACCGTAACCTGGGGCCTTTAAGAAGTTGGGAATACTTGTTGACTCTTTTTTTGTTTAAAGTTAAAATATCTAGGGGTTGTAAATAGAAATATGAAGACTGGGCTGATTCACGCCATCTTTGAAAAAAAAAAAAGTTTTTATACAAACTATCGATAACATGTGCGAAAATTTCACTATATTAACCAATCTCTTTACGAGCCAAAGTTAAGCCCGGAGAAATCTCTGGTTTTAGCATGAAGGATGTTGTTGTTGCCTCAAGCACGTATACTGTTTACTTCGAGCTTTGTTTAACAAAAAAAACATGCTTAAAATTGCTTTTGTATATGTAGGTACGGTACACAGAGAAAATTTCCGTTTTTGAAATCGGGTCACTGATCCAGGAATCCCTCCTTAAGTTCAGGACATCATAAACCATCATAAAAGTATAGACTCGTTCTAAGGAAAATTTTTGTTGACAATAGTAGTATTGGCCATAGTTTAATATTTTTGGCCCTAGAATATTTTTTTGGCTGGCATGGGATGGATAAAAAACCAAAATAAAATCACAAACATGAACACATTTTCACAGCCCAACACCATATATAACAACAAAAACAACAAAAAAATTTAATTAATAATAATAGTAGGTACCTACATACATACATAAGGCTTGCCAAATGAAACAGATTTATTTTTACGACAAAGACAAGTTCCTGTTCATCGTCATGGGAAATTAATTTTTTAACTCACTCACCTGCTACATCACGACCGACATTACCTAAATTCAAAGCAAATTTCCTATTCATTCATCATTATATTTTCATAGAGATGCCATTAAATAAAATAAAATATACTAAATGCTAGGCTTGGTTCAATTGCCGCTAATTGTTTATGTTTGTCCAAAAATAGACATAATAAACCTCTAATACCGACTGTGATAGGAATTTTGGTTCGTTGAGTTCATAAAATGCATTACCAACAAGCAACAACACAAACTACCAAACTCCCTCACAAAATTGACTCGAAGTCTTTTATCTATGGTTTTTTTTTATACTATAGACTTTATGAATTAAGCAGTATAAAAACAGTAGGTAATGTTAGTTTTAAAATTGGAAAAAATGTATCGATAGAGCTACAACTCTCAATTTTTTATAAAAAAAATACATGATACCGCTTTAAGGAGACACTTTTTTTTTGCACTGTATCAGATAACAACTTATCTGCGGGGAAGTAAGCTCAGCTCACAGAATTCTGAGAGTTTAGCTAAGGCAAGCGATATTTTCATACATATTATCGATAATTTGTATGAAAACTCCATTTTTTCTCTAAACTAAAAGATTTTTTTCGTCAATTCCCCAGGGGCTTGGGAAAAAAAATACAACTTGTATTTTTCAAATTTCGTCAGCACTAACTTTTATGTATGATTGGTCCACTATATGGCGGTGTTTGTAGCGTGTAGCAAAGTACGACAGCACCGCACCTTCGTAGATGGGTAAACAAACAACAAAAATATATATGAATGAGATCGGTTTAGCAGTAGGTACGATCGACGATGGACGAACTTTATTTTAGCCAAAGTTATGTTAAGCTTCTATGTAAGAACTTACAATTTATGGAATGGCGGTACTTAAATTGAAGTAAGCCAAAGTAATAAATTTATTTAAGGTAATGAAATAACACCATCGATGGTAGTTACCTACTTAAAAATTAATGGTGTCAATTTTAACCCACCGCGACCATGGGCTAGATAAAATTATTTTTTTTTCTATAAAAGCATGTTAACAACAATCTGCTGGCTGCCAAAGCTGACTTTAAGAAATATGTATTTTACATTGTTATCGAAAATATGTTACAACAAAATTTAAATTACTCATGAAAATGATATACATACATTATGTACATGTTTAGGCAAGTTATTTAAGTTAAAAGCTTTTTGAATTTTAATATGAATTAACATTGTATTTAATGTATTAAACGCAAACTTACAAGCGTTAAAATCTTGGATGGAACATTCAAGATTGGTTTCATATTTGGAAGGAGAATTAAAAAAGTGAGTATACGCCTAAGTTAACCACGTGAAATCACACACATCGTATGGGAGGGGGTTCTGTTTCCGCCAGCTTAGACGAGAGGTGCAGTTTTAGAAAAATAAAATGCACGGTAAAAATATGAATTTTTGAAAAAAAAAATTCATATATGTAATTATAAAATATTTAATAACAAAAACTTAAAACTAAACTCTCTAAAAACATATCACTTCGTTTTCCAAATATGTAGTGAATTTTCAAAAAAAAAATGATTTTTATTTTTTTAAATCCAATACCTATGGTTGGTACCGTTAGTAAATATTTTTAAAATAATACTGTATTTTTCAACTAAATAATTTTCATTACTTACAATTACAAGTTATCACTTCAAAAATTTCATCTAAATCGTTAAAACCATTTTCGAAATACATTTCATTTCCGCTTCTAGGGAATTACTTAAGATCCATAAGTTCCAAGTTTGAAGAAAATTGCTTTAGTAGTTCAGGCTTTAGCTCGAGATACAGACAGACAGACTAATAGACCGACAAACTAATTGACCGAGAGATAGAATTTCGGGACACACTGTTTGCGGGTTTTCCATCATGGTAATCTTAGATCTGATTTATGTATATCACGAGTTCGGTTTTCTGAACGAATCTAAAACTTGTTCCATATAGATTACATAAAATGGAAAATGTTTTATGTATTTAAAAACAACGACAGGACTAGCAATGTCTTGCTATAACTTCTTTTAAAGTTCTTAAGCTCCTTAACTTTTTAAATAAAGTTGTTTTGGGGCATAGTTTTGAAAATAAAACAAAATTAAGATTGTTGTTACTTTCAATAGTCAATGCTCCTATCAATTTCAAGGCAAACAATTGGTTATAAAAAAGAAAACACAAACCTTCACCACTTTACACCACCACTTATTATCAACTGGATATTTCTTCTTTTTATAACAAAGTGATTAGCTTTAGATCTTTGCTTATGGCGGTCTAATTTTCAGTGTTTGACTTAAAAATGATAAGAGCATTGTTGAGTTGAAAACAAAAATTGCAAAAAGCTTGAACAAAAAAAAATTACTTTTCTTTCGAAATTTTGATTTTGAAAATTAATGCAAAACACCCTGTATAATCATAATTTTTACTTATTTTTCGCTTACACTAAATCGTAATCGTTGCAAATATGAGTCATTTTTCTCTATGAATTAATTAATAAATATGTATACTGATTGGATGATGAACCACTTTGTTGTTTCGAAAAAAAAATTTCACAAATATTTCTTTGTAGGTTTTTTCACAAACTTCTTACTTTAAAACACCTTCTTATCCGAATCGCAATGAACAACTAAGTTGATTTTATCACTAATCCCGTGTAAACTTACAAAGTTGCGGTGGCGATCGCAATAACAAAATGAATGATAATGGACAGAACACTAAGGACGCACATTTTATATGCCACCGTGATTGGGCTCCAAGAAAAGAAATTGAAAATTTGTAAGGTTTAAATACCTGTTTGTATATTATGTACATTAGAAGTCGTATTTATTTTGAAGACTTCAAATAATATGTAAGTGATCTTTAGAAAACAAATGAAAGCAACGAAATAGACATCATTAAATTGAAAAGATTTTCAATGAAAAATAACTCATCTTACTCATTTGAATTAATAAAATCTCGGCACAGGTTTAAGAACTCGGTAAAATGTATTTCATGGATTATACTTAATCAACTAATAACGAACTAGTTCTAATCGAGCTAAAATAAAAACTTAATGTATGGATATATTTTCCCCCAAAAGGAATGCAATTCTTTAAAAAAAAAACCTTAGTTTATGGTTGATTTACGGAAATTAGGGAAAATTGGAAATTTATTTGTTGCGAGAAATCAATACTTTCCCATGAACAAGTTAAAATGCGTACGTGAAATTGGAAAATTGGCTTCATAAGGTAAACAAAAAAAAAATTATTTATTAAATTTTACTTTTATGATTATATTAATAATATTTTATTTAGAAAAAAAAACTTATGCTCCACTTAAGCTTATTCCGTCGGTTGAATTTTCTCCTTGTGATGAATTATCTGGTGGTGTCAAAACTGCAGGGATGTTTAAAGTCTAAAAACAAAAATCAAATTAAAGAATAAAAACAAAACGAATATCATTTTCAAATATACCTTGCCAGGACAAGCTGCTTCATATTGATGTTTCAAACTTTCCAATTCATAAACACATGTTGCCAATGCAGTTCTCAACTCGCACAAGAGCACCATATCAGATCGCAACTCATTAAAACTGTTACAAATATCTTCGGTGGGTGGTGGAGCAGGATCTTCAAAACAAATTTCAAATAAGACTTAAACTTTTTTGTTGGTATTTTAAGTAAAAAGTGATCTTACCAACTTTGAACTCTTGAATAGCAGTTTCTAAAGCTTTAACCTTTCTCTGTCCAATGTTTGCTGGAAGTTTCATCTTCTGTGATCGAAGTGAGACCCCAGAACCACGCAGATCAGCGAACTTAATGCCACTGCCACCAATTTCAATTGCCTGAAAAATAATAAATGAATTAAAGAATGCAAAAGAAAAGTGGCTCGAAATGTGGAACTCAAAGACATACATTAACGACTGAATCAACCTTCGACGGTCTAGGTTGATGATGAATTTTTTTCTTATAGAGCTTCTTCTCGTGTTTCTTGGTCGCTTTGTCCGTCAAAGTAGTTTCGCTTTGCTGGAAAATAAGAAATATGTTTTTAGACTAATACTTAAGGGTCTTAAAAGAAATTTAAACCTGATCAGCTTGTGAAATAAGCTTTTGAAGGTCCTGTGTTTTGCGCTCCCGTTCCTTCTTCCTCGCCTCAATTTTCTTCAGCTCATTTAAAAGCATTTGCTCTTCTTCCACCTGCTTGGTGGTTCGTTCGAACAATTTTTTGAGCTGTTCTTTTCTTTTACGCTCATGATCTGAATCGAAAACATACGCTTTCTTGTCACTATTTGTTCCCTTCGCCTAAAAAAGCAAATGAAAATTTATGCATTCTGAAGATATATGTATAACGTTACCTTAGTCAATAATCCAATAACTTCATAATATCGCTCTTTTAAATCCTCAACAGTTTTCATGCCAAAGCTTACATGATCCCAACGATCAGCCATAATTATGAAACGCAAATCAAATCTTTTGGCCAATTCAAATAAATGATCAGTTTGAGCCTTTGTCCATTTGTTTGGCTGGGAACGGAGATGAGTATTGTATTCGCTGACCGTATACGAAGGAATCTGAAGTTGTTTATTGAACTTAGCAAATGGATACTCTCGGGCATCATCTGATTGGCGCTTCCAATGATGAAATACAGCTCCATCCGTTCTGGCTGGATTGCTAAACGGTGCCCATTCCCATTTGCGAACTTGCCGCATACCTAATCGTGCTTTGGCTTGTTTGTAACCAGAACCAATACCGAGAGCTGAAAGAAATATTTTGTCTTCTTTACAAGATCCGTGGCAATGAAAAAACCAATAAATATGAAATCTACCAGTATCTGTGGGCAACAGTGGCGGAGCATCCTTGTTATCATTGTAGAGTAATGCAAAAACTTCTCTGTGCATTCCTTCGGGACGTTTACTTGTTTTAACTCTGAAAAAGCAGATTATTGTTATTTTCCTTAGTTTTATTTAGAAATTTGTTTTAATTTTACTTTTCAAAGTTCCTTTTTTTGGTAGCGAGGAATGAGTCCCGAGTTACCTCGGGCGTATTCGCTCGCTCCATGTCCAGAATATCACGAACATCGGTAGTCATTTTAGTAAAATTATTTTAAAGCAATTCAACTTTTATTAAATTTTGTTTTTAAGTCTTTATTTATTTAATTTATAAATATTGGAAATAAAATTTATTTTATATCGACAAGACGCCACTTTTTGTGTGACATTTAATTTTTTGACATAAAAGTATCAGTGATGCCAAAAACTCCATCAAAATCTTAGACCTTACTTAAACTGAAAAAAACCATCAATTTCACTAAAGCAGGAATGCCGTAATTTCGCAAATTACGGTAAAATAGTTTTCATTTCAAATGAGCTAGTTTCGTTTCACAGCTAATTTCATTTTCACTATATATGGTGTTTTCAAATTCATTTTAAAATATAAGTTTGTATAGAATATAGGAGTTAATTTGGAATATGAACGATATTACCTCATTTATCTTGATGAATACAACCTAAAAGAGGAACAATTGCATCTTTTACTAACTTATTTCATCTTCCCCTTTTTGTGATCTGAAAATTAATTTTGACTCATAGTGTACTGGAATGTTAAGAAAGAAGACAAAAATGCATGAAAACTAAATAAGAACAAGTTAAAAAGATTTACCTATATGACTCTACTACCGCATCGCGACCTAATTTATTTTTTTTTTCTTCTTACAGGAAATAAAGCTGCTGAGTGGCCAAATAACAGTTTTCAAGAGCATACAATTCAGGCATTTTCTAATGCCAGTATGCCAAACAGTTTATGGTTTCAAGTTTCAACACAAATTTGATGAAACTTTTTTCAACAGTGTACATGATTCTAATATTTTTGGTAGCACTTTCTGCGTATGAAAATTCAAAACAATTTTCAAACAAAAACAAATTACATTATCTCTTTTGCTCTCCCGCAGAACCTATTCTCTTTCCTTTGTTTTTTACCGTTTGTTGTCATTTACGAAAGTAAACTCAAAGAAAAACCGACTGCATAAAACAGTAAACAAGTCACAGCTGTTTATCAAAATACGAAAATAGAATGGAAAAACGTCAAATAATTGTCATTGAAACACGTGTTTATCTTTGTACGCATTTCACTTTCCCGACAGGTCGAAAAGATTCCAAACCGTTTTCCATAAGTTGTCTGTGATTTTTTTTACAATACACATTTTCCTGAATTAATTTTTTGTTTGTTTGAAATCAATAACAATTAAAATGGAAATAAGTTCGAATAACGTCAAAAAATCAATAAATGATTTATTAAATCTGTTAAAATCCGAGGATAAACATTTGAAAGAGTTTTTGAGGTTACCAGTAAGTAGGTTTCATGAATGAACATGAAAAATTATTATTCAGTTATACTGCAGCACGTGTTTCAAATGATTCTGTTATTTTTCTACAGGATCTAACTGCTCCAGACATCTTAAAATTGTTCAAATATTTGGGAACCAAATTATTGGATTCTCAATATACCGAGAACATTGGAATAACGTTTCAAGACTGCATTTTGCTGATTGTTACAGAGAGAATTAACAACGATGATGACGGCAGCAACAATTTTGAAGAGTATCAGAAAAAATGTATTGCCTTATCAAAGTTAATGCGCATTTCAAAAGATGTCTTGAGGTAAGTTGAAACTAAAACTAGTTTTATATCCCACATCGCGCAGCACAATGTTGTATTTGATGATATTTATAAACTTATCCAGGTACGCAACAAAATACTTTACCAATAAGCCGGCACCATTTACCCGTGCCAATGATGAAAATTCAAATAAAAAGAAAGCTAAACTCACGAACGCAACTCCATTTAACGACTTAGATATTGCAAAATGTTGCTATCAATTGCTTTCATGTGATCCGGTTTTCTTTAAAGATCTCTGGAACTGGTCTCAGTTTGTTTCTCACTACCTCAACCAAGGATGTGATCTTCAAAAGATTTACTGCAATCATGTGATAGCTATCATCACGCACATGACTCCTCACCAATTGAAGGAATTGAACAAATCAATCAGCGAAGATGTGATTTTGTTGTTCCATAAGGAACAACATCATGTTCCTTCCAGAACTAACACTTCTCACAACACTGATATTTCAAATCAAACCGATACCATAATTAGTGTTCCCTTCACCAGTGAGGTTGTGACTAATGTTGAGGGTGTTCTTATTCCTATTTTTAACAATGACAACAAAAAATTCTACGAAGAAACCGATGGCAACTATGATACCATAGTTAGAGTCGATTCAACAAAAGTCAATTTGCGAAGCATTGCATTGGGGGTGTCTTCGGGCAAGGCAGTTTGTTTGTCTGGACCAGTTGGATGTGGTAAAACAACTCTTGTTGAATACTTAGCTCGAAAAACTGGAAGAGTCTGTCCAAAACAGCTAGAAATTGAAAATTTAAAAAATGAAAATAAGAAACAATTAAAGTCGAAAGTAAAGAACGATAATACAAAAAAGGACAAACTCAATAGAAATAAACGGAAGAGTGATAATGAAAAAGAAGATAGCATTATCAAAGTCACCGATGAAGCATTGGACAAAAGAAATGGATTTCTGCGAATTCAGTTGGGAGACCAGACTGATAGTAAAATGCTGTTGGGACAGTATCGTTGTACTGATGTTCCAGGGGAATTTATTTGGCTGCCGGGAGTATTAACACAGGTAAGTTGGTTTTATTAGTAAATTGTGTTTAAGCCGAGCAAAAAAGCATCCAATGTCATTTCACCTTTTGTAATTTATTGATCATAAAATCGTAATATTCCCTTTCCGAGTGCCGCGCCTTTATTTTACGACTTCATTTTTACAATCGATCTATTTTAATTACCTAAAAAGATATAACCCAACAAAGTTTCTAAAAACTTGAAGAAAGTATCACCTATCTTTTCTCTTCTTAAAATACATCTATTAAAAAACAAGGTGCGCAAAATAAAGAAGCAAATCTAATTAGAATCAAATCGGTTTCAATTACCAGCTTCTTTTTCTCACTTCTGTCATCTCACTATCGGAAAACTTTTTGTGTGCTTAAGAACAAATAATTAAGTTTAAATTTCAACTTAACTACCTGCTACTCAATTTTTTCAGGCTGTTATGAATGGATACTGGTTGCTCCTTGAAGATTTAGATTCAGCCACACAGGATACATTCACAATCCTCAATAACTTGTTAGAGAATAATTTCCTAAGTGTACCTGGATTCAGAGATTGTGTTAAAATTGAACCAGGCTTTCAACTATTTGTTACAATAAGGTAAGTTATATCATTTTAATTTGTCTGCTTCCCTTAACTACGACTCAATATTTATTTTTAATTTTCAGAACCAACAAAGGGGCCAACTCATCTCAAAAGTGCCTTTACTCTCTGCTCGAAAAATATCTCTATACCATCAATGTACTTCCATTATCCCGCAATGAACTTTGCCGTGTAGTTAGTACCAATTATCCCAAACTAAATACTGTCGCCAATCGTATAGTCGATGTATTCTTAACATTTTCAAGTGGTGACCATACCGTTGCTGATAATTTACGCACCCAAGAAACCCACGATAAAGCTGATACAACAGAAAAATATATCGCTCTACCATTCGAAGCGGTTTCTGTGACAAACATAACTAATTCAGGACGTCTTGTATCCACAAGAGATTTGATCAAATTGTGTGCTCGTTCAAATCCAATGTTTTCAGTCACAAGTACAGAGTGTGCCTATTTCGTATTTCAAAATGCCGTCGATGTGTTCTGTTCCTATTTGCCTGAGGGAACCGATAAGACTCGCCTTGTTACAAGCATTGGCGCTAAACTTGGTATCATTCAATCCAGATGTGAATTCTTTGCTGATGAATACAAACCCGATGTTCAGGTGGATAGTAAGAGAATTAAAGTTGGTCGAGCTGAGCTTGTATCGAAATCATTAGGGTTTTTGAAGCCTCGTTCACATGATGAAGATGGTGATGATGACTTTCTAAGACCTGTTAAGAAACAGAAACTGACAAAGAATCTAGAGAAAACGATAATGGCACAGAAGACAACTAAAAGTGCAACGTTTTCATTCACACGAATGGCTTCTTGTTTATTGGAACGCATAGCAGTATGTGTTGGTCAAGACGAGCCTGTTCTTTTGGTTGGTGAAACTGGAGTGGGCAAGACTTCATCTGTTCAGTATTTAGCCGAGAAAACGCATCACAAGTTGGTTGTGGTTAACATGAATAACCAATCGGATGTTTCAGATCTTGTTGGTGGTTTTAAGCCAGTTGATCTCAATTACGTTGTGGCACCTTTGAGATCTGAATTCGAAAATCTATTCCGTAAGACCTTCGATGGCAGCAAGAACGAGACATTCCTTAATAAGTTTAGTATTTGCTACAATCAGGGCAATTTCAAGGTCCTCATCAAACTCATGTTAACTGTTGTGACTTCTGTCTTCAGTCGTTACGAAAAGGGGGAGTTTAAGTTCGAAGAAGATCTGCCAAAGTGGAAACAATTGCAAGTTAAACTGCAAAAATTGGATTCCCAGCTGTCGAAGTCCATCAACATTTCCTTTGCCTTCATTCCTGGATCCTTGGTGAATTGCATTAAAAATGGTGACTGGGTTCTATTGGATGAAATCAATTTGGCCTCGGCCGAAACTTTGGAATGTCTGTCAACAATTCTCGAACCCGATGGATCAGTAGTTTTGCTTGAAAAGGGTGATTTTACTCCAGTGAAGCGACATCCTGACTTTAGAATCTTTTCCTGTATGAATCCCAGCACGGATGTTGGTAAAAAAGATCTTCCTGTGGGAATTCGAAATCGATTTACTGAATTCTTTGTCGACGAACTGACCACTGATGGTGATTTGACTTTGCTCGTAAGCGATTATCTCAGCAACACTGGAATTGAAAAGAAACGAGTTACAAACATAGTGAAATTGTACAAAAAACTCCGCATCTTGTCCAAATTGGAACTTAACGATGGTCTGGGCAATCGTCCTGTTTTCTCACTCCGTACTCTTTGTCGTTCATTGAGGATCTGTGCGAAAAATCTTTGTGGATCAATTGAAAGGAACCTCTACGAGAGCTTCTGTATGAGTTTCCTGACGCAATTAGATCCTTTCTCACATAATATTGTGCTGGAATTAATTAAAGGTACATTGCTAAGCAATGTTAAGGCGATTCTATCACAGGGCATTCCTTGCCCAGGAGAGGATTACTTAAATTTTGAAGGCTACTGGATACAAAAGGGACCAAATGAGATTCAAGAATGCAGTAACTACATCCTGACCAAAAGTGTGGGGGAGAATTTGAAGGATCTCTCAAGAATTATCTCAATCGGAAAATTGCCGATTCTGCTTCAAGGTCCAACAAGTGCTGGAAAGACAAGTTTGATTGAGTATGTCGCCAAGAAAAGTGGAAACCACTGTCTTAGGATTAATAATCATGAGCATACTGATCTCCAAGAGTATATAGGAACCTATACATCGGACGTAACTGGAAAGTTATCTTTTAAGGAAGGTGTCCTCGTGCAGGCTATGCGCAATGGCTTTTGGATAATTCTCGATGAATTGAATTTGGCCTCGACTGACATTTTGGAAGCTCTTAATCGTGTTCTCGATGACAATCGAGAATTGTTCATTCCAGAAACTCAAACCGTTGTAAAGGCTCATCCGAATTTCATGCTATTCGCTACCCAAAATCCACCAGGCTTATACGGAGGACGAAAAACTCTATCAAGAGCATTTAAAAATCGTTTTATTGAACTTCATTTCTCCGAAATTCCTCGCAATGAATTGGAAGTGATTCTAGAGAAACGTTGTCTCATCCCACAATCTTATTCCAAGAAGATGGTACAATGCATGTGGGATTTGCAAAAGAATCGCAAGACAACAACGAAGAATGTCTTCACATTGCGTGATCTGTTCCGATGGGGTAATCGTTATACATTCGCTGACAAGCAACCTCTGGACGACTTGAAATATGATTGGAATCAGCATTTGATTGAGGAGGGTTATTTGGTTTTGTCGGCGAAAGTGAGAACTGACATCGAGATTGAAATCATTGAAGAAACACTTTATCGAAACTTTAGAAAGAAGATTAACTTGGATTTGTTGTTCGGTGAAGAAGCATCGCCTGTAACAAGGAACATCATAGACTCAATTAAAAGCTATACCGAGAGAAATGATATTGTTTGGACAAGAAATATGACACGAATGGCTGTTTTGGCCGCGAAAGCAATTCAATTTAATGAACCCGTTCTGTTGGTTGGACCAACTGGATGTGGGAAGACAACTGTATGCCAAATATTGGCAAGTATTCATGAGGTAAAATTGAGGATTTTAAACTGTCATATGCACACCGAAGGAGCTGATTTCTTGGGTGGTTTGAGGCCTTGTAGAACAAATTCAGAAGGAGACGAGAACCAAAAGTTATTCGAATGGGCAGATGGCCCATTGATTATGTCAATGGTGGAAGGAAGTTATTTCATGGCTGATGAAATTTCTCTAGCAGAAGATTCTGTTCTTGAAAGACTAAATTGCATTCTGGAACCGGAGCGAACGGTCTTGTTGGCCGAGAAAGGTGGTGTTAGTGAAATTGATTCTGTGTCCAAGGACTTTGTTACTAAAGCAGCTGAAGGTTTTCAATTTTTCGCCACTATGAATCCTGGAGGTGATTTCGGAAAGAAAGAATTGTCTCCTGCCCTAAGGAATCGATTTACCGAAATTTGGTGTATACCATCCGATTCAAGAGATGATTTGGTCAATATTGCAGCCAATTGCATGGCACAGAGTATGACTGGAAGAGAGATGGAGTATGTCCGGAAAGTTGCTTCATTTTTGGTCGATGTGGTCTTCTGTATTCGCGATAGAGTAGAGAAATTTAAGTTCTCTATTCGTGATATACTCGCCTGGTCAAACTATTTGAATGTTAATTCGAAACTAGAGTTTCCCGAAGCAGCGGTGTTTGGATTAGAGACTATTTTCTTAGATTCTTTGGAAATGCTGCCCCATGAATCTCTAGAAAAAGTAGAACAATTAAAATCGAATATCATCCGGTATGCTATTGAACAGGCTAAGCTAACTGTGGGCATTGATTTTAAGGAGGAGGAAATTATATCAAAGCGAGGAGATGTTATCGAAAGTACAGAAGAGTCTTTCGGAATAAAACCATTCTTTATTCCTACGAATCCTGAGAGGAAAATAGACGCCGATGAACATTTCTTATTTGATGCACCCACAACAAAGAAGAATCTTTTCCGACTTCTTTCGGCTTTGAGTTTGAATAAACCCGTATTGTTGGAAGGACCTCCTGGCGTGGGAAAAACGTCAATTGTGGAGAGCCTGGCACATGCGATTGGCTACAATGTCGTAAGGATAAACCTTTGCGAACATACTGATCTGGCGGATCTATTCGGAACTGATTTGCCTGCAGAAGAAAATATTGACGACCCAGAACTGAAGAACACAATTGGATCGTTTGTTTGGCGAGATGGACCTCTGTTGGCGGCTTTGAAATCGGAAAATACTTGGATTTTGCTTGATGAATTGAATTTAGCTCCACAAAGTGTTCTCGAAGGTCTTAACGCCATCCTCGATCATCGTGGAGAGGTTTATATTCCTGAGTTGAACAAAACTTTTGTCCTTGGTCGGAAGACTCGCATATTTGCTTGTCAAAATCCACTGCGTCAAGGTGGAGGTCGTAAAGGTCTGCCACAATCGTTCCTTAATCGATTCAATAAAGTCTACCTGAGGAAGCTCACTACCGATGATTTGCTCTTTGTAGTAAATGGAAAATATGCGAAGCACTTTGAAGAATTGGGCGATCATTTCAAAGGGTTTTTAGAACAAATCGATGGAACTACAGAACCAATCAACATATTCGATTTAATTAAACATAAAGAAATCTTGAAAATAAGTCCACAAACTCATCCAGTTAAAATTGTATTTGATTTGGCACTTCGATTGGTGAAATTTTCAGAAAAACTGGACAAAGGTATTGCTGATATGGAATTCGGTTACAAAGGAGGTCCATTCGAAATTAATTTACGTGATATTTTGAGATGGTGTGATTTGCTTATTAGTCCGGAAACTGGTTTCATTCCTAAAAAGACACCTTTCCAACGACAGGAGTCCATAAAGTTGCTTCTAAATGAATTTGAAAACTTTCAAATTATACTCTACGAACGTATGAAATTAATCTATTATCAAAGAATGAGATCTGATCAAGATAAGATCTTCATTCGAAATGCTTTTAGTGAAATCTTCAATTGTGATGCAGAGAAATTGAATGCTTTATCCGAAGATGTTGCTCTCTATTGGACTGATACAAAAGTTTATTTAAATGATATTGTATTGGAAAGAGAATCAGCAATTAATACAACTGCGGCCGCTTTGAGACCATTAAAGAGTAAAGTAAAGACACCACTTTTGCTGGCATCTCAAAGGGAATATCTAAAGAATTTGATTGAATGTGTTTATATGGAGAAGCCGGTCTTATTGTGTGGACCAACTGATTCGGGAAAAACCAAACTAATCGATTTGGTGTGTACATTGTCGAATGAAGTATGTAATATGGATACTATTGATGATTCGGTTACTGGAAGTTTTCAACAGGTGAGTGTAATATTAATTGATTATTGATACTTTTTTTTGTTAAAATGTTCGATGAAAGCCATGTCAGTTAATGAAAAGCATATATTCAGATTATGATACCTTAACAAATCGATATTGCCTTAAAACATAAGGCATGCATAAATAACCGAAACCATGAATAAATTCTATTTGTTTAAATCACAAAGCAATCCAATTTGAGAAACCCTGAAGTCATTGTCACGCTAACTCCACTGCTTCACTGTAAGGCTCCACTTGTGGGCCCCCTCCTGGTTGATAATAGAAAATGTCGACTCGGCGATCGGATTTGGATTTTCTGAGGCCAATTTAATACAAATATCGTTGTATTTAAGATAATTATAATGCAGAGTTAGATAGTGTAAAGTATAGTTAAACGTTATATATACTGAACTAAATTAAACCGTAAAATATCCATCGTATGAATTCTTTCTATTGTTGAAAAAACTTAAGTAAAAGATTTCTTTTCCTGAATAAAAGCCTCTCTTTTCGGGTTCATCAAAAAATCTTATTTTTTCTATGCCTTCCGAATAACAACATGAACACATGAATAGTAAAATGTACTAGGTTCTACACGAACTGTACTGTTTTTATTAAATTCAACAACTATCAACTCAGAATTTTTATCTTAACAAGATATAATCATTAACAATTCTTTTGAATTTTATATTAACTCACCATCTTTTTCTTTCAGATTGATCTAAACCGCCACTTGGAAGAAATATCACAAAACGTTGAAACAATTTTCACAACAGAAGTACAGAAATTAATTCTCGAAATGAATTACACATCAATAAATAGAGGACATCAAACTTTAACAATTCACAAACTAGAAGATTTACTTAATGCTTGGAGTAAATATTCTGATCTTAATAAGATTAAAATTGGTAAGTGCAAAATATTTAAAATCTCCCTTTTATGTTTATTTATTTAAATAATTTTCCAGATCTCCACAATCAATCAGAGATGGCTGATGAGTTAAATAATTTCCGCAATCGCATCCAACTCATTGCCAAAGTCATAACTAAACTTCTTTCAGTCAGTTCAATTTCAATTCAAGTTAAAACCGAACTTGAACAACTAAGCAAAGTTCTTAAAGCTCTTAAGAATCTAATTCGCAATTACGAATCACTCAATACAGGTGGAAGTTTCGAGTGGGTTGATTCGAAAATTGTAAAATCATTAAAAAATGGACAATATATCAGTTTGGAACATGTTAATCTATGTTCGTCGGCAGTTTTGGATCGATTGAATCCGGTATTTGAGCCAAATGGCAAACTGATGATATCCGAAAAAGGTGTCACCACTGCCAGTGATGAAGCTGAGATCGTTGACAAACATGAGAATTTCCGTGCATTCCTTACAATCGATCCAAAGAATGGTGAACTATCACGAGCAATGAGAAATCGTTGTGTTGAAATGGCATTTAGCAAGGATAATTATACCAAGGACGATTTTCGAGTTATTGTATATGAGAACGGAGTTCACGATACAAATTCTATAAATACAATTTTGAAAATTCACGAGAGAATTTGTAAAGCCACTGAGATCAATAATTTCAATGTTTCTCATCTTACACAGTTCGCATTTCTTGTAGAGGCTTACAGATGCATTGGATATGAAGACGAGAAGGCTATTTATGTTAGCGGAATGGAAGTCTATGTTTATTCTTCGAATATCGATCTAATGGGATATGGTTTGGCTTTCTATCAAAATCAACTAAGGGAAATTGTACTTGAAGAATCAAAGAAATTACAAGATATCGAAGCTGTTGAGGTCGATCTTCAAAATGTCGTACTCAGAGGTGAAGATTTGAATTCTGTGGCTTTGGTTAAAATACAAGCTGAACCATTTAGATTACTTCTAAAGAATGATGCTGGTGAATTTTTGAATCAGCTCTTTAGTGGTTTTGAGAATCTTGAATTCGAAAAAAGCTTCGAATTGATAAAAACCTGCATGTACATGTTTTATGAAACAAGTTCTATGGATGATAGTAATCTTCGTCATTTGTACTTAAAAGAAATCCTAAAGAATTCTGAACTAGATCGAAATTCGATAAAGGAGCTTGAAAGTCTGAGTGATGAGTTTTATTCTACCATACACCAAAGTAGACAAAACTTTGGAGAGAATTTTAGTTCTGTTCCATGGAACAGTAAACTATTTCCGCGCATCCGAGATTATATAGCAGAACTTAATGCCGAATATGAACAACAAGGATTTTCGCTAAGTGCTCTATTGCTGTCACATCTATTGGTAGAAAAAGTTGGTCTTGAGCCAGTAACCAAACTAAGTCAGCTAAATGCTCTAGGCTATTCTCAAGCTGTTCAAAGCAAAGTTATCAATGATCGATTGAATAATGTATTTTTAAACAATTTGGCAATATTTGTGAAGAGCTTGGGTCACATTTTGAATGCCTCATTGGGATATGCTGGATTTAACTTAACAAACTATGTTCAAGTTATCACTGCCTTTTTATGGACCAATCGTTTGTTGAAAATATCTAAAGGAAAATTATTTGTTGGTAAAGTGGTGAACTCAAATTTAATGGACAAACTTCTTTTGCATTTCAAGTGGTTAGATAAAAATCTACTAAAACAACTGGAGAAACTTTTACCAAACTATAAGCAGTTGAATGCTGAGTTCGAATTGAGCCTTCAAAAAATTGCCAATTATGCTTTGAGTGTAAATCATCCATTGAATTTGATTAGGAAAGTGTACACAAAGCAAATAACTCAGTTCCAGCCCTATTACAGCGAAAAACAAGTCCAGAGGTTGCATTTGAGAAAAACTCTTGATGCAAGTCTTGCAGTTGTTCCTGTGTATGGAAGTTTTACAAATGAGTTCATTGCAAAGAAACTTTTGGCACAGAAATCTGACGAAGGAAGAAAACTAAAGGCGGCTGTATTGAAGAAAAATGGATTTGACATTCAATGTCATCGTTTGCCAGTAGGTAACGCACCACCTAATGATATTCCAAAATCTCTTTTAGATGCAATTACAAAATTTATAAACGATTATGCCGACAAACCAGATGAAGATCTGATTGACGATTGGGATTTTGAAGAATACGAGAAGTCGCTTACTGTAATTGCATCTATTCTTAGTGCAGATTTGCAACCAACTCGTATGCCAAATCAAGTTGAATTCGAAATGCTTCCACTTCGAGAATATTTTGTAAATAAATTTGTCTCCCAAATTATGATAAATAAATCAAGAAGCTTGGAGTTGAATGAGTTTTTTATCGAGAACATCTCATCTTTGAGTACATCTTCGCTTGAACTATTTCAACTAACAAAAAGTAAGAAATATCAACAGCTGGAAGGATTGTCCTCAGAAATTTTGAATCATATCTCCAACATCGAGACTGATAGTGAGTTTGAAAGCTTGATTAAGTACCTTAATGTGAATTTCAAACTCATTTCAACGTACAGTCATCTTGTGACCAAAACATCGCATTCTATTCTGTTGAATAATCTATCTGCACGGAGTGATGCATGCTTGAGCCTTGAAAAGAAGGACCTAGAAGTTGCTTCAACGTATACATATGCAGGTCCTCCTTTGAGTGAGAGTATTTTCAAAATGCTATTCCATTGGGATGGAAGCTTTAAGGCCATATCTCTAAATGATTTACAAATTTGGAAGAGTTCTCTGGCAGATATTCGACAGTTAATTTGGAACAATGGTCTGCTAATGTCAAAGAGATTTGATTTAACTGAATCAATCCTCGAAGAGAGTTTAAAAAAAGCAAAGAAGCTTAGTTTAGAAGTTAATTATGTCCAGAAGCTCTGCCAGAATATGGAAAATGAGAATTTCTCTGATTACAATGATAACTTCCAGAAGCTTGTCTCGAAATTGAATGTACAAACCCTTAAAACACAAACAGAAATCAATGCACAACTAGAACCGATGTTAAGGTCTCAAAATAATTTTTATAACGCCTCATTAATCCAATCTCTAATTGGATCTATAGAATTGTGTCTACTCACCTTTACACCGCTAATCGATCCAGTAGAGAAGAATCGTCTTAAAAAAGAATACATCGTTGAGGACATAAATTGTCTTACCACCTTGATGACTGCATATGATTTCATGAAGATAACCATGAACTACAAGAATTTCGGATCAGAGATATGCCATGAATTACAATCAAGACTGGCTGACTTATCCAAAAGGCAAGCTAAATTTTCCCAAAAGGTTGCTCTGCGTCCAGATGTTTGCTTATATTCGAATTTAGTTCAAGATATAACACATTTTCTGAAAACAAATTGTGAACCAAATGCAATGTATAATCTTCTTCAGCAAGTCGATGATAGTTGGCAGGATTGCGTGGACTTTAAACCAACAGCAGATGAAACCAAGTTGTTGCGACTCAATGAAACTTACAAAAAACTTGATTTATGGATTTCGAATTCACAGCGATTTATTAATCATACAATGAAACGATATGCAGGGCACTATGAAGATTTCCTGCAACCACTAGAATGTTCGGTGGGTATGGTTAGATTTGGTTTTGAAGGATTGAAAATTTCATTGCAACAATTGCAAAGCTCAATTATGCCCAATTCAAATTTAATCTTTTCAAATTTGAATGAAAATGGAAAATTGGCGAATTTGCTGACAAATATTGTTGAGTTCCCGAGTGCTAGTAGTTTGCAAGTTTTCAATGTGGACCGATCGAAGAATGTACATGAGAATCGATCGATTGTTTTTTCTGTATTGGATAGGCTTGAGGGCAGCGAATTTGAATATTTTAGGTGAGTATTTAAACGAATAGTCAATCGCAATTTCATATATTTATATTTTTCTTAGACTTCTAAAATCAAAAATTTTGGAGCTAAAGAATCGCATCACAATTTCATTAGATATCAATGAAGAAACATTCAAGGAACTTGACTTTGCACTTAATATCTGCAACAAAGTGTGGCAAGACGAAGAGGAACGTAAAAGGAAACAAAAAGCAGAAGAAGATAGTCTTTATATCACAAAGTAAGTAAATAGAATTCAAAGAAAACTATTTGAAATATATAATTCTTATAATAATAAGAACCATTTTCCTGTTAGTGCTAGCAAGAAAAATGAGGCACCACGGCCTTAAAATATACCTACAAAAATATTTGCATAACATAAAATTAATTAATTAAATTTATCGTATTCTATAGAACCAAATGTGAAACAGAAGATGAAGAGCTCATTGAACTTCAAGAAATTGAAGAAAATTTCCCAACAAATGTTCAAGAAGATTTTGGTGAATTCATTGTGGATGATTCCCTGGAAAAAGTAATGAAATTATCTTCCGATAAAAAAATTACAAACAAATCATCGTTGGTTATACGTGATGAAGATTATGGTTTCTTAGCGAAGAATTTCATTACTCTTATGGAATTATTTTCAAAGTATGTTATAATAAAAGAAAAAATACATTATGTTTTTGTAAATGTAAATTGTTGTTAATTTTTTTCAGAGTCTATTACTACCACCCAGATATTAACTCAAAGAACACACCTGCTTTGGATTTCATTTCTCCATTCAAAGATCGTGTTAAAGTTTTTGTGAGATTATTTGCCAAATATAAAACTGCATTAAACGACCAATTGGATAAGAATATTTACAATACTTTTGCGTTTGCTATTGGCCTTCAGCAAGAAATGCTCAATGAAGTATCAGTTTCCAGTAAGTTTAAGAAAAATATTTATAAAAAATAACAATTAATTCATGTTTCAATTGTAATTTTTTTGTTTAGATAAAAATACACAAGACTATAACTTTTATAAGGATTCCAATATTCCCGAAATAATTTTATGCACAGATGTTTTGGATAAAATTGAAAAGCGTGTTATTGACCAATTGGAATTGTATCCCGAACATGCTAGTTTAATTGATGTAAGTAAAGTTATAATGATGTTTAAAAATGGGTACACAACGTACTAATACTTAACTTACTTGGCTAAACAGAAAGCTAATAAAACATTTACTCTTGAACTAACCTCAATTTTTTATGGTGTCGCAATTTTAAATTACATTGGCTGTTTACAAATAATTCCAGATTATTCGTGTCATAAAGAAAATCCGTGGACTGCCATCGACATCACCAATAGTTCGATTCAATACAGGTTTCCAAATTTTACGCCAAAAAGTCGCACAATGGAATGAAGTTGCACACAAAAATAATCACTTACGTGATTTGGAAATTGAAGTTGCTGAATTTGTTCAAAAGTGGACAAAACTCGAATTACAATTCTGGAGATCATGTTTGTCACAAACCCATGAACGGTAAATATACCAATCAAATTTATTTAAAACAAAGACAAAAGTCACTGATTTTGATATGATTTCCAGAGTCCAATCCAATGCCTACAAGTACTGGTTCTTCATCTATAATCTATTGCAAGAATATATTCAGGATCACGAAATCGATTCATCCTACACTGACATGAAATATACGGAGAAACGTTTTGCCGAAGGTGAAACAATGGAAACTGAACAACAGAAAACCTCAAAGATAACTCCCAATGACATTTTAAGAATTCTGCGACAATTTGTGGAATCATCTAGCTATGGAGATTTCCAAGTTCGCATGGATTTGCTTAAATCTTTTGAGTTGTACCTGCATTACATTGAAATCGGTGAAGAGGAGAAAAAGACCACTCTGATTGCTGGTCTGCATAATCTACAAATCTACTTTAGTCAATTCGCAGCTGAAATCGAAGCGAACAAGAAATCAGTTCGTGCTCCAATCGAAAAGAAGCTCAAAGAGTTTGTCAAGATAGAATCTTACAATAAAGACTTGTCTTATTTCAGCATGCGAAGTAATGTTGCAAGAGTCCATCGAAGCTTGAACAAATTCCTCAAAGAATACCAAAATCAATTGACTCAGAAAATAAATCCAGTCTTCCAACCCAAAGACGCCACTGCAAAGGATTATAATTTCGAAAACGAAAAAGGCAGGGAGTTGCGTTATGACCCAAAGATCAAATATTACATGGTAGATGTTAAGACATTTGTTGCTCCACAAAAGTTAAAGGAGAAATTTGAAGTTGAAGAAGCAGTCAGTGGCGATGAGACGAGCTTATTGCAAAAGGTTGGAAAACTATTCTTGACTTCGCGGAATGTAGTCAAAGAAACCATCAACAATGTTTCATATACTAGCTTAATAAATGCACTTGATGAGCTTATGACCACACAAATTGAAACTTGCGACTACCTACGCAATCTGGAAGTTGACAGATCCCAAGAACGTCCTAAACAAGTCATCGAAGCCAAGCATATTCTTCAACAAAAACGCAAAGCGCTCTCGGATTTATTCAAGACTCTTGCAAATCTTGGACTCAGTTATAAATCTGGTCTTCTTGAGATGTCACTTCGGTCAGAATTCGAAGATTTGTCACTTCCTCCTTTCTGTGTAAAAACCATGCTGGGAGGATTCAAGGATAAGAAGATTCACTCGAACATTGTTCATTTGAATGAAAATCTAGATAAATACTATGCGAAGTGTGTATTTAAGCTGAAACTCCTGCAGAACGCTATGTTAGCACCACTCAGTGAGTTGGGACCTCCAAACATCGATCGGATCAAGGGATTTGCCGTGGAAACATTCCTTCTGGTTCAGAATCAACGAATTCTTTTGAGCAATACGACTCGTAATGTTTACGACCTGCGAAACGTCATCTGTAATTTGAAACTACTATCCGAGATGAATACACAAGAGCCAAGTAGCTTGAAGTTCTCAAAATGGCGAGATGAATTTGTTGCTCTCAAAGAAAGCATTTGTAGAGTCCGTCTGCTAATGGAGCAATTTGTTTTGCTCTTGAAATGTGTTCCAGACAAAGAATCATCTGAGAATACTCTGCTGGTAAACACGAATACAGTCCTTCTCCAAGGAGACCTAAAGTTCTCAGCAATCACAGAGCGATGTCAAAAACTTCTTGGTCAGGTCAAGTCTATCTTAAGCGACATGGCAAAGTACGATGTCGAGTTCCTAAGCAGTGAGCGAATGGAAAGCTTCAACAAATCTTACACAGACATTCGAAGCCAAATTGAAGAAATTCGAGAATTGCTGTCTGTTTCAGATGATGAGTACCTTCCAGCTGCCAAGAGTCTCACCGAACTGCTGATTCACATGGAAGAAATAAATGAGTCTTTGGAAAGGCAGGAAAATGCTATGGGAGACTTACCAGATTATGAAAATATTGACAATGAGCTGGAGAATATTGTTCATTCGATTTTGTTGTCTATTCAAAAGCTATTCAAAAAGTACCCCAAGCAAACGGTAACCTCTGAAGACGGCAAAGAACAAAGAGTATCACCAAGCAAAAAACAAGCAGAAGACGAGCAAATTAAGGAGAATCATCTTAAGGGCAAATTGTACCAGGAACTCTTGGCCGATTGGGAAATTTTGAATCTCTCCCATGTGACCCAGAAAATGTCTAATATTCTACTATCCATTAAGCACTCTAAAGGCGTGAACATTCAGTATGTTCGGAGAATAACATCAGTGCTGCCAATTTTGGAGCAATACAACTTAGTTGCAGATTACTATCTGTTCCAGCAATTGGGAGCTCATAAGGTTTCTGCCAAAATGCTTTCGATAATGTTGACTGTGTTTGTCGAGCTGAGCACGAAAGGATTCTGTGTTCCAGCAGACTTAATGCAAGACGAAGAAGGTGAGTCAAAAAAGAACGATGACAAGAAGGGTGAAGGATTTGGTCTAGAAGATGGAACTGGTGATAAAGATGCCTCTGATAAAATTGAGTCAGAGGACCAACTTGACGATGCCAAACGACCAGAAGATCGAAAGGAAGAAGACAAGAAGAATAACGAGGATTGCAAGGAGGAGAAGGGAATTGAGATGAGTGATGATTTTGAGGGTAAGATGCAGGATGTCGAAAAACCCGAAGAGGACGACAGTGGAGAGTCAGAGGATGAAGAAGAACTCAATAAAGAAATGGGTGACACTGACAAAGGAGCTGATAAGTTGGATGATCAAATTTGGGGATCTGACGAGGAACAAGAACAATCTGAGGAAGAGAATGAAATGCAGGAAGAAGATGAAGGCAAAGGTTCAAAAGATGAATCGGACGCACACAACGATTTAGATAGCAAGAATGAGTCGAAGAAGGGCGAAGAAGAACACGATAAAGATGGTTTGGATGCAACAGATGATCCAGCACAGCCAGAAAAAGAAAAGAAAAAGCAAGAGAAGGATATCGATAATATGAAAGAACCAGAGTTTGATGAAGAACAAACTAATCCTTATCACAATCAGCTTGAAGATCCACCAGAAGCAGAGGAAATGGATTTAGGTGACAATGTCAATGTGGATGATGAAAAAGATGCCGATGATCAGCGAGATGATGATAATCCGTTTGATATCGACACAATGAAAGATCAGAAGCAACCAGATGGCGATGAAAAGGAAGACGCTGATGAAGAAGGTGATGGCGATAAGGACGAAGAGCCAGGTGAGGAGAACAAGAACGAAGGGGATTCATCAGATTCAGAAGAAGAACCTGAAGCAGGAACAGATGAATTGAAGAAGGACAAAGATGCTGAAGATGAGGAGAAAAAAGATGACGAGAAAGTTGAAAGTGAAGAAGCGGAAACAAAAACTCGTGGTGAATTGGACGAGGAAGAGCAGAAACAACAGGAGGAAGAGGATGAAAACAAAGAAAGCAAGGCTGAAGATAAAGATACAGAAGCAGCCGAAGAGTCAAAGGATAAAAAGAGCAAGGAAGAGAATGTCCAATCTGTCCCTGAGACAGAGAACAAAGGATCAACTGACCAGGTGCAAAATGAAGATCCCGAGAAAGACATTAACCAAGACCAGAAGCTTGACGAACAGGATACCGGTGACGACAAGGACGGAGTAGGGCAAGCTGAGAATGAAACTTCTGACCAGGGTCATCAAGGAATTGCCGAAACTAAAGAAACAGAAGCCAAAGCAGATCAGTCAAGGGAAAAGAAAAAACCTGAAGAAAAACGAAAGCAAGGGCGGACAAATGAAGAACGTACACTTGGCGAAGCTGAGGAGAATAAGTTGAAGCAACTGAAAACAATTGACCGGCTAAAAGAACAGAAAGAAAGCCCAGAGGAAAATGAAGAGAAGCAGGATGAAGCTGAAAGTGAAGAATTCCAGCATGTCAAAGACGCAAATGCAAATGATAAGACAACTCTGGACAACGCAACGGAAGAACAATCAAAACAAATCAAACATCTTGAGGATGAAGAGAAAAAGGATGACGATGAGCAGAAGGGCGATGAAGAAAACACCGACGAATTGATGGATGTCGATGAGACCCCAACACCAGATGAGATGGAACAAGATCAACCAGAAATGTCTGCTGAAAAGCTAGACAAGAAATCTGACAAACCTTCGAAAACAGAAAAGGCTAAAGAACAATCTGAAGAAACAGAAAAAGTTGAAGTGGAAGGTGATGTTGTGGAAACAATGACAGTATCAAGAGGTGATGACACCACAGCACATTGCAAGTAAGAAATTGAAAAAAAAATATAGTTTAAAATATTTGAATGATTGTTATTTGTTTTTAATTTTAGCAAGGAGATTCTTATGGACACGAGTATTGCTCAAGATTTAACTGCATCTGAGACTCTGAAACTGAGAAAAGCTTATCAAAATCAATTAGTTTCTGGGAAAGGGGTAAGGATTATCTTTTTCATTTAATAAACTTCGTTCTAATATTTCCTGCTTTAGACCATTCCACAACATCAAGATTACGAAATGTGGCAAATAATCTCAAATAAAATGCTCCCGAATGCCCGAGAGCTTTGTGAACAACTACGTCTTATTCTCGAGCCCACAAAGTGCACCCGGCTAAAAGGTGACTACCGAACAGGACGTCGCATAAACATGAAGAAAATCATTCCTTACATTGCCTCTCAGTTCCGAAAGGATAAAATTTGGCTTCGAAGAACCAAACCAGCACAACGTGATTACAAAATTACCATTGCCATTGATGATTCCAGATCAATGGATCACAATAATTCCAAAGAACTGACCCTAGAGGCTATTTCACTTGTATCACAAGCACTAACATTGCTCGAAAGTGGTCGTTTAAGTATTGTTTCATTTGGTGAAGCACCTAAAATCATACTCAACCATACGGAACAATTTGATGGTCCCAAGTTGGTGAGCTCGTTGGCTTTCGCACAAGAGAAGACAAATATCGCAGATTTATTGGATTTCGTTCGAACTGTTAATACCGAGGAGGGTGCTATGGGTTCGGATAACGGCTTATTTGAGAATTTGCTCCTTGTCCTAAGTGACGGAAGAAATATATTCAGCGAAGGAAATATAAAGGTATGGAACATATTTTCACAAATGTATTTTTTGTGGGCTTTCATTAAAATTATTCAATTTTTCGATAGGTACGAAATGCCGTAAAACTTGCGAGACGTCAACGAATCTTCCTCGTTTACATCATAATAGATAATCCAGAAAATAAGGTAAATCTTCAATTTTATTGCTTTCGATTACTATTTAATAATGCTTGCTCTCTGTTTTATAGAGCTCAATTCTCGATATTCAATCAGTGGAAATGCTTCCAGATAAAAAACTTAGTATTAAACCGTATCTTGATGACTTCCCCTTCCCGTACTATATGATAGTACGTGATCTTGGTCAACTACCTCTTGTTCTCAGTGAAGCCATGCGACAGTGGTTCGAGTTGGTTAACAGCGAACAATAATTTTTTAAGCATTTAAACAAATATGTATATAATATAGGCATTTAGAAACTAAGTTTTGCAAGTTAAAATTATGTAAATAATTAGAATAAAGAAACCGTAATGAATGAAATACATTTTTTGGCTATATCAAGTCAATGGAACTTTATTTTTTCATTTTCTTTTGAATTCTTTCTAAGTCTTTGTGTGTTACTTTTATGTTTAGTAAGTATGTTTAATATATTCATAATTTGTATTCCCTCATCTCAATGATAATACACATACAAAAATATATATAAAATTCGTGTTTACATATTTTAAAAAATAAAAATTTATTTCACATAACACAATGACAAAATTCACCATCCATGCACGCCTTAATAAAATTAAAATTTAAAATATAAAACATTTACGAGCAAAGCTCTACATTCAAATCAAATGGATATTCTTTGGAACTTAGGCTCTGACGAAATAGTTGGGTATGTTGCCATGCAACATCTCCTTTTCCACCAGATAATATTGCTGTTATCACAAGATCTTTTGAACCGATCACTTCTTTGCTGCCCTCGGAATTTCGAACAAGTACATCAATAGCACCATCACCAAAAGTTTTCTTATCCAAATGCAATGTATAATCTTTAACTTTCAAATTTGTTTTAGAGAAGTCAAACTTCCATACTACTTCAGCTGTTTCACTACCTTCTGAAATTGTGATGTTTTTTTTTTCTTTTTAATTTAAGTTAAACATCTTAAAATTAAATGATTTACCTTGTCTGGCTAGGTAGACCATTTTCCAGTCTCTTTCAACTTTTCTCAAAATATTCTTTGAGGAAAATTGAGCACTTTGCCATGTTTTGTATGTATCGATGATTGATACATTTGATCTATCTAAAAAAAATTGAACGGCGATATTAATGAATAATTACTTTAATTTATTTTTAAAATTTACAAACCTTTTATATATCTTTCGTAAGTATCTGTAACGCAGGAATATCTTACATTAAGCTGTTTTGCTCGAATTTCGGTTTCATTTGGTTCGAAAACAAATATCTGAAAATAAAAATACTGGTAAATTAATATGAACATTAAAAAGAAAGAAAAAAATATGTTCACCTAGCTCATGAAACATTTTTAAAAAAATGTTTTCCTCCAAAAAAACGCGGTCTTATATTAATTCGAAAATTATTTTATTATCCAATAAAAATCAATCACGGCCTTATTTTACTCAGCCTCTAAAACATTTTCAATATACTGATATTTAAAAAAAAAATCAATGTACCTATCTGATTCAATACTTTGTAGTGAGAAAGGACGTAAAATTTAAAGAGCAGACGTTACTCGGACTCTTATTTTCCTGAAAACGTGATTCAAGAAAATGTGACACGGAAAACGAGAACACGTCATGCTTTGCAAAATGCTTTTTGTTCGAAATATTTTTACATGTAATTTTTATGTTTTCGAACTAAAACGTTATTCAGCATTTTTTCCAGCGCAACTTCACCTAAGCAGTTATTTACAAATATTTGAACTGCTGATTTTCATTCTCGAGTTTAAATTTTTGAATAGTAGAATTTTGCAGTTCACGTTAAAAAAATATTTGTTAATTCGTTCGACGCAATTAAAGTCTTTGAAAACAATAGCATTTCACTTACGTTGTTAAATGTAGTTTCACCTCTCGACTGTCTCCAAGCTAAGCTTCCAGAGCTTCTACCTTTTAGTTCAGCATCCGTTGGAGATCTAAAGGGTCATTGATTTTTATAATAGAGAACAAAATAAAACTATATTCATATCATGCACCTTTGAACAGTCATTTGTATTAACTCCAGCATATCTCTTTGACTGAGATACTTTTTTCGTTCTTCTGGTATGTTTGCTTGGCGCTTGTGCCTCAAAGTTACCAGTGTATTGATGAGGTCCTTTTCCGTACAACGTTTTCTTAGTTTCATCACCTACAATATAATTTATGATTATTATCATAGAAGAGTTTTTAAAAAAAAAGTTAGTATTACATCTCTGTGATTATTTATATATCTCCAGGTAACATCCTGAATATCGTCTCTTGAGTATGCAATAACATAATCAATTTCCCGTTTCCAACCATGCTGATACATCAAAGGAGAATCAACAACATTCTCCGACGGATCAACATGCAACCATCGCAATTGGCCTTCTGAATAGACCTACGTATAAGATCCCTCTCAGATAAAACTGAAGCAATTAAAAAATACCATTGCTTTCTCTCACCTCAGTCCAGACATGATCAAAGAATGAGTACACCAATCTGGCATCATAGTCCAAACAACGACATATGAATGTAAAACATGTTGCATACTCTCCACATCTTCCCCGTCTGGTGGCCAACAGATGGGATATATCGTTGTATCTGTAGAATTTCGTCTCTTGGCCACAGCAAATTCCAACTTCTACTCGAACACCGTCCTCGATTTGAATACGGCGAAGTTTCATCTCTTCACTGCCGCACACTTTGCAAGGTAGATTATTGACCCACTCGAATAGTTCTGTATTAAACCAGTTAACAAGCTCCACCAGCAAGAGGTCCCGAATACAAGGTTCTTTTTCGACACATGCTCCCGATGCTAAATCTTCTTGAATGGCAATCAATTTTTCTGAAGCTTTTTGTGTTAGTTCTTCGATGGGAATAATCTCACGTCCAGCGGCCAAGAGTTTTTCATCTTCAAATTGAAGAACTGAATCGGAGCAGTTTTCCAATAAAGTTAGGAATTTATTTGGTATGTGCTGCAAATAGAAATGATGAAATGCCATTTAAAAATTATAAATTGATTGAATTTTTATAGACAGTAAAATGGAATTTGAAATTTATTTTATTGGTTTCGTTTTTAATTAATGGCTTAAGTACATATATATATATTTTTATATTGATATCAAATTCATTCGACCAACGAATAAGATAAAAAATAAAAATAAATTATTTATTATTTGTCTGTAAAAAGATGGAAGTGAAATCTGTAAGCATACAATCCAATTTTTCTGCACGCAACCCGTAAGTGAGTGAATTTTCTTCCATGATACCGCTGCCAATCATATATGGAAGGTTTTAATTTCAGACAAGTTTTATTAGAATTTTCGTCAGTTCGCTGTATAGCAAATCAGTGTATGTATGCTTGATTTTTAAATAAATTTCAAAAGATGATAACTTTGGTACCAATTTATTGAATAAATGTTATAAAGGGTGATTTGCATAATGTGTGACAAAAAGCTAGAGCTAGAGTAGATTGAACAGTGAGTCGCTCCTTTTGGCATCACATCTAGTTTTATAGTCTGAGTAAAAAAAAAAACAATTAATTTGAATTAAGAATATAAGATATGTAGGTGCGCGAGTTATGGAGTCTGTATTCTTTATGTCACCTATCATGGTTAAATTTTAATTTTGGGCTGTAGACATTGCGTCAAGCTTTAAGTTCCTTTGGAAAAAAAAATTATATTAAATTTAAGTAGCTCATTAGGAAGTTTTATTATATCAAAAATTGTTAGGTTTTTTTAATTTTTTTAATAAATACATATGAGTAAAAAAAGGAAAGCTGTTTATGGAAAAAATATTTAAACAGTACAATATGTATTTTAATCAAGAAAAATTGGAGAAAAACTTTTTTTTTGAAAAAATTGGATATAAATATTGGTTAAGCTTTTTAAAATAGGTACCTACGGTTATTTTTGAATCTAAAATTTATTTCAATTTTATCTAACTCTGTTTTAACTCTACCACTAAGTTAAAACAGAGTTAGTTAAACCTGCAAATTAAATGTTGCATAACTAATTCCACAAGCTATTTTTTAGTCGTGTCGAATGACACAAAACACGGTCTAATTGTTACTTATATTCAAATTTAATAAAGATAAAAAATTACAAATAGGTGTGCTATTTCTATGGCCACCACTGTATATCAAAAAATCAATGAAGTTTTTTTCGAAATAATAATTTTTTTTTAGAATGCCAAAAACTATTGTTTGATTATTTTTATATTGAATACTATTTATTATTTTTAGATGTTTTTGCAAAAAAAATGTATCTAAATCGAATAAACGGCTTTTGAGAAAAGCGCAAATCAAAAAAAAAAATACTGACCTGGGTGCCACCCCAGGAACGATATAAACATACCAAGTTTAGGCTGCAGAAAATCAATCAGAGACATGGATACAATTGCGAGACCCATTTTTTTTTGTCTTCATAGTTATGTTTGTCTGGCCAAAATTGCTTTACGAATCAAGCCCTTTAATGCAGTCGCAAGTAAAAATTAACCACTGGAAATGACGAAAGAAAAACAGTTCTGTGGGTGAATAAAGAGTCGATTTCCTATGGTCTGCATTTTTAATAAAAATTGAATTAAAATCGATTTTGAATCATCCGTGAAATGAAATAAGATGTTCAACATTTCGAGCAATTTTAAGGATTTTAGAATAACTTCTAACAGTCAGACGACTATTAGCAAAAATAAGGTCAAGAGTCCAAATAAATATATATACATATGTAATTCATGAAATTTTGTATTGTAAGGGCACGATTCCTCTACTAACTGAAATATGTGGTTATTTTGGTGCAATATAAAATGATTTTAGTCATTTTGAATACGATATCTAATGAAGCTGAACCTAATTGCACTGTTCAGAATTCTTCGCCAATTTAAAAGAGAAATTTTTACATTAAGCTGAGAATGACAAAATAATAAGTTAAAAAAAGCAGGTGCAAAGTAATAAAACTTTGCAAAAACATGAGAACTAAGATAATATTTACGAAGCAAAAAAATATACTGTTGTATGTATGTATAACTGCGACAGCTTCGCCGGGTCGTTAGATGTATCATGTATCATATTGAAATTGTTTGCTTTGCAAATTTAGTTCAAGATAGACGTTTACAAAGCTTCCAATGTACCTTTCTAGATAAATTTATTTATTTCGATAGAAAATTACATATATGTATGTATTAACACCTAGTGCCCTAGTTGGATTTAGGCTTCAGATCACATGAAGGTCACGCAACAAGAAATCATTTATTTTGAAAGAATCTCACTTTTCCTACACATATATGTAATTATTTTAGATAACCAAAAAACAATTTTGATAATTTTGTGCTGAAAACATCACTCGTCGTTTATTACTTTCATGGTTTCCATCTGTAAACCAGAAGGTATTTATATCTTTTCTGCATTTGCATTATTTATGTATCTTCTCAATGTCTTCTCCGTTTATAGAATAAAAAACAATACAAAAAAAGATTACTTCATGTTTGAAATAATAATTAAGTTAAGTACAATGTAACTAAAACAAATGACACAATCCGTGAGTATCAGATCATAGCACACGTAGCATTTCACATTCACACAAATGGGTATCTGCTAAAGTTTTTTTTTTATGGTAATCATCTTAAAGTTGTTTTCATTTTAAATAAAATTGCGTGCCCTTAACATAGCATACCTCACATTTGAATAATTCAAATTTATTGTAATTTTATTAAACTTCGTGATATGTACATAGTTGGCTTTCTATATCCCTCGCACATATTTATATTTAATTGGCAGACAGACAGTATCATCCATACACGTAGCTACATACTTTAATATTTATATTCCAACGCAATTGACTCAAACTACAGTGAAATGAATTGCTTTTTTTTTTTATATATGCAGTGTATACCCAAGTCAGAGACGGTGGGAAAAAAAATACTTAAATTTAGATTTTGGCATGAAAACGAAAATTTTTTCCTTTACACCCCCATTCAACATCTATAAGAGTTGACGTACCCCACAGGCATTGGACATGTGGCAGCTTTTTAAGCGAATATTGCACTTGTGGCCTTTTAAAGTCAAGAGGACCATCAAAATATAAATAAACCACGTCGATTACATACCTCAACCGTACTGCTGGTGTAATAATCGAAGTTTATCATTTTGTTGTTTTTGTTTTTGTTTGATGCTTCATATCATAACAATCTTGACTTTGACTTTGATCTCTTTTCTGATAAAAAAAAAAAAACAAAAAAAAGTAAAAAAAAAAATAAAAACTTCCAATTAATTTAATTTACGTCGTCACTTAAATTTTATTATTCGGCAGAATAAAAAATTAATAACTCTTTGTCTTGATGCACATACGCTGGTCTGCAACAGCAATAACAACAACAACGACACCAACGATAACAACTATGACGATGACAACAAAAGCTAAGCACAAGGAAAACTAATCGATACGGCAACGGACGACGAACCTCCAATCTTCCCAACCAAACAGTAGCAGAGGAACTGAACTGACTGATATCAACTGCAAATACTTTTTGATTAGTGTTCACACTCGTATTTAAAATGAGATTGGAACAAGAGAATGACTGCTCAACGTCATCCAAACCAAATACAAGTTGGCAGCTGAGAAGAAGGGGCTATCCCAATCCACCCGGCAGCAAGTTGCTGGTATTTGTATATGGTATAGGTATAGGTACTCATCACACGTTCTCTCTTGTGTTCGTTGCTTCCAATTTTTTCAAGGCCAAGGGTGTGACGAGAAGGTCAACCTCCTGCAATAATGAATGGATACGTTTTGTACAGTGAGTCAGGAAAATATCTAAGGCCTTGATTTCCATTGCAACCTCATTGAGAGTGATAAATATGTATATATATGTATAATCCAATTCAGCTTCTTTTTAGTGTTTGGAAAACTTCTTGATTCACTTTTATTATTATTATTTATCAATACAGCCTGATTTTTTTAAGATTCCACTTATAACTTTCCCCGTTGAGGTGTGCCCGATTACTTACAATATGCTTATTTATTCATTTATTTATATAATTTTTTATTTTTATTTATTTATTGATTAACTTACTAACTTATTATTTTATTTATTTAATTATTTATTTGTGTATTTATTTAATTCATTTCAAATGTTTATTTTCATTTGGCATACACTCCAGTTCAACTGAATAGGGAAACAATTTTCGATAGCGATTATTCCATGACATTGTTATGGCATTATGTTGTTGGTGGATGAGTTTATTCTCTTCCTTCGGGTTTTATTTGTGTCAAATTAGAAACAAAATAACCATAAGCTAGTACACATTTAATTCACATTTTTATGATATTTTTTGAAAATCATCGAATTTTAATGCTCCCAGAGGCTAATTGGGTAAAAATTCAGTTTTTAGTATTTATACATTAAAAATTCGAGAAAATAGATACTCTTATGAGCATAAGGTGAAAGTCCGATAAGTTTTCTTTCTTTTTTTCTTAGCATCTATTAGGGGGCTCAACAAATTATTACATACCTAATATTAAGTAAAAAAAATAAATAAATAAAAATAAATACTATAAATAATTTTTATTTCAAAACTTAGTTTTTAGCACCAACTATAAGGTTTTTTTTATTCCACAGGAAAATATAGAATATAGTGTTATAATGGCTCAACCCACACCAAATAAAGCTAAAACAAACAAAGCAAAAACGTTTGATCCAGATCCAAACTAAGTAAACAAAGCTAAAAATAACTTTTTGTTTACTTATTTGGCGCAGGCATGCTATTTGGTAATTATGCTATTTTATTTACTCCAACTATAGAGCAGAAAATGTCGGTTTTTTATTATTTACAATTTAAAACTTGAAATTATATATTAATATATGTATGTACATATAAGCGTAGCTCAGTTATTTTGTTTGACTGATTCGGTGTGGGCGAAGAAGAACCCTAATTATTCAAGTAGGGGAGAGGGGGGCAGTTTAGCACGAGGCAGCTTAGGACAAGAGCAAGAAATTTACTAAGGAAAAAACTTTTGACCTCTGCAATACAATTTTGCAATAGAATCTCCACCTCAGATATTTATCTGATAACATTTAGATCAATACAAACTGAAAAAAAAGATTACAAATAATATGTACTATGTTTTCAGGTAGCTGTTGTAATTTTTTTCGTTCTTAGACCTAAACATTTTTTGATAAAATGAGCTGCAAACTTCGCATAAATAATATTCAATTGTTTTTTAAATTCGTGTTGTGGTATAATTAAACATAAATATTTCCAGTTAAAAACATTTTTGATATGAATCTTTTAATTGGTTGGAATCTAATATTTCATCAATTTCTTTTTCTTAACATGATGCAGACTGAAATTGTAAATCACGACTAAAATTAAAAAAATTAACTACAGAGACAATTTCCTATAATTTTTTATTGATAAATAAGTTTGTTTGTTTTTGTGTGACATGTCCTAAACTGCCCCAGTGCTGCCCAAAGGACAGATTAGGACACATTTAATAAAAAAATATATGTAATACTTAGTTATATGCAGATGTACGAGCAACTATTAGGAAGGCAATATACCAAGCAATAATTTAATTCAAAAATCGAAGGGATACTCCAATTTTTAAGTGATTTAGAGGGATTAAAAATTCATTTTGGTTTAAAAAATAAATTTTTCTCATTTAAGAAACAAATTTCAGAGATACGTTATTTACTTATTGGATTATATCGAAACGACCCAAAACTAATTTCTTAATTAATTGACTTATTAATTAAAAAAGTTTTCGTGAAATAAAGAAATTTAAAAAAGTAGCTGTGGCAGTGTAACTTTTGGGTCTAGAACTAAAATCTCCTTACGGATGCGACAATCTACTATCTTTCAGGCACAATTAAATGCGATTGTAAAAAATGCAGAGCCTTATCTCGAAAGGAACTTTAGAAAGCAAAACATTGTTATCATGTCAGACAGCCAAGCTGCACCATAAGCAAACTGGTATGGCAGTGCGTGATAAGGCCAAATGAATTGAGCAAGGAAAATAAGGTCACTCTATCAGGCTGGTGTCTAGGCTGATATATAGCCACTCTTTGGCAAAAATAGGAGCACGACACCAACTGGGTCCGAGTACTATTGTTGCATAGGAGAGAATGTAATTAAAAAAAGAATGAAAACACAACAGGGATAAAAAGATTCCCTAGCTAAGGCAGTTGAGAGGCTATTATGCTCTCTTCAAATAACCTAAATGAGTAAACTGTTACAGCTCTAGATGGTTGCTCAATAGATCTTAAGGTCACAGTACAATTATAACCAAACCTATTCATTCAATATCTAGATAACAAAAAAGCGTATTGTTATTAAATTCGAAGTATCATTTACAAAGCTACATACGTAATGAAAGTTTGGTGATAACTAAATTTAAAGATAAAGGCAACATAAATGGAACCATCAGAAAATATAGTACATCCAACATCAAACAATATTTAAGCTTACAAGTCTTTTGTTTAACAAGTTTTGATAACATTCACATGTGCTTTTTTTATTGCTGTATGCATAGGAATAAAAAGATAATTGACCTCACTTGGTCACTTATATTATATTTAAAATACATAAAATATGGCTTCTAAGAGTATTGTGGTTCTTATTCGATTTATTTGTGGTTTTAATTTCTTTGCGTCACTGTACTTGGTAGACCGAGAAACTGCGCATAATTTTCATGGAAAACTACACAAATAGGTGATCGATGAGTTGTGGTATGAGTGTGTAAAGAATCAAGAATGAGAAGCACTTACCACAACGGATGGGAATGTTGTCCTCTGCTTATATGGCACCGTTGGGACTATGAATGTCCTTCGAGTGTCCGATGAGGTAGCAGCAGTTGAAGGTGCAGCATTCGCAACTACTTTGCTCTGTTCATCTAACAAAAAAATATAATGGTAGTGTAAGTTTTTGCTTAAATTAAATGGAAATTTACTATAGGTATACTTACTACTTGGACGTGTCATAGCTGAACTAGTAGATGGAATTGCTTTCTCAACAAAATTATCTACGCGGCGCTTTATCACCTCTCGATATTGTTTGATATTCTCCAGCACAGTGCTTTCCGGCAAAACGTACTCACTTTGAGTTCGAATGAAACCTATTTCACGCAACAAATCCGTAACACCAGCCAACGGTAGCAATTTCTCGCGTATGGTGCGATTTTCAAGACGGATTGCCCGATACTTGGGGTTGTTTGGCTCTCGAATCACGTTGTCCAGTAGAATGAGAAGAATGCGAACAGCCTCGAGATATGATTCTCGAGAATTTCGCTCGATTACCATCAGTGAATTAGAGTTAATTGATTCCATTGTTCTAATGGCTTCACACATACACCCCACTTAGATGTTTTTTTTTTTATTTTTTTGCTTTGCACAATTCTTTATTATTTGTATGCAAGTAGCAAGTCTGTTGTGCTTCTAGTTGAATGGCTTTTTTTTGTATTTAATAAACAAAAGTGACTGGCTATGTTAGTCACTTATCGAAGAGAACACTTGCACGATTTTAAATTTAGAAAAGATTTTCTTTGGTTCTACTTGTTTTGTCTGTTCTTGAAATACAAAAAAACACTGAGGCGAAAGACATGCATTTGACAGTTCATCAGCTGTTTTGTTGTTTCTTTAAAACGTTCTTAGAGACATCTAGTGAAAAAATTGAGGTTACAGCAACGAATAGTCGCCTAAGTTTATGCAAACATAAAAAAAAACAAACAGTGGAGTAAAAAAGTAATTTGATTGGAAGAAAATGAATTCAGGTCGATTACAGAAATAAAAGAGAACACCGTGAATCACTGTGAAATGAGTTTTTTCAGATTCTATAATAATCGACATGATTATTTTAAATATTGAATTTATGAATTCACATGAAAAAAACAGTTTATGAATAATTGTTGAAAATTTATTGTTATCAAACAGATTATTTTGATGCCGACTCCAAGTCTGTAAAATCGCAGTTTTCAATCTCCCGCCTCCTGTCACAGAGACAAAATACTGCGATGTTTGAATTTGAAATCGTGACCCTACTACCTAAGTATACCATGTTCGAGAATGTTGGTTATACCTCCAAACCAAAAATTTGTTTTCAGCTTACTGCCAATTAACTTTATACGATTTTTTTTTTAGTATCAAAGGACATACCTATTTAGGATTAATTATTGAATAAACCAAATGTGTGCAAAAACTAAATGAATTTTTTTTGAATTCCGGTATCTATTTTTTAGGAAATAATGAATATCTTTATGTGATATAGTGAATTTTTATTTTTTTTAGTAACTTCAAAGTTAAACCCATTTTTTGTAAAATCGGTGCTTAATAACGTTAAATTTTGAAGAAAATAAAAAACTTTTCTATTAAACAAATTGTTTAAAATTTAAATTGATAATGAATTATTGGCTTTAAAAAAAGGTGATATTGCTGGCGATATTTTTCCCCTCCCACCTCCAGGAAACATTTTGAGGATTTTCTGGCAAAATTGTATTTCAAATGATGAACTTCATGCGAGAACCCATTGACTCTTTTATACAAAGACGTAACTGGCAGTTGCAAAATATGCCGTACGCTTCGAAAAGGTAACGAATGCATTGCACTCAGACAGGCAGATGACCACGCTGACCTAGAAGCACTTGGCGAAGAACGATAGGAGTAATCTGGGGTACACAAGTTTTTCAGTTTTTTTTTTCTAAATTTTTGAGACTGGGTTCGAAAATTAGATTAAAAATCCCTTTTCATTATGGTCTACTAATAGCACAAAGACGAATATTTGGTAATCCGAAGTCGTTTAAAAATACCCCCGTATCAGGTATAAAATAAATTCATGTATTGTATTTTTGTAGTTTTTTTTATTATGAATGAAAATATTTTTATAAATGTAACATCATATAGGCAAAAAAATATATATTTATATTTTTTTTTTAATGCATTTTTATCATAATTGATTTCTTTCAAATAATTATTACAAATAAAAAAATGTCACATTTACTTATCTAATTGTTAATTTATTGTTTGTTACATACATTCAGAGGCGTATATTAATAATTTTTCGAATCGATGAATTTTTTTTTTGTTTTTATAAATTGGGTGCATTAAGTTTAAAAAAATCATTTTTTTTATATTCAAAATGGACATGATTTAATTTTAGTATATTTTGATTAAGTTTTCTGTTTTATTCTTAAGTTCACAATATCAAAGGAAAGGGCAAGTAATGATGCTTAATGTTTCAATTAATCGGCCAAATAAACAAATATATGTAAATACAATTTCAAATGTTTTTTTTTTCCAATTTGTAATAAAAACAAAATATGTAATAAAAATGCAAAAGTAATTATTTTTGTTTCGTCTGGATTACAAGACTTCACATAAACTAACACAGATTTCTAATTTTCCCTTTTAATGTCACAGAATAGAATAGAATGCCATCTTCTCCTCCTCATCTTCATCTTCATCATCGTTGCTGAGTCGATTTGTTTTGTTGAATGAACTCCTCATCAATATTTTTATATTTTAAATATTTATTTACAACTTTTTTTTTTGTTTTGTTTTAAAGCATTATAACTTTTTGCATTTCATTTAGTAGCCAACATTTTAAAACATTTATTTTTCTCTGAAGCTATAGGTTACACACACATATTTTTCAAGAACTAACATTTATTGTTTTTAGCTTGTAGTACATTTATAATAGTTTTGATTTTTTGTTTAAATTATTTTTAAATATAATCGCTATATAAACCCAAGCAATAAAATTAACACAAATAATAAAGAAAATATTTATAAAATTATAAAACAAAAAATATTACATTCTTCAAATCGCCGTTATCACTTGCAATATTTTGTTGTTATGTTTATTATTTTAATTTATGTATCTTTTAATGGAAAGAATAATTTATTGTTCTTGAATAAGGGACATGGTTGTTGGTAAGTTGGTTGGTTGGTTGATTGATTGGTTGGTGCTAATTATTATTGGTGTTGTTGTTTTTTTAAGATTGTTGTTGTAGTTGTTGTTGTTGTAGGTTTTATTTTATTTTTATTGTTTTCCTTGTGAATTTGTAGGTGAGTTCAATCCCGATGATGTGTTATTGTCGTGTAAGTCATCGTTGAAACTTGCAATCGAACCCGATCGGGATGTTGTTACTTTTGTCTAAAATAACGATGATTTTTTTTTGTTTGTAATATTATTTTTTTTAAATACAGAAATTTCAATTTCAAAAAGAAAAGAAAATTAATCAAATTAAAGCGAAAAAAAAACAACAAGAATTAACAATTTTACATCAAATTGTAGATAAAATTAAATTTTGATTGATGCCGCTGTCAGATTGATTTTTTCAATTTTTATTTTCTTATCTTTCGGTGTATTCAATAGACTTACTTTGACATTGCCATAGGCCGAACCAACACGCTCTTCAATCGAACGCATCGATTCGGAATTCTTCATTTGGGATAATTTAGATGTAATGCCACTTGTGATATCACCAAATATAGATGTTGTCTTCTCAGCTGTTGATTTAAATACAGACTCTGTGCGTTGGTAGCTATAGATTTTGAAAATAAGTAGAATTTGGAAAAAGAATATACGGTTATTAATTTATAATATTTTCAATTTTTACACAATAAGCAAAACATCAGAGCACCATTTTAGTTAGTAGAAGGATAACATCGATGGACATCTGTTGATGATTTATATTAGCACGACATTTACAGCACTCTATAATACCAAGCGAGACAATATACAATAAACTATATAATTTATGAACCAAAGTAACAATTTTTTTTTGGTAATATGCACTTGGTGTGATATCTCTCATTACCTTATGGCGACCCTTGACCAGCGATTGCATTGAAACCACATATTCATGTCAGAATCGGTATTGGGGAAATTGCAATTTATTGCCAAAGTATACACAATTGAATAGCAGAATTTTAATTTCTTGAATATTTGCAGTCAAATAATATTTCAAATGAGAAAAGGATTACAAATAAAAGTTTTTCTTATATTATTTCCATTAATATGGCAAGCAAAGCATTTCTTGAATCCAGTGATATAGCTTCAGACACAGCTTTAAGTTTTTGAAACAAAAATTCTAGGGATCTACCCCAGGAAGCAGACCACTGGACAAATACTAAATGCTGGTTATGTAAAACCGCCAACCATTCCAAAATGCTAACAACAACGATGACATGCCTTGCTTAGTACCTAGTGTCTAAAATATCACTCAAAATCCTAAAAAAAATAATTTGTTACTTGAAGCTAGCCCTCCCGAATACGGTCCACCAAGCAAAGCTGCCACGCGGCGAATTCTTGAAGCCCACCATTAAATTTAACTTTTTTGCACATTACAAATTGACGGACATTTTTAGTGAAATATTTTTAAACACTACTGTACAAATAAATTCGAAATTCCGAGAGGATCATTCTTTGGAGCCTATCTAAAAGGTGCAAAGGTGAAATTGAGAATTTAACTTTTAAATAACCAGTTTAGTATTACTAAAAAATATAATGTAATTTATTTGCATTGTGAGGTAAAAAAATTAATGCATTTTGTTGAAAAAAATTGGTTGTCCAATAGAACCGAACAATAAGAAAAAAAAGTTTAATATAAACGGTGTAACATAAAAAAGTAGTGAGTAGTGTTAGTATCGGAAAATATTTTCATAATAATTTTCGTTAGTAGACGTTGAGATGTTTAAATAAGATATGTACAAATAAAAAAAAAACTTTGTTTAGTAGATACATATTAAAAATTTCAGGCAAAAAAAAAACGAATAATTTTTGTGAGTAGGTATGCGTAAACGACACATAGAATTCAGACGGTTTTGTTTTGCTTTGCTTTTGGTTGTTTGTTTAAATTTGTTACTTACAGTGGAGCATCATGAACAGCTTTAGCAATGTTTTCCACATTTTTCTCAACAGTTTGGTAACTTAAAATGATTTATATGTAATAAATTTAATTAAAAATTAAAATAAAAATTAAATCATAAATTCTAACACATAAAATAAAAATAATAATTCCAAATATTAACGGTGCATGATTATTTATAATCTACAGTTAAAAGTGTTACAGTCACCAAATTTTCTTATTTTTTTTTTTTAACTTAACATTGAATTAAACATTTATGATAATTTAAATGATACTTACACAGAACTTTCTTTAACAGATTTAATTCCTGAATTCATGTCATCGGTAAGCTCTTTCCACACAGTAATACCCAATTTACGTTTAAGATCTGATGCAAGTCTACTCTTTGATGCTAACACTGTACGAAGAGTGTTAATTTCTTCTTCGACTTGAGCAAGTTCCTTTAAGTGAAGAAATATTTCACATTATTATCTATAAGACAAAAGTAACATAAATCAAAAGAAAACTTACCTGAGTCCATTGGGCTCTTTGTTGTTCTTGTTCTTCAACTGTAAGAGCAGCAAATTCCGCGGCAATATCTGCTGATGCAACAGATGCTGGGGAAGCTGGTTCTGACATTTTCTGTGTGTTATCTGTAATTGTACAACATATTATTAGCATGGCAGAGTAGATTTTAAAAAAAAATCTAAAATGGAAATCTAAATTCTGTACTTGAAAACTCTTTTGAGAATTTTTTTACTAGTGAAAATGATGCAGACCTTTATGAATTATAAGATAATTGAAAATTATAAAAGAATTATTATAATTATTACGAAATGTCAGTATAAATCATAATTGATTATTTTGATAATTACAAATTGAATTGAACTCAATTGCTTAGTCGGTTTCTTTATTTTTTCTCCATACACATAAGCCATGAATAATAAGAACTTTGTCTTGTTTGAAAACTTTTCTTACAACACAACTAGTTAGGGTTTTCGAGTTTCAAATTTTCGCCAAATCCACTTTATTCAAAAATATTTAGAAACCAAGGTTTTGAACAAAATTCAAAATTCATAAGACCAGTATCATATTATCCCTAGTTTTAAGAGGGCCAAGGGCTGTCATAAACATCCAAACATAATTCATAATGCCTTCCTTTGAAAGAAGTTTGCAAAAAATATATAAATGAATTGAGAATCTGATTAACTTCGTCGCAAAGTACAATTCTGTTGCCGCTAATACGGTGTACGGTGTTTTTTGAGAATCTTTTTTATAGCTTATACAAATTATACAAAAAGCAAACACTAGTTGAAAATTTCGAATTTTCAGAAGAAAAATTCTGATGAATTAGATCATTAACGATATTTAAAAAAAAAAGATCAAAACCTTATTAAGAGATCCTTTACTTAGTGCTCACAGGGACACTCTTAGTAAATTTTTAAAAATTTCTGCCGTCTTGAAAATATTTTTCCGAAATAAATAAAAACTAAACCTCAACTTCGGAAATGTCAGTTAGGTAGATAGATCCCAATTCGCAGCTGCTGTTAAGGTGCAGAATATCAAAAAGTTTGTTTTAACCCCATGTCACCCTTTATGTCAATAAACTTTGAAATCTCTTGTTTGTTTCCCCATTGAAATTCTTTTTTTTTTATGAAATCAAACAAATTAACTTAATGTAATTTTATTACTTACAATCTTCATTTTTTGTTGCACGGCAGCATATAAAGAAATAAGAAAATAAAAAAAAAGAAATAGTTTCATTATAATTACTTTGGCGAAAAAATAGTATGTATAGATAATTACAAATAATTTCCATGCAATAATACAAAAATATATATTCATATCCATTTCCAAAGAGGGTAACAAATAACGCTGCAAAAGAAGTTAGGAACGTGCTACAAAAATAAAAAAGCAACTAATGCAGACTTTCTCCTTTCAAATTCAATTTCAGAATAAGTATAATACTCGCACAGGGTTCATGATGTTGATGATTCAGCAAACAAAAATTACTCAATGATTAGATCAATTCTTTTTTATTTTAAGTTTATCGAACTTAATATTTTGTTTGAATAGAATGCTTTCAACGTTAATGTGGGTTATATTTGCTATCGTATTCAAATTGAGTAATCTCTTAATTGAAATGCACCATTCGAATAAAGTCTATAGATTCTAAACGGACTGAGAGTTTGAACAGAGAGTAACTATTAAGAGGAAAAGAGCGCCTGTGGTCTAATTAAAGGTAAACTAATTACACTGAAAATATGTATATTTCTTTAAAAAAAACTGTTTGTACTTATTATAAATGGTTTACGCCCAATAAGGATATGAATAGAAAGTATGTATGTGAGTGAAGAGTTTTTAAATATTTTTTTTCTACGAATGAAATCGCTTAGAACTGGGGTCGGCATTTGGCGGTTCGCATCCAGACCGTCATGAATCTGGACTGGATATTAAATCTTGTTTCGCTTGACACCATAGTTAACTTTTAAGTGTGCTGAACTCGAATCTGAGAAAAATTCTACTTTGTCTAGTTTTTAAGATAATCTCGTTTGGAAATTAATAAAAAAAAAAAATATCAAAAATCGATATACCGCGAAACAATTTTTTCAATTAAATACAATTTTTTGACACTTTTCAACTTGTCAAATCGTAACCTAAGCTAAGAACTGCTCTATCTCTAGGGGCTTAGAGTACGTGGATATTTTTTACAATCTAATTTGTATTTGTTTCAACAAAACAAACCCGCGTTGTTACTTAGGGCCATTTGCTGAAATGAATCTTAAATATTTATGTTCAACCTAAGCGCTTATGTTTTACTTTTTCCTCTGCGTAAACTGTCACACAAGAGTTTATGTGGAATAGAGCTCTTGATTTCGACCGGGTACCCGGTACACTGACCGGGTACCCGGGTACCCGGGTAACTAAATTTCCGGGTATTACCCGGGTAGCCGGGTACCGGGGTACCCGCACGTGTCGGGTACCCGTCAGGTGTCGGGTACCCGGGAATTTGTGTAATTGGTCCCAATGAACCATTATAACTCCGATGGGAGATGAAAAAATAACAATAACAACAGGGTGCTTCTTAAAGTACAGGTAGATATAAAAAAAGTCGTTTTCACAAAATTATTTTCTATTAGGGTGGTGCAAAATTTTTTTTGTCGTTTTCAAAAAAATATTTTGTATTAGGGTGGTGCAAAATTTTTTTTGTCGTTTTCAAAAAAAAAATATTAGGGTGGTGCAAAAAAATTTTTTTTTTCGTTTTCAATATAAATTCAAAGTGTAACTTTACACAAGCTGAAAAACACATTTTTCACATATGTGACACGTTTTATTTGGCCGCCATCTTGTTTTTTATGAAAATTTAGATTTTCGCATATAATTCGCGTAGTTTTGATTCTAGAAGAAAAAGTTATAGACAAAACTTTTAAAGCAACAAATTTTCTACAAAAAATGTTAAATAACTTTTTTTGATAACTGCTTTTGTTTAAGAGTTACAGTACATTTTGTACTGAGGAAGCGTCAAAAAATTGAATTGACCCGGGTAATACCCGGAATGTCCGGGTACCCGGGTACCCGGTCAATGTACCGGGTACCCGGGTATCAAGAGCTTTAATGTGGAACATTAGTATTTATGTTCTGTATCAGCAAATGGGCCTTAGTCCCAGAAATAACCAAAAAACAATTTTTTTTTTTTTAATTTTCAAACGTTACCTAGAAATTTTGACACTGCACTCTGTCCTTCGGGAAAGTTCCTTTAATCTATTCTTGACTATATGCCCTGAGAACCTCGTTCAAAAGGCAATAGCACCAAACATACCGCGGAAGAAAGGCAATCGCAAAAACACCTGGACCAAACAAATGCATTTAGTTGGCCCCAGACACGGAACAATACAAAACCGTGAAGACTGTTTACATTTTTTCTAATAACACTGTTATTTTTATACATTTTTTAGATTTGTGCTTTATATTTTTTCATTTGAAATGTACTTCGTGATGTCTTCTGAAGGACGCAGAATACCCCAACCAAAAGGTATCTTTTCGATTTTGCTGATTTAAAACTAATTCAAAGAACAAGAGCAATACATTCATTGATTGCGAAACATTGATTGATTGTTCTACTGTGTATCAAAAAGATTTATGTACCATACTATTATAGCATGCTTAGATATATAGTAACTTTTAATAATTTATCTTTTAAAACAGAATGAGAACATTGACTCATAGCTTTATATCTATTGTGTTTAAAAGAAAATGTTTCGAATTGAGTTTCGCTTTCGTTTTAGCTAAAAATATTTGAAACTTTGTAAAGAAACACGAAACGTTTGTTTCTGTTTTGTTTTATTATTATTGTTATTACTTTCAAGGCCGAAAAACTTCTGAGCTTGCAATGTTATATATATTTATTATATTTTTTTTTCGTAGACTTTTTATATTTACACAATTGAATAAATAAAGCTTAAATAGATTGCAAAGCAATAAAATAATTTTTAATATACATAGTTCTGTTTCTCTGTTGTTTTATATTTGATTCTCATTTGAGTTTAATTGAAGCGTATTTAAGCATCAAATTGAGTAGATTGTACATGCTTCTTAAATTAAATTAAGGTTTCTGGGTACGTTTTCATAGAGCCGTGAAAAAGTAAGCATTACTTCTAGAATTTATATACGCTCCAGTTATGAAGAGAAACAACTTCTACATTAATCAAGTACCTACTCGTACTATTAAACATACACAATATACATAAATAGAGATTAGGTCAGAGGGTTCTTGTTTTGTTTTTTTTGTTAGCTTAGCTAAATCCTTGACTTGTGATAAAATAGAACAAATTAAAAAAAAGAACAGAAATGTAAAAATCAAAAGAATTTCAAAGTGAGACTTTTCTTTGCATATACAAATAGATTTCGAGAAAAAAACAGGAGCTTAGGTTAAGTCAAAAATAAATTAAATAAAAAAATACTTTTGATTGTTCATCTTGTGTTTCTAATGTATTCACGTTCTTTGGTAAAACATATATATTAACATACATTCTCCTCCTCTATACAACTATATACAAGAAGAAGATAATACGACAATATAGAAACTTATTTTTATTGTTTTTTTTTTTTTAATGCAGTTAATAAATTTCAATCAATTGAAAGACACAGTTGGCGTTCTGTCCCCATTTTAATTTTCAACTTTAGGGGCTCTTTCGTTGAAATTTTTTTTTTAAATAGAAATAAAACCAAAGTGTTAAGAATTTTATTGAGTGATATTATCAAACTGATTTGGCTTTTTTAACCTGGCCAATATTGCATTGCCTAGCGTCAATTCCTGGTTTACAGTTTTTTTTTTATAATCGAAAACTTATTAAACATTTTATTCAATTTTCATCTTGGATTCTTCTTAACGTTCCCTTATCTGAATATGGTATGTTCATTTTATTTGCCATACTTCCTTTTCCCACCTATACAGGGTGATTTATCCAAGGTGTGATAAAAGGTTAGAGACATTAAATTGACAAAAGAATTAAATATTGAAAACAAAAAATTGAATCCAACGCTTTTAATAATTTAACAGGCTTATTATTCTTAAATACCCTTTATTTTTCTATTCAAGTAGTTTTGTTTTAAATTGCCCTCTCATCTAAATGAAGGGAAATAGACTCCCCCTCATATCATTTTCTTGTCTCGTATCAACCTTAATGCTCTAGCAGACCTTATACAAATCACCCTGCATAACCAAGGTAATTAAATAACTTATTTTAGTACCTCACAGATTTCCAAATAAATTTACTGTGGATTTATATGCAAATTCTAGTTTCACCTTCCTTAGCGCATCCTGGATTTCAATATTAATCACGCACAATATTCATCAAGAACGGAAAGAGCCGTCAAAAGTCATTGCATGCAAAAAAGAAATGTAGTGGCAATGAAACTAAGTAGAATTTCTTACGTGATATGTTTGCGAAATGTTTGTTTTTTTTTTTGTTCATTACTTAGTGTTTTAACTGGGAAGGGCGACGAAAATTAAGTAAAACTAAAAAAATTAAAACAAAATATTAAAATGAGGTACATAATATACATATGCTTATCTGCATATGATAAACCTTAACCATGGAGTTGTGATTTATCTTCTTTACTCAGAAATAGTGTTGTTTTAAGTTGCTGAATTATTTTCACAGGTTGGTTGAGGCAACAAATTTGTGGTGTTTGTTTAACAAAATCATCACATTTTAAAATTAAAATGATAAGAAACAATAAAACAACTCGCTATTTTGAATTTTATTTGTTTGAAATTTGGTCACGTGGGTTTTTTGAAAAATCTCCCTTTGAAAATTAAAAAGTATGTAGTGCAAAAAATCCAAGAATTCCTGCAGTCAAGAAGTCTGCAGTCAAAATTGGCAAAAGAATAGACAAAGTATATTCTTTATATCTGTGGCCTTTAGTATAAACATAACAACCTCTTAGAAAAAATCCCCTTTTATCAATGAGTGGATTTGGATTTGCTTCAAAATTGGTACACTAATGCATTCAATTAAAAAAATAATTGATTCCATTATTTTTGAAAGTAATTTACAACGACTCGACAAAAATTAAAACGCCTTTGGTGAAAAAAAGTGGAGTCATCGTATTTAAACATAGATTTATTTATCGTTACAATGTAACACTTCTCAAAGGCTCTAAAACTAAGTCGAAGAAATTTAATCTCTAAACCTAAATTCGATACCTTTTGATATTAACTAAACTTAATTTTTTTAAAACTCCTGTGCACTTAGTTTACAAAAAAGATTGCTCCTCATGTAAGGTGAGCCTTGTCTAAATAAAGGCAATACACCCTTATCAATCATTTACACTTTATAACTTTATTAGATCATCTGAACCATCAACCATGACTGAGGGAGGCAAAATACCAACGACAACGCATGGTTGTTTATTACTTCCTGTCATATGTCACAAATATTCTCAATTATTTTGCAAGGGTGGGTTTCTACTGCCTAGCAAGTATCACCACCCAGTACTTTTTAAATGTATGCAAGTACTTTATTAAATTCTCTAGTGAATAAAATAAAAAACAAGAATTTAAACGATAAATTCAAAGAACAATCGATATAAATATATAAATCTTGTAACACGGCATTTCTTTGGAAGGAAAACAATTTTTAACACTTTTCCTTAACAACAAAAAAGGATAAATAGAGTTACTAACATAAAAACTTACGTTGAAATGGAAATTTTGAATTCTATGGATCTTGTGATTAGACTTTAATAAACTTTTCTAAATTAATAACAAGAATCCTCTATCCTAACACGTTAAATATCTATGATTTTAAGTTCCGATTTTGTTGACTCATGTTCAGCAAGTAATTAAAAAAAATTTCACTAGATTCTTTCTGGACGACTGTAAGTTGTAGGTCTTTCTTTTTAATAAATCGAAATAATTAATTATTACAAATTATAACGATTGTTTGAAATTCAAATAAGTTTCCATCACCATCATTATAAGACTTAAAAGTTCAACAATCTCTTTGACAACAAAAAAAAATACGTTTCCACAACAGCCACAAATTTAAAGATATCAACAAAAAAATTGCCATCTCCTCCATCTCTAACCAATTTCACAAAAAAAAAATAACAAAAATAGAAAGGCTTAAATTAAAAACAACAATAAAAATCCATAACAAAGAAAAAATATAAACTTTTCAACTTCCCCAATCAAAAAATGTTTGGTTCGTTCCCCTCTCACTTTCTGATATTAAAAAAAAAAAAAAATATTCCACGGAAGTTTATTACCTGAAATCAACGTCGTCATCGTTGGTGTCCCAGTTGTTGTACCCATACCCATTGTCGTTGGACTACCAATGTTCAAAAACTTTTTATAATTCTCACTACTAGAGATTTTGGCCAGATAGGGTTTGGAAAAATCTATAAATGTTACTTTAACATCGCGCATCGTTCGCTTGGTTAGGAACTTCAAACGGAATCGTTTCGCAATTGACATTTGCGGTTGGTTGGTGGTGGTGGTGGCACTTTGATGCTTGATGCCGAACTCAGCCTCTGCCATTTGATATTCAACCAAACTATCAAAGTCACTATGCGCATCGTAGAAGATCTGGTCTAAGGTGAGGTTTCTCAAGTACATTTCAGTCTCTTCGGACCAATCACAGATACTTGCAGCAGCAACACTGCCATTTCCATTTGTAATATCGTCATCGATATTCCTTTGATCGAACTCGGTTATTTCATCTAGGGAGGGAGTCAGGCAATTGTCCAGCTTTGGTATATATGGATCTTCAATGAATTCCAGACTTACGGGTTCATTGTCATTATCATCATCTCTGATGGTTGTCGACGTCGTCTTCGTCGATGGATAAATCACAGACATATTCTTGTTATTTTTTTGTTGTTGTTTAGAAATGGACTTTGTCACTATACTACTATAATATTTAGTAAAAGGAAATCACATTTTAGTTGCACTGACATTTTAATTTTAGGAACAAACACATTTCAAGGATAAAATCCGAGAATTCTAATTCTAATTCTCAGTCGAATGTCAACCGAACTTTTTTTTTAAATTAATTATCGTTATACGAAAAAGTAATAGCAAGTACACTGACTGACTGATTGACTCGAGTTGAGTTTAATGTTACGCCACTACCCCGTGAAAAGCAACTAAAAGCAACGAAAGTTTTGTAAATCGTGTCAGTCAGTCAAGTCGGCCAAACTAAACTTCATTACACGTTGCTAACGTTTTGTTAAGTTTGAGTACGTAGCTAAGGTAACTCTTATTCTGGTTATTTTATTATTTTTTTTTTCGAAGTTTGTCTTTTTCTCTTTCTCTCTCTCTCATTTTATTTCCATTCTTCTTCGTTTTCTTGGTTGTTGATTCTTGTTTTAACATTTTATTACGTTTTTATAGAAGAGACAACAGCACACATTTATTTTCAAAGTCTCTTTTGAACCAGTTTGTTGGTATGATAGGTAGATTGGCCATCGGAAGGTTGGTTGTGACTTACCATTGAAGTGGTTAAGCTAAACAAGCCAACTCAGAAATAGACAGATGTTGCTTTGTAGTGTATCTAGATGGTACAAGTTAGTGAGTAATTTGAGAAGCATAAATGGTAAAGTGGTAATCGGGGAGACCCTTCGTGGTCATGAATTAGCTTTGCAGAAATAGTAAGAAAAAAGAACAAAAAATAATGACGTTTGAGGTTTACTCTGAAAATTAAGATTTTTTTTGGTCTTCACGAGCTAATTCAAGTTTGTGTGACAGCATAATGCAAAAAACAAGTCAGAAATAAAGAATAATACCAGTGACTTACGACAATTCCGAACTTGAAATATGAAACCGTTTAATAGAATTAGGGTTGTGGAGAGTATGTTTTTTGTTAATACTTATTAAACATTCTACTTTACTACCCTTAACTAGTAAAAGGTATATGACCCTTACTAACATGCCTTCAAAGCTGTCTGGCTGATGTGTGCTCTTGTGGGTATGTCTAGTTCTAGTGGATGTTGAAATTACTCAAAAGAAAAAAATCCGAATTGATTGATATAATTATGCCTTTGTGCAATATTTGCAGATATTCAATGTTAGCACTTCTTTTCAACTGAAGAAATCCTAATTCAATACAGGCCAATATAGGAAGGTAAGAATCATCCTGGAGCGAATAAAGGACAACCTCGAGGACACAGTCGAAAAGCGTCGCACTGGATCTTCATTTGTTGACCGCAATAACACCTTGTGGAGCATCATCGAACAGTGGGTTGAATATCGTTCACCATCAACTTCTTAAAGGCGTTCCACAGTGCCAATAGAGATTTTGTGAATATTCTATTTTTCATCAAATAGTAGTTTTTTCATAACAAAAATTAAAAGCACCTAGTCTAACCCTCTTCATTTGTTCCAAAGACTAAAACTTCATTTTTGAGGGACACAGCCCTGAGCATGCAAATCCATATTTCGGATTTTTACAGTACAATATTTTGGAATTAGATACGGATGGATACATTGGAACAAATTGTCCTTCTCAGCTCCAAGCTAAAATGTTGATCTCTTCTGTCAACATTTTGTTTATTTGATTCATAGAATTCAGATAAAACTTCTGTTGGAACACCCTGTTAATATTTATTTATTTAAATTTTCCTTTCATTTTTAGAATTATATTTTTTTTTTTTAAACTAAAAACTACTATGTCCGGGAAAACAGATAAGAGCAGCATCAAAGGTAAGCATAAATGAATATAATGTTTCGAGCGACATTATTTGCTGCTCGCTTAGTTTCTTTAGTAAAAAAACAGCACCTAATTTTTTTCTACGAAACTCCTTTGCATTTTATTTTGAATAAAAACAGTAATAAGTTGACTATGTCAAATTTTTTAACATATTGATACTGATAACCTTTTGGTTATCTTTTGCAATGAAAACATAGACTAAGCATAATCATTATTTCAACAAAATTATAAATAAATTAAATGTACGACTGGATTGAACGAACTACTTCCTATCTTAAAGTACCCACTTATGAATATGTAAATATGACAGAAGCATAAAATTCCTTATTTGAATTGGTAAAATATATAATAAAAAATCAGATGTATCGAAAACGAATTTTTTTTTTCGTTATTTTTAGAATCTACATAAATAAATCTATTTTCTTCACCCAGAAATCACCTTAAATATCTAGGTTGAAAGTTTGATTAAAATGACTCGGGTAGTTTGGGTCAAGTCAAGTTACAGACAGATAGAATTTCATCGACTAATTTTGTTCGCATTAATTTTCTCGGTTTCGAGTTCTTTCACATTTTTAGGTTTTTTGCAATTTAAAATTGAATTTTATAAACCCTCTCTTAGTTTTATTTTGATCCAACCTATACGCTCCGATTTTCGTCAAATCTTACACACAACACCCTGTTAATTGTAATTTAAATCAGTTTTTACCTTAAATGTTTATTTTTAAAGAAAAATAAACTGCATAACATTAAAAAAAAAAAAAACAATTATAAGTTATTACTACGTCAAAATGTCAAATGTCAAATAAGTATGATATCTGATGTTGAAGAATATTATCTATTTTCTTTTTTACTTTGCGCATTCAAACATGGAAAATTATTTACGTAAAAAATAAACATAAAATGTTATTCTAACATACATATTCGTGTATGTCATGAAAATAATCGTTAAATTGTGTGTGATATCTTTTAATATTTGTTCCTGAGTAAATGATGACGATGCAATATCACATATTACTTTCACACGAATTCAACTTTTCCATCACTTTCTACTCGCAAAATGATTAACATTAACATTTATGTACGCATGTACATGTAATTTGTGTTGGCTTTTGCTCTGTAATTAGAGGCAAAAAAAAAAAAGAAATACATAAAATGTCGAATCGCCTTACTGCTACATATAATGTTCGTAGTAAGTAAATCGATTAAACATTTCTATTATTCCTTCGAGATCAATATTATATTATAACAATACACAACAGAAATGAGCATAAGGAACCTACAAAGGTTTTTCCTTTTGTTGTCATATAAAAAGAAATACACTTTTCATAGATAAATATAATACATACCAAACATTTATCTTATCATAGAAACTATACAACGGATATTTTGTTGAATGACTGTGGGTCAGAAGCCGGCTTTTGTGTGTGCAAAGTATGGATAATGTTTCGATTTTATTACAAATAGCTTTTAACGCGTTTTATTCTACAAAATCTGGCATTTCGTTCGTTGTAGTGGGCCCTAAGTCTTCGTATATAAAGTGAGAATTGAAATTCAAGCGATAAATTGATACATACATAATATCGATTCGATTAAAACCACTGTAAAATAAGTCATTGGCGCAATGATATGAATGCACTCACGCTGTTTTACAAATAATAATACTGTTGGTCGCACAAGAAGTTAAGAAGTTATTAGAGCGATAAGAAATAAATTCCATTGCAATTAAGTTCACAAGCGTATAATGAACTATACTACGCTCTAAAGAATGCAATAAGGTCTTTAACGATACCGAAGTAAAAAAAAATCATTGAAAAATTATAAATAATTTATTTTTTTATTTAAACTCTAATTTATTCCCAAATAATTAAAAAAAAAAAATAAATTTAAATTACATGAATGACTGAATCGCCGCACAAATTTGAACCAAAAAGGTATGGATCTTACCTATTGTGTAAAATTTGTTTAAAATTAGTTTGTTTTATAGGATTTTTTGTGGGTTTTGTGGAAGTATGTACAAATTATTTGGTCAAGAAATATTTTTCAAAAAATCATCCTAGTACCAGGCATAGAATTAGATTTGCTCTAATTTTATTCGTCAAAATCAAGAGTTCAAATCCAAAAATAAAGCACTTTGAAAATAAAAACAGCATGACTATAAATTAATCTCTTCACCAAAATTTCAGACTACATATTTGAAATATTTTTATTTGTTTTAAAATAATGTTCAATGGGGTTTTAAAGTTTATAACTTTCAATTTACGTTCAACTCGAGTAAGAAGTATACCATTGGGAAGTTTTTTTAAAAGAGAATACCAGTATCAAACTATGGGATTTTTATTTCAGATTACCATTTTAAAATTCAAGTAAAAAAAAATAGCTTTTTCAGAATGCCTGTAAAGAGTAAAAAAAATATTTTGATCCACCAAGTTATTAAAACGTAAAAATGCAAATAAACAAAAATCTAAAACCAAGTGTTGAACAATTTTGCCAACTTTAAAAAAAAGCAAGTACAAAAGTAATAAATGTATTCTGTGAGGTCATGACCTGTATGTTTTACTGAATCAAAACTTTTTCTTCTGCTTCAATTTTATTTAAAACTTATTTCGTAGTGTATAATGTTAACTTTTTTCTAACCAAGATATTAGAACTTAGAAAAGCCCTGTTTTTACAACAAGTTAGTATGGAGATGATTGGGAAATATTTTTTCAAGTCGCCGTTATTTCTTATCGCCCAGAACCGTGAGGTGCAAATAAAAAATGTCGCATTGAGTAAAAAATATTCCTAAGAATCTATTGTTGTACAATTTTTATAGCTCTCAATAGACGGAGGTTGGGCGTTAAGGCATTAATTTTGGTTATTTTGATGTTTAAATATAAAATTGATTGTTGGCTTTATTCCCCAAAGCCAAGACACCAAAATAAAACCTCAAACTCCGACACATCGCCTAAAAACTCAATTAAATGCCAAATGCGTAACAAAGCCCAACAGGAATAACCGAATGCCACCGTGGGAAAGGAAAACGCCCGCCCGACCGGCGCGGCGCCTCGTACGCGTACCCGCTCCGCCACCCGTTTTGATGACACTCAAACTAATGTTCATGGGTGACATTGGATATGACTCCTCTTAGGATTTGTGACGTATTTTTAGCGAGCTTTGAGAAGATATGATGAGTTTTTTGGATCTAAATTTTTTTTTTTGGCTTTAGAGTTTGCGGTTAGTGGATATGACATAGTGCAATAGGCCATAATGGCTAAATTAAAAAAAAAATCATAATTTTTTTAAGCGTTACCACGATTGATTTGGCTTTTATGTTTTTGGGCAACAACACTAACGGCCATTATGTAGGTATAGTAATTCTATGCTTCAATATTAAAGACTACAAAGTTATGAAGGATAACATGGAGCAGCCAAAGCTTTAAATCAAATGTATAGTATTGTTCTACAATATTATCCAATGCCCCAAGCAAAATCTACGAATCTATAGGTACATATTTTTTAAACATATTTCCATACAAAATATTCTTTGACTTGCTGTACACCGAAACCATAGTATAACAAAAAAAAAAGAGCAGGAAAAAGGAAGAAAAAAATAGAAGAATACAAAGTGAAAACACAGATGGTTGGCAAAAAAATAATAAACAGACAAAATTATCTGGACATGGTTTTCCTGCCACGAGACGGACGACCTATCCAATCATCCATCAAATAAAAACATTTTCCAATCTGAATTTCATCATAGAAATATAAATCAATTGAAATTTTTTTCTTTTTCAGACATTCTGGCTCCAGAAAATTAATTTTGTTGTTTGTATGTTTGCCCCTCTAAAAACAAGAATTCTCCCATTACCACCATTTTTCTAATCGGAATTCCATGTTCCTCCTCCTAAATCGAGAACGATCCACACAACAAAAAAAAGTGTGGGAATGTAACAAGGAATTGAGTCATATTTTTCACTGTTATTCGACAGATTATAGGGAATATTTATATCAAAATTAATGATAGATTAAAAATTTGGAAACAAAAAAAAACATTGTTCACAATATATTTGTTGCAATGAGGCAAAACGTAAGGGAAAGATAGAAAAAAAAAACATAATCTTGTCATGCCACAGGGGCCAGGCCACGCACAAAAAAATCTATTAACAAAATTTGAAGTAAAAATGTGTAAAGGTTAATGTACTTACAGTCATCCATTGTTTAATTTTTTGATTAATAAAATTGCACTGCGATTGTAGAAAAACTAACTTTTTTTTAAATTTATTTTGAGTAAAAATCTAATTTTGTTGCTCACTGCACTTTGCACAAAAAACTATTCCCCGCAAATAAAAACGAACAGAACAGTCGGTCGTCGTTTTTCGGTACTCGTTGGTTTTTTTTTTCAATTCCGATTTTGATGTGACATTCGTTGGTTGATTTTGGTTTGAGTAGCGAGTGATTGACGAGTTCAAAGGAAAACGTCAAATAGGAAAACAAACATGGACAGGGATGGCATTCGTTCGTAACGTGAATAACGTAGTGTTATGTTAGGGGTTAATTTGTTTGATTGAGCTTCAAACTCACTCCAATGCTTTATACTTGATTTACATTGTATCTGCATTTGATTTCTGGAGAAAGCAAGGTATGCTGTTAAAAACTTATAAGATGAAATATTAGATTTGTTTTATTATCTATAGAAATATGGATCTTGCCATGAAAATAAAATGATATAGATCCCACAAGTATATTGTTTTATTTCAACGTATTTGTTGGATCTTTTTCTTCACATTACACGACAATTACTGGAATTCTAAAAAAAAAAATCTGAACGAAAACTATATTTCTGATTTTAGAAATAAATCCAGATAAATTGGAAAAAAAAATCTCTGCGTTAAAAGACGCCATATCACCCATTCCAAAAAATAATGGATTTTCTATACAAATCTACATATTATCGATAACATGTATGTAAATTTCACCTCTTGTACATCTCTGTCCGTGTCTAAGGGCTGACCTACACTGCTCTCAGTAATCGATTACAGTTTTTAAGTGCAAGTTAAGTTACAAGAATTCTTAATAGCCTATTCACACCAAACTCAAAACGCGGTTTTCAGCTAAAAGTTTTCGAAAACACGAATTGCGTTCACACTGCATATTACATGTTTTCGTTTGACATTTCAATTTTTTGACAACACTACTGTCAAATTTTGTATTGAAAAATTAAAAACTTATTTGTGTTCACATATTTGCAACAATAAATGAATGCTAAACAAATTAAACTAATTTATATACATAAAAAGAAAATTGAAGAAAACATAAATATTTTGCTAAACTTCTTTTTCTTATCTGAAAACTCTTCCATGAGAATCAGAAGAAAGAAATTACTTACCAAAAAAAGTTTATCAACAAAAAAAATTAAAAACTCAAATAATATGACAGTCAGATGTTTTAAATTTCTTTTGAAAGCATTCCATCAACTTCTTTCTTGTCGATTTTTGGGCGCTGAACATTCCATAGGTGTGTTTGATTTAGTTCATCTATGAGTTTCCACAAGTTTTCGACCGGTTTTATATAAAACATGTCGTTTATGAAAACCTGAAGCTACAAAAAATGTATGCGAAAACTTGTGTTTTCGATTAGGTTTTCATCGAAAACCGATGTTTTCGCGAAAACCGTGTTTTCGGCTTGGTGTGAATACCGTATCAAGGCTTAGTTTTTGTTTGACTTAATAGCAAATTGATAACCCTGTGATCGTCCATATTATTTAGTAATTTAATCGAGGTTAAAATATTAATCCAGATGTATTTCATCCAATCCCATATTATTCACTTATTTAATTTAAAACTTGATCCATTTTTTTTATCTTATGTCAGATTAGTGTATTGTATTGTATAAACATTTAATGGTTCTTCCTTCTCTCTCGTTTAATTTTTTCCATTTCTTGTCTCTCCTCCTATTCCAATGTCAGATTAATACAATTGCATTAATTTTTCGATTAAAAGTTAATTCTAATCCAAGACTGAAAAATATTTTTCAAGAAAACCAAAATAATTATATTTTTCGCCTCAATAATAATAAAACAATTTATTCAATTTTAACCGTTTACTTATAGCCTTTGTATATAGTATATTCTAAAATTTTAAAAATTTAGCTTATCTAAATACATAATACAAAAATAAATATAAATAATAATAACAATAAAAATTAAAAAAAAAAAAACAATTTGTTTAATACAATAGAAAATTAAATTTTAATTTAAGACCTATAGCTTATTTAATACTTTATTAAATTATTATTACGACTAGTATTGTTTTTGAAGGAATTTTGGAAGGGTCTTTTTTATAAAGGCTTCAAGCTGTTCTCTCTCTCTCTCTCTCTCTTGGGGCTAATTATATTGTAATCAGTGCTGGGTTGAATGGACATATTATTTCATCGACAGCTTTAGGTTAGGCTCACACATACAATATCCGGGGTATGACTATTCGGTGAAGAGAAGTAGGTAATGTTTGGTAATGTTTTTTATTGCAACTTGTTCGCAAACTTAGTTATTTTCTGTTGGTTTTGGCAGCATTTTGTGAAACTTTTCAAATTTCATATTTTTGAAATATGAACTTACATAGAAAGCTGACTGTTTGCTACTCAGTCTTCACGAGCTGAAATGCGCAAGCCTCTACTCTTTTTAGGAAATTTATTCTAGGGATCTAATCTTATAAAATGAGGACTATCAAAAATTTGTTAGTTTTCATTTTACGCGATTAGAGCCCAGCTTCCGTTTTTCACGCAGTTGCGTTTTCGTCCTTTGGTGTGTCCTACCTCAACGGTCTAGAACGATACCGTAGTTGATTTTCGTGGTTGTTCGACCACTAACCTTTATCACCTCTTACACCGGAAACATATTTTCAGTACACGCTTGATAGATCTCATTTGATGAATAACTTGTTCCTTGAAAGAAAAGAAAATAGAAAATAAAACAAATAGAAATTTGTAATTGACTGAAGATCTAAATTAGTTTAGCTAGGAAATTCAACACAATGGCGGAAAATGACAAAAAAAACCTTGTTAAGGTTAGTGCGTTGAAAAAAATGGGGTTCTCCACAAGATATCGATAACATGTATGAATATAATTATATAAGTTAAACCCCGAGAATTCGTTGGATTTAGCTAAGCAGCCAAGGTGATTAGATGTTCTTCGATTTATTCCCTCATAAGTGAACGACCGAACATGCACAATCCCTATTCAAAAACCATATTCCAATTCACGTGGGTTTTAATTTAGCAAAAGCAAAAATTCCAGTCGCTTGGGACATAATTGAAATAAAAAAGTAGCTACGAAAGCAAAATACTTTGTATAAATAAATTATAGTACTATCATGGCGAGTTTTTTTTAGGGTTGCGCGGACCCTTGTGGTGGCGCTGCAAAATGTGAGGTGTAAAATTGGATTTTGGGAGTCTTGAAGCGTCGAAAATTGGTGGTAGGAGCAAGAGGAGACTATTTTTTGTATAATTGCATCCAAAAAATATCAATAAATATCATTTAAAACCTCCATAAGCTCTCCGCAATAAAAAAGAGTAAGGGTTGCAGGCATACATTAGATGTCGCCCCATTCGACTTCCACCATGATAGTACTATAGTTTTCATATACAAAGCAAAATATCATTGTGGTTATGAGGAAATTCTTGTAAACATAAGAAAATTTCGATTTGGTTTTTGGCATATGCTTTTATGTTTGCTAATATAGTTTGGCCTTAACATGAAATTTGTTTAGTTCCGTGGTCGTTTTTTTTTTTGTCCCATTGCATCGGGTCCTCGACTATCTTGTGGGAGTAGATCATCATCGTGATATCAAACATGGACTGTCAAATGTCAATTCTTAAGTAGTCGACGACACTGGACGTAAGCTTATGTATTTCATTTTTTCTCTGTTCCACTTTTAAACAATTCAAACGCAATTTCTTCATTCAGGAACTATCTTTTCGAACCATGGCAGTGTTATTGGCTTTAACTTGTTAACATGGATTCATGTAATCTATGTATGTAAGTATGTACTTACCTGCATCAAATTAAAGCACATAGCAATCAAAGCCATTCCCAGTAACAAGTACACAGCACAGAGAATGAAACTTGTTTCAACGTTGGTTATATCATTGTTTGTTATCTGAAATTTAACAATTTTTGTATCGCTTCGTAATTTTCCAAATTGCAAATTTAATTCTTACCACTTTTTCACCCGGAACTATATCCCCAAAACCAATACTGCTTAGTGATATGAAGCAAAAATAACTTCCATCTAACAACGTCCAGTTCTCCCATGTTCCAAACATAAATGCTCCAAACAGAATATAACTGTAAACAAAGCTTTAAGTATATGTATCTTCCATCTAACGGTATTATTTTATCCTTACCCAATCATAATGAAAATACAAACAGTAACCGGAACTGTTACAGTTGATGTGTTTGTTTGAATTTCAGCTTCGATTTCTGAATCGTCTTCTTCGTATAAATCATTAGTCTCCGATGATGTTTGGTCAGAGGAATTACTAGATCTGGACTCACTTCCTTCTTCCATGCTGTCAATCTTTAAAAACATATCTTTTAGCTTGAAGTCCATTAATTCGTTCGTTAGTATATACTTACATCTCTATCGATTGTCATTCGACGAATTTTTCGACGCTCTCGTATTATTCGTCTTCGAGCAACACCAGGACAAATTCGACAAAGACAAACTTTGGCGTAAATCCATTTAAAAGACTTTGCCAGTATATCACCTATGTTCGATAGATATAAAAGAAACAGTGGCATCCCAATTATGGCATAGAGAATGGTTGTCAGTTTGCCCCAATTAGATTTGGGACAAATATTGCCGTATCCTAAAAATAAAAAGAATTGTGTTTGAGAATTTTGCTAAAAATCTTTGAATTCTTAAAAAAATCGAAATCATCTATTTCTTTGTCTGCTAATGCACTACAGGTTATGAGTCTTATGACTCTTCTTCAAATCTCTCTTTGAAATGACATTCTGTCCAATGGCTTAAGGCTCAACCACACTACTCTCTAAGCAAGTATTTTAATAAACAAGTAAGTAAATGTGTACAAAAGTAAGCAAGTAAGTCAGCAAATAATTAAGTAAGTAGGTAAGCAAACAAGAAAGCAAGTAAGTAAAGTTTTTTTTTTTAAATTAGATTAGATTTTTTTTTATTTTTTCATATAAAGAGCTTAACTGAAAAGTAAGGAATTTTCGAAATTAAAAATATTTACCAATAGTTGTAATGACAGTTAAAGAATAAAGGAATGCCCCCGAAAAACTCCACTGCTGATTTATATCCACATCATCTAGTTCAGCCTTAATAATTGCACTTGTAAAATTAAATATCGTTTCATTCATCCTAAAATAAAAATAAAAATTGAGAGAAAAATGGATGTTGTTTTGTTGTGTATATAGAAGAAAAAAAAACTTTGTAATTTACCTTTTTTTAAATTCAGTCTCATTAAAAATATTCGATTCGCAACAACTGATCCTCCATAGAAGCTCTGCTACCACCGTCTTATTGCGTTCACCCAAATTCGTTTTGCGAACCACTTTATTCGCTTCTGAAGTCTCAATTGCTTGGAACATAAATGCACCACCTATTGTATAAAGGATCACCAACAGTATAATTCCCACATTGCTAAACATAAAGGCAGTAAATGCTCTAAAATGATCCTTGAATCGTTCGAATGGTGGTTTTTCTCTTCGTTTAAATGATCGTTTACGATTCATTTTCTTGTCTTGTGTTTATGCAACTGCACACAAAAGTTCGGTTTTTTATGTTCTTTGTTAGTCCTTCCGTTCAGGGTTTTCGCCGAGTTGGCCGAAGAAAATCACTCTGCAGCCGTATAACATGAGTTTGTTGCATACTTTTCGGGGGCGTCTATGTTTTTCTTTCCAATTTATCAATTTAGTCGTTTACTGCGCGGTGCCACTTGATTTGAATTTGTGTTTAGTTTTCATCTGTAAAATGCATAAACAAAAACAAGACATTCATTATGAAAAGTCGATTAAATTAGCGAACAAAAAATAAATAAACACTCGGATGATTTGGAATCTCCATCTTCATTTAATATCCCGCAGTGTTAACCTTGATTTACGACTTTTTGAAGTACCTACTCAATTTTGAACGAAATCGGCCGATTTTTATGTTTGGATATTGTGTTTTTGGATAATGGTCTTCAATTGGCATGTTCAGATATTTAAATACATATTATATTTTGGAACAATAACAAAAAAAAAAAAAAAAATACCCCAGATGAATTTATTTTTTTTTTTTGAAAAAAATCGATGAGTATTTTTTATTGTTTCAGTTGAAATTAATAAACATTGGTATTTCAATAAATTTTGTGCTGTAAGAATTAAGCAAAAACTATAAGGTATTCAAATTGTTATATAGCTCTGTTGAAAAAAGGAAATGTGCTAAATTGATTTGCAAACGATTAACCTCAAACAGGTACACATTTATATAAATAGAATAAAATACACATTTCCGATGAATGTTAAATGAATGAAAATTTAAACAAAGTGCGCACTGTGGCGTATGTGGAATATTTTTTGTTCAATGAAACAATTTTTTTTTTTTTTTGAAAATATAAAGTACCTACTTAAAGTCGCTGTAATCAATTGAAATCAAATGAAAAGCATGTCGATTTGTGAATTAACATTGAAGGAAATATCAAATTAATTGGCAATAGCTTTTATTTGACGTTGATGGTGATTTGTGGGCGTAATAAATTGAGTTGAAATTTATGAGTTGGGTAAACAAAAATATAAAAAGCAACAATTTGTATTGCATTTTGATCAATGATAGAATTATTATCTAGATTTGTTGTGAAGTTGGAAAGAGGTGGAAAAGCCTAAAAGCCAATAGATTTTTGTCTTGAGGAATACTGAAACAAATTTTTTTCGATTTAAAAAAAAAAAAAAAATTCGTTTTAAAAAAATTGTTGTTCGAATTTATTTAAATTTAATTAAATTTTGCTCATTAATGTAAAAATATTTTTTCTTACGACTATAGATACTATAGGGCAAGTTCTGCAAAACAAAATCGATCTTACATTACGTTGTGTGTCTGTTCTACAGCCTAAGACCTATATCCTTAATTACTAAGGTGAACTGAAGATTCTTAGGTAATTCCCTAGTGACGAAATAGTATAAGCTAGAAAAATTATTTGTCCCAAAAACCATTCTAACGATTTTTCTGTGAGTAATAAAATTAATTAATTTAGTTGAATTATTTTGATCAAAAAATATTTTCCAACAACCGGGTGGAAATTTTTTGGAAAATTTGTTTTTAAATCTACATTACTTAAAAAACTAACACCTAAATAATTATTTATATAAAAAAATGCTCTAACGACTTTTGAAAAAAAAGGCATAACTGAGCATCAACGGTGGATAAAATGAGCTTTAAAATCCACATATTAGCAGCGTCAATCTAGTATTCGCATTCTTTAAGAATAACTTCAATATAATTAAGAATTGGCAGGAAAATCAAGGGTCTTAAGTGACTACCTTGACACCTAATGTTGGTCTGATGGGTTTCATAAATAAAAAAAATTTCCGAAACATTCCCATTTACATATGTATTTTTTTGCGAAAATCAAATTGGAGCCTCCATTTAAATAAACAAAATTTGATGGCGTATGGCAATCTAGCGTCAAAATAAAAATGTGAAAAAATAAGGAGATTTTTTGAATTAATTTGAACTATAGTCACTCCACTTAACGAACTGTCTAATAAAACAGTTTAGAAACTTTAAGGATAACAGAATCATGAACTGCAACATTGTATACAGACTTTAGACAATTTGTTAACTATATACGTCACTAGCATCATAATTTATTAAATTTCATACGCACGCTGCCTGCCAAATGAAAATTATAATTTAAACATTTATATCAACATTACAAATATTTATATGTATGTATACTTTTATGACGCATGTAAATAAATAAAAAAAAATATTATTTTAAGATATAAAAACTATAAAGAAAATTTCAAAAATCTACAATGAAATAAGTTCTGCCTCGCGGAAGTCTTAAATCGCTGTGTGTGGGCATATATTTTTACGACAAGTTCGTTTGCCTCAAAACAAAATACAAAATACAAAAACAAAATGACGATTGAGGAGGAATCAAACAGAATATCATAAAATTCAATAATTTAGATTTAGATAGATTTCAGATTTTCGTCGGAATCGGCTAGAATGATGTATGGATTTTTAAAAGAAATAAAAACTAAATCCTCAGTGTGTTCGGGTCATAGAAGTTATGAAATAATAAATCAAATAAAAAAAAAAACAAAAAAAAAGAAGAAGAAAATCTCATAGACGAATATAAATCTAAAAACATCAGACAGTGTGTTTTGCACGGACGATTTTAAATACAGATGTCTGTCGGTGAGATGATGTCCAAGGTAGAAAAACCCGTCTAATTTAGGGGCGAGGGTGAAACCGATGATATTTATTATATGTTTTTAGAAAATGTATTTTTTCTTTTGAATTTTCATTTAAAAAAAAAAATTAAATAAGAAAACATGGTAAAGGTCATATCACTATATTTCAATGACCCAGAAACAAAATAATATAATAAAATTTGGCATAGACGCTTTTTTTTGCATTTAAGTTAATATTATTAGAGTGATTGTGAGCCAATATAGAAATGATTCTAATGCGAAATGAAATGTTGCCAAAATAAATAAACGAAAAATAACCGCAATAAAAATATCCACTTAAGAAAGTATATTTGCTGTATTGTACCTTACATACATTCTTTATGAGCTTTGTTTAAATTACATCATATTTGTAATACTTTATTGATTTAAATACCAAAAATACATTTAACATGTCGATAGTGAGAGTTAATAATATAAGCCTGTTCGATTGCGGAAAAATTCATTTTACAATTATAAAGGGTACGAGTCGTTCCATATGAAATCTTCAAATCAAAAAAGCCAACACATTTTTGATTTTTTTTTTCAAACTTTTTGGGAAGAATTTTTAGGGTCCCGAAGAAGAAATCCAGCAGGATAAAATTATCACAAGTACTATTCCCACTAACCCCCTTCAAAAATTGAAAAATCGTCAATTTAATTGTCATTTTTTTTAAATGTTTATAATGAAGATATTTAAAAGTTTGGGGTGTTATTTTAAAGCTAAAACCTAAGCACGTCACATGGCTCAATTAAGGAACTAAAAAAACAGTAATCATTTATCTATAGTAGTCCCCATTGACTGTAACTTTCTGGCCAGCATCATTTCTAAAGAAGTACGAACCAATAATTTTACCAATCAGTTTTCTGGACGTAACGGTGTCTCAATATACATTTGAGGATTATCTTTACTCCAAATACGGAAGTTTTGTTTATTTTTATTGACGTAGCCATTCAACGAAAAGTGAGCTCCATCGCTTAACAAAATTCTCTTATTAAAGCCGTAATCATGATGAAATGCTAAACCAAACAAAATTCAAATCACTTAACAGCTGTTAAAATGGCCGCCAGTTAAAAAAGTGTTACCAACTTAAAGTTCTATGCCTCTAAAAAAAACAGTATACATTACTGTTATTTTAAATATTTTGTTTTCATTTTAAGTACTTTTTTATAACATGTACCAAAATATATATAATGAAATGAAGTACAGCCCATAACACTTCATATTCTATAAGTTTCATCACTGTTGAACAATATTGTAAAGTAGGAGCAGGTTCCATACAAAATTGATCATTGTCTACTTTTACATCATTAAAAAGAACAATGTCATAACTCAAAATTGTTCATTTCGAGATAGATGCGATTGAAGATTGAGAGGGAGAGCTATGGAAAATCGACTTTAGCGCAACAAATCGGACGCTCTTGTTAGAAATTGGGAATAGATATCGTCGTCATTTTTTCACCAAAAGTCCCAAGTTTATACTACTTATCTGAAAATTGTCATATTTTGAGTTATGATGGTCTTAATGCACGAAATGTAGGAGCAACTACGTGTGTCATGCAGTCATGAAGTTTATTTAATTTTTTCGAAAATAAAAAATCAGTATTTCACTTTTTGTCGAATACCAATTTCGAAATAAAAATGTATGTACAAGTACAATTACATTTGGTATCAGTACCAGTTTAAATCGTCCAGTTCTACAATATACATACATCTGTTTATGAATTAATACAGTTATTTTGTATCAACAATTCCATGAATGTTAAAACTTCAAAGAATTTCTATTTTGTAAATTGATGTTTTCTAAAACTTTATAACCAAGTTCCCCCAAAAAAAACCTCTTATTTAAACAACATATTGGCAAAAACCCAATTTAATATCAGATGTATGTATGTACATATGTACACAATACAAAAAAAAAAAAAGAAACTAAAACAATTTTTCAGGTATTCCAAAAATTCCTAATAAAACATATTTTTCAAAAATTAAACTCTAGACATAAACTAGACATTAATCTCTTTGAAAATCATTAAAAATTATATTCAATGGTATCAATTTATAATAATTTCTTCAAATTAATTTATACCTACATAAAGACGTTATATAGTTTTATTTATTGAAGAGTATTTGTTTTAAAATTATTTTATTTTTGTTTATTTATTGATTTACAAATACTTATGAGCTAATTTAAAGTGGCGCCATAATTATTCAAAAACAAGTTTTTTTTTTTTGGTTTTGGCATTGAGATTTGAAACAAATCATACATTATACTCAAGACATGAAAAAATGTTGTTTTTTTTTTCTTTTCGAAATAAAAAAAAAATCACAAACAGATGCTCGGTGAAAAGTGAAATGAGTCAATTTAATTGCGTCAGTATGTAGACAAGTTCAAGAGAGATATATCAATTGATTTATTGAGTTAATTATAATATAACCACTTGTTAATCCAAGAAGACATTATTGCTTAATATTTAGAGTTTTTGTGTTTATTTTGTTTTTAACACAACCATTCACAACACAACTTTACAATGAAAAAAATTAAATAACCTGGGTTATAGGGTTAAAAAATTGTTATGTTTTTAAGAATAACTTAACCCCTCTTAGTTTTAAACAATTAATTTAAGCCCCACGCTATCCCACTGAGTATATGACATGTACAACAAATTGGCTAAAACATAATCCGTATAAAAGTTTGGAAGGTGTTCAAAAAGTCTTAGAGTATAAAATGGGTCTAACGTGTACCAATTTATTTACCATATTGTTAGGCACAGCTCTGATTGGATAATGGGCTAGTCAAATTTTTTTACAAAACTTTTTCGACAAATTTTTTATAACATTTTTGTTTCCGATAAATAACTATTTTCTGATAATAGACCATTGTTTTAGGACAAATATTATTCTATGCGGTTCAATAATAACTTTTTTTTGTTTTCAAAATTTTTATTAAAAATATTATTTGGATTATTATAATCTTTCCACATTTTTTTACATAAACAACATAAACATAACATAAATGTTTGTTAAAAAATAGTTATACCAGAAATTCTCCAAGTAACAATATTCTAAAAATCCCCCATTATTTTTAAAAACAAAATTTTAAAACATGTTAAGTTATTTTATGTTGGTTTTTAAAAAATTTATAGTAAAATGCTTTAGGCAATTATTTTTAAATTTAAAAATAAAAACTTAAATAGATTTTATGTTTTATAATCCATTACCAGATTTAATTAGGCCTTTGATCTACTTCTACATTATATGCCAACAATAGGAGAACATGAAATAAATAGTCAAAAAAAAACTTTATTTTGAAACGTACATAATAGGTTCAAACATAACACGCACAATGTACAAGAAAATATTGTATAGAAAAACATTATTCTGAGAATTTCCACAGCACACATTGGAATGAATTAAAAATATTTGAAATATGTTTTTCTTTTCGTGTAAATGTTTTGGCTTAGTTCATAAATCATCTTTTATTAGGTGTACCGTGTACCCAAGAAACCGCAGGTGAATAATTAACGATTGGCCTCTGGTTTTGTTTATTTTTGGCAGGTGATCTATAAAAGCGCCACATTTTGGATTACTTGGAAATATTATTAGTGCAGGTACTGGGTACATAGGCATTTATTTGTTGATACAGTTTTGGTCAATCAGACAAATATTTTTTTAGATTGAATTGACATGTCTTTAACGGCTTTAGGGTGCATTTTAACAAAGCAAACTAAAAATAGGTTGAATTCAAATTAACTTATGGAAATGGGTTTTCTTAAAAATAGAGATACGAGTGTTAGGAGTTTGGCTGTGGGTAAAACTGAGAAAGGAAATATAAAGGATCACTCATATTGCTTTTATATTAAAATTTTGACATATTGAGTTTTTTGAAAAAGTCATTTGGATCAATTTCCTTCGAAATTTACGAAAATTTGAAGATCTGGTTACGCCAGACAACACTTGAAGGAAGGAATGATGAGATGATCGCTTAGTTAAACAACCTAACTCAGCTTGTGAATGAAAAAACTAGTATATACCAGACGTTGCCGGTCATTCCTCCTGCACTCTAGATTTGTTTCTTTAAGGGAAAGAGCATTACAATGTTCCAAAGGTAGTAAGAACTTTTGTCATTTGTTAAAAATGTTTTCAATTTCGATTTCAACTCTCGTTTCCATTAACATTCCTGTGATAAGCTCCAGAAGGTAAAGCTAATTTGCTGCTAATTAAACGCTTTCCCAAAGTTATATGACTCCGTCTGTGTTTGAGAGCATTTACGGACAGTTGAAAAAGTACTTCAAGATCTCGAAATATGCAAATCTGAAGAGATATTCTTTCATTCCATATCTCTACTACTCTTCTAGTCTCTTTCAGAGAGTATAGAAAACAGTCTGTTATACTAAAAAAGCGATTCTTCTAGACCCTCTAACTATCATCCAAAGTTACTTAATGATGCAGTGCTGTTTCGCAGCTATATCTCCACTGGTGATCTGAGATTATATTTCACTGCACAGCGGCACAGATCTTTAAATCGTTTTGAAAAGAGTAAGATTATTTCAAAAGCGTTCGAAACAGAACTGCGTGCCTTTGGAATCGATTAATCTCTTCTTTCTGGGATAAGAAATTACCTTTTGGAAGTTGTATTGAATGGTTTTAATTCTCATATCCACAAAACAAATACAGGTGTGCCCCAGGGTTCTGTTTTCTCTCCGACTTTTTTTTTATAAGGAATGTTTTGCTAACGATAGTACTCTCATCTTTCAGCTCTCATATCTCATATTCTTTTAAGATGGACGCCTTTGTTTTTTGGATGTAGAACTAGAAGGGCAGCGTTGGAATTGAGTGCTTCTAAAATACAATGTTCTCTTCCGTCATTAAAGCAGAGCCCATTGCCAATGCTGCTGTCCATGACGCTTGCATCAAAGCAACTTTCAGTCCTTGGTATGTGCATTACAGACCAAGTCGTGTTTAGGTTTTTTTAAGAGCTGTAACAAAACTTCTCCGCTTTTGACCTGGCTATAATCTATAAGGTATTCATCCGTCCAAAACTTGAGTAAACGTTCAAGTGAACTACAAGTTTATCATCGTCTAATTTTTTTGTAAACTTAGTTTTTAATCGATTCAATAATTAGGTAAGTACGTAAAATAGAAAATTGTAACAAAAATAACAACAACAACAAAAATTTAATCCCAACTACCGTTGTTCACTAAGGAATTTCGATAAAATTTTGAAAACTCGAGAACGGAAAAAACGGCAAGTAGCTAGTACCTAGTATTATGAATATATGAAATTGTGGAGAAACCCTTTCAAAAAACAAAAACTAACTGGACACTTTCGAAATCAATTATAAATGATGCTTCTAAGATGTACTTGAACTTGAGTACAATGAACTGGACAGTTATTATGAAAAATATTACAATATTAATGTTTGGCACATAACATGATGTTTTCAGACATTTTGAAAAAAAAAACCCAAAACCGTTTTAATTTTATTCACATTATATTTCTTAAAAACATATACATATGTACATACATATGTAGCTTGAAAGTACCATTTTCAGTTTATTTATTTCCAATTTCTAAAACCTTCTACAATTGTTTACTAACAGAAAATTGCATTTACAAATACCTAACACAATCAAAATAAATAAAGTTTTTCTTACATTGTACACAAATATTTTAAAACATTTAAAATTTTCTTGTAGAAAAGAGTGTGAACTGACACTCACTGACATGTGACACTTATCTCATGCTCATTATACGATGATGTGTAAGATGTGAGATACTCTTTCCCGTCTAGAGATCCCGATTTTCTCATCGAGTTCATTTTTCAAAAAATATACTTCGTACGTCAAAAAAACGAGAAGGAAAACGACAACAAGGTAAGCTAGACTGACTGCATCACTGTCTGGATGTTTCACGCTAAGTGTACAAAAATAAACACAATTACCTGCCCGCAATCACCCAGTTAATGTCCTCCATTTTAAATTCGACATCGTCGATGCTTGTGCCGGTCTGAATTTTTATATTTTTTGAATATCGCTCCTTGCCGCATATAAACCATTAGCGCATTACCTCGTTCGTAATATAGTTGATGTGCTCATCAATGATGTTTGCATTGAATAGATTTAATTTTTGTTTTATATTTTTAAAATATTTTGTTTATGGACAACAGATGCAGGAATTAGCACAAACATTTAAATTAAAACTTAGGTAACTTTTAACAAGGTATATATTTCTTATTTCAAAAAAATTCAAATAGTAAGATCATTTAAAAAACACATGTGTTTTCCGGCATTTCTGAGATCTAATCACTTGAATGACGAGTCAAATTGAAACTTCAAAAAAGCTATTTAATAGGTTAGAAACGGTTTAACAATGAGGTGTTTTTGAAACAAAGAAATAAAAAAAAAAACCCATTCACCGAACACAATCAAATTGATTTTTTTTCGAAGACCACAGAGGTGATTTTTTTCGAAACGAACCGCCTGAGACGAACACTGAACACAAACTGGAAGTAAGAAATGATTTGGATCGTTTAGCTTCACAGCAAATGACGAATTAGATTTGAAAATGAAATGCTTATTTTAAAATACTCCATCAGTCTAGAACACTATAAGCATAATCGTCATATACTTCCAACGCCTGCCCAGATTGACTTTTCAATTTTTGTTTGTCGAAGAAGAAAAGTCACTTGGACGTCGGACTGGCCGTTGGCACACTCTCGATTTTATTGCCGGCACGAACCGATCGTGCGTTCATAAAACTTGATTTTTGAGGAAAATATTGTACGTCATTGTGACTGCGTAAAATAGAAACTAGTATACAATTACGAAATGTATTTTTAGTCAAAACTAAAACAGCAACAAATTAAAAGCATTTTCTCATGTACCTATGAAAGAAAATATTTTTTATTCTTTCTACATTTTGTTTTTATTTCGTCCAATTTTTTGTTCTAGACAACATTTTTTTTCTTAAAGTTAAATGTTACAACATTTGTCAACAAAAACAAAACTGTCTAAGTTCAATGACAGTACACCCACATTTTTGTAGAAGTTCCTTCAATGTTGTTAAATTACTAATCAAAGTGAGACAGCTGAGTTAATAAGTGGCGATATTTTTGTTCATAAACTTGGCAGTCAGTGTTCGCAAAAACACAGAAAAAAAAATTAAATCATAAAAAGAAATATTTATACACTGCAGGTCATTTCAATGAGAATATATTTCCATGTCGCTCTTTTCTTTGGTAAAATTTTGTTGTGAATTAAGGAAAAACAATATTTTTGAACGACTAATAAAAAATGCCATATTTTATTTGCACACATAAAATAAAAACAATCTGTTTTTCATCTATTACTTTTTTTCTGATTTTTTTTTGAAAACCCCAAAAATATATGTATGTACATACATAAGTTGGGGAGAGTACGATAACTTGGGCGCCGAAAATTGATTACGGTTTTTTGTAGAGGGATCCAAAACAAGCATTTTTTACTATGGGAGGGGGGGTCTATCTTGCCCCGTTTGGGCGGGAGGGGCAATTTTATGAAAAGTGTACTAAAAGTGAAAAAAAAATCATTAAAAAATAACGGTAATACTTACAGTTAAGTTTAATATTGTTTTTTACAGCCAGTATTTAGTACTATAAGCCACTTTTTAAATCAGGCAAAATGTATGCACAGTTTTCGAAAAATTGAGTTTCAAACACAAAATTCGGGGAAAAAAACACAAAAAAAGAAGTTTGAAGTGTAATTTCTCAAAACCATAAGATTTAATATAAATTTTTTTTTATAGAATTCGGTGCTCTTATTGATTCCTTATCAAAAACTGAAAACTAGATCATTTTATGACTTCTAGTTTTCGAGAAAATTGAAAATTATTGATTACTTTTTTATGAGATTTTAGCTTTTTGACTGCATGCCTCTCATACATATCTCAACTGTTTATACTTTACTACTGTTTAAATATCAAATTTTGCATACATCGAACCTCGCACATACCCCAAATCCTATAGTGAGACCAAGCAGGGGGGTTGCAGGGGGGCAGCATGCCCCCCCATATATACCTCAACTGTTTCTACGCCGTAATGCTGGGTGCAAGCATTGTTTTCATGTAAAAAAGCCTACATGGACAAGAAATCTTATATAAACAACAACAAAAATAAAAATCTCACAAAAAAGTAATTAGTAATTTTCAATTTTCTCGAAAACTAGAAGACATAAAATAATCTAGTTTTCAGTTTTTGATAAGGAATCAATAAGAGCACCGAATTCTATAAAAAAAATGTATATTAAATCTTATGGTTTTGCGAAATTACACTTCAAACTTCTTTTTTAGTGTTTTTTTTTTCCCGAATTTTGTGTTTGAAACTAATTTTTTCGAAAACTGTGTATAATTTTTGATTGATTCAAAAAGTGGCTTATAGTACAAAATACTGGCTGTAAAAAACAATATTAAACTTAACTATAAGTATTACCGTTATTTTTTAATGATTTTTTTTCCACTTTTAGTACTCTTTTCATAAAATTGCCCCTCCCGCCCAAACGGGGCAAGATAGACCCCCCCCTCCCATAGTAAAAAATGCTTGTTTTGGACCCCTCTACAAAAAACCGTTATCAATTTTCGGCGCCCAAGTTATCGTACTCGTGCCCATAAGTTGAACTTTTCAAAATGTTGCACAAAAAATTATCAAAATAACAGTTTTGAACCGTTTGCCTTGGCATTTTCGCATTTTTTCCTAAAATCTGTCGATCTATTCTTAAGAAAATAAAGTTTTCCAAAAAAATCTAAAAAATATGTGGGTGGCAGAATGCCCGAAAATAAGGTATGTACCAAGTTTAAAGAAAATCCAGTCATGCATTTAGGCCATAGTCGAACAGAGAGACAGGCCAAGTTCCGCATCATATTAATAGCAAGTTTTATCAAAATCTCGAGATCGATATTTTTTACGAATATAACACTTCAGTACATTTTATTCACAAGTAAAAAGAGGAATAACATATGAGATCCCGCCAAAGCAAACATTTTGGATTTTTTCTTAAATTAGAATTTTCTTAGAGTATCCCACACAATGATAAAAATGATTTGTATTATTTGTGATTGTATGGCACGTACCTTTAATTTTAGAGTTTAAGAAAATCAATTACCTAAAACCCCAAGACATTTAAAAAGTGACATGGAAATAATGACGCGATAGAAAAATTAAATTAGGCCTTATTCAGCTCAGCCAATTCAAAAACTAACTAAATAATTTTATTTTTAAACATTAATTTAATTTAAAATTATTTAGTTGATGCGCAGTGTAAAAGTTAACCATATTCGTATATACATACATATACGAGTATATATTTGTGGTTAAAATATAATATAAAATTGTCATCATAAGTTTTTTTTTTCTCTGCGTGGTCCGCGATATATTTTAGATATCATTGAATTTATAACATTTAATTGTGTTTTTTTATTATATTAGACAAATCAGAAATCCACAAATTATTAATAAGAGTGCGACAGATTTTTAATTTATTTAAACAGATGAATTGTTTTTAAAAGAAGGTTTTCGATTATTTTATTATTATTTTTTTTTGAAAAATTGATGCTTTGTCTCATCACTGTATGATCTCATTTTTGTTTGATGTTATTTGATTTATTTTAGTATTTCTCTAGATTTTTTTGTTTTTCGAATTTATATACATTTATTTAGTATACAAAACATCATATTCATCAAAACTCTTGTTTATATTGTGTATAGGGTTTCCTAGTTATAAAGGTCCAAACTGAATGTGGGGATACGTCAAGTGATAACCTCTCCGAATCATAACGGTTTTCGAGTAACGTCTGTTATTTCTTGCGCCTATAGGTACTAAAGATATAGATATTAAAATATAGTTACGCACAAAACTAATTGGATGGATTGAATAACTCCACTTGATAGTTCCAACAAAACTTTATTTGAAAAAAAAAATTTTTAGATGCCCATTTTTTTTTTGAAAACAAACATTTTTTTCCATAAAACTTTTTTTCACAATTTATTTCTTAATATTTTTTTAAAGCCAAAAATTTGACAATTCTTATTCTCGGGGTTCAAGAAGATTTCAAATTATTGTTTATTCCCTCACGGCCAAATATTTTGTTTTAAGTTTTATTATAATGTAAGTAATTGTATAAATTATTAAATACTAAAAACTTGCACACCAATTTTTTTTTATTTTATTTTTTTAATTAAAAAAATATCAAAAAGTTGTATTTTTTAGTTGGTACAAACATAAGGAATCGCTTAAAAAACTTGAGTTCCAAGAACTCCACGTGAACTTTACGTGAAGTCGCTAGAAAGAAACCTCAAATTTTTGTGAACTGCAGACCGTTAAAGCTAATTCTAATAAATAATCAAATGTTATTTGGTGTTATAAGTATCCCAAAAGTATGCAGTAATTTGTTTACATATTTGAATTTATGTTGCATTGCCCACCGAAATCGTCATCTTGAAAAGTTTAAAACGACACGTTACAGCTTCAATATAGAATAAATATTGGAAGTGAAAAAAAACTTCTAGAGATTGATCAACATTTTCTTTTTATTTTTTGAACAATATATTAACCTTCATGAGTACAAAATTTTAGACTTAAATTGATTAAGTAACTAGTCAAATTTTTTTTATTTATAATTTATTAATCTATGTAATAAAAGCACGCAATAATAAGCGGTTATTTAGTAAAATTATATATTTAAAACTATTAAAAAAATAATAAAATATAAAATAAAAAGAAGCACCTTTATCATTTTTTACCTAATCATAGTTATATAATTAATCTCACTTAAATGTCAACTTTGTGTTTTTTTTAAGAAAGTATGTAAAATATTCCAAATAATACCAATTATAATTTTTCTAACTTGGTGTACCTATGTATAACTATGTACCACCACAAAACACACTTAAGACTATGGACACATTAACATTAAACATGCAATATGCAATATGAGCATACAATATTTCATTACTACTTTCAGTTTCGACCAATTATTCCCGTGCTCAATTTGCGTAACTTATCCGTTCATTTGCTAACTTGTCCAAACTCTCAGAATCCAAAGAAAGATACATAGGTATACGTATTATATAATAATGCGAACATAGGTAAGACAAAAAAACTGCAATAATTTTAATATTGAACTAAGCAACTTTGAGCTTGACAACTTCATGGTGTAGTAATGAGCTATTCCCACTTATTTTATCTAACTTTGGAACGGAATCCTTTAGAAATAAGTGGCGCCACTTCAGATGGATCACGTCCTCGAGTCTCTGGTAAGTAGAATCGTGTTAGCAGGAACAACAGGGTGCATGTGATGGAGAATGGGATGAATACGAATGCTCCCCAAGCGTTTTGCAGACTAGGAAATGTCATTCCGATGATGAAATTACATGACCAAGATGATAGAGATCCCATTGCCATGCCAATGGGCCGTGGTGCAACTTCAAAGATTTCTAGAAACAAAACAAATAAGATGAAAATAAATTCGATTTTTTTAAAATTACGATATTCATGTTAGTCCTGACCAGAACTTGTAATATAAATAATTTTTTTTTCTTCGTAGGAAAATTTCTTAATTGTATTATCGTGTAAAATTAAAGACGTCAACAAAGTGGTTTAAAACACATAAATCAAATTTGTCATCATGTGGGCAGAATTTTTGCGAAGCATATTATTACATATTAGTATATAAATACCAAGAAAGCATACAAAATAATTAAAAAGATATTTTAAGATAACAAAGAGAGCACATCTTGTAATTGTAGATTAATTAACTCAATTGGACATGAAATAAACCAATATGTGCCAAGTGGCATTTAATTAATTCGAGACGCAATTCGATATTGAACAGCATACAACACTTGCGGATGACAACAAGAGTTTAAACACAGCAGAAAAATCATTTAAATGGATTGGGAAAGGTTGAAGAGCTAATTGAATTACAAACAATTTTGTATTTTATAAGATTGAATCAGTTCAATTGAATTACACTGCTTGAAGAATCGCCAATTAAGAGCGGAAAAAGAAGATAGCGAGAGTTTATATTTATGTATACATAATTTACTCACCAGATCCGATGAAATAAGGAATTGGGCCAACACCAAGTTGGTAGAAGAAAATATAACCAAAAATGCAAACAATGCCGGCAATTGCAAACCAACTGAAATAATCCTGCAACAAAAATAAATTAAGTTAATAATTAAATAATTTTGAAATTATTCCGAGAATATTTATCAAACAGCATCTTACGATGAAATGAAGAACAAATGCAAAAGCTAAGAGGAAAATCGCGCATAAAAAGCACGAAAATTGCATTAATGGACGGCGATTGACGTTGGCCATTAAATATGGACTTAAAAACGATGTCATAAGATTCAAACAGCCAGCTCCGAGATTTGCCCACTCAGCATCGGTTGTAGAGAGTCCTGCTCTTTCAAATATCGAAACAGAGTAGTAGAAAATCTATAAAAAAAAATTCATAAATCAGTAAAAAGTTGAAGGAAATAGGAATTTATGAATATACCGCATTTATACCAGTTAATTGTTGACCACCATGAAAGGCACAAACTATTACTAAAGGCAATGTTAGACTGGAATCACGCAAAACAGCCAAAAATGAGCTAGTTTGCATTGTAGCACTAGCTTCAGCTTCCATGTCTTCGATTTCTCTCTGAATCTGTGTCATACAATGTGCTCCTCTCAAGCGACGTAATTCTCTTTTGGCACCATCGCGATCTTGTTTCACAACATACAACCACTTTGGACTCTCCGGAAAATAGTAGGACGGCAAGTAACAAGCAATAACAAGAACGATGTAGAAACTCATACCATAGTGCCAGAGTTCGGGTGTTCCAAAAATATTACGCAAATTGAACACTTGGCCCACTACAACACCACCTGTAACTCCAACTGCGCAGAGAACACCAAAAGTGCCACGAAGTGCCAGTGGAGCACATTCAGTGAGATACATTGGCAAGGAAGCTGTTGTCAGACCAGATGCCAGACCAACAAGAAATCTACCAAGTAGAAGCATTTCAACGGAACTAGCCACACGACAAAACATGAAGAGTATCGCACCTAAAGCGAATAGCAGACCACTGATCAGGAAGCATCCCTTTCTGAAATATTATTTAGTTAGTTTTGAGGAAAATTAAAGTAAAAGTTGATGCAAGACGAATGAATGGGTGACATGAGTTCTGTTGTATGCTATGCATAATTACTTTATGATGAAACTACCTATATACCTAACTCCGAGTAAAGCTTAATATTCAAATGTTGGTCTTGTATATTTCATATAAACAAATCAACAATCAGTCATACTAACAAAGTAGGGTAATGCAAACATACAGTATGGAATGAATAATAATAGAAACAAACTATATTTTTTAATTTAATGATATTCTGTCTTCACAAACAAAACTGTTCATAAAGTAGCTCTTAAATAATACTAAGCCGGTGTCCATTTCGGTAATGTTAGCGATTGTTTACTTAAATGCCTGTTTACATATAATGCTGTGGTAAGGTTTTATCGACACTGATACTTTAAACGGAAGTAATTTCATATCCACTAGCAGGCCAAAAATACAATTATTAACAAAAAAAAATAATAACAATAATACTACTACAGTAGTTAAGCAAGTGAGAACAAGAAAAAATAAACAATTATTTATGGAGCTACTCGACTCATATTTCATTCTTTTAATGGTTCGCCTTGATAATAAGTTGCTAGATTTCAATTTGCATTAGGGTTGCCGATAGGTACCTACATACATTTTTTTAAGCGATAAATTATGAACATACTTATATGTACATTGGCAATATTTACATACATAGCAATTTTTGGTTCGTTAATTTGTAAAAATAACACTCAGCAACAAGACTTTTTGCTACAGAAACCAAAATTGAAATTTAAACAAAAAATTATTCTAAAATCGTTTTTGTTCATTAAAATCTATAGTGTATTTTTAAAATGTTCAAAAACTTAATTCCCTTTGTTTCGGAATTTAAAAGTATACATAAATACATACATACATATATAAATAAGCAAGTATTAAAGAAAAAAAATATCAAAATAAGAGCTGGTCCTGAAAAATTCGAAGTAAAAATACTTTTCTGGATAATTATATAAGTCTGTTTTATGAAAAGCGTAAAAAACAACAGATTTTACTGACGTTATTATTCTTTTTGATGTGATTCTTATTCATCTGATTAGTTGGCTACTGGTTTCTCAAAATATAAGAGATAATAATGATTGTGATCACTTTAAAACTTTGAAGTAACTTTGAATTCGCCGTCAATCTAATCTTAAATAAGTCTTAATGGTAATCGTAATCTTCAAGTGGATTCTTAAGTGCTTTGTCTTTTTTTTTTTGTTTATCAAACTATGTATCAATATGTTTATTATTAATAGATTAGTGAAGCTTAAGCAAAAATTATAACTAGCCTTCTATTTCTAAATTGTTTTCATTATTTATTGTTAGAAAGAAATAAAACAAGGCCCTTCCCTGTAATTTATTTTGAAATCGTTCGAATAGCAAAAATGTGTACTATTTTACATATTCGATGCAACATTACGTTAAATGGACTTTAATGCTAATGCTTTTCTTCATCGAAACTAAATCTATAGAAGTCTATTGATTATACGATGTTTAAAAAATGGAATTTTGGCTTGTGCTCCGGCACAGAAAGTCTTCGAATCCAATCCCGAGGGATGACGCAGTAGAGGAAGACCGCGACTCAGGTGGCGCACGCAGGAAGGAGAGGACTTCAACCAACTTGGCATGCGAAACTGGAGGCAGTTAGCTAGGCACCGAGCTGGCTAAAGAAGCATGTTGGTTGAGGACCTGGTCCGACCCGGATTGTAGTGCCACCTTAAGTAAGTAAGTGAAGATATTCTTACTGTCACCTCCTGTACTATTATTTAAAGGCTTGAAATTAATTTTAAAGAGAAAAATAAGTACTAAACTTTTGAAAGAAATATGAATTTGTAAAATAACCTTCACATTCAGGGCACAGTTGTTTTTACGATTTTACAAAATTCCACAAAACATTTTTGATTGCAAAAAAACAATCTGTATATCAGTCAGCATTTCAGATTTCATTGACGTAACCAATTTCAAGACCCTCTGGGGTCTCCTTATCGCATATTTTCCAGCTTAGGCATTCTAATAGTGTTACGTATTCAATTAGGTATGTATATTGTATAAACTTGTAAATTTCCAATCTTTAATATAAAATCAATTTTCTAAACTATTTTAAACCTATGATAAGGAAGATGATTTTTAATTAATGAATAGGTATTATGAGTGCAGATAAGATAAGAAATGCACTTCAAACTCACCTTCCAAATTTATCTGCAGCTCCTGCACCTCCTAATGAACCAATAGCTCCACCAACTAAAAATATAGAAACAATTGTCGACCAAAGAATATCCAATCCTCCAGATGTTATATGAAAATCATAACGATCTATAAGTGTTTCATTGCACCAATATTTCATATACTAAAACAAAAAAATACAAATAAATGAATAGGTAGGTTTAAATAATATTTTATGGTTAAGAAAGTTTCTTACCGAAGCAGGGCTATTGATGCCTCCAATGCAATAACCAACTGGAACTGCCGATCCAAAGGTTGCTGCACAGCCGACAAGAGTTAGCAATTTTCCCCATGGTGCCTTCTGCAAAAAGAAAACTTTGTTTATCCACGTGATGAAAAGAATAATATTGTCAATTTAAAAAAGGGGTTATCCATGCGCTTATCTTAGAGCGACAGTGTCGAGATCAAGGTTAACCAATTGAACAACCATGTCCAACTAATAAATGATAATAAAGCAAAGATTAATTGATGTTCTGGCTAATTACTAGTAGTTTTTTTTTTTTTTGGTGTCTGCAATTATTAAAATTACCTTAGTTTGTGCAGCGGCGCTTGACCTAATTTCAACTTTGGTCGAATTGTAAAGAATTTGCGAATCACTCCTTTCTTCCATTTTTTATTTAACATGCAACACGACTTCCTTAGTCCAGCCAGTTCTTAAACAAAAACAAAAAATACAATATTCTATTGCCGTCGCCGTCGTCGTCGTAACGCAATTATGGAAATAAAATTAATTTAATTTCAGGCCACGGAAGGGGTTAGGTCTATTTACAAAGTGACAACACTTTTCAATGACCGAGTTGTGAACTGTGCTATCTGGGCAGAAATAGAATCAATAGAGGTCGTATTTGACTTTGTTTCAATGAATTTTTTCACGACAGCAAGGAATTTGTTGATGTTTGCAATTTAATAACCAATTATCTATCTACAGGAGTTAACTTAACAAAAAGAAAACAAAGAATACCGCCAGAAAACAAAAGAAAAAAAAATAGCAACTGTCTAGTCTAGCCACTGAGCCGTTGCGATGACATTAGACGACTAGACCTAGTAGAGTAGCCGATTAATCAGCTGTATTGTGCTCCAGCTGTTTTACCCCGCAAGAGCGCAAACATCGCAAGTGGAGACTTCTTTGTGTACGCTGAGAAAACGTCAAAAATATCTGGTAGTGTGGGATGCGGTTCAAAGGGAAAACAGTAATGCCAAAATGTAAAACATAATTTCTAAATACAGGGTGTTACTGAACATATATAAGCGTGAGTGGTAAAAAATTTAAGCTTATGGAACGCTACGCGAGGAAGAAAAATGAACTGTATTTTGTCATAATTCAATAGATTTTGTTGTTATTCAAATGTCAAAATTAGAAAGATAAAATTCTGATAATTAAAAATTATTCAAATACATATGTTTAAAATTCTTGTGTTACTACACCAAAATATTAAAATGTTCGAAACTCAAATGGAACAGTACCTACGCAATCGCCTTTGGTATTCCAGCATCTTGAAGGTGTAGTTACCCTGAAGAAAAGAACTGAAATACCTATTTTTTTAAATCTTTCTTTTAAAAAATTTTGCTGGTATGAAGGAAAAATGTATAGAGCCTATATGTTATGATATAAGGTCATTCTATTTAAAGTTGGACCAGATTTGGCAAAAATTGCATTCAGAAATAAGGCTTTAGACTTTTAAATTTTTGTGTGTTTCAAAGTTTTTTAAACTATACATATTTGTAAATGTATGAAACTAAGAGCCCTCTAACCTTTTTTTTGCATTTAATAAAATGCAATGTAAAACTGAAAAATGTTTTTCGTTAAAAAATGGGATTTGTAATTTAATTTTTTTTATTTTTAATCGCAGACGTTATGTTATTTTTACTGCAAAATATTTTCAATTTTAAATACCTACCATTTTTATTTTTTTGAGTACCTGCAAAGAGTTCAGACTATTTGAAAGTGATATCAAAATGTTTTCTTATAAGTCGATCCTCTAAAAATGATAAAATAATGATTTTTACCAAATCAAAAAAAAAAAAATCAATTACAAATGAAGTTGAATTTACCAAAAAAAAAATTTATTTTTTTCTATTCTATCTGTTTTTGTTTTGTTTATTGTTTAACTTTGTACACTTATAATAAAAAAAGGAATATAATACATGGATAAGAAAAATAAATTACAAGGCAGTTTTTTAACAAACAACTTATCGATAATCTTAAAATTTATAATTTACAAAAATACTGAATTTTAAAAAAATAGTTATTTTACAAGAAATTTTTGAGACATTACTTAATTTTAGATTTAAAACCGTTAGACATCATTGGTGCTAGTTGCGACGAATCACGACCTCGGGTTTCAGGAACATAGAACAACGTTACAAAGAATACAACTGTACATGCGACGGCAAAAGGCAAAAAAACAAATGAACCAATCAACGCATTCAATGGAGGGAATGTCATGCCTACGGTGAGATTGCACAGCCAGGATGATAGACTTCCCAAGGACATGGCAACTGGTCGTGGGGATACTTCAACAAGTTCTGTAATAGAAAGGTGTTAGAAAAGAAATGAAATATTAACAAAATTACGAAAAAAAAAATATATACCTGCTCCAATAAAATATGGCATCGGGCCAAGTCCAAATTGGAAGAAGAATATAAACACAAAAATGCATCCAATACAAGCTAATGCTACCCATGGTGCAGCATCCTACAAAAAAAAAAGAAGGTAAATTCACCAAACAACATTCTCGTAAGTTCATTCCAGAGACTTACAATAAAATAAAGCGATGTAGCAATAGCGACCAAAAAGAAAGCACACAAAGAACTCGAAATCAACATCATTGGTCTTCTATTAAATTTAGCCATAAGAATCGGTCCCATAAGTGATACCGCCAGATTCATACACCCAGCTCCAAGGTTAGCTAATTCGGCATCGTTGACAGAGAAACCAGCTTTCATAAAAATCGGCACCGAATAGAAGAATATCTGAAAAACAAAAACTTCGGTTACGATACGTTTTTTTTTTGGAAACAATCCAACAATCTCAAACTTACCGAATTAATACCAGACAACTGCTGACCAGCTTGATAAATGCATATAACAAACAGAGGCAGTGTCATGGCTGGATTCGATATAACCGACCAAAAACTACTCTTTTCAATTTTTGTATTAGCTTCAGCTTCTAAATCAAGCATTTCAGCGTTGACTTGAGCTTCATCGTTTTGCCGCAATCGATTAAGACTACTGCGAGCTCCTTTGGCATCATCTTTGATCAAGTAAAGCCACTTTGGACTTTCTGGGAAATAATAGGATGGAAGATAACAAATAACAACCAAAGCTCCGTATGCACTGTGAGCATAGTGCCATTGGTCTTCGGTTCCGAAGATGAAATTCAAGCTAAAGAATTGTCCAACCACAATACCCGCAGTTACGCCAACAGCACAAAAAACACCTAAAGTTTCACGGAGATGGGGTGGAGCTATTTCTAGAAGATATATCGGCAATGCAGTGTAGGTAATGCCTGAAGAAATGCCAACTAAAAATCGACCCACCAGTAGTAGCTCTACTGATTTCGCCTCCCGACAGAAATTAAACATGAATGCTGAGATCAGTAAGAGAGCTCCAGCTATTAGAATTGCTCCTTTTCTGGAAAAGTATTAAAAAAAAACATTTAGGAATCTTAAAGTCGTTGTTTTTTGGTATTAACAAACCTTCCAAATTTATCAGAAACCCCTGCTCCGCATAGTGATCCAATCATTCCACCAAGTAAAAGGATTGAAACAATTGATGCCCACAGGATATCTATTTCACTATCTGATAAATGCCAATCATATTTCTCAATTAGTGTTACATTACACCAATGCTTGATGAACTGGGTTGAAAAAAGAAAATTTAGTACAGTTTCATTTTGTATTAAGTTTAATTTTACCAGTGCGGGACTGTTGACACATCCAAGGCAATATCCAATTGGAACTGAAGCACCAATGGTTGTTGCAAACGAAACCAATATTAGAAGTCCACCCCATTTTTGTGGTTTCTGAAAAATAGGAGAACATTTTTTTTTTGTTTTAGTTATAAGAAATAATTCATTATTAATAACAAAATATAACATAAATGTAACAAAATAGTACTAAAAACAACACTGTTATTACTACTAAGTACGGACTTTGAAGGTACAAAGAAGGGAAAAAAAATCTTTAAAAAATGGGTTTGGTACATCACAAATGTTTTTGTTAATCATCAATTTTTCATGAAAAAATAATTATACAACACTTTAAATTTATTGTTTGTTAATTTTTGCATCTCTGCTTAACATTTAATTCTCGTTTAACTCACTCTATTTGTCGTCAAATCAGTCTCTCCAGTTTCATTATGTGACAGAAATTCAATTTCTTCAAATGAATTATCATGATGTATTACAGGATTACCAAATAAATATCGGTTCATTTTATTAAAATTATAGGAAATTGTTAAGTAATAAAAACACTTAAAAACTATTACAAATATAATAAATACAGGAAATAAATAATTTAACATAAAATTCTACTGTCCTTTTTACATTAAAAATATTGAATGATAAAATAAACCGCTGATACGATCTGTATAAATTAAAGCTTTTGTTGATTCCGTTAATTTTAAGAGATGGGTCACCAAAATTTACAGCTACGATGCATCAGAGCAAAGAGGTAAATAGTTGGTAGAAATGTAATGTATATGAGTGGGTCGCACTTAATTGCTCTTAGGTATAGTGAATTTTAATATCGGTACCGATCATGTTAAGAAAAAAAAAAAAAACGAGAAAATGAAGTCCTACGGTAATTTAAATTGAATAAAAACTAGATACTTTCACGCAAAATTTAAACGATTAGAATTTTTTTCCAATTTCCTTTGATAGGTAATAATTATCTGAAAACTAAAAAAAATCGTACACAAATCAGACATAACGATTATAGAGAACGTGACAAAATGGTTCTCGCAGTTCTGTCTGTCTGTCTGTACCTACTTCAACGTAAAGCTAAGGCGATTTTCAATAGAGGCGAAATTTTAATTTTTTTAGTTCGAAAAATATCGGGTCCTTTCATATTAGCGGTACCACAAAACTTCTTTATCTAGAAATACTTTAAACATAATATTTAAAAAAAAAAACTGATTTAACGATTTTCGAAAATACACGTTTCTAAATTCTGATTTATTTTGATACATCAGATGGCATCTTCAGTTTTGAGCTCTAGCTTCTTCGGTGCAAAAAATTTACGAAAATGTTAATTTTCATTATTTGATGATGATAAAATAATATACATATTTTCTAATTTTATGAGCGTTTGTACCAAACGCTTTAAAAACTCCAAGACAATGAGACAAATACATTTTAGCTACTTTTATAAGAATAATATTCTTATAGCACCAAAATTCGCTAAAACCAGTTTTTGCTAAAATGCTTTCAAATTTATCAGCCTGATAAATTTTTCTGCGTTGCACAAATGCAAACATTTGCGAACCATCCCTGGTTTAACAGAAAACTTTAACCAGTGCAAGTGAAATAGCAATATGAGAAATGTCATACTTCACTGAAAATCACTTCCAAACTATCGTACCGAGTATTAATACAATGTGAAAAAAGTATTTAAAAAATGTTTTAATACTCCGTGGGATGGTGTTTTTTGTTAAAACTCGCTTTTAAAATTTATCAAGTAGCATTTTAGTTCATTTATCCGTTTATTTGTGCAACGGATAAATGTAACATTAAATTTTATCGAAGTAATAACTATTTAAAAGCTTGTTGTGCAACCCGGTAAGTTCGTTATAAAAAATTCTTTATATTTATATATAAAAAAGAACTCAATAAAATGAACTTATTTAAAAAAGGGCAGGTATACATTTTTATTTTTGTAGTACAACTCTTATGGCCGATTTTATGAAAGGCTTTTAAATGTTTACAAGGACATTTAACTTTAAAATGGGGTTTCACCAACTGCTTTTAAATTTAACAGGCTTTCAAATAACCTTATAAACTAAAAGGTCATTTTTGTCTCTTTAAATTTTAAAAATGATTTAAAAGTAATTTTTTATTTTGCATTTTTGACAGATTTCAACTATAATGTATGAATAGGTAATTTTAATTGTAATGATTATTATTCACTAAAATCCTTGGGGCGGTCAATATTTTTAAATTTCGGAAGAAAAGTTTGATGTTTACCCTTCTTTTTTCATTTTTTCACATTTTGTATTTACGAATACTGTTGTTTAACTTTTTCTCGTCAACCTCATATGTAAGAGGAGCAGAAACTATTCTTTTGTATACAGGGATGTGAACAAATTCAATTTTAACTAAAAATTTCCTTTTTCTACATTGGTGAAACTGAAAAAATTTAATGGTCTGATATCAATTAAAAGGAGTTTAGGTAAAAGCGATTATAGTGAAAGTTCATAAAATAAATACAACTTGGGATATTAATTAAGGAAACGTTTTTTATTTTTAACAATTATTTTAATAATTAGTTTTTTTATACAACAGTAATATAATGTCAATTTAAAGTTTCTTCGTAGACATCCAAAAAAACATAAAAATATATATGTTAACTTCTAAAGCTATACAATGACTTACTTAAAAAACCAAAAACTGACATAATAGGAACAATAAAAATAAAGATAAATAATAAATCAAAAAATTTCCGATTATTTTTATTTTAAATTAAGTAACTTTTTGCTTAGCAACAAAAGTGTTGCAATAAGTCACACTACTCTCTTGGCATTCTGTTTCTTCGTTCTTATCTAACTTTTGAACGGAATCCTTTGGAAATAAGTGGAGCAACTTCAGATGGATCGCGTCCTCGTGTTTCTGGTAAATAGAATCGTGTTAATAGGAACAAAAGTATGCATGTGATGGAGAACGGGATGAACACAAATGCTCCCCAAGCATTTTGTAGTGTTGGAAACAGCATTCCGATGATGAAATTACACGACCAAGATGAAAGTGATCCCATTGCCATGCCAATAGGTCGAGGGGCAACTTCAAAGATTTCTAAAAAAAAAATGATGGATAGATAAAATTAATAAATTCAAAAAGATTCAAATTTTATTTTTTTCAGGAAATTCTTTAATTTTCTCCGAAAAGCATAAACGGGACATGGACAAAAATATACAGATATTATAACTATCGAATTAACAATAGTAAATTACGAAGATAACAAATTCAATGATTTATTTTCTGATAAATTAATGCTTTAGTTTTCTGAGGTTACATAAATTAATATATTTGTTCTTGTTGATTCTCACTATTTTAAAGGACTCTTTTTGATCCATGTAAATTTAGTGTTACCGTTTCATAAAAAATTCTTTCAATAATTTCTGCTGTCGAGTATTCGTAGATTTAGTCATTTTTATAGTATTTTGGAAAGAACTTCTTTAGTAAGTGACAACAAAAAAAAGTCATATTCAATGACACTCAACAAGTAATAGAGATAAAATTTCCAAGCAGTTTTGCGAAATGATGAAAATTGGTTGGTGCTCAGAGAAATGTCGTTGGATACGTCCAACTGAATTTATTTTACTCACCAGATCCAATAAAATAGGGAATTGGAGCAAGACCAAGTTGAAAGAAGAAAATGTAACTAAAGATGCACACAATACATGCAACTGGAAACCAACTAACATAATCCTGCAATGAAATCATAAATGAATAGAAGATTTTGTTTTCGAATTTTCTTTTCCATGGCTTTATCTTACGATATAGTGAAGAATAAAAGCAAAAGCAAAGAGAAATATTGAAGATACGAAAGATGAAAACTGCATTAATGTACGACGATTGAAATTGGCCATTAGATATGGACCCAATAACGATGTTAAAAGATTAACACTACCAGCTCCTAGATTTGCCAATTCGGCTACAGTTGAAGAAAGTCCAGCTCTTTTAAATATCGTAACAGAGTAGTAAAAAATCTAAAATCAGAATTGAAACATCAGAGAAGAAATATAGTTTTAAGACAAAAAAAAAATAAGTGATAATGTATAATATACCGCATTGATACCAGTCAACTGTTGGCCACCATGAAAGGCACAAACTATGACCAAGGGCAAAAGAAGTTTAGGATCACCCAATACCGCACCAAACGAAATAGTTTGCGATTTGGCATTAGCTTCAGCTTCCATATCTTCCATTTCTTTCTGAATCTGTGCCATCTGATTGGCTCCTCGGAGCCGCTGCAATTCTCTTTTGGCACTTTCACGATCCCTCTTTACGACATACAACCATTTCGGGCTCTCAGGGAAGTAGTACGATGGCAAGTAACAAACAATAATGAGAAAGATGTAGAAACTTAAACCGTAATGCCAGTGATCGGCTGTTCCGAAAACATAACGCAAACTAAAAACTTGACCAACTACAACCCCACCGGTAACTCCAACGGCACAGAAAACACCGAGAGTACCACGTAATGCCAGGGGTGCACATTCAGCTAGATACATTGGCAAGCAAGCTGTTGTTAGACCAGATGCTAGACCGACTAATAACCGGCCAAGCAGAAGCATTTCAACTGAACTAGCCATGCGGCAGAACATGAATAATATTGCACCCAATACGAAGAGAAATCCAGTGATCAGGAAGCATCCTTTTCTGAAAAAAATTATTACAAGTTTAGTTAAAGGATATAACCAAACATTTAATTGGAATGTGAAGTATGAGTGAAGTGAATGAGGACATCCACGACGAACAAATTATTGGATATTTTTTACGAACACTTAAAAGACGACTTTTTGAAAATCATAAAGAATGCAACTAAAGGCAAGAAGCTTTCATTTAACAACTTATTTATGTTTAACTGATTGTTTTTAGTGAAGTTAGAGGATTTTTTTTAAATCAAGAACTGCCAACAAGTTTGGTAACTTTTGCATATTTTCCTAAATTAACTTTTATTTCCGACTCTATGTACTGTATATGGCAGGTTTTGGATTCGTAATAAAATTCAACACTTGACATATTCAAGGATAGAGAACACGAAAAAAGTGGTTCCCGTAATTTTGTCTGTGTGTCGGTCTGTCAGAAATTCAGACAGACGTCTGTTGATTGATCTACGGCCTAAACTTCTAAAGCAATTTTTTTCAAACTTGGAGGTTTTTAGGTAGGTAATTCCCTAGGGCCGAAATTTAATTTTATTTTACCTCTAAAAATAACGGTACCTGTCATCATTCACCAAAACCATTAGAGTTATATTTGAGATATATTTTGTCGAAACGGTTATAGATAAGTACATTATGTCTATTTCATAACAAAATTTATTTTTCTCAGAAATGGCTTTAATATTTTTAATCATTTTTTTCGTGAGCCAAAAAATCTTTATTAACCATCTCTGCCATAGAATATTTTTGGTTTTCAATTATTTTATATTTTTGAGAAAACTGCTTGAACGATTTTTGATTTTTTTTCAAAAAATTCATATTTTTATTTTTATTCTGATGGTGCCTATTTCACAGATTTTACATCATACAATGTATGATTGCCAAAATTGACTACAGACAACTCAGTGTAAATTTTATATTTTTAAAGCATTTTGTGATTTCTGTTTATGAGAATAGTTTAGTTTTTTATTGCAAATTTCATATAACTTATGTATGTTTAACTGACCGTTTTCAGTGAAGACAAGACCAACAAGTTTGGTAACTTTTGCATATTTTCTCAAATTGATTTTTATTTCCGACTAAAGGTGCTGTAGGGCAGGTTTTGGAAAAAATTAATTTTTGAGAAAATTACTCAAACGATTTTTGATTTTTTTTTTCAAAAAATTCATATTTTTATTCTCCTGCAAGAAAAATGCAAACAAATTAAGTAATGTCGTTTTAACCACAGTACATCGGGTCAATCTTAAGTGAATATACTCGTAGAACCCCAAATGAGAAGTCGAGAAGTTAAAAAAGGCCCGAATTCAAATCACTGAATTATTTCAACTGGCACTACAATTTACAATGTACCTTTCTTAAATGTAGCCATAGTGCTAAAGTAAAATAATTTAATAACGTATTGAATGCTGGCGGATTTTTTAAGTTATTCAATAGAAAATTCAGATTCTTATAATATTTTTTTTAAAGCTATTTAGAGTCGATTTTTGAAGGAAACGTAAAAATTTTTAAATTGGTGCAAGACGTTTTTGACAATTTATAATGAAGAAAGAGTAGACCATAAATGCCTAAATTGAACATACATTAAGGATTTTGACAATTAACAAAAATAAAAAATAATTTTTATTTAACTTTTTTGTAATTATGGAACCTCTATTGTTTAAAGTAATTTCTAATTGCACCCAAAACGTTGGATTTGAAAAAATAATAAATAAGAGATAAACTACTACGACGAAGACATTATGATTTTTAAATTCTGCAATGGCAAAGATTGCTATCTTTTTTCAACTCTGAAATCCTCATACATGTATTTTTTTTATTTGTTTTCATTTAATTATTTTAACCTCGAATATTTGATAAAAAACCGAAGTTATTTATATTCCTTGGTGCAATATAATATCGATTGATTTGATGAGTTTACACAGATAAGTGCACTTTCTCCATTGACGCTCGTTGAATAAGGGCGAACAAATCAACCCCATTTATGTGCAATAGCATGTACATACATAGGTACTGTAGGGTAAGTTTGGTATTCTTAAAAAAAACGACTAGGAATATAAATCAGACTTAACATTACGATAATGGAGTACGCGAAAAAAAGTGCCTATATTATGGTAAAAGTTCAGCCTAAACAACTTAATCGATTTTGTTCAAACTTCACACGTAAGGATTTTTTATGATTCCTCAGTGGGAAAAATAAATCCGTAACATGAAATATTTAAAAAAATATTTGCTAAAATCAAAAAAAAAAACAAGTTTGGTGGTGCGAAAGTCCATTAAGAATTTAGGCCTTAGTGACAAACTACCTCTCAAGCAATCATGTCCTTAGTACAGGAATGGAGGGTGTCTACAATTTTATACCAAATCCGAACAGATATGGTCAGAAGCACTTATGAAGAATTTGTCAATTTCTCGAAAGAGGAAGCAGCCCGTGAAAAAAGTATTTCTGTTTTTTGGTCGCTCAGGCCCATGGGTAATCCCAGATCCTTGACATTATAGTTCGAAGTACTTACCATCACTAATATACTAAAATATCTTGATTTAAAAAGCATATTAAAGCATAGAGTTTTAAATATAAACAAAGCTACAGCATGACATTCTTAGTGTTGCCGTTGTTGGGGAGAAACAGGGACCTTAGACTTTAAGCAGATCACCCTGTATATTACAAAAATCAAAATAAAAAATATTTCCTTAAAGAAAGATGGTTGCTATTTGTTTGTATCTCGAGATATTAGTAAAAACTGTTTTTCAAAATGGTGGGAAGCAAACGGCTTAAAGCTAGACGTTTTTTTTATACAATTTCTATTATAAAAATTAAGACAGTATATTTTTGCATTGATAATTCACAGAATCTCAAAATCATCTATTTTTAGAACTACACACAATGACCATAAAAAGATAATATCATGAAACAACTCATGTTGTCTTTAGACAATAAGAGACACGACATCATATCACACATCACACTTAAAATTTAAAACAGCCTTAAGCACAAGCTAGTTCTTAGAAGCTAATCATTTCAATTGATGTTTTCATTCAATTTGTACTGATTGCACCATTACTTGCACTTTGCTTGCGGGATTATATTAAACCAAAAGCATAACAAATACACCCGAGTTTATTTTTACTCACCAGATCCAATGAAATAGGGAATTGGGCCAAGGCCAAATTGATAGAAGAAAATATAACATAAGATGCAAACGATGCATGCAACTGCAAACCAACTGGCATAATCCTGAATATGATTTAATAAATTAAAAAAAAAAAAATATTTGAAGAAATAATTCAATAAAAGCCATTCTTACAATAAAACGAAGAATAAAAGCAAAAGCCAATAGGAACATTGCACATATGAAACAAGAGAACTGCATTATTGGTCGTCTATTGACATTGGCCATAAGATAAGGACCCAAAAACGATGTGACAAGATTAAGACTACCGGCGCCGACATTAGCCCACTCAGCATTAGTTGTTGAGAGTCCAGCTCTTTCGAATATCGAAACAGAATAGTAGAAAATCTAGAACATAAAAATGTTGGTCAGCAGAGATAATAGATCGTTAACAACAATAATTACCGCATTTATGCCAGACAACTGTTGGCCACCATGGAAGCAACAGACTATAATCAACGGCAATGTGAGACTGGAATCACACAAAACTGCCCCAAACGAACTAGTTTGCATTTTAGCATTCGCCTCAACTTCCATATCTTCAATTTCTTTCTGAATTTGTGTCTTATGATTGGCTCCCCTTAGACGGCGTAGTTCTCTTTTGGCACTTTCTCGATCTTTCTTAACAATATACAACCATTTCGGACTCTCAGGGAAGTAGTAGGATGGCAAATAACAAACAAGAATAAAAACAATGTAGAAACTCAAGCCGTAGTGCCAGTGATCGGCTGTTCCGAAAATATAACGCAAACTGAACAATTGTCCTACTACAACACCAGCATTGATTCCAACAGCACACATTACACCAAGAGTACCCCGAAGGGCCAGTGGGGCGCATTCAGTGAGGTACATTGGCAAGGAAGCTGTTGTGAGGCCAGATGCTAAGCCGACAAAAAATCGGCCAAGCAGGAGCATTTCAACGGAACTGCCCAGGCGGCAAAATATGAAGAGTAATGCTCCGAGGACGAAAAGTAATCCACTGATTAGAAAGCATCCTTTCCTAGAATACCAATTGGAAATATGTAGTTTAGTATAATTAAGTTCTATACGCCAAAAATTAAAAGAATTCTTTTGGGTGATTTTATGAATTTGATTTGATAATCTCAAAACAGTTAACATATTTTTGTTAATATGATATCAATTGGTCAAGTCCTTCCGAAGTTACACGATCAACAAAAGATGCAATTACAGCCATAACATTATGCCTGCATGAGGTACAAACTTCTGCCCATACAAAAAAAGTACTATTCGAGACCTTTCTAAAGATACAGGTCACAATTTTAAGCATCCATAGGACATACATATTAACATACAAAGAAATTCCTAAATCTTAAGCTTTTAATGGTTTTTATTCCACAACTGAACTGAATTCACCAAAAATAGCGAGTTTCAACAAGCTCGTCACTGTTAGCTGAAGAGTCAAAGTGAGGTCGGTGGGGAGAAGCATCAATTTTTGTAGATCATGTAAGCTATTTTGAGACAGTTAAAAGCTTTTTTTAATCAATAATTCAACCAATCTAATCTTCTCCCTGTGTTATTTATTTCAGCAGTGCTCATTTTATAAATGGAAAAATTTTCTAAAAGAAATAATTTCTGCGAGCTTTTTCGATACTTAGAAACGGTTCTTACCAAAATATGAGGACTTCAAAAATGATTAAATTTCGAGTAGGTGTGCAGATTTTGCAGGTCTTTAAAGTTAAAAAAATATTTTCGTGGTTGATGGGTCCAATATTTCATTTAAGTACAAAAATCGATAACAAAAAATGGGAAACTTAATCATTGAATATTTTTACAGACTCAAGTAACTTCTTAGTTCATAACTTAAAAATCAAAAATTATTATTTTAATTTTTAAAATTCAATGCAAAATTTTAAAAAAATAGTTTTTGAACCAAAATGAAAATGAATATGACTCATGAATATTTTTTTAAAATGTTGCTACCAAACGGTTTTAAATAATATCTACAAATAAATGTACAACCTATACAAATGTTAAAACTCGTTCTCAAAAACCAAAAATAAAACGGCTTCCATAACTTTAATAAATTCTTTTATGTGTATTATGTCGTTTTCAATTGGCAATCCGGAATTGGTTTTATGTCGTTTTCAATTGGCAATCTGGAAGTAGAAAAAAGCATTCTGAATGCGTTCAATTGGGCAAAAGTGACAGTTCTGATTCTAAAAAAAAGAGAATTTCTCTTCTGGATTTGAAATCAGAAGCAAAAACAGAATCACTCACACATTCAAAGATTTAATGTCACGCTTGATAATTGTCATATTTTTTTTAATTTACAACTGTGAAGTGATTGCTTGAAATACTAATACTCTCACACCAAACATCAAATTTTTCAGAATCGAAAAAAACTGTTCAATTGGGATTCCGAATCTAAAACCAATTCCGGATTGCCAATTGAAAACGACATTAGATTCGGAATCCCAATTGAACAGTTTTTTTCGATTCTGAAAAATTTGAAGTTTGGTGTGACTGTATTAGTACTTCAAGCAATCACTTTACAGTTCGCACAATTTCTTAATTTAAAAAAATATGACATTTATCAAGTGTGACATTTAAATCTTTGAATGTGTGAGTGATTCTGTTTTTGCTTCTGATTTCAAATCCAGAAGAGAAATTCTCTCTTTTTTAGAATCAGAACTGTCACTTTTGCCCAATTGAACGCATTCAGAATGCTTTTTTCTGCTTCCAGATTGCCAATTGAAAACGACATTAGTATTATTGAAACCAATCATTGAACAACAAACAAAGTAAAATAATTAATTGTTAAGGATAACTCTTACAGATAGATATTTTATTTCATTATTTAAATAATACAAATTACAAAAACCTTCATTTAATATAGATGAATGGAAAAAATAAATAAATATGAACGAAAAATAAATATAAAAGAAATAAGTAAATAAAAACATCTAACAAGTAAATACAAAGTAAAAAGATTAAAAACCTCGACAGTCAAAATGGTATCAGAGTTTATCAGTTTATTAAAAAAAAAAACTGTTATTTAAATTTTGGATTCTTTAACAAATCAAACAGGTGTTGAGTTTTATTATTCAGATCATTATTTGGAAACACATGGATTTTTTTTTGTGTGATTCATTGCATGATTTCTCCATATACCAGGCATCTATATAACAATATTAATTGGAAAATAACATTTTCAATATTTATTTTGTTTTCTTAGCTTAGAAGAGATTTGCGATGAATAAGCGGTAAGAACATTTTTATGGCAATAGTAACCTTTTTAATAGTTTTTCTAATTGTGTTCATTAAAAACATGACGTTTGTCAATATTGATTTTAAGATATTTTTAATTAAACTCCCATTTAACAAAAATTCCATTTATCTTCAGCTCGTTGCTAGGAAGATATTTTCGTTTTTTCTGGTTAGAAGGAACAGTTTGTCTAATTTTTCATTTTCTCTGTATCGACTAATCTAATTTTGATTAGAGAAGGTTTTGATAATATTTTGAGGCCGGTTTTCACCGAGGACTCATAATTTTAAGAGACTCATGATCCAAATCATCCTTTCTCATTAAGTCATAAATATTTCCTTTTCATTAGCTGGTGAGCTGATGAGGGAAGATATTTTGAATTCTGAGTTTTTTAAACCTCTGACACAGTGCCAGAATCGCAAATTTCAGAGCTATCATTGAATACAATTACTTTAAAGTCAAATTGAGGTTCTGTATTGAGTTATGATTAGTTTGAACTTATATTGGGGGAAATGCCCAACTTCAAACTAATTTAATAAATTCTGCATGAGAGCAACAAAAAAATAAAAGATCAAACAAAGTTTTTAAAATTCAAAATGTGGCTTGAAACAGTCTTCAAAGTCACAACGACAAGGTCACAAACGTGAAAAAAAATTTAAATTAAATACAAAAAGTATTTTCGAAAATGTAAGAAAATCTGAAATTGGTTTGTAAAATTACTTATAAAATATGAAAAAAAAAATAATTTCATGCAATCATTGATGGTACTTTATTAACATTACTGTTATTATCGGTCCGCAAAAGCGATAGCAGTAATATAAAAATAGAAAGTCCCCATTTTACACTTCCGGAAAAGTTGCGTCTTATTATAGATACTTGCAAAACAACTGCGGACACAGAAGAATATCAAGTTGATTAAGTCTATAAATATATACATAATGTAGGCGTAGGTACAGAGAATATCTTTTTATTTACTTAAATATAAATCAACTTTGTTGTTGTTTGGTATAGCTATAGGCTGAATAAAAATATTCATATCTTGCCATTGCTAAATAAACAATTGATAAATAAACCGACGCATATACATACATACATACGTATGAATATGTTACTGTAAATTTTCGAAATGCTGAAAATCTAGAATTCAACAGCAAGACATAAAATTGTTTTGTTTCGCATTTCTGAAATCAATTTTTTTTAGTTAAAAAAAAATCCGTGTGAAAAACAAGATAATTCCAGGTCGGAATTCAACTCAAAATATGCTTATTCATTATCTCATGAAAAGGAAATGTTTGTGCTCTAATGAGTGAGGAATTTTTGAGTTTTGAGTTTTGAGGCTCTTAAAGAGCGCTGTGAATACCAGGCTAAGTCCTAACGGTAAATCTCAGAGTTTTCCAAAAAATTCTAGTTAGAAAATGACAATGAATTCTTGTAAATTTACTAAGCCGAGTATTCTATTCTAAATCTATTGAAAAAAATGTATTTTTAAGATATAAACCATAGTGATATGTAAAATATTAAAATTTACTATCTTTTATTTGACGACAAATTGCTAATAACCAAATAAAGCATTTTATGACACTACAGCTTCTGACTTCTATTCTTTTAACAATAACGTTGAATAGAATATCTTTTTATTAAAAAAAAGAAGATATTCCGATTATGTTCTCATTTTGGCAGTTAAAGAGGGATTGAAATATTTTAATTAGTGTTGTTTAAATTTATCTCTTGTCAATAAATTTTATCAAAAGAATCTGATGGTAGCGTTTATTTCGTTGTTTATTTGTTCTGCTGGTAGATACCTCGATTAAACAATAAGAGTTAAGAGTTTTATTAGTTCTTCTTTTAATGTATTACACATAAAATTCTATATTATTGACAAAAATTTTCCATTCTAAGATTAAGAATTGAGAAAACAAACAGATGTGAGTTTTAAAAATAAAACAGACTTTATTTAAACAAAATTAAAAACAATTAAAGGTTATTGTATAACTTCTGAACTAATCTCTATGCTAATAAATTAATATTTTTCGTTTTAGCACAAGTTCCCGCCATAGAGGCACCATTCATGTCTTCGATGTTATTCTCAATTAGAGTTAAATAGGTTTTTAAGTATATTGACTCAACAAACTTTTTAAGAATTAAGGCTTTCCCAAATCAACACGAAAGATTGGGTGACAATGACGAAACATTAATAAAAAAACGTTGCTGTTCTTGTCTCTTTGACGTCACCGAATGTTTTGCATTGGTTTGGGAAAGCCTTAAGTTGCCTTGTATCAATTATTGGGAAAACGAAGTGTCATAAGTCGAATATATAAGTATGCAATTTGCCACCACTTAAAAAACTGATGCCCATTCTCATTTAGATTTAAAAGCCAAAAATGGTGGAGTAAAAAAGTGTAGGTAGGTACACCCTGTAGTTTTTTTCAGTAGTATATTGATGTTAATTAAAAAAAGCCGTTTTTGAAAAAAAAGTCTTTGATTTAGGTCATTTTGCATAAAAATAGTTATTATAGTTGAAAAAAAGATAATTTTCAAAAGTGAAAAAGTATCGTTTTGTTTTTGAAATTAAACTGAAAAATATTTCGTTCTGTGCAAAATGTCATTTCAAAAAAATATTTTAAGAAGTCATGTCACGTTTTCATTTAATTTGCTTTAAAATCATTTTGTTTTCAAAGAGGTACTGAGAAATTTTGCTTTTCTACAATGAAAAGCTACATATATCAGATACCCTACTACATACTTCTTACTTGAACGCGACCAATGCAAATGGGTATTCTGTATTTATATTAATATCTCTTTTAATATGTATATCACAGACCATTTTCAAAAACAATTAATTGCGTTTTTATTAAATTATTTTTTTTAAATTCAAATATTCTTAATGTTTAATGTTAGGTAACAAATATTTACTTCAAAAGGGTAAAAAAACAAAAAGAAAATGTTTCATTTAAAATGACTTAAACAAAGAAAAATAGTTTCGAAAACTTTTAGATAAACATTTTAATAAAAAAAAAAAAACTTTAAAAATCAATATGTTAAATATTTTCAATGCAAATATTTTATAGATTCAAAAACATCAGTAAAAAAACGTTTAATGTTTCAAAATCTCCAATATATTATAATTTAATTATTAATATCAATACCTCCGATACTAACAGTTTACTAAAATTTTTGTTATTTCTTACACAGAGACTTCGAAAAGTTTCAAATATTGAAGGGAATAAGAATTATAAGTACAAATACCAATTATAAAAAAAATTTTGATTAATTATTTCTAAAAGGAGTGAGCGTATTTTTTTCTCAATTAATTTTTTAACTTAATTTTAATTATTATTGGGATACTATTTTTTCTATAAAATATTTTAAAAAATTAAATTTTAAAATAACCGTTATTTTTTTTTCTCATTCGTTAATATTAGAGAAATTAGAAATGGAAAAGATATAAATAAGAAGTTAGCTAATTGAAGTTATCTAATTGATTTATTTCTAATTACAACCAAAACACCATCCTAAGAAAAATGGCAGTTAGCCACCAAAAAAAATTAAGTTGTAGGCATTTTTGGAACCGTTAAACATTTTCTTATTTTGTGTGGGAAAAAATTATCTTTCTAAATGCAAAAGCTCATAATCACCATTGCAAAATTTCATTGTTAGACCTACACCCTCATAATCTCAACGCAATTTTATTTTGGCAGGAGGTGGCATGAAACATAGAATTGCATATCAAGTACATATATTTCTTTATATATCATTTATTGTTTTTTTGCACTTAGACTTAAAAAATGATCTGATCGTACTTAGAATGCATATGCATTCCAGTATTACATGTTATTTTTTGTCAAAATACTTTAACCGACCTCAGATTAATTTATTCATTTATTCAAAAAATAAAATGATATTCGCTTAAAAAAAATTGCTTAAAAATATTTATTCACATTTTTATATTGCAGAGCTTATGGGAAAAATGGGCTTTAACCTTGACCCCAATGAATTGAATTTTTGCCAAAAGAGATATCAGATATAATAACCCGTTTAAGATCCCATATGATTTGCCATACTGTTTTTCACTTGGAGTAATTACAGATCCATCTATCGGATTGAATATCCAAGTATCAGTTAAAACTAAAAAATGATAAAATGGGATTTCAGAATCAACTTCAAATATAAATTCAATTTAATACCACATGTGAACTAATTTTCGCACGTGCCATTACAATTAATATATTATCTATGCAATTACTATCTATTAAAACACATCTAAAGGTATATAAATCTTAAATATTGTCAAACAACCTTTTTCCTGATTTCTGCTGAGATTATTATTATTTAAACACTTCAATAAATTTCGTCATTTGAGATGTAGCCACAACTGTGACATTGTTTGCATTTCTCAACAAACATTCATAACTCTCAATAAAATAACGTACATCAGCAGTCAGAGATTTAATTGGCCCTGTTAAGGTGGAAGAAATCGTCTTATCAAAATGAAGATAAATAAAAAAACAGCTTCTTGTGATTAAGTTGATATGAACCCCCTAAACTCCTTGCCTATCATTATAGCTTTTCAAAGAGATGATATGGAAATGCAAAATGAGCTTATATGAACTTTAATCATAAAATTAAATTTATAGTCTTACCTTCCAAATCTATCAGCAGCTCCTGCACCTCCTAATGAACCAATTGCTCCTCCAACTAAAAATATAGAAACAATTGTCGACCAAAGAATATCCAATCCTCCAGATGTTATATGATAATCATAACGTTCTATTAGTGTTTCATTGCACCAAGCTCTCATGTACTAAAAAGAAAAAAATAAATTATTATCTTTACTTGTAATGATTAAGGGATGAAAGTTTCCTACCGAAGCAGGACTATTAATGCCCCCAATGCAATAGCCCACGGGAACTGCAGATCCTAAGGTTGCCGCATAGCCAACTAGAGTTAGCAATTTACCCCATGGTTCCTTCTACAATATAATAAGGACAATGATTAAAAAAAAAATCTGTTGTATAGGAACTTACAATGAAATTAATGAGATATTTTTTTAATACCCTAAACAATATTGCATTGCTTGTTGTGTATGATCGAAATAACAGAAATTAAAATATTTCTGCTTTAAATTTAATTTAAAAATTACCTTGATCTGTGGAGTTGATGTCCCAGTCGGGACAATTTCAACTTTGGGAGTAGAACTGTAGAGAACTTGTGATTCACTTCGTTCCTCCATATTAATTTCGCAGATCAAATCAACTGTTACTATAAAATTTAAATTATCTGTAGATATACCTACTACCTCTTCCCTCGATTACGCGAATTTATTTAAATTTAAATCGTAAGAATCTTATGAATATTATTGAAAAGTTGATAAGTTGTTGATATCTTTTCAAAGTTAATTCCTTAAACTTGATATTTATTGTCTTTTTATTACATGTGTGCACAAACAAAAATTATAAAAGTAAAATAAGTGGAACGGTTAGAAACAGTGCACAACCGTATGTAGCCCATCGAAAGGGCGAATAGCAATAGCGGTTGAGAATGACAGTAAACTGTGATAAGAAAATTTTCGTCGCAGTGCGATTTGGCACGATAGTAATCAGCTGTGATAGTGGAGACTTTTTCTGTAGGGGAAATTTATAAGAACGTCAAATTTTTATTTGGTGTTTGCGATGTTTTTCGTCAGAAATAAAAAGTCTGTTCGTTAACAAGTCAGAATCTGCGAGTTTCAACATTTGAATTTTAAAATAATAATACAAAAATGATGAAATCAAACAAAAAATTTGTTTTTGGTTTTCATTCAGCAGAACGCTGTACTATGAGCGAAATTTAAAACGTCTCCATTTACTATGTGCGAAAAAATTACATTTGGGTTTATTAAGTCCGTATTTAAGTCATTAACTCATGAAAAAAAATATTTTTATGACATAAGGTTAAACTTTTTGACTTCTTTAATTGATAACGGTTTTTTGTAGAGGGGACAAAAATAAGCATTTTTTGCTACGAGTATATCTCCCCCTCTAGGCTGTAGGGGTATGGGCTGTTAAAAAATTAATAAAATTTTTAAAACAGTTAAAAATAAGTATTATAAATTTTTTAATGCCTGTTTTTTCTCTTTTATGTAAGGCATCTGACAATATTCCAAACACTTTGTAAAAATTTAAAATTATATAAATGCCAACACATAAGAACTGAGTTTATTTCGCAAACAAAACAATATGATATTAAATATGTTTCAATGTGATGAAATATGAGTTTTTTTAAAATTTAATATTATCTCGATATACTTACATAGGTATGCAATGATGATACACAAAACTTTCCTGAAATAATGAAAACAAAATAATGGTCGTATTTTTTGCACAAAAAAACATTAAATGTATACATACTTACTTAATAATGATGGGACAAAACAAAAATCACAATCACATTTGTATCAAGTTGATGGACTTTCACAGTTCACATATAATGTTACTTAATTCTGGTAATTTAAAAACTATAATGAAGCTATTATTTTTTAATTTCAAATTTATGGGTTTCCCTTATCAACGATAACAGCACGTAGTTATGGTTGACAGTAAAGATAAGACTGCACTCGGCAGTACTGCACTGATTTTTTTTATGAAAATAATTTGTGACAAATTTAGCGTTTTAGGAATTTGAGAAAGCATTGCTATGTAAAAAATTAACAAAATGACGGTTCTATAAACGGTTAAAAATAACATGAACGTACCGAAATATAAGCATACCAAAGTAACACACATATATATTTTTTAAAGAATTTGGTGGAACCATCCATTAAATTTACTATTTTTTTATTTAATTTAAATTCAAAGAAAATTACAATTAAATAGCTTTTAGAACCACCCTATGACAATCATTTTAACATCATACGCGCCACCTACTTGTTAATTATAAAACCCCACTCAAACGTCAACCATTTGATTTGTTTACGTTGAATATTTTGTTGTTTTTTGCCAGCCAAAAATTACTTGTCAACAATTTTTATATCCATTTACATTTCCAGTGCCGAAAGAAGACGAAATCGTTCATTAATATCGCGGCTTCGCGGTATAGAAATTTAAATTATTTATTTTTTGTTTTTGCAATCTCTATACAACTTAATTAATAAAAAATCTTAAAGAAAACAATGTATCCTCTCAATCGGTAAATCGTCACATTTTTTAAAATCTCAGCAAATCTAATTAAATAAAAAAAAAAAACTAAAAACAAGGCTTTACGTAGAGGAAACAGAAAATCCAGAAACAAAAATGGTTTCATCATCAATGGAGACAATTCTCGAGACGACAGCTGTGATAACAACAGTTCTGCAGTATTTATCTGGAGCGTAGGTTTTTTTCATTTAATTGTTTTTAAGTTGATTAAAGCATTTTGATTGCAATCAATTTCACCTTTTCTTTATGTTATTTTCAATTGCAACTGCGACACTTCTTTTTGTTCCTTAGGATTGTCTGCCGGAAGTACATTAACAAGAAGAGCACTGGTGATTCCTCTGGATTCCCTTTCATATGCGGATTCCTATCGTGAGATTAATCAACTTCTAGTCTTTGTTTCAATCTTGTATCTAATTCTTGTGTATTCCAGATCAAGCCTGTGGCTGCGGTATGGCACTTTAACGGATGAGAAAATTGTAGTTATGGTGAACATTATAGGCACTGCTTTGATGTTTCTATACACGGCTATCTACTACGTGTTCACTGTGAACAAAAGAAGCTATGTGCGACAATTTTCGTTGGCACTTTTTACATTGATAACAATTGTTACGTACACGAAGTATGAAGTGAGCCACGCAGAAGCCGTTCAGCTTATGGGTGAGTCGAAAGAAACCTATTCTTCGTGGTCATTTCTAATTTATATATTTATGACAGGTTATGCTTGCTGTGTGGTGACAGTATTTTTCTTTGCGGCGCCCCTTATCATGCTGTTCCATGTGGTGCGAGTGAAGAACTCTGAGAGTCTACCTTTCCCGCTGATAGCAATGTCGTTCTTTGTGACAGTCCAATGGCTGATATATGGAGTAATCATCAAAGATGCCTTTATACAGGTGAGAAAGGAAAGAGCAAGAAGAAAAAACTTTTTTGTAACTTTTTCTCTTTAAGATTCCCAATTTCATTGGTTGTGTGTTGTCGCTGGTGCAATTAAGTCTTTTTGTGTGCTACCCGCCAAAGAACTATTCGGGCCAAGGTTATAAGCTAGTCGATCAAGCAGTGATCTTTTAAATGGAACTAGTAGTTGGCTTTTTTGCCACTAAAATATTCCTAAACAATCCAGTATGATAATAATAAAGTATTGTTACTTTTTTTGTGAGGATAAAAATATTATGTATTTATATGAAATTGCATAAAATGAATGCAATATTAAGAGTAGAGGAAGAAGAAGAAGATATAACTTTACAATGTGTTAGACCTTTAGCCTTTAAGTGAACAAATAAACGAACAACAAAAAAAAAAATCAATTTAAACAGAATGAATCTGCCACGTTATATTTCCTTAAATGTTAAGTATCCATTTTTTAAAAAATACTTTGGAAGTAGTTAACAATAGTTTTGCTCAGAGCATAGATTTTGAATTTTGATAAAAATTCTTTTCTTACTTCCGACTCCCACGCATTAATTCTAACCTCAATTTATAATTTATCTACTCGGTTTGATAAAAGTATTGCAACCGATATCAGTATTTTCTTAAAATGATAAAAACAAACCGAGAACCAAGTGAGCCTTTCTTGGAATTTTTTTATAATTCAAGATTTGATGACCTCATGCGATGATATTTTTGTTGATTGATGGGATTTTTTTTATTAAAACTAAGAAAGTAAATTTGGCTGAAAAAACAGGCTTTCCAGCAGTTGGAAGATCAAGTTTAATTCAATTTGAAAATAAAAAAAAGAAGTGGGCTCAACCGGGATTTGAACCCGGGACCTCTCGCACCCAAAGCGAGAATCATACCCCTAGACCATTGAGCCGCTTGAAATAAGTGCGACGAATTTAAAATATAAAATAATAAAACAGATTATTTAATAAATATTATCAATTCGCTCTAGTTTATTTGTTCTGTGTTCGATGTGAGCTCTGAGCGAGCTCTGGACGCACTCCAACCGACTCCAGGTTTTTCTTAGAATTTAAAAATATTTAAAATAAATATTTAAAAATATTTGCAGTCAAAAAATACACAGGAGTCGCAGCTATCATAAGAAGAAAATGTCAAAAGCTCTTGCAATAATTAACAGCATTATAACTGACAAGTGGATGAATGAAATTGGTAATAGGCCAGTTCATTGCCTTTTAGAATAACAGGCTTTCGAGTAACAGTGTTTTTTTTTGAAATTGAACAATCTACTTCGAACAAGTTTTTTGCTTACCGTGTTTATTATAAATTTTAGATTTTCAAAATGTTGCATTTAAAAATTGATTAAATTCAAACTTAAAATGGTACCCTAAAAAAATTCCATGGCTCTTTTAAAAATTTTTCGGCGGTTTCCTAAAAAATTTGGTAATTTAGCGTAAATTAAAGTTGTGTAAAGCATTAGATCACAATCTAACATGATTTTTAAAACAATTAAAACTTTTCAAATAGTCTTGTAAAATTAGAATTTCATTTCAAAAAAATTCAAAAATCTAAGTTTTGGTGGGAATTTGAAAACCGTTATTTGTTTGAAAAATTATTAATTAATATATTAATACAAAATCCGACACAAAAAAGATTAAAACAATTTGGTCACTGGGGCATTTACAAAACGGCTGGTAAAAGACAGAACGCTCACTGCTAGTTTCGGTTGAAGGTCAGCTCAAAAGGTGGATGAAGCATTTTTCTGCGGCTTTAAATTGCGTTTTCCCCATTGAAGTGAGCTTAACGCCCAATGAATTCCCTAAAGTAACAATTTTCCGAATACGCACTCCCCACAGTGGAGAAGAAGTGAACATCACCAATCCACTTGCGGTTCATCGCCTGCAAAAAGGTGTTCTACAGAGTGTCTCTCTATTGTTACTCTGTACTCTTTTTATTTATCTGGTATGTTTTGCGCAGGAGGTGCATCCCAGATCAAATGATTGCTTTTATCAAGCCTACATAACCGTATGATGGAACTAAATCTCACTAAAGGACTAAACTAAAGGAAGGTTGTCAGAGGAGCTTAAAAGTGGAGTTAGACAATGCTGTAAAATACTGTTTACAGCAAAAAGAAATATGAGCACTGCAAAAATAAAAAGGATCAACCTTGGAACTTTCTCATCTGCTTCAATAAATATTTCTGGACAACTGGTCGAGATGGTAGAAATTTTTCAATTATACTTGGGAGATTTGTGGCCTAGTTCGATTTCAATGCGTCTCATTAAAAACATTTATTTAAATAAGAACCACAAGTACATAGGTAGTTAGATTATACAATTTATAACTCGTGTTATTTCAATTAGTACGATGCACTTGAATTCTTTTAATAGCTCCACTCATTGAAACATCGCATTAAAAACAAAAATAAATTATCAAACCAGTTATCCAAAATTAATTTGAAAGCTAATCACTTCAAAACAACAAAAAATATATAAATAAACAATCAGATTGTAAATTGTAATACAAGTTTAATCTTTCAAGCTCAGCGAACCCTTTTAAGCCTCTCAGACAGTTTACTGATGTGATTCTTGAAAGTACATACATGCATAAGTATCTACATCAATAAATCAAATTAAATTGAATTCGAAACGACAGAAATCAATAACAAGTTGAGTTTGGTATTAGCGAACAATCATCATACATATAGGTCAGTACCTCCACAAGATCCGCTTTTAAAGAATAAATTAAAAAAATATCATAAATAGAAATTTAATTACATATTTCTTGTGAAAAGCTTTCAACTTTGAATTGGTAGGTGGTTATGTACCTATAAAAATATAAATACATTCATTATTGGTAACCTTTAATCTTAATTTTACATGCATTTTATTAGAAAATTCCCCTAAATTATAAAAAATTATAGATAAGTACAAGTTTTTAGCTATAATTAAAATTTTAACAGCAAAAACATGAAAATATATATAAATTAATTAAGGGTGAGTCAAGATAGTAAGTTTATTTAAAACTTAGTTAAAAATGGATGTAAGAAAGCAATGTCTTTTTAAAACTTGGTTAGTACCTTTATAAGTTTCTTAACGGCTCTGAAGGATTCAAATTGGAACAAGAGTAAGCAAAGGCGCGAATAATTCCAAATCTGACGTTTTATTTGCTTCATAGTTTGCAATATTAATTTGCTCGAAAGTCGTATTTGGCAAGGATGGGAATGCTTACAAAGAAAAGGCCGTACAAAACATGCAGAGGAAATTCTGGGTTAAATGTTACCTTACCATAAAAATGGTAAAAATATGATGGCACCATTTTCGAAAACAATAGAAATTAACTTGCTCATTCTAGATGTGTTTGGTTACGTGAAATTTTTTACGAATTTCTACAAATTTTCACGATTTGCTGTCAAACTCCATAGGAAAAAACAGTAGCTTGGTAAAAATTTCAAACTTCCAAACAACCATAATAGTTATTTGTGAATAGCGTGTAGCTGGACATTTTTTTCGAATTTCTGTTACAGAATTGGAACTGGATAAAAATCACAAAGTATCCTTTCATGCCTAGGATAATTGTAATTATTGGTTAATTGAAGTTCTTAATGATACGAAATGCAGCTTACAAATTTCGAGCTGTAAGTTATTCACGAATAATTATTAATCTTGTAGTTCTATGACATAGGGCCAAAAATATCGAAATTCTATAATTTACCGGTAAGGTTTAGAACTTTCAGCAAAATTGGGAAAAATTTTGTAATTTTTTATTTCAAATATTTACTGACACCTTGCCTGACTTTTTTCAAAAATATTGTTTACAATGTATAGCAATGGAGTTGCATGAGCGGGATTGTGTCTGACCTCAAAATGAGAGTCAAAATCCTTGAAAAATCCAAAGTGGGCTAGGGAAAATATTTTTTAATAATTTATCCATTTTGCTAAAAAAAATTCTAAAAATTCAATATTTCGGAGTTTTTATGGTAAACAAAGATACCTGAAAAAATATAAATTCTACTGTCTGTTAAACTCGTATTTAAAATTATTATTTGACTAGCGATATTCTTTCAAAAGATTTTTATTTAAGCACCTGAGCAAATACTGTTGCATAACCATACAAAATAAATATTGTTAAATTCAAAATAATTTCAAATGAATAAGAGTAACAAATTTTTTAAACTTTTTTTTATTATGAATCAAATATAGAATGTTCAAAAACAAACAATCTATTTAATCATTTTGTGTTTAATAAAATATTAGGGGTGGTATTCACAGAGTGCTCATAACTCAAATAAACCTCCCGCCTTTCCTGAAAAAAGTGCGTATACGCCCAAAGTGTACGGCGGTGTTAAAATCGTTTAAAGAGACTGCTTTGTGTAAATTAAGTAGAGGTTCAGTTACGAAAAAGACAATAATGTCTTTTTTCAGATTGATTCTCGACCGATTCTTATCAACTCATCAGTTAGTAGAAGTCCACATTCGCTTTTTTAACTTCGTTGCTTAGATGATTCAGCAGAGTTCAAAGTTACGATTCAGCAGGTTGCAGCAGGTCTTAATGTAGAAGTTCACGCTCGATGGTTGTTAACTCGTGTGCTTAGTTGTTCAGATGATTCAGCAGCGCTTCAGCAGCGTAAAGATTCAGATACAGACAACAGTTGCTGTATATTTTCGGTTGAGCTTCAATGTTAAATTTATTTTTTTTCAGACTATTTCAGCTCAGGGCCCAACAAAAAGAAGTAGATAATAGCGGTGTTTTGGTGAGAGTAAATAATCACTCAGCAATTTTTTGGAATTGTTTTATTTAAATTTTAGATTTTTTTTTTTCCTATTCATCCATCATTCAGTGCCCCAGATCTAAGGGAATTGAAGCGATAATGAAGAGATGTGTCCGAATGTGGTAAAATTAGTTGTTGGATTTTCAGTAGATGATTGAAAGTTGCTGGACAATTTATCTAAAATTACGATTTTTATTTTTATTTTATTTTTTATTTTATTTTATTGAACCGAGAGAATAAACAAAAAATAAAATGTGAAAAAAGTTTTGTCGACTAAAATTATTATCCTCAAAAAAAGAAATGGTTATGGTTGATTAAAAATAAAACGCGTTAAGAAAACAAAAATTGTCAACAAAAAGTTTTTGGCAGGGTATAACCCAGTAGAATTTAATTTGCCTACTGAGTCATCAGCTTATAGATTCATTATTTCAAAATATGTCAACAATTTGGTGATATATAATACAAGCCAAACTTAAAGTACCAAAATATTTATATTTATATGATAATTAATGATATAACAATAACAACTTTTTTTCACTGTACAATAACAATAACAATAACAAAAATGAAAGCTATTATAATCCAAAAACGTTTTTGTTTTTTAAATCCACTGAGTTTGTTATTTAAGGAATGCAGTTAAATAATAATCAACATTGTTGTTTATTTTTTTATAAACCTTCTAAGATATTCTTAGAATATAATCCGTCTACAATTATACCGCATTCATATAAAAAAAAAATCAAGGTTCACATAAATCTACCATTCTGTAGGTAATTAGGTTTCTACTATCACACAATAAAATAAACACTTCATCGTACTCATAAATACTCATGATTTCAGAAACATAAAGATATTGTTACATGTTTTTTTATTAATCAGCTTAGTGCACATGCTTAAAACTATAATTTTATTTATTTCACTTTCATTTTTAATAAACGAGTATTTACTAGTTAAATTAATTATTATTTTTTTTTTTTGAATTAAAGCTCTTCAAATATTCAAATAACTTTGACTGCTACTCACTTTTTCGACTTGGGATTCACTTTTTTCCATTTTACTTTGCACTTTTGAAAAAGTAAATTAATTATCCTTTTCCACGACACTTTTTAACTTTTTCCTCTGGATATTCTTTAAAAGATGTAAAATGTATCTATTTATTTATATTTTACATAAAACTATTCTGGGTTGTTATCCTTTGAACCTTGTATAGAATTATTATTTGCGACCGTCACGACTCGTTAATCGAACTTAACTGGATCAGTAATTTAAATCACAGATACCTTTATTAACGGTTGACGAAAAAAAAAATGTATCTTTAGATCGTGTGATGATGATCAGAAGAAAGCATTATTATTTTTTTTTTATTATTAAATTCGTTTAAGTCGGAGAGTTTAAGTTACAGCTCAAGTGTAGTGCCTACGTCGTTATGGCAGTGTGGATTATGAATTATGATTTGATATCGTCTCGCTTAAGCCGACACACCACATCACATCGGCTGTCGACTATGATACGGTGATTTTTTCTAGTTCTCTAAGTATGAACGAGTATGCTCTCAATTGTAGTACAATCATATAACTCGGAAGTAACTAACGAATAATTAAAGTTAGTAGCAGTAAGCTCAATTATTTGGTTTTTCACGTCCCTCTCAAGCCACCAAGTTTTATTTTGAATACAAAAAAAAAAAATCAAAAACACATTAGTAAGTAAATCGCATCAAGGTCGCGAACGACCGTCAACTTTACGTTCGAGCTATGTATGTGCGAAAATAACGCTGCTTCCCACTGCCAATTGCGGTGCGGTATTATGTTGGAACGTGCTGTATATCAATGCTTATTGACTCTTTACATAGCTGAAAGAAAAAAACTCTACGGATATCGCAATTCGTAACTAACTTAAATCAGATTTGATTGTAATTTTGTAAATATGTATCTATATATCTTGTATCTGACGATATAATATTATGTAGTTTAGATAAAAGGGAAAATTTAATCGATATCTGTTGGAAATGATATTGATGCGGGTATCTGTTATAATCAGATTGTGTTTCAGGTAGCTGATGGAGTATCTACTAATATTAAGGCTTATCATTTTTTTAATTATTTTATTTGATTATATTGCATTAGACTTATTTGAGTGCGGGTTCGATGTAATTTGACAGCATTATTGACAATGCTTTTTTTAGTAAATTTTTTCATTGTCATTAACACAATGTTGTTAGAAAATTTAAATGGGTTTTATATGTTTAACAAAGTGTGTTACTATTGACTTTGACATGCTGTCAAATTGAAATCAAAATACTTGCGTTTTAACTATTGGCTTTGATCAAATATGAGAATACTTAAGCATTTTATGTTAGTTTCTTATGTTTATTTTTTGTTTGTACATACTAAAGATATTCCATGACTTGGTTATTTTTGTTTACTCTTAAATCTAAATAATGAAATTATATGCATACACAAAATAATGGTTTAAGCAATGGATGTTTGAATTGTTTAATTGCATCGACGAAATATTTAACAAAAATTGTACATCCTATTCATCAAAAAGAAATCATAACATCGGAGGGATCTTTTTTCAATCTTAGCTTTTTAAGACAATGACAAAAATAATTATAATTTTTAATTCTTAATTTTTGAACAATGGGTATCTTAAAAATTTGCTTTCATGGTTCTTAGTACTCTCAAAATGACAGACAAATTTGAACACCGGCTTCAGGTTAGCCTTTTCAGCTTTTCGCCTCTTCATATTTAGAATATGCAATTGCTAAGCTAATGAAGGATTTGCCCTTGAACAAATTTCAACTAGTTGAATCACTGGCAGATCATGAAAATTATGCAGCACTTCTAGACATCCTACAATCTTGTAATTTTGCCTAACGGTCTTGTGGTGCATGGAAGGAAAAATTTGAGTAATTCCTTATAGGGGTCGTGGCATCCGCTCACTTCCTCAGAATTGCTTTCAATTGTATCGGAAGTGCTCCGATCGCTGAATGATGAAATTTGATAGGGTTGTTTTTGAGGGTCTACATACAAAGGAACTACAAAATCTAGAACTTTCGTCTCCACCTACTTTCTCACAATTATAATCAATTATGGAGTTCTGCTGATGAACGCTGTAAAACAATTGAATTAAGTTGAGCCGCAGGGTTCCAAGTGAATAGAAATATAAAAATTGAAAAATGGATATTCACATAAAATTTTAGTCATTCAATTGTGTACTTTAAATTTTTGTAGAATTATGAATTTTTTTTCAATTAAAAAAAAAATCTTTAATTTGTTCAAGTTTTTGTTTTAACGCTCAATGACGCGGCGGTCGGGGATTGAATTTTTTATATGGAAAATACATTTTTTATGTTTCGGAGTTTAATAAATTAAAATACCCAAAACAAATTTAAAAATGGTGAGAGTGAGAATATTGTTTTTTTTTTTTATTTAGAGGTCGTATGCATCGATTTTAAGCAAAAAGAACATTTTCTATCAAAAGCGGACATAATTGACAGTCAGTTCTAACCATTTTCAAATTTGTTCCATTATATACCAAATATAAAGAGAAATAAAACTTCAAACTAGCGTCAAAATAAAAATCTGAAGAATAAGGATATTTTTGTTGTATTATTTTGAAATATTTTTTTTTCCATTTGGATCTTGATAAAAAATGAACGAAAGTTCTTAAATACACATATATTTTTTGTAAGTATACAAAATCAATAATTGCCCTAGAAATAAAAAAGTAAGTATACGCCACAGAGGTCAGATTTCCTAATTTCTATCGGAAATTATAATACGGAAGAACATCTACTGGGCTAAAGAATGGATGGTAAGTTTGTCAAATTAATTTTAAAACTAGCATAACTTTTTTTTTATAATTATTATTATGTAAGTAAAATTATTTACTTCCTTACTTACAGAGGTCAGATTTATCAAAATTGATTTTTAATTCAAAAAGTTAAACTTCTTCATTGTCCAAAGCATCCTGCCTAAGAGAATGGGACCACTTTCCAACTCTCCCACTTCACAACACAAAGCCGAAATATTGAAATTTAAAGCTCCCTTTTGTTCAAAGGCAAAAAATATATTTCACGTGGTTGTCATATAATTATGCCAAATTTAAACAAGGACCTCTTATTTCTCGATAAAAAAGATCTAGAAACCGCCAGATACGTCGATCTATAAAAGCCTCCATTTTTTTTATGTGAAAGAAGACTATTTGAGCCTCATATCAATTATTACGACAAACCTTGAATCTGGAGGTTTTTGTGAGGAAGAAAAGTTATATATAATTAAGTTACAATTGCGGTATTCCATCAAAGTAATTTTTTAAATATTTTTCATAATTTTGCCACAGACAACTACAGTGAAGATTAACATTATTGCTCTACGCCAAGGTCTTTGTTTGAATTGGCTTTTGTTCTGAGATAAATACCAATTGTTTTAAAGAGATAAATTATGTGTTAACATCTTATGAAATAATAATCTAATTCTGGTAATTTACATTTGAAACAACTTTCGTTTTTTATTTAAAAAAAAAAAAAGTTGGGCTCATAATTGTTTACATTTTAACATTATATACCACAAAAGTTCGTGCATAGAATTATTTAATTTCTAACACATTCAAGGTTTATAATTTTTATTGTATTTTTTTTTATATAAATGTAAGCCTAAAAGCTTAAAATAAATAAAAAACAAGCCGAATTGACAAATATTTGCATGCAGTTCATTTCGTCGACCTTGTTCAAGAGTAATGTCATGTCTGACAATAAATTAGATCTTCCAGAGTGTATACATAATATATCATTTTCTGCATACTTGCTATGTATATAATTAGGTGTTGATTTCCTCATATAAGCATCTAAAACAGATTAAATCCATAGAATACAAGAAATAAATTAAAATTATAATCTTTTTTTAAAACAAACACAAGAAGGTAAGGAATGATGCAGGTTAAGTTATTTTTTTTTTTTGATCACAAAACTTGTTATTTAAATTCATCTACGTAGAAAATGTAGGTGCACAACAATAAGTTCACGATTCTATATTTAATCGTATGAAATATGAAAATTAAATAAAACAACAAACTGGTATTTTGTATCTTGAGAATAATGGTCACGTGTAAGCGCGATGTCAAATAGGAAATAAAGGGGGTATACATACCTAATTATGTTTAAAAAATATTCATTTTCAAATTAGCTTTAAAGTAATATAAATATGCATTTATTCTGAGGTAATCTTAAGCCCCAGTTTGTCTAAGTCTTCTTTAATTAAAACAAACATTGATGAATCTTCAACAAGCTGGAGTAGCTATTTTTAAAATCAAACAAACCATGACTATCGATTCTAGCATTATATTAAACGGTTGAAGGAGACATAATTAAAGATTTAATATTCAAACATGCGTGTTCTTATTTTTTTTAAACAAATCATTACCTTCAATCTAATAAATATTGATTCAAAATTAATTATTTTATAGAAGAACGTATTTACAATTTTTGACAGTATGATAATTGAAATTAACTCGAAGAAGTTCAAGTTTGAAATTAATTAATTTTTTTATTAGGTACTGTAACATAAAACATTCTTGCCATCTTTATAAATAAATGCATGTATTAATATAAGCGTGAATAAACGGCAATCGTGTCACATTAAATATAAGAGCACGCTTCTATCTTTTTCTTCGGATGTTGTTCCAAAAGACCAGTTTTTTTCTATACTAGACATATGTAAGACTCACACTTAAATGACGTACAAACTTTATAAATTCAAATAAATTAGCATCTGAATTAACATTTAGGGGATTTTTTTTTAGGAGTTTCGAAAAAATATGAAAATTAAAAAAAAAAAACAATAGTGCTCTTATTGAAAAAAAAATAAAACACATTTTTTTTCATATTAAGCGCGCACTTAAGGGGATATGATTACTGACTACCCTTAAAATGTTTTAACACGGTTCGAGTGTTTAGGGAAGTGGAATAGGAGTTATAAGGAGATACCGATGCACATTGGTTTTGATAATGTCTCTGCATCGAAATGCGTAGGAAAAATCGAGCCGCGTAAAGCATTCCACATTCGTGTGGTGCGGCGAAATAAAGATTATCTGGATTTAAAGTGCGTCCGAAGTTGGGCTAAAGGCTGAACTGATGGGTATTCCTATAGCGGTGCGAGTATTACGGTGGAATCGTTGAAGTGGTGGAATGCAACTGGCTATTTCACTAGAACAATGCTTATGGAAGTAGCGGTAAAAAAGTGGAAGACAAGAAACATTACGACGATGTCCCAAAGAAGGGAATTTTTTGGATTCTGTCCAAAAGATTTAAGTGCGTGATTGGTGGAGCACCCACCCAGATATGCGAGTTGTACTGAAGCTTGGGCGAATGAAGGCTTTATAGATAACAGCCAGATCAGAAGGGGAAAAAAATTCTTGTATCGACGAAGGAACTCTTAACACTTAGTAAAGTTTTTGGCGATATCGAATATGTGATCATTCCACAGAAGGTGATCTATGATGCACAAACCTAGAACTGAAAATGTCAAGTGCCACTCATGGATAGCGGCCTGGGAGGTGGGTTTCGCTTTAATGGCAGCAAGCAGCATTGAGTTTTGGAAGCATTAAATTCTACGCGGTTTTTGATTCCCCATTAGACAATGCTTTCAAGATCAAAATTTAATGAGCTTATCATACGCTGCCGTTCTAGTTCTACATCCGAAGAACAGGGGTGGGAATCTGAGTAAAATGTTCTGAAGAACAGGCGGAATCTGTTTTTTTTCTTAGAAACAGAGTTTATCAGCAAATTGATCTGCAAGCAAATAGGCTCTTACTTGCGAGCAAATGCATTATATAATTTATAAAGAATGTATAGGGAGGGTGTACTCAATAGATACCCCGCTCCCGCACAAATCTTGGTACAAATTGTATAGATAATAAAGGAAGTCTATCGAGAAAAGCAAAGATGTTTGGTTGTTGTTACTTTTGCTGTTGATTAGGAGGTTTGATGGGATTCCGCTTGAGAACGATACGAAAAGAATCGTTTTATATGCAATATCAAATTATATCTATAATATCAAGAGAAAATAAATCCAAATATCTACTTTAGAATAACCAAAAAAAAATACAAAATAAGTAATCTCATCTCAGAATAAAAATTTCAAAAATCATAAGATTGGTTTTTTAAAGAATAATTTTCTATTTATAAAATTTTTGAAGTATTTTTATAAAAAAAAACATTAGTATGCAAGTTTTAAGTATTTAATAATAAGCACTTAAAAACAAAATACCATGCCATTTAAAAAAAAAATTAGTTTAAAAAAAAAACATTTTTTTTTGAGAATCCCAGAAATATTCTGGAAAATTTTGATATGGATAGAACTAAAATTATACAAGACCTCTTTCAAACAATTTTGAATCGCAATCCGTTGAGCAGGTTATGATAAAATCGAAAATGACTGGTACCATTAATGACGGTTTTTTCAAAGATTTTTTTTGACCAAATAATTTCCATTTTAATTACTTACAAACAGTTACAGGTACAAACTTACAGGTTAGCGAATCCTTAAAACCTTAAGTCCAAAGTTTGAAGAAAATCGCTCCAGCAGCTTAGAGGATGTAGGTTGAGTTCAGACAGAGAGACTGACGATTTATTATATTGGCGTTATTCTAGCTTCTGTGGCGTCTACATACTTTTTATTTTAGATGTTCGGTTTTTTTGACAAGAAAAAAACTATATTATTATTGAAGCAATTATAGCATAAAATAAAATTATTATCATTACGGTTAATAATTATTTTAAATTAAAATCGGAGTTATAGCCATTAAAGAATAATGACAATGACTTCCGATAATTTATTTAATCAAAAAAATTAATTAAAAAATGTTATCGATGAATAATTTTGTTGTATTTAAAAAAAAAAGTCTTTAAATGAAAAGTCTCGCAATAACTTACTCCAGTTCCATATTTTTAATGATCTTGGCATTACACCATGGGTGGATTTAGTTTAGCGTTTTTATTTCTCATTGCGGTTCATGTAAGTTTCAGAGTACATAGCATAATATTTCCTTCAGTATAGTAGACTAATTACCTACAATATACATAATCACAGGTATTTGGAGATCAGTTGCAATTCAACTGTAGTCAAAAACTATTATTTACACCAATGGCAAGTTTATTAGTTTATAAAAAAAATTGAGAAAAAATATTTTTCTTTGTCGATAAATTCGATAGGATGTAAAATTGTGCTGCAAATTGCCTGCCATACGACTTAGCAAATTCAGAGATCAGTGCTCTAGTCAGACTTTTGCTGGTGGTATCAGTCAAAAAGTAGATGATGCATATACTTTTATAAATCCTGTAAGTTTTAATTTGTATCTAATACATTATATTAATGTCAAATGTATATTTTATTTAGTGTGCTGTAGAATGCGTATTCAAAAGATCTGGAGCTCTTAAAAATAATAATCAGCTTAATATGTCAAATTTGAATGCACTCATAAGAAGTAACGTTCCAAATAATCCCGAACTTGTTCAAGTTTTTCATTTGGGTTTCGAGAAATGCAGCACTGAAATTCTCAACAAAATACAAGAATTCGAAGCAAATCGAAAAACAATTAGTAAAAGCAAAAATAAAGAAAATCCAGGACTCAAAATACCATGCTCTCCATTTGCCGTACTTGTATCGTATTGCGCTATGAGACATACTTTTATAAATTGCCCGCAAAATTCTTGGATTAATACTGAGGTGTGTATAAATGCTCGGAATTATGTGAAAAATTGTGAGCCGGCGAAATTTGGTGGACCAAGAAATCGTGAAAGTCATAATAGAAAAATAGAAAGGAAATCATCAAAAATTTGAAATTCAAATTTGAATGCAATTTTTTTTAATGCGCAACATTTTAGAAAATACGATTCATTTACAAAAAAAAAATATTGATCAATTAAAATAAAAATTGTATGAGGTGTTAAAATAATTTATGATTAACAAAAGTTTATAAAAACTAAAATTCCGCAGAATGTATCCTAGATTAGAACTAAAACGACAATAGACAATTTTAATTTATGATATTTATGTTAATGGTGTTTTTTTAGAGGTATAGAACTTTAAAATGGAATAAAATAAAGATGAATTTTTGACATTAAATTGACATTGTTCGGCTCGGATGAAATTTAATCTGAAGGTCCAATTTTTGATCCAACGTTTGTGGCCGTATATCGGCAATAACACTGCGATTATTGTCCTTCAAGTGGACGATTATTTCGGGTTTATCGATGTAGGCTAGGCTATCACATATCCCATACAAAATAGACTAACGGCGCGTTAAATTGCACCGTCTAGGAGGCCATTTCAAAAGCCCGAAACGTGAAACTATGCGGTTACCAAACGTTTCTTTCAAATAAATCAATTGTAACGGGAGCTGTGTTCCATGTTGCGCCGTGCCATTTTGTGGAAACCACAGCTCATGGTTGAAATCATGGCTCTATAGCAGTCACCATTGATTGTAACGTTCTGGCCAGCATCGTGATTCCACCAGCCCATAAAGCAAACCAAACAGTCAGTTTTTTTCTGGATCTAACGGTGTCTCAACATACACTTCATTATTATCTTCACTTTAAAGTTCACAAACATAATAATGTAAATAATATTACCTTAATTAAGTGAACCTCTTTTATGATAAAAACATGACGATGACAATGACAATGAAAATTACATCCAACAGCATTTCTAATGTTTTTAAACGTCCATCTCCGCTACGCTGTCTATTTTCAATTGTGTTTTGTGTAAATTGTACTAAAACGTGATTGCTGATTTAAATTATAAATAATTCTCTTTTAATAGTGCTAAAATCATGAACCTGACAGTGGAAAATAATTAGACGAAACAATCATTTAATCTACTATAATAATATAGGTAGTGTAATAATTACATAGTATATGTACATAACATAGATTTACTGTTTTAAAAAATAAAAATAAATTAATTGTTATTAAATTGAATGATGTTTTTTTAATTTAACCGTAGGAAAGTTTTAGAATATATTGATTTTATGTTATAACGGAGCGTTTGTTTTTTTTTGTAAATTTTTTACCAAAATACATCAAGAAGATTTTGTTACTGTTTGTAGGTTATACTTCTAAACTGTCGATCATCCCTTACGGAGATGGCCACACAGTTCAATATTCACCTCTGCTGGGTACCGGGCCATAGAGACATTCCAGGAAATTGCAAAGCCGATGAACTTGTAAAAGAAGGAACAACTTTACATCTGCTGGTTCACAAAGCTAGTGTGGGTATACCTCTGGCTACATGCAAACTCATGCCAAAGCAAGATACTATAGAGAGAACAAACTTCAGGTGGAATAACATCACCACCTGTTTAGCGACAAAACTAATTTGGCCTAAACTTAGTGCCAAACGCTCTAAACAGTTGATTTCTCTAAATAGATTGCTTATTAGCTCTGTTATAGGTGTCCTGACTGGACACTGCTTAATAGGTAGACTAGACATGCACTTCGACTTGGAGCTCCAGCAAATGATTTCTGCAGGAGTTGTAGGGACGAAGAGGAAGACGCTTCATTCGAAGCTCTGGTTCAACGAGGGATGTTGATCAACTGATCCATGTGGTATCACAACGGACCTAATTTTGGTCTAAGTGTGTTGGACTTCCAAGCCAACAGCCACTTTAACCTAACCTTGGTTATATTGAAAGAAATTTTTAAAATTTAATTGGAAATAGACGAAATATTTTATGAGCTATGAAACCTATATTCTTCATGAAACATATATTTTTCAGTATTAATATTTATGGTTCCGTTATTTGTTCATCTAAAATTTATTTACGAAAATACTGAAATTTCAAAAAAACCTTTTATTTTTTTTTCAAACCTCCAAATAATAAGGGTATTCATGCAACGAGATAATTTTCCGTTTTGCAGAAAGATAATTTTCCGCTTTACGTTTGCATGAGCACCCCATAAAAATTCTTGCATAAATGTGAGAAATAATCAGCTGTCACAACTAAACGTCACAAATTTCTCGAAACTTTATGAGGTTTATTTCTTCGCTTTCTGCATCAATTTTGTGAGATAAAATTATCTGGTTTGCAGAATTTTTTTTCCATACAAATTTTGACAGCTCGTTTCTGCGGAGATAGAATTATCTGATTTCTGTGTTTATCCGAGTTTTCCACCGTTGCATGAATACCCCTAATATTTTTTTTAAATTTATTTTATTAAATGCAATTTTAAGATGCATTTGCAAAAAACGGGCGGTAATATCACCCCCAGTTTTATGACTGAATCTGTGATGTCATAAGAATATTTAGAATTTCCAAAAGACAAAAAAAACTTTTCACTCAATCGTCTTTTATCAGTGGACTACTGTTGGAAATAACTAAACACTACAAAAAAAAAATAAAACAATATTTTTGGTTTTTGGTAATTTTATTTCTAACTTAATTAATACACATAATAAATTTAATGGCAAATAAAAATAAATAAACTCTAATAAGCCGGCAATGGAACATGTGGCAATGGATTACATTGTTTTACAAAATTCTTCACCAAATTACATTCATCTTCGTTTTTCCACATTTTTTCAGGACAATTTATGAATGTATCAGTATTAACACATCCCCAAATCATACTTGAATAAGGACTGCAACCGTCTTTAAGTTTGGCATACATTTTAACTTTAATGGCATTCATTTGTTCTCTAACTGAAACACACAAAAATGAAAGAATCCTTAGTATTTACTACTAAATTTTGAAGATAAGATAAAATCATACTATTTTTCATGCAGCTATCAAAAGAATTCATTATTACTGGCACAATATCCTGATCAGCTCCTTTAACACTATTTCCAAGGAATTTTTGGACATTTTCCATTTTGATTTCACCATTTTGAAGAACTCCAGAATGACGATAAATGCACTCAGGATAACACTTAAATTATAATTTGAAGAATATGTTCATTGAAATAACATAAAACTTTATTATTTTATTTACCACATGAGCAAATGCTGGCAAGTCTGCAATAGTTTTAATGGCATCTATTTCTTTGATACATTTTTGTGGTGCAGATGCAAGATCAATATGTGGGACTCGACAGCATGAACCTATGTCCTTTAATTAAAAAAAAGTAATTTTAAAAAAAATAATTTTACAAATATTTAGATTTCTTACATATTTTGGCAAAACTGGAGGGTCGGAGCAATTGAACTCGGCTTGGGATGCACTCTGAAGAAGACAGTTCATTTATTTTTTTATTTTTCAAATAATCAAGTTTTAAGCTTTAAATTATTATGAATTTTCATTTTGTTCTAGTTAACCAGCGTCCTTATTTTTATTTCTTAAGCCTAGTATACAATATTGTTTTGGGGAAAAAAATGTATGTGGTGAGAAAATAAATTTTTTTTTGTCAAAAACCTTATCTTTCGCAAATCAATGGCAGTTGCACCGTTTTGCGCAAAAAAATTGAACTATATTACTTGGCCAACATTATTAACGGTACCTGCAATAGAACCGGATTTTTGGTTTTCGATTTTAACTGACGACAAAAATCTTTGTGAAAGAATTTAAAAGAATTTATTTTTCGGACTTGAAAAAAAAGAACATTTTTTTTTTTCGAAAGCTCACTATTTTGAAATGTGTGCAGGTTTTTTTTTAAATTTTGGTTTCGAGTGTATTTGAATACTTTACACTTCTATACGAATTTCTTTTTCAAAAATTACTTAAAAACTATTATTAAAATAATTTACAAAAAAAAACCGCTTTAGTGATTCAAATCATCTTTTATCGATGTCATACATTCAGTTTTAAGCTGAAACTTCTTTTTTGGAATGTTTCAGCTGAATTTTATGCGTTTTCGTATTTTTCTGTTTTTTTGTTTGAACTTGATCAGGAAAATGTAGAGGAAGTTAGTTACTCGTGCATTGCAGGAAATTTTAAAATTATAATTTTTAAGGTAGTAAATTAGACACTCCGAGAGCTGTAGCTTCAATATTTATATTTTTTATCTTCAGTTTTGAAACTCAGATAATTAATATATTATTTTTTAAATAGCGTTATTGTTAAGTATCCTTTTTTGAATGTAATTATAAAATATTTGATTTTAATATTTAAACTCACAAAACACCATACGGAAATGGCAACAAATAAAGCCTTGTTTAGCATTTTACACACTGCACTTTGTTAGAACAACTTTTTTGTAATGCAAAAGAACACGATTGAATTTAATTTCAATTCCGAGAATGGTGATTCTTTTATACGCATTAAAACATGAGTTTGTTTAATAATACTGAAGGTTGTTACAAATAAATTTTTTGGCTTCTGCTTTTCATAAAAAAAAACTACATATGTACCATATATGGAATGAATAATTTGGTTTAAATCGTTATGACCTACAGCCATTGTACATTATATGTGATGATGTTTAATTGAGTGGCACTATCAGATGGATGAATTTGTTTTTCCTCAAATCAATTTCAAGAACACGCATGGATAACCAAAGGTTTGTAGTAGTTGCCAAATTTATTTTAAGTAGATCAGGGTTATTTACCTACCTTGATATGTTTATGCTTGCTTATTGATCAACGCAAGGTCACAAAATAGTGTAGAAAAAATCTGGTTAATCAAAAACCTTTTTCTTGGCAATCAAGTAGAGAAAAGTTCCCTAAACTTTCATGCATTTCATTTTACATTAGATCTAATGAACATTTGTGGGTCACAAAAGAAAACAAAATGGCAGAGTTTTCCCGCCGCTTGATCCAGCCGAGGAACCAGGGGTAAATAACTTGAAAACCATATTTTTATTCGTTGTCAAGTTTAGTAAATTTATTCTGCAGAAATGCTTTTGAAAGCAACTTGTGGGTTAGTTTTGATCTGATCTGTCGTTTTTGAATAAAATTTCGCTACGAAAGATGGAAAAATATTCTAAAATAAATGATTTCTTCTGATCTTGGCTTATAACTCGAAAACAATTGCTTTTTTTTAAATGATAAAATTAAAATGAATTAATTAATTTTCTACATCAATCTGTATCCCAGCATCTTTATAATATTTATTAAACTGTCCCGAAATTTAGACTAACTTAGTGATTGAAAACAATAATATTGAATAATTTTTCACTGTCAAAAATTGCGGAAATTGTTTTTTTTGGTTTTTGTATTAAAAAAAATTACTATGCAGCAAGCATAGTGTCTTTATTCTTAAAATATTTTTTTCAAATTTTTTTAGCTAACTTAATTATTTTTAGTTTAATAGTAAGTAAATATTCAAATGCCAAAGCACAAAGACATTTTTTTTTTATAGTGAAGATAAACAGGAAAGAACTCAACATTCTTTTCCAAAAGCGAACTTTATCTCTTTTACAAAATAAAGAGCTGCGGCAAATGCTTTGACATTTCAATGGAGTTATGACAATTTTCAAAAATATTAAAAAATATTTGAGGCAGATCTTATCTACATCTGCCTTTAATTTATTAAATACATATATCCTTTAAGTCATCTCATTTTTAGCTCTAAACTTTAAGAATCGTATGACATAAAATTAAAATTTGAAAATGACGACCCGTTTCTAACCTATGCTAACAAACATTCGGTCAGAGTAGATAGAATAATGAAGAATCATATCGTGATTCTTTTACCGGATTTTTTCAACCTTTTTACATGTACAGAAAGGATAGCAATAGAAGAAAATAATCTGAAGCCTCGAAAAATCTCCACGTAAAGCGATACCCCAATAGAATTTGTTGTTCTTGTATTTAACACGTGAATTGTTTAACCTAGCTGTTTTTTTTTTTAACAAAACACACCTATCGACTTACCAAACGAGGACATTGTGGTTTCTGCTCATGAATCAAAGAATCTTCAATAAATTCAGAATTCATAATTGTTTTTTTTAGCCCAATAGATATTCAAAAGTCTTAATGCAAGAAACCAAGATGTAACGAAGCAAAAGCAAGTGAACTGCACAAAACATAATTCTAAGATGGGACCTGGTCTACCTGACGTCCAGAAACGAGATCTATGAAAATGATTAGGTACTATAGAGTGTACCTAGTATTTTTTTCTCCTAAACAATGGGAGATGGCTTTAATAAGCGACCAAAAAATAAGAAAAATACTTTGCAAATTTGAATAAACAAAATAACTTTATAAGGTTATATTAATGTACTAGAGCCAATCTTTTAACGATAAATATCTCATTCGTGGACGCTAGGTAGACTGCTTAAAATTTTGCATTTAGGAATTTGACCTTGCATTTTTAAATGAAATAATTTAAAACAAACAATTTACACAGTATTTAGTTTTTTATTCTCTACATATTTTTTTTTGGAATATGTTTTTGATTTCTTTTTGTAAATACGATTGTACAAAACAAGAGAGAATTAGAAATTATAAGATTTTTATATTTAAAAAAAAAACACAAAATTGGTCTCTTCTTTCAATGCAAGATTGCAGACGATGACTGATTCCGATTATGCTACCGATGTTGACGCATCTTTCTCTCCTGAAATGTGGCGAATTTAGCTGCAGCCGATTGCAACAATTGATTCAAATGCAGGGTAAGTGACGCTCCCAATGGTGATAGTTCTCGCATTGCACGGTTCTAATTTTTTAAAATAAGAAAAATTAAAAAAAAAAAAATTGAATAGTATGAGAAACTTACCTCAAATGGAGATAATTTAGCCATTTTAAAACGCTGCAATGCTTCGTGCATTCGGACAGCTTTAGTCTCCAGTTCTGGTGTTGTGGTCGGGAATGAACTCCAAAAATGTTTTAGCAATTCGCTAAGTGAAAGATACAAGTGTCGCAGTTCTTTTTCCACATCGGGTGGGACAAGCTCTAATTAACGATATAAAAATTAATAAAATGTAACACTTTACTAACGCATATATGTAGATCTAACTTACGTGCTAAAGACTGTTCTTGAAAGCCTCGCATCAATGCCCCTCCAGGACTGAGTTCACCCAAAGCATTAACAGCCGCTGAAGCACTCACGGGACATCTCTGTTGGTTTTTGTGGTTCCAGCTATCGGCAACACGTATCAATTGATATTGTGTCTCGTCAAGCTCCCTCGGGTCATCGTGGGTATCTTGGTGTGACATAGGAACGGGTCCGTGCATATAACGTTCACCTTTGGCTAGATTTAATTTTTGAGACTTTTTACTCGTACTCGCTGCAATCGAGTCGACTTCATCATCAGCCACAGGATCGCCGAGATCTTCGTACGAAATTTTTTCCATGATTCGCATTTTTTTTGGCTGCTTCTCAGGACTACATACACTGCTGACAATAGTGGCAGATTCTCCATTGGCATGAGATTTCTTGTGTTTTTTCTCACTCAAACCATTTAAACCCAAGTCATTTTTGTTGGCATCCGTTTTGGACGTGGATGTGGATGTTGTTTGATTGGGCGCTATTGTTGTGCTATTGGCATTTGTAACATCGGTACATGTTTTGAGAACCTAAAATTGATTGATTACTGATTAGTCAAAATTATAAATTTTAAGATCATTATATTTTTCTTACCATAATTGAATGCTGATTAAACCGTTTGATCATATTCTGATGGACAATATTACCACTATTTACAAGATGTTTATCCCCACTGACACTGCCAAAGCCCTCTTCCAACGGTACATCTTCGAATTGTCGCAAATCTAATAGTGGATCACCAGATCCTTGTTGCACTGCAACTTTCAAGGCTTGATCATCTATTTTCCCACATTCGCTAAAAATATCTTTGGTCCCTGTTGTGATACGATCACGATGGAAATAATGTGACTGAAAGAATTTCGTCCAAAATTCCGATTCGGATAATTTGCCTGGTACATTCTCTTGATGCTTGCGCTTGACTGCTGGATATGTTTTGAATATACAATGAATTATATCGGCGGTGAGATTGTATTTAAGGCCATTACACCCATCTGTTTGTGGCTTGATATCGGCTAAAAATGCTCCAGAAACACCTGAATAAAAAATTTAAAGTCATTAGAAATTTCTATTGTAGCATATATCGACTTTGGAAATTAGTTGGAAATAGAAAAAAAATTGACAATGAAGATAATATCCCTTTTTCCTTATAAGTTCGGGCGTTTGAAATGTATAGGCAAAAATATATATGTTTTGTTTTGCTTCTGATACACATTTTTTGTTTCCCATCTTTTAACGTTAGAAGTCTACAACAAACCATTTCAGGTTTATCCATTATATACAGGACTCTCTATAATATTTACATAATATTGAACCCTTTGTTTCTGTATCTTACGAGCAGAAGAATTCAATGTTTTTTTTTTTTAAATAATCTCCTTTCTAATATATATTTTTTTGGAAGGTTAGGTTAGGTTAGGTAGACGTGGCTGTTATACCACACTAAGAGAATGAAGATATTATCCTCATTACGAAAACCATTTCGAGCCAGATTTGTGACATTTTTCCATCTTAAGTCTGTTCTCAGCAGAGAGTCTTGTTTTAGAATAAGTTTACAAGTAGCGATCGGTATACCTATTTGTTGATTGTTGGGCGAAATAGGTAACAGAATTTCATTACTGGCAAGTTCATCAGCGATTTGCGAAAAGGTAAATGTTAACCTGTTCTGCCATTTCGTTTAGAGGATGAACGATAGCTTTGGGCAGTGACGGAGGAAGCGGGAAACCCAAAATTTTATTTTAAATTAAGGCTTATGACATGCTGCATGTCATTTTTCCGAGTTTAGCTTTTACTTGCGAGAAAGGCTACCCTTGTAGAGCTACCCTTGTAGAGCTACCCTTGTAGAGCTACCCTTAGAGCAAATCAGACAAAAAATCTTGAGGAATTTGTTCAAGTTTTTTTTGTCTGTTTCGAAAAAAAAATGAATTCGTTCCTTACCAGTAGAAGCTGAATGCGCGACCTAAAGCATAAGCGGCGTGTTAAAATAAAGTTCTGGACTAGAGTTTTGCATTCAAATATTTTCAAAAAGGTAGATTCGTTTTACAAACATAGAATCTTAATACGTAACTCAAAAAGTAATTTTCAAAGATATACCTTTATTAGGCCTTTATTTTAATATAGTTTGTAAGGGTATCACTCGAATTTGAAAAAAGAGTTATTAGTTCTTGGAACGAAGCTAGTCTCGTAGTCCAAAAAAAAATTTTAAAAACTTGTTAAAGGAAACGTCTCTCTTAGGCCTCTATTATCTAACAGTTTTCAGGGTTGCGACATTCCCGAAAATATATTTTTTGTGGAAAGAAAAAAATAATCTGGAAAATTGTTTTATATTTTTTCAAACTTTAGCTGTTATTGACAGCGATTCGTTTAGCTAAAAAATTTGTACAATTAGCCAGTCAGCACCAACTAACCGAGCAAAATAAAAAAAATAAAACATTTCCTCAATCACTATTACCGCATCTAAAAACCGTACTAGGGACTTAATACTCTTAAAACTAGTCAAACATTTTATATCTCCGATCTAAAGGAATTGAAATAAATCGATTTTAAAAATGTGAATGGACGAAAACGCCATTTTCTCTACATTAGACTTCGAGGAACAATAGAATGCAATGTCCAGTCTGTTAAAATTTTATGAGATTTACCCCAAGTTAATCTCAGATTGAATGTACTAAATACTGTGTCCTTAGTAATACTCGGTCTCCTTTTGATTTGATTAATTTTAAGGAACTAGCTATTATAGAGCGACAAACAATAATCTGTAACAAATTTACAAGATTTGGTGGAATATTCGGTTCTACCAATATTTAACAGGTATTATTAAACGACGTATTTTGTTGCAATCGGGGATAAGTTGTTTTAAAACATAAATGAGGATATGAGCTGATATCGATTTAAGTATTAATATTAGGACAAGTATATTTGGATAGATGGAGAGATAGAATTCTGTGAAAAAAAACAAGCTATAAAATTCAATGTCATATAGGTACCTCGACAAATAATGGGAAAAACTCACCAATTTCTTGTTTTTTAGCATTTTTCTTTGCTGTATACTCTTTAGCGTGTGTTGCCCAAAATTCCTCACTAGTCAGCACCTGTGTTATCACCAAATCTTTGTACAGCTGCAATAAATTTGGATTCTCCGACAAAATTCGATTTTTCTCTTCGAGTTCCTTATCGACTTTTCGTTTGAAATTAGGTAAAAGCTGTTGCAGCAACTCCTTGACTTTGTCCCTGTCGGCAAGTTGAGCTTGTAATCCATTGCGATTGACAAAATGAAATGTTGAACTATTTCCATCGTGGAGGACAACTTGAAGTTGAACTTTTGGCTTGCCCTCGGGCGAGATTTTTTGCACTAGAATTCAAAAGAAATATAAGAACTTGGGTACACAAAATTTTTTCTTCAACAAAAAAGAAAAAACACATAAATCTGATTCATTCCTGGAATTCAAAAAAGGTCGAATTGTGGGTAGGTATATCGCCGCTAGATACACATATTCGTTTTTCTAGAACAAAATTTCACATTTGAATTTTTTTTGTTTCTGGAATTTACTTAACCCACATTATCAAAAAAAAAAAGATAAGATGTTTGGGGCACACATGGAACCACTAAGATGAAGCTTACTTTTTATATCGGCAAATCGATGTGACACAGCTACTGTGTCTCTATGTTCGGCCATCCAAGCGAGGCGTTCATTCATTACGTAAAGCGTGCCATCGCCCTTTTTGAAGCGCACTTCGCCCATCTGAAGCAACACATCTTCACTGCTAGTGGTCATGATTGCTTATTATTCTGAGATGAACAAAAAATTGGCCAAGTTATCGTCGCCGGGGGAAATAGTTGGTGGACTAAATCAATTTCAGGTGATCCAACAATTGGGCAATTCAAATTCCCACAGATCAATAATTTTCCTAAGCGAAAAGAAAAAAAAGAATGAATAAGGCACTTTGTGTATAGATAGGTAGTTTCTGATTTTAAATTTATCCAAGAACATCTTCCTATAGATAGGTAGATCGTAGAAGCTATAGTTAACCATGATTTTCTTGGGCACTCATGCAATTCACATTTAAAACAAAATAATTTCATTAAATTTTCTATTTCCATTTAACTAATCATAATTGATTAATATTTTAAACATAAATTCATATTAAAATATTGAAAATTAATTAGAAAATTTTATGAAAAACCCAAGAGCACTTTAAGAACAAACCTCTATTCGGAGGGCAGCCATTTGCAAATTGCATATTTTTTAATAGAAATGTCAGACGTACTGTCAAACGGTAGTGGAGCAACGTTTCCATAGCGCGTCTCTTCTCAAGTAACTGAAATTGAAAAAGAAGAAGAGGCGAAATTGGAAATTTTTCCTACGAGAAATGCATAAACAAATTTTGGTTTTTAGGAAAAGCGAGCGGGGGGAGGGAAAATGAAAACCGTTTGTTTGGTAGAGAAGAGAAAATATGCGCCAGCGCGATTCTCTTTTGTTTGGCAAAGATACAAGAAATCAGCTGTTTAGAAATGTCAAGGGAACAAGTGGAATTGAAATAAAATGGTGGTCAGGCAACAAAGATACAAAATGACAACAAGGTACGTTCGGAGATTTTAATCTGGGAAATTATTAAGGAAGTGCTGACACTATAAGTTAAAAAGTCATTGTATATAATATAATCTTAGGTTAAATACAATGTGTTTCGTTTTGATTTTTGTGATGAGGATGTTATACGTGAGTTTTCTCTTATGTGTTTTGAAGCAAAATTTTGAAAATTTGTACTAATTCGTAAAAGAGTCACGTTCCTAAACCCAACATTGTGTTTGGGTTAAGGCCAACCCAAACCGAATTAAGCTCCGAAAAATCTTTTAGTGTGTGTTTTGAAGCAAAATTTTGAAAATTTGTACTAATTCGTAAAAGAGTCACGTTCCTAAACCCAACATTGTGTTTGGGTTAAGGCCAACCCAAACTGAATTAAGCTCCGAAAAATCTTTTAGCATTGCAAACGTCTAATGGACTGTTCTTGTACGTTGAAATTTCATGTCCTAAGGTAACTTTCAGGAAGTATCGCCGGAAGGCCAACCCTTTCCGATTTTGGGAAGAGGTTACAAAAATACTGCGTCCATGCGTAGGTAATCTCTATTATTGAGCACCATTGAAATTATAGGCCAAATTATTAGTTGACGCCCGTTTAAATGTAATTCTCTTGAATTTTTTGATATATTTTAAGTACATATATGTCAAAAAGTTAACTTACAAAAATATGCAAAACATGCAATTTCACGAAAATTCACCATAATTAGGCACTTTGATAAAAACACGCCCTAACAAATGGGACTAAGAGGTAAAATTTTTGGTGAAATGTATTTTTACCAAACTCTCGATTTAATATTGTTGTTAAAAAAAATAAGCTTCAACAAACAGCACATTTTTGGTTGCCCTAGTCCTAGCTATAAATAAATTCTCAGTAGCAGATGATATCTTGAAAGGATAATGAATTTTCTCACAAGCCCGATATCTTTTAGTTAAAGCCGTCCTTTTAAGAAAAAAATGTGTGGTGGGAAAAAAAATGTTTTCGTCAAAAAAAATTCGTTGTTCAAACTTGATTTTTTTGAGCACAAAACAATGGCAATTTTTTAAAATTCACATTGGTTTACGGTAGATAAACAAATTTTAACATCAAAAAATTTTGTTTGCCCCAAAATCACTCCCATAACAAATTGATGTTTTTTATTTTTTCGTTGGCTTGGTGAATAGGGTGAGCTTCTTAAGCGACGAACGTTCGGTGAACACCAGTTTAATGTTCGGTTGCCATCAATATTTAACAGACTTTTAAATTTTAAATTGTTCTACTCTGTATGGAACAAACGTCATTTTAAAACTAAAAATCCTGTTCGATTTTTAAAAGCGTTTGGTGCAACCAGCCTTCAAAATTCGTAATGATAATTGCAATGCTGGTTTTCATTCGTATGACGTTAACGGTGGCGGAGGAGAAATGTAAGGTCAGATTCAGATTATAGTTCCGATACCGATAAACTCTCGATAGGACACTCCTTATAGACGAAACAATAAGTAAGTTCACATTAGACCATAAGTCCATAACTGTATCGGTACTGGCACTATAATGTAAATCTGGCTCAGTAGTTGCAAATTTCAAAATTTTATTTGATTGCTTTATATAGCAGAAAAATTTTATACCTCTGATGAAGTTCCCTACGAAGTATTCTAATTTCATGTAACAATTTTTTAACAACATTTTTTAAGTTGAATTGTATGAGTCTTTCCCCCAAATATAGGCCGAAAAATATCTTTGAAATATTGTAATCCCATTGATAACAAAATTCTGAAATATGTACCTTGATTTTATTTAATCCCAATTGAATAAAAAGACGAAATTTCAATATTTAAAAAATATAAACTTTTATTATAAAATAAAAAAATAAAGTTAAAAAAAAAGTTAGTTACAATTGATTCAAAAAAATATGCAATAAGAACTTACAAATCTTAATCGTTATTATAATGATTATTTTTTAAATAAATGCAAATCTGTTTATTTACTAAAATTTACAAAGTTTTCTTTTAAATGTAGGTATGCATTATTTGTTCTTATAATAATATTTTTCTTAGTTAAAGCGTATTCGTATTCAAAGTGATAGTTGTTTCATATAAAAAGTAGTTTATTAATGCCTGCTGGCGTCTGAAGCCAGAAAAATATAAAGTGTGTTGTGTATAGTATAACACAGATACTACAAAGAGTCAACAAAGCCAAATTTTGGCGAATGTTTTAATTTAAAATGTTTGTAAGAAAACATTTAAATTCAAATAATTCAAAATTGAATAGTTTGTGTACAAAAGTACGATATATCGTTTGATTGATTGATAAAATTTGATTTAGTCGCAATGCGATTAATTCATTTTTATTACTCTCAGAATTTCCCAAATACATTTTGAGAACGTGAAAAATCTAAAGGACGCTTTCAAACAAATTTAACAAAAGTTATTCAGAAGAAAAAGTTTTGAAAGAAAAAGGCTTAGAATAGGAGCAAGCTCCACATCAAAACGTTTTCCTTTGAAATCCAAGCCTTCCGAAGCTTTTATCTCATCGGAATAAAAGAATCCTGAACATTTTTCAACCTCAACACAATAGAGAAATTCTTCAAGCAATGGGTTTTGGGGACTAGGTCCCCGGGACCCTTTTGTACACCCAAAGTAAAACTCTCAAATCTAAGGCTTGGTTATTCGGGATAATCATCGAGAAATCGAGATCACTCAATGGAAATGCCAATTAACCTACCTTTTAAGATTCGATGAGTTTCAAATCGAATGTGCAAACGGGGGTGAGTACGTTTTAGATGTCTACGTCAAGAAAGGCTTCAATGATAAATAAATAACTATCTACATAGATAATCATAGAATTATAATTATATATATATCTAATCATCTATTGGAATACTATAAGCAAAGCTGAGAATAAGTCCCATAAGGTAGACAAACAACAAAATAAGAAAGTTGAAAGAAACCGGTACAAGTACCGAATTCTTTCTAATTCCAAACATTCTTGTTTGTTCCACACGAAATATTATTCCCAGAAGAACTCATAGCATGATTCCTTTCTTTAGGTCGATTCTACACCGCACTCGGTTCACTTGGTTTTGCCTTTCGGCGAGTTGTCTAAAAAGTTCATGGAGTTCCATAAATTGAAACCTTATGTTCTAGATAAGTATTCTAGATGGCTGTCCTTGAAGAGGCGAAGCTTGAGACTGGCTTAAATTTGCCAGATTTTTAGTTAAATTAATTTTTTGGCGAAATCAAAATGGTTCCTAGGAAAACACTCAGATCATAAGGCTTTTAAAAAGTACCCGGTCGCCATAACAGCAGTTGGGAAACATTTCAAAATTCTAACGAACTGGTTTTCCAAGAGACTCCATTTTGAAAAGCCAAGAAGTGCAAATTGTCTTAAAATATAATACCTACTAAATATAATATAACCTACAATATTGTTATAGATAATATTAATGACCTTTAGTCCTCTTCAGCTGACCTCTTCTTGCGGCAGTTTTCTACAGTGTGTCCCCTGTAATTGCAGTGGGAACATCTCTTGCCACCGCCTCCGCTTCCCCTTTCTGTCGATGGTTTTGGACCAGGAGCCTCATAAGCTTCGGTGTTATTATGCTCAATAACTCGACCCTTCTCCAGCAGATCCCGGAATGTCTTCACATCATGACGAGCAATGTGCTTGCGATAGTTCACATGTAACAATCCATAAATCAAGTCGATCTCAGTCTCTTCGTTATGACGACCTTCAGGCAGTTGTGCTAACAAAGCACGTTTTTGACACACAAATGTATCTATAGCCGTACCTGCGTCTTGGCTAGACTGAAAGATCTCCATGTAGATCTGGTAAGCTGGTTTGGTTGGCGAGAAATGGCTGCGAATAAGCTCGATGGCATCTGGCCAGGTCTTTGCTTCCCTCTTCACACCTTGCCACCAAGTGGAAGCAAGGCCATAGAACAACAAGGAAATACCACGCAATGCGTCTTCATCGTTAATATGCTCAATTTCTTTGTAGGTTTCCATTGAGGTGATGAATTGTTCAACGGCATCATGGTCCCGTTGTCCTCCGAAACGGGAACTGCAATTGGTAAAACTTCCCTTCGACGCTGGGGCTGCTGGTGCAGCAGTAGCTGCAGGATTACCAGCTACAGCTGCAACTCGTACCGCTTCAATCAACTGTTGAAGTTGTTCAGTGGTCATTTGAACTACCGACATGTTTGCACTTTTAGTTTTGTATTTATTTTATAGGAACAACTTAAAAATATTTATATTAAATCACTTTGATGAGTCAGAACAGAACAAAGCCAATGTATCTGGCGAATGTTTGCTGTTGTTCGAATACGTTGCGAGTGAGTGCTCGATTGAGGAGAGACTGATTTCAGGTTCCGTCAATCGGGTTTTTATATGGTTGGTATTTTTAACTGTATTTGCTGTAGTGGTGAAATTATTGAGTTGTTTGTGTGAATGGTTATGTATTCAGTTTTAAGTAAATAGATAGCGGAATGAAAGATTATATAAATAAAAAAAAATAATGACGTCATTTCAATTGAACACTTCAATGGGGTTGCGTCTCGTTTTGTGGGTGTCCACTTATTCATGCTGATAGTGATAGGTATACAATTCATATTCGAAGAATTTTGTTTTTCTCTGAATATGATAATATCAAGTGAAACATTTATTGATAAAATGACTTTATTGTTTTGATAGGAGTATTGAATTGAAGAACTTAAAAATCATATGTATGTATGTACCTAGGTATAATACGTAGGTATATTTATTAAATTTAAACAAGAATTTAAATATCCTACATCGGTGGCTTCCATAAATATCACTTACCATCAAGGTAAGTTTAAACCTTGGTCTCTACTTAACTATTTATAGGCAGGTATTCAGATTTTAAGGCTGCTTTTGTCACTATGGAAAATATTTATTGCCGGTTCAGAGTGAAAAGCTGCTAATTAATTTTGTGCGTATTGCATACCTATCTTAACAAAGTCAAAAATAAAAATATTCTAAAACCCAGGTATGTTTACAGTTGGATTCTGTTTAATTTAGGTAGGTAGCGGAAAATATTAAATCGTGCTGGCTATTTTTTCAGTACTCAGTTAAGCACATCATCTCTTGGTTCCCATTCAAATAGTAAGTAAGTAAATTATTTGTGGATGTAGGTAACACGTTTTTAAACGTTTTTCGATTTTCAAATACGAGCGAGACCAATTCTTGCGAATTCATTTTATGTAATTCTTCAACGCCACATAGCTCAGAATTAAAGATAAAAAGAAGATGTGTCCAAAAATCTGGTTGTAATTTTATTCAAATTTATGAAAGGTGAAACTTTATCGATTAATTCATAAATTTCAATAGAAAATCGATAGTTTCTAAAAGTTTTATTTTTAAATCACTGTTTTTATTGTGTGTTTCCCTTCGTTCTAAATCTCCTGCATGCAAGACAATACCTTTCAGCAGCTGTATAGATTTCAATAGCTTCAGATTCCTCCTCAAATAGAGCTATTGAAATCATCATGATGTGCACTTATAGGTACATAAAATATAGAAAATCATGCATTTTCGATAATATGTAGCTACCTATTCAAAAATAGGAACCTAGGTAGGTACCTATGTCCTAACAAATGGGGCTCAAAAGAAAGAGTTTTTTTTTCTGTGAGTGAGTTCCTATAGAATTTTGGATTTAAAGAATTTTGAAATACAGAATAGGTACTCGATTTAAAAGAACTTAAGTATACAAAATTAATTAATAATTTTAGAAAAAAATCATAATTTTTTGTTAGAAAAGTGCTAGCGGTAGCTCTTTGGATTGTACACACATTAGGACAACTTCATAAATGAGTTGGAACTCCTTAAAAAACTCTCATCGTACCTATTCCTTACATAAGAAAAAAAATATTTTCGTTTGAAATTTGCGTCCTATTTTTCAAAATCCGTTATTTGGGGAAATCGAACAGAACTAGGTATTATGTAAAACTATCAGGAACTATTGAACTAAGGTGGATAAAGATATGCTGGCATTGGAAATGCTAACTTAATGGACATAACAGAATTCTTAATTTAAAGAATTATAAAATACCTATACATAATAATTGAAAAACAGACTTATGTTCATAAGTACCTATGTACATATTTTTTAGTCATACATATTTACATAGTTTGGTGCGTCATGCACATTTTTGCATTCCTCTGATACACATTTCATCACATTGTTTAACAACAATCATTATTTAAATATGGTCCAACTGTACTTTTTATTTACCTAAGCGTTATCATCTTTTGTTTTGATAAAATTGTTTTTCTTTGCTTCAATTCCGAAACATACAAAAAAAAAAATCAAGAAGAAGAAAGCTATTTATACCTTTACATTCATTCTTAATGCGAACAAACCAGCTTTCCAATTGAATAAAAAAGCCGGCCGGCATAAATGACATCATATACCTACCGGCTTTTCTATAGGTATGTACAAGTAGGTACATATTAATCTATTTAGATGGGTGCCTATCTATGTATGTACAATTGTACATAGCTTAACAGTATTATTTTTAAAGCTTCATATGTTTCTGTTTTATTTGTGTTTGTATTTCATTCATATACCTACGAGCAAAAGCTTTTTTAGCCAGACAGACACTCAGTACTCAGTTTATTTTGTGGGGTTTCTCTTTCGTTTGTTTATCAACACAAAATCAAGTTTGATTGACCTTGACATTGTAAAGTAAGAATATTATTTAATGATGAGTCAACACTGTGAACAGGTAGGTAGTTGTTAATAGTTTCCAAACCAGAACTATATAGGTACATTATGAGTGTTTTCAATAAAAATACAAATTTAAGACATTCTTTTGAAGATAGGTACATACAAATAATAGGTAAGTAGTTATGTACTTGTTTTTTTTTTTTTAATATAAATTATATCATTCCTTGAGCAGGGTTGCCATATCTTGAACTAGATCCATAGCCCAATTGGAGCCGAGAAAGTAGTGTTGTTTTAGTTTCTTCGTATTCACAATTGTTTTGCATTGATGTGGGAAGCCTTTATTTTAATTTAAAAAAAGCAACGAAAAATAAAATAAATTTGCTTATAAAAACAAGAAGATTTACCAGTTCCGATCTATAGACTAGGTAGGTGCGTGTACATATGTTTAAAGGGAGAGAAGTGTTTTATTCATATCATTTATTTGTACGAACAAATATCACCGAAGATTAGATTTGGGCTATTTATGGCCCAATTATGATCGAGTCCGATTTCTGATAAATAGCTTTATCTGGCAAGCTTGTGCAATAGCTAGGTAACTCGCTTTAAAAACTTTAAGTACTCTTAGGTACCTACCTACCTACTTAGCTACCTTAGGGGATTGAAAGTGAATAAATATCTCATAAATATCGTTATTATAGATACCTATGTTATTATGCCAGAATAATAATGATCAAAAAGGGAAGTAAACTATTCATAATAGGTAATGAGGTTATGAGGTAATTTTTAGAATGATTTTAAGTATAAAATAAGAAGGCAAGCCGCCTCTACAAAAATCCGTTATCAATTTTTGGCGCCAAAGTTATCGTGATGTATTTTTTTCGCTAGCATTGTTTTTGCAAGCATTGTAAGAAATATAATCATTTTCACCTTATTCATGATAACAAAATTAGGTGATAGACTTTTTGAATCATAACCCTTTTATACCTATGCAGAATTGAAAGTTCGAGTTGGATCTTGAAGAGTGATATAAAAGCAATTTGGACAGTTACTTATTCGATTATTGATCGGACTATTTTATTGTATTCTATTCTCTGTGGAGTCAAGGCGAAAAAATTGCATAACATTTCATCAAAAATGTCGCCCCTTATTTCCTTGAAAATGAATTAAATACATTTTTTGTCAAACGCAGCCATATTTTATTTTGAAAACAAAATGAAATTAGACTCAGCCGTTCATTTTGACTGTCGACATTCACATAACCGATAATATTAAAACTTTTATTTATTGAATTTTTATATTTTTTTTGCAAAATGTGTAGGTGAGGTACCGTTATCTTTCTTTAGAAAACAAATATTCGTAGGTATCTACTTCTACATCTAGGTGATGCCTATGTCTTTAGATAACTTTTCCAATTATTTTCACATGTTGTGAAACAGAATAGGTATATATATAGAGAGGACAACTTATGAGACAATTGAGAGAAATTTTGTATCTAGACAGCTTCTATACATATTGTACATATTGAATGAGTATCTATGTATATGTACCTACTTATTATGTACAGTGAAAAAATTGGTTTCAATATTCAAACGCTATCACAAAAATATTTGTTTAGAGAGGTTTTTCGAGTGCAATTTCTATATTTATTGATTAAATTATACTCACGCCCTATAAAAACCTAAAGCGTTTTGGTGCTTGGTACGCATCGTACGTATGTATAGGTACTTGATATTGAAATAGAGGATTGTTGATCGTAAGAATGTTAGGTGGATAATTCATAATTTGCCAATAAATCGTCATTAGTAGGTACATATTAAGTTGTGAAAATTAGATTTTGCGGTTCTAACTTCTTTTTTACTGCTTTTTTTACTTCATATCAAGTTGTAAAGAATCAGTAGCTGGAAAAGGAGATAGAACTTCTTAAAGAGTTCATGGCTTAGGGATTTACCGTTAAATGCTTCCGAATTAATAGAAACACAAACAATATTTTGGCAATTTTGTCGTATAATGATTATATTTTTTTATATGTAAAATTAGCAAGGCTTCGCATTAAAAAAATATAAAAATTTAGATTCTCAAAATAATCAGAAATCCTCGAATTACATCGACTGCAAGCCGTACTGTCTAAGTACCTGCCGGTGATGTTATATCACCTAAGGAGATTCCCTCTCTTCACCATAGTTGGTTCTTGAAATCCTTTAGGAAAAAAAAATTACAGGAGAAAGACCTACTGTATAAGAAGAAGGAAGAACACAGTCATCCATCGACCTAACTGTTATTCACCGAAACACAATAGTTGAATATCAAATGAAGAATCCTTGTGACTGACTGTTTCTGATTGAGTCATTCAAAGAAGAAGAAAAATTGTTAGGTGGATGAGGGCGAGTGACATGACGGTTGGCATCCCGGAATCAAATCGATCCAATTTCTTCCAGAGAGCTGTTCTTTGTCTTTGGATGTGGGAAAACAACTATTATGATGAGGACGACTGTCGTTGGTGAAAGGTATAGTAGCCGAACTTTATAAGCTGGTCACAACTAAACCCGGAACGAGTGTAGTCTAGTCAGAACAATTGATTTCTCAACCCGATCAATTTCCAATATACCTATTGAAGTATAGGTAAATAATTTATATCAAGACTTTTTATTGCATAGCTTAAGTAAGTAGTGGGGAGTGGCAGAAATTGAAATATTTAAATCAATTTTAACTAAGAACTGAAAACATATCCTGAAATAACTTTTACCTTCAGCTGATTCGGATGGGTGGCTATAAGAACCCAACCAGACAATAAAAACAACAAGGTCGAGGATATTATTGATGTTATAAATACTTGTTCTGATTGAAGTTGGGGTAGGGGATGAGATGAAAATGGAAGAGAAGCTTGATAGGGAGTTTGCTGTTTGCATTTGAATGAAGAAGGAAGGAAGGGTTAAACTTTCGGGAGAGGTAGATATACATATAAGCAGAAAGCGGGAACTGAACTTACTTCACAGAGCAGTCAGGAGTAGCTCGCTACCTTGAGGAAAACTTGTATAGTATTTCTACTAACCACTCAAGGATGATTTGTGGAGTTTGAAGTGGCTTTATTTTTATTTAACCCCAAGGAAATCAAACCAACTCCCATATCCAACTCTTACTCCATTCTCCTCCATTAGAAAACATAAATATGGAAAGCTGCTGGCGTTCTTAAAGCGTTTCATAGTTTTAAGCTTCTTTAATTTTTTTTTTCGCAGAATAATCATCATTGTTGGGTGTTTGAACATTGCATTGTTTAGCTTTTTATTTTATTTTAAATGTGTGTACGGGGGCTTATTCAAATCCTTGAAACTTGAACTTTATTTTACTTAAAGTTTTTCTTTTATACTAGTTTGTTTTTATTTCTAGGCAACCGTTTATGAGGTTCTAACTTTCGTTAGATGAAATTTATGTTTAGCAAGAAAACAGGGAAGATTTGTTCATGACTGGATGAGAAAGAATTTTTATTTAGAATTTAAAACAACTTTGTTTTGATTTTCATAACACATGTTAAATGGGTTTATCTATAATGAGAAAAAAAGATTATATTGGAGATCTTAGAAAAATAGGGAAGGGATAGAGAGGAAGTAAAGTATTTGAGAACGCTCTAAGATGATTCGAAAGAAAGACCAGCGACACTGACTTGGTGAAGCTAGTCAAGGTCCTACTGATGGGTCACAAAGAGCGATTAGACCCCAAAGCTCCGGTTTGAAAACATAATTTTAAATTGACTTCCATATTGTCATTTTTTATATTATTACTTTTTCTTGAATTTAGAAATACTGATTTTAATTTCTACCTCATAAAAATACAAACTAAAGGGTGTTTTTTTTTAGGGGTATAGAACTTTGAAATAAAACCAAGCTGAATTTTTAAAATTGACAAGAAATTGACTTTATTGAAAAGATACATTTTTGGCATTATCATTTAAATATGACCCCCGCTGCTGGGTCGGACCCAATTTAATCTGGAGGTCCAATTTTCGATCACTTTTTCTAACATAATATATTGACAATAACGCGGCAAGTATTGTCGAGCGTTTCGGGCTTATCAGCGTACAACTAAAAAACATTTCACCATTGAAACTAAATCTCTAAAAATATTGCTTTCTAAATTTTAAAAATGAGTCCTTTAAATTAATTTTTAAAATTGACCTACGTTTTTCATTAAAAACAAAAATATAAATTAAGTAAGCAATGCCTTATCTTAAGCATTAAAATCTTTTGCAACTTGACGAAATAATATCATGAATAATAAATGCTTATACATAGGTATGAACATAGTCCAAGCAAACGCAGCTTTTCTTTCGATAACAAACGGTGGTGATTGGTGAGAAATGACGTCTGATTTGAAGAATATAAAAGCCCCAACGATGTTAGTTTCAATCAGTCTCTCCACAATCGAGCACTCACTCGCAACGTATTCGAACAACAGCAAACATTCGCCAGATACATTGGCTTTGTTCTGTTCTGACTCATCAAAGTGATTTAATATAAATATTTTAAAGTTGTTTCTATAAAATAAATACAAAACTAAAAGTGCAAACATGTCGGTAGTGCAAATGACCACTGAACAACTTCAACAGTTGATTGAAGCAGTACGAGTTGCAGCTGTAGCTGGTAATCCTGCAGCTACTGCTGCACCAGCAGCCCCAGCGTCGAAGGGAAGTTTTACCAATTGCAGTTCCCGTTTCGGAGGACAACGGGACCATGATGCCGTTGAACAATTCATCACCTCAATGGAAACCTACAAAGAAATTGAGCATATTAACGATGAAGACGCATTGCGTGGTATTTCCTTGTTGTTTTATGGTCTTGCTTCCACTTGGTGGCAAGGTGTGAAGAGGGAAGCAAAGACCTGGCCAGATGCCATCGAGCTTATTCGCAGCCATTTCTCGCCAACCAAACCAGCTTACCAGATCTACATGGAGATCTTTCAGTCTAGCCAAGATGCAGGTACGGCTATAGATACATTTGTGTGTCAAAAACGTGCTTTGTTAGCACAACTGCCTGAAGGTCGTCACAACGAAGAGACTGAGATCGACTTGATTTATGGATTGTTACATGTGAACTATCGCAAGCACATTGCTCGTCATGATGTGAAGACATTCCGGGATCTGCTGGAGAAGGGTCGAGTTATTGAGCATAATAACACCGAAGCTTATGAGGCTTCAGGACCAAAACCATCTACGGAAAAGAACAAGCGTTTCCACTAAAAAGACTTGGGACAGACAGTCGAAATCTGCAACAAGAACAGGTCAGCTGAAGAAGATCAACGGTCATGAAAACTATATATAACAATATTGTAGGTAATATTATATTTAGTAGGTATTATACTTTAAGACAATTTGCACTTCTTGGCTTTTCAAAATGGAGTCTCTTGGAAAACCAGTTCGTTAGAATTTTGAAATGTTTCCCAACTGCTGTTATGGCGACCGGGTACTTTTTAAAAGCCTTATGATCTGAGTGTTTTCCTAGGAACCATTTTGATTTCGCCAAAAAATTAATTTAACTAAAAATCTGGCAAATTTAAGCCAGTCTCAAGCTTCGCCTCTTCAAGGACAGCCATCTAGAATACTTATCTAGAACATAAGGTTTCAATTTATGGAACTCCATGAACTTTTTAGACAACTCGCCGAAAGGCAAAACCAAGTGAACCGAGTGCGGTGTAGAATCGACCTAAAGAAAGGAATCATGCTATGAGTTCTTCTGGGAATAATATTTCGTGTGGAACAAACAAGAATGTTTGGAATTAGAAAGAATTCGGTACTTGTACCGGTTTCTTTCAACTTTCTTATTTTGTTGTTTGTCTACCTTATGGGACTTATTCTCAGCTTTGCTTATAGTATTCCAATAGATGATTAGATATATATATAATTATAATTCTATGATTATCTATGTAGATAGTTATTTATTTATCATTGAAGCCTTTCTTGACGTAGACATCTAAAACGTACTCACCCCCGTTTGCACATTCGATTTGAAACTCATCGAATCTTAAAAGGTAGGTTAATTGGCATTTCCATTGAGTGATCTCGATTTCTCGATGATTATCCCGAATAACCAAGCCTTAGATTTGAGAGTTTTACTTTGGGTGTACAAAAGGGTCCCGGGGACCTAGTCCCCAAAACCCATTGCTTGAAGAATTTCTCTATTGTGTTGAGGTTGAAAAATGTTCAGGATTCTTTTATTCCGATGAGATAAAAGCTTCGGAAGGCTTGGATTTCAAAGGAAAACGTTTTGATGTGGAGCTTGCTCCTATTCTAAGCCTTTTTCTTTCAAAACTTTTTCTTCTGAATAACTTTTGTTAAATTTGTTTGAAAGCGTCCTTTAGATTTTTCACGTTCTCAAAATGTATTTGGGAAATTCTGAGAGTAATAAAAATGAATTAATCGCATTGCGACTAAATCAAATTTTATCAATCAATCAAACGATATATCGTACTTTTGTACACAAACTATTCAATTTTGAATTATTTGAATTTAAATGTTTTCTTATAAACATTTTAAATGAAAACATTCGCCAAAATTTGGCTTTGTTATCGACTCTTTGTAGTCTCTGTGTTATATACAACACACTTTATATTTTTCTGGCTTCAGACGCCAGCAGGCATTAATAAACTACTTTTTATACGAAACAACTATTAAATCACTTTGTCTACGAATACGCTTTATATAAAAAATTATAATGTAAGAACAATAATGTTAAGTTTTATACAAGACTTTGTAATTTCACTAAACAAATATTTTTGCATTTATTTTAATTATTATACATATTACATACATTTTAAAATGATGCTAAGAAATTATTATGTTCTTATTGAATAATTTTTTAAAATCTATTGTAACTATTTTAATTTTAATTTATATTTATTAATAAAATTTTATTTTTATAAAAAAATTGGTATTTCATTTCATTTGATGGTTGGAGCTGTTGCTGTTCTTTGTTTTTTTTTCAGAGCCCTTGTTACTCCTTTTGTAAATATTAATCTTAACGTTATAAAAATTCAAACATCATTAGAGTTTTTAATTCCTTTTTGCGATCTTTAAGAAACACTAAACAAATCACCTTTACCATTGAGTATTAATAGTCGCGTTATAGTGAAAGGGAACAACTTTCCTGCTGCCAAGTTGCTTACGAGTAAATTGTCTGCAAGCAAAAAATGGTTGATCACCAGCTTAAGAATTATCTTGGCTTAACGTACATAGCAATAGGTCGTGTTCAGCCCTAATTGCATCGAAGAAACCAACAACCTATCAGTTCTTGGTATGTCCATCACAGACCACCTTTTTCTAGGGATTCATTTGTCTAAAACTTGAGTATAGCACGCACATACGAGCTTGGGCTGGTGCGCCAATAAGCCATTTGAATCAACTGAAAAGATTTAATAGAAGAACTTTTTAAATGACTATAATAGGTAACATCCGTGGAACACCATTACGGCGCAGTGTTCCATCTCTCTCTATTTTATCGGCAAACCTGTGCAAGTCGGCAGAGAATTTTTTTCTGGAAAAACAATCATCTTAAAATTTATGATTAAAATGGAAAGGTGGATGACTTAAAGCTTAAAATCAAAGTTATGCTCATTCTATATACATTTTCCAAATCTATATTATGTACAATGCGATGCGCCTGACATTGTTGTGGCCTCCGTTTTGAAAAATGAGTTATTTAAATTCATTTGGAACTAGTGACACTTGGTAAGTTGCTTTCCACGCCCCCTGGAAGTCAGCACACGAAGCCGCAATTGTTTTTCGATTTGACGCAAATTAACGCTTTGACTGCCAGGTGTTGTGTTACCAAGTGCTTATACCGATTGGCCGGATCGGTTATCGGTATACCTTTAAGCATAACTCTGACCGTACTACTAAAACAGAGATGCTTTCTTTAGCCGCACAGCAAGAATGTGGGATGATTTACTTTTTATAATATATTTGCCCGCTCATTTCAATATTCAGAGTTTCCGTAAAAAAAATTAAACATGGGATAATATTCAGATCTAACATTTCGATGATTTTCTCCCGCAATTTTTCGGCCTGTCGGCCTGCCTGGACTTTAAGTGTGAAGGATATTTCATAGAGAGGAAATTGAATTTTTATCTCCAAAAATACCCGTTCCTGTCATAAAATCGTTGAGACAAAACATATTTATCTCGAAAACGGCTCCAATGATTTTGATACAAATTTTCAGTGGAGTTTTATATGTAAGTTAACGGTTTGAATAATTGCAATACAAATCTTAATGAAACAGGTTCTATATAATCATTTATCAAGATTTTCAAAAATGTAATTTTTTGAAAACTCAATACATATTTTTAAAACGGGTTAATATTTTCTTTTTGAAACTTTATATTATTTATTTGAAAAAACGACTCTAACGATTTTAGATTTTTTTTTCAAAAATTTAAAGTTTTGTGATAAATTAGATGGCGTTCGTTCTCAGAGTCGAACTCGAACTAAACTCAAACTAATTTTTCGGCTTATTTCAGCAATTCAAATAATGAATTTTATGCTTTTTAAATATTTTTTTCCAATGAAATGAGATTTTTTAAAATTTTTTTGGTGTTTGTTTTTTCTTAAATATTTTAATATAGGAGCTAGATAGTGCGATCTAGTCGTGCATTTTTCTTCGTAATGCTCGCACTTTCAAAATCAAATTAAAAATGTACATAATAACATAATCGTCGTCGTTAAAATCGTTATGTTAAATCAAGACCAAAACTCTCGAGTATGAATTTGAATTCGAGAAGTGCAAAAGTAGTTTATTTTTTAAAATATTTTTAGGTATATACATTTTTAAAAGCTTTCCTTTTTTAAATTATTTGTGATTATATATACAAATCTTAAGAACTAGGCAAAGTATGTTTAAGTGATTGATTATTATTATTTTGAGAACATTGTCTGAAGAAGAAATCTTGTTTTTTTCTTTTTTAAATTAAGTTTCAATTTATGTACAAATATACAACAATGCATAGAAGCTATACTCCAGTTAGATAAAAATTCTATCTTGCAAAAGTTTGCAATAACTAAATACATTTTTTCAATTTTTCGAGTGCATAGTTTCAATAAAAATCATTAAGAAAATATAGTTACATATTTAAAAAAAAATATTTTTAAAAATACTTTTCATAAAGAGTGGCAGTGTATCTGATGGAATTCATAAAGTTTACATAGGCCCAGTTCTATACATTTCCCGCTTCTTTTTTCGGCAGTTCTCAACTGAGTGTCCTCTTAAGCCACAATGAGTACATAACGATCTATCTTGTCCAACTTGAGCATTAGACACATTAAGAGGTTGATAAACCGGAGCTGAAATATGATAAGCCTCAGCAGTTGTATGCTCAATGGAGCGTCCCTTTTCCAAAAGCTCTCGAAATGTTTTAACATCTTGTCGGGCAATATGTTTGCGATAATTGTAATTTAACAATCCATATATGAAATCAATTTCATTCTCTTCAGTGTGACGTCCCTCGGGTAGCTGAGCAAACAAAGCTCGCTTTTGACAAACAAATGTGTCTATTGCAACATCAGCAGGCTGACTAGATTGGAATACCTCCACATAGATCTGATAGGCTGGCTTGGACGGTGAGAAATGGCTGCGAATAAGTTCGATAGCATCATTCCAGGTCTTAGCTTCCCTTCTAATTCCTTGCCACCAGGTCGAAGCCAGTCCGAAAAACAACAGAGACAATCCACGCAGTGCTTCGTCATCGCTTATATTTTCGATTTCTTTGTAAGTCACTACTGAAGTGATGAATTGTTCAACTGCATCGTGGTCGCGTTGTCCCCCGAAACGAGACTCACAGCTTGTAAAACTGCCTTTGGAATGCATCGGCGGTGCTGCTGTTGCAGCAGGGGCAGCAGCTACAGCTGCTGCTCGAACGGATTCAACCAACGCTTGGAGTTGTTCCATAGTCATTTGTACAGCTGACATTATTGTTTGATTCTCAAGATGCTTTAAATTTTGAATGGCAGAAGGTAACGATGTTGACGAAAATAGAGTTGAAATAATACTGGCTCCTGGTTCTGGCTAATATTTTTATTTAAAAAGCCTCTTATTTGAATTTGTGTCTTGTGTTGTTGTGTAGTATCTTTTTGTGATGTGATGAAATTGCGATGAGTACCTATACACATAACAAAAAAAAAAAAGCTTTTATGTGACGCATATAAAGTTTTTACCAGACTCTTTTAATTTTGGCATTCAGACACATAGTAGGTATAGGTAGGTAAATGCATAATTTATTTAGAATGGTATATAGAAAGTATGTAAAACAAGAATATATAGCGAAATAAACTCTCTGTTACTAAGAAGATAAGAAATCCACTGAGTCCACTAAAATATTGGGTCGTATGTATGCATAAAAAGAAGTAGGAATGCTTTTACTTGAAAATGTCGGCAGTAGTTAATGCAAATTTCCTACTAACTAGCACAGCAAATTACAAGTAAAAGCATTTACCTTTATTTATGCATATGGCTTATTGATTGTATCCCAAGCCCAAAGATAACTGTATTTTTTGGGTAAAAAATTGCAGGCCAATAGAAGTATGTAGGTATGAATTTCCTATTTTCATTCAGAAAAATACTTAACATTAAATTTTAATTGGGTTATGAATAAATTATATTTATTTGGAAAATGTTTAAAAATAAACTTAGACCACAGTAAATACATATGGGAATGTTGAAATCTGTCCAACGCATGAATCAAGTCATTAATTGATATCTACCTACCTATAACCGCTTTCAAATGAGGCAGAATTAACGGCTGCAATGCAAAAAGCCATATATCAGTCAAAATCGAAAAAGGAGATAATTCTTTTAATGCATTAGACACATATTTTCAATTCTACAATTTACCGCTTTAGAAATTTATTTTACAAATATTTTATTTAAAAAGGTACAGGGAAATAACTCCACGGCAATCTGCTCCATATTGGAATTAATTCCACTTTTTGTGGGAATATGAAACTTTTGAGTTTGAAAAAAAAATTTAAAAACTATGGACTATGAATTAAAACAACATGACTGAACTTGAAAGTGAATTGAAAACTGGAGCTTTGGCTTTAAAGTAAAATATTATGTCATTGTGACAGTGTTGCTATTGTTATTTTGTTTGTAAATTTCAAGTACCTATTGTTTTTATAAGAAAATTGCCTGTCCTGGAAATGGACTCAGTACGTTTTTTTTTTGCCTCGGTTGAATTCATTAGCTCCAGCGTTTTGTAGGAGTAGCGATTGTATTTTAATAAGTAATTTTTTTTTTAAATAATAAGTTTCTGATAAAATAATATGAAAACCTTATTTAATTTCAATAAATTTTTCATCATTAAATCAATTCGATTTTTCTGCAGAAATATTTGTATAATAAAATTTCAGGTGCCGTGAAATAAAGCCAAGTGAAATAAGGCAAACTTTCAAAAATTGGCCTTATTGCACTTTGCAAAAGTGAAATCATGTGTTTTTGTAGATTGTTTTGATATGAATAAGATTTATTTTGTATGTTTAAACATATTTTAAATTAAAAGCTTGATTTTTTATTTGCATAAAATCAAATCCCTAAATGTCAATTCTTATCAAATTCCACTCTTATAAGTAAGTCAACTCTACCGTGAACCTATTAAACTGATTTTTATTATTCGCTATCCTTATAAATTTCTGAGGAAATTGAAATTTACTGATATAACTTTTTAACTAGGTTTTAAAAATCAATAAAAACTTTTTTTTCCAAAAAATGTTAATTTTGTTTTTCATAAAACATCCCCTTCTACCTAAATGGAGAATACCAAGCTAACTATACCTACCTATGTAAGTTATGTGTTTAAAAAATTCCCTTATTAATTTTCGGAACCTGTTAATTATTAATATCTATTTATATTTTTTTTTTGACTGAAAACGATTTTTAATATTTACATACATAGGTATATTAATATTTTGCTATTCTAGTCTTTATTTTTTCAATTTATTTTTGAAGAAGGTGCGAAATTTTTATATTGCCATCTCTACGTTAAGATCTCGATATGTCTAGGTAAGCCAAATAAGGACTACCCTTCTCTATGTATATGGCTTTCCATATTCAAGATATATTTACCTACCCCTATAAGTAAAATAAAGTAATTTCACAATTTAACACAATTCAAATTCTTAGAAAAATTTAAGTACCTAACTGTTGTTTATTTACATGAACTTGGAACTTTGTAGTCCGGTCGTCGCTCTCAGCGATGGCAATAATATTATCGGCATGTACATAGGTAGGCACATTTTGCAGATACATTCAAATATTGACAAAGCTTTTTTAATCTTCTTTACTAACACCACTAAAGTTCTCAAAATAGGTGTGTATAGGTATATTTTTTATATACAATTTACCGGCAAAAATAGATATAAAAGCAGCCACAACAGAAATTTTTCATCAGTTTCTTTTCGTTCATACTCGACTTATAATCGTATTATTATATCCAAGGTATTCGCCAAAATTTTTGGCATTGCTTTGGCAAGCATAACGAGTGACTTTTGTTAATATCGATTTATTCATAAATGGCTATAATAACGCCTTACTTAAAAAAAAATTAAACTTCCTTCTTATATTGCACTACGCCTGCCTAGCGCCTAATTAAGGACAAATAGGATAGTCAATACAAATCTCAAAAAAAAAAACAATCAGTGATGATTTCATCATAATTATTCAAAAGCTTTCAAACGCTACAAACTCACTGTATATGGGAAGTTCAAGTTTAAAACGTCATCGCCGAGTATCGAGTGAAATCTTCTGTGAAATTTTATTCAAGTTAAAAGACATTCTTCGAAATTCTTAAGCCTTAAGAAATTGATAAAGTCGATTGAAGCTAATTGAATTTTGTATTTATACTCAATTTTCTGATGCTTGTGTCATACTTTTAATTGATTTCTTAAAGATTTTTGTTTCTTCGTTTGTATTTAGCTTGGATAAATTAATTTGATTGAAGACATTTGCAAAATACTCAAACTCTATTTTACACACTTTAATCGAAGTTTTTTTTTTTATCAAAATCTTTTAAGATCGAATGGAATATGGAAATTTTTATTGAATTGTTTTTGCTTTTTGATAAAATTAATTAAAGTTTTCAGTGTCTCTAGAGATTGAGAAATAAAATTTCAATTCGAGTTTGTGAAAGAGTTTTTACTCTAAAAAATAATCAATCGTGTTGAAATTTAGAAAAAGTGCTTATTCGTTTAATCAACTTAAAGTAAAATAAATTGTTCTTTTAAAATCAAAAGTTCAACAATTAAAAATCATATTTTCTCATTTCTTTTATGGTTTGTTGTTTTGAGTGAAAATTTCTCAAGTTGTTTTTTTCACTCAAAACCCAATAAGTAAGATAGTGAGTAAGTTTGATTCTTTTTTTTTTGAATTATTAATTTCAAAAGAACTTTTATGCGAAGAGTTTCAGAAGTTTATGATTTCCCAGATCATTTTCGAAGCTCTTGAGAAACTTTAATTTTGGAAAGTCTTTAGCTTTTTTGATTAAAAGAATAAGGCATTTTTTATGATGGCTCAAAATGTATTGTTTTATTTTTGAAAGTTAAAAAAATAAACTTTTCTGACTCTCCCAACAGTATTGTTGTAACAAATTAGGAATGCAAATTTCTTTTAAAAAATAGTTATAGCTATACTATTTTGACATTTTTTGTGAAAAAAACTACAGTTTGTAAACTGTAAACATTCGCCAGAGTTGGCTTTGTTCAGAATAATTACAAAAAAGTTTTATACCTACAAAAATATATTATGGCTAATGACGCCAACATTTTATCGAACCTTTAGATTTTTCAATTACAAAAGTCACTCAAAATATATGTACGCTTTTCGAACTTTCAAAAACTTAGGATTTACAGAAATTTGAGTAAATTTCTGATATTTTAAATTGACAAGATAAAAAAAAACTTACAAAATTGGTTCACTAACGCCAGCTAACAACATTTCTACTTCTACACCTTACAAAGGATACAGATTAGAGATATTTGAATTCTATTGAAAATTAATTTTTTAAATAAATTCTAAAACAAAAATGTTTGCATATTAAAAAATAAAACCAAAAAAATTAGTTTCAAGTTTGGAATGGGTAGTTCTTTTTTCGGTTCGGTTGTTTCAAAATTAGGAGCATTCCAAGAATAGCAATAAATTCAGAGGGAAATATTGTGAAAGTTTGAAAATTTCGGTACTTGTATTGAACTTTTTTCAACTTTTTAAATGTTAACTTTTTTAATTTAATTCTTTTCTTGTTATGCTAGTGATATTTGAAAATACCTAAAAGAGAATACTACTTGTTAAAAACTCAACCTCTTTTGCATATTTGATTTAAAGCTCTTCTTTATGCCTTCGGAAAAATTTAAAGCTTTTGGGTAACTGAAAGCTTAAATTTTCTAACCGCAGACAACTTGGAGACCGTTTACGATTGAATATGCAAAAGGGGAAGTAGGTATAGCCATTTTTTGAAATACTCAATTGTATTGAACTTAAAAATGTTACAATTTTGTTTGAAAATTTTAGCAGCTAAATCTTTTGATGTTGAGATTTTTTTTTTAATTCTTAACTCATTTTCAAGTGTTGTTTGTGAGTTAAGATTTAACTAAAACTTTGCGTATTGATTTATTGCTTAAATTTATTGAAGAAGTTTGTAAAATTTGTTTGTTTCAAAATATTTTGAAATATTTCTTGAAATGGCAAATTCTTCGATAAAATATTTTTCTAATAGGAAAAATAAAGATATGGTTATTTTTAATTATTTGCAGACATTTTTTATTTGATTTCAAAAAAATGTATATTATTTTAAATAATACATAAAACATTATTTTACAAATAAAGAAAAAAAACCATACCTTAAAAATAGTAAATAAAGAACATTCGCCAGAGTTGGCTTTGTCTCTTAAATGCTTATATGTAAATCTAAAACTTATTTTGGCATAAAATTTATTTTTTTGGCATTTATGACGTCAGCTAAATTTATAGGGCATTAAAAAAAGAAATATTTATACGCAAAGTAAATATTTCTTAGGAAGTAACATTTGCCAGAGTTGGCTTTGTTATGAAAAAAATGTAGTTTCCCGTGAGGGGTTACCAGATTCCCCCATCGGGCGCGTCCCCAGGTGGCGGATAGGGGAAATCCCTGCTTTTCAAGCAGGGTAGGTGGGAAATTAAATACTCACCCGCGGACCAAAATGGAAAACCTAACAAATATACCTATATCTTAATGAAGTCGCATACCTTGATAATGACGATTGGTAACTATAAATGTACATACATCAATTTCGATGAAAATGACAATAATTTTAAAAATTATTAAATAATATGTTTATCATTTATTAAAAAAAAAAATAATATTGGTCAATAAAAAAATGTCTGTCTAAAAAAGTTTGTTTTCATTTTATATTGTTACATTTTTAATTGGAATAAATTGTAGGTACCAAATATGGTAAGTAAAGGATTAATAGACTTACTTTATGTCCAAAAACACCAGAATCGAAAAATCGAATAAAACTGGAGCCCGTATAGTTTGAACCGAATCGAAATTCTATTTCGCCCCGTTTTGATGGTAGGGGCAATTTTCGAAAAATATATTTAAAACTGAAAAAAATATTTAAAAACCAACGGAAAACCCGCTATAGCTTTTTAAAAGCCAAAACTTCATACTTTAGTTCACTTTTTAAATTAGATAGTTTTTTTTTAAAATACCTTTGTGCGGTTTTTTGTCAAAAAATTATTTTGTATTTATTCCTACATAAATGGCTGTAAGTTTTTAGTAATTAATTATATAAAAACAAATCAAGCAAATTAAAAAAAAAATATTCAATATTCAAATATTGAGTTTTGAAAAGAAAAATCATTTTTTTTTTAAATTAAAAACAAAATATTTTTTCGAGGATTTTGATTTAAAATATTCTTGAGATAACATAGGAAAACATGCTGTTCTAGGGCAAGTAACGGGTTAGGTGTGAGATTATACGTGTGCAAAAATAGACCCAAATTTGCACATAGCCCAAATCTTATATTGTGTCCAAGTAGGAATTTTAAAAGTTTTGAGTCATTTTGTAGGGAAAATGAAGAAAAAATGATTTGGGCTTTATGTTACATTTTTAAGCGCTGTGTCTTTTAATCGAAAAAATAAATGTTTCTGGATCCTGCCAGGCGACTGAAGACACACTTAAGGGAGCAACGGAATTCCGTCAGCTCGGAAAGTGAGCCCAAAAAGTGAGTTTACTTAAAAAAAAGATAAACACTTAAGGTTGGTTTGAAAATGCTATAAAAAAAAATATTGAATATTTTCTCAAATTTCTTTTTTTTATTTGAAAGAACAATCCTTCCGGTTAGTAATGGAAAATAATTTTATTCAAATGGCTGCCTCGGCTGGCCATGCAGTAGTCTACACAATCGGTCCAATTTTTAAGCACATTATCGATTGTGTGCAGCTGTATTACACCAATGCCAATTGGCTTCATGAATATTGTCCTTTAAAGCGTCAATTGTCTCTGGCTTGTCGGCGTAGCACTTATCTTTTACGGCAACCCACAAATAATAGTCCAACGGTGTCAAATCGCAGCTCCGAGGTGGCCTAACGACATCAGCTCTGCGGCAGATAATAATGCGATCTTCAAAAACAGGGCGCAAAACATCGAGTGTAGCTTCGGCTGTGTGGCACGTAGCGCCGCGCCGCCGCCGTCCTGTTGAAACCAAATGTTGCCAAAATCCTCCTCTTTAATTTTTGTGAACAAAAAACCGTTCAACATGGCCCGATAACGATCGCCATTGACTGTAATGGCTACTCCTTGCTCATATTCGAAGAAAAATGACCCAATTATGCCTCTGGACCAAAATCCGCACCAAACAGTGACTCGTTTTGGGTCTATCGGCTATTTAATGTATGCATGAGGGTTTTCTGTGCCCCAAATGCGACAATTTTGCTTGTTTACATACCCGCCAAGATCAAAATAACTTCATCTGAAAAGATGATTTTTTGGCAAAATCGGCATCTTCTCTAAGTCAATCCCATTTTTTAGTAAATAATCAAAACAGATAAATTCAGCTCTCTAGTTGTCCGACTTTTGTCGGACCTAGTATTTTCACACTCGTTTTTGTCAACACGTCATATGTACATAATGTCTTATAAAAAGACCAAGAACGAGTGTTAATCTACTTAAGTGTTATTTTTAAGACAAAAACAATGTTTTCTAAAACGTTTTAAAGCTCGCTCGAATTAAACAACACGAACAAGCGTCTTAAAAAAATAAAAACAATAATTATTTGTATTTTATTTATCTTTTTACAAATGTAATCCTAAAATTAACTTATTAATTTTTAAGTAATAAAAAAATACAGTCATGGGAGATTCTATAAATTGGTTTCATGAATTTGTCTTTGGTTTGAATCTCCGTGTGGCACCAAAGCACTAAATTAAATTTCGAAATACGTAAATGCGTATTTATGTAGTTGTAGGTACTTTAATTAGTCACTCTTCAGCATCAATATACTTTTAATTTTAACACAATTCAAGTATCAATGGATGCCTTATAACTTGCTAGCTTTTCTTCTATGGCAATTGGCAATTGTGTGTCCTCGACAATTGCAAAAGGCACATCGGCTATTATCGATCTTCTTTTCCGTCTTGGAATTCGCATCTTCATCATGGAAGTGGGAGTGAATGCTTTTTGTTCTGGATACTTGTATTGTGTTCTCATTGAGCCAGAAATATTCCAATGTGATTCCAGTTTCATCTGCTTCGTTTTGACGCCAGATAGGATCTGGAATTTGGCAAGGAAGTCCAAAGTCGTCAACTTCTTCACTGTATCGTATTGGAACTGCTTCTACGAATAAACCAGTTTTAGGATGAGAGCAATTCTTCACTGCATTAAACTGTTTCTTGAGGCTTCCCCACCAAAGGTATGGGATGCTTTGAAACAACAGTAATATCCCTTTAAATGCTGCCTCATCTCCTATAGCTTGCATCTCCTTGTTGAAGTGTTCAATGGACACAGGATCAACAATCTCTTGCGTAGATTCACAATTGTAATAAATTTCGTTTAATTTAAATTGAAAGCTTAAATACATTGCAATTACAGTTACTGAAGCGAAACACACTACGACAAGCTTTGAGATGACAACTATTTCTGTTGTAGCCATATTGTAATGAATAATAGCTTTTTTTAAAACAAGTCAAATCTATAGTAAGTTAAAAAAAAGATATCTGTTGCTCTTCTGGAACTCACGGTAGATAATGTGCGAATAAATATTAAAATAACACATAGTTTGTTTTTATAGCAATGCTCCAGCAGCAGAGCTTTTACAATTATTTCGAGAATAAATTTCTTATCATTACGAAATACCTTTTACTTGCATATCCATTCGAAATAATTTGATCTTTTTTTTAGTTCTAGGGATTTTGAAAATTGAAGTTGGGAAGTAATAATATAAACAAATTCTTGTTTATATTAATTTCTATATTTGTGTATATTTGATTTCTTGGAATTAGGTAGACGGAGTGAGCTGGGTACACTATAAAACTTGTGTACGGTAAAAGATTTATTGGCGTTGGAAAATGATAAGGTATGCTTGGGAAGCGGGGTCAATGACTACAAATTATGGTTAAATAAAGTTATACTAATGTAAGGGGGGAGAAAATGGCAGACTGTTTGTAGAAGACTAAAATACCTCCAAATCAAAAAGGGGGGAGAGTATGATAACCGGGGCGCCGAGAAATAATAACGGATTTTTGTAGAACACGGCAATACAAGCATTTTTTGCTATGTGAGGGGGGGTCTATCTCCCCCCGTTTAGGCTGTAGGGGCAATTTAAAAAATATGTACGTTAAATGAAAAACAAATAATTAAAAAATAACGGTTATACTTACAACTAAGTTTTATACATTTTTTTAAAGCTAACATTCTATTCTATTACCCAGTTTTTGAATCAAGTCAAAAATATGCATAGAAAAAAATTGTTTTAAACTCAAAATTTGGGCAAAAAAAAGTTAAAAATAAGGTTTAAAGTGTAATTTTTCAAAACTTTAACATTACCTACTGTTATTTTTTTTTACAATTCATTGCTTTAATTAAAATCTGAAAACTAGATGATTTTATATCTTCTAGTTCTTGAGAAAATTGAAAATTACCAAAAAAAATATTTTAATTAAATTATTTTTTCCTTGCTTGAGTATTTACGTAGTCTTATTTTGATAGTTATAATCGAATATGGATAAACAAATACCTAGGATAAATTAATTTTTCTTAAATCCACACACCTCGGTGTGTCATACACCCAACCTCGCACCTACCCCAAATCCTACAGTGGGCCCAAGCAGGGGGTTGCAGGGGGGCAGCATGCCCCCCCCTATACACACCCCACTGTTGCATACATATAAACTCGCACACATGCCACTGTTGCATATACTCAAACTCGCACCCACAATTATTATTACTATCATAATAAGACCACTCAACCAAAAAAAAAACATAAATAAATTAAAATAGTAGTTGTGGTTATTTTCAATTTTCTCAAAAACTAAAAGGCATAAAATGATTTAGTTTTCAGTTTTTGATTGACTATTAATAAGAGCAACAAATTATTAAAAAAAAAATTATTTATAAACTAATTGTTTTGAAATATTGAAATTTAAAATTTTTTTTTAACATTTTTTTACTCAAATTTTTAGTTTAAAATTAAATTTTTCAAAAACTATACATAGTTTTGACTTGATTTAAAAACTGGGTAATAGAATAGAATGTTAGCTTTAAAAAAATGTATAAAACATAGTTGTAAGTATAACCGTTATTTTTTAATTATTTGTTTTTCATTTAACGTACATATTTTTTAAATTGCCCCTACAGCCTAAACGGGGGGAGATAGACCCCCCTCACATAGTAAAAAATGCTTGTATTGTTGTGTTCTACAAAAATCCGTTATCATTTCTCGGCGCCCCGGTTATCATACTCTTACGCAAAAAGGTATAAAATTATTGTAGAAAAATCATAACAGTAGATGAGCATGCTTCTTAAAAATTTTATTATGAATACAGGATTCCTCATAATTTTGGCTCAACCTGAATATGATAAGCCAAGGCATGACTTCTCAAGTATTCTGCTTTTTTTTCATTAATTTGGACAAATGCCTCCTTGGTTCACCTCGTCTACAATTTGTTTTTGGTATTTGAAAAGTTCTTTAAATATTGCTTAGTAATTTTTTGATCAATCAAAATAATTTTTACTGGTATCACCATTTGATTAAAAATCAATATACAATTCCGAAGTTTGACCGAGCTAATTTTAATTTAGAGATTTCAAGATTTCAATAAAAAAAATTAAACTTTAAATTAAAATCTTTTTTTTTACAAAAAAACTTCATCGGGTTTAATACTCGTATATCAATTTTTTTTGTTTTTTTTTTACGAAAAAATAAATTTATTTATTAATTTAAAAAAAATACATTCTCACAACACCTCTAATCTTCGTCCTCTTTTTTTCTTCTTTTTCTTCATATACATATAGAAATAAAATAGATAGACAAATATAATAACAAGATCGATTTTTTCCATAAAATTAGTTAAAGCACAAAATGTGATCAAATAATTCATATTCAAATTCAGTTTGAGTAAAAATCACGGCCTTATTTGATTTTGAAACTGGAATAACAGCCCGATTCTCCCCCTTGTGAGGAGTCATAAGTCAGAAGTTCTTGTAACTATTAATTGTGAGGATTGTTGTGATTCGATAACATTTTGGTATCCTCCCCCTAATCGTCACAACAAAACTCTCAACGAAACTCACCATAGCAAAGGTGAATTTTTTGTGACTTTTGGAACAGCTTTGAATTAAATTAAAAACAGAACACATTTCCACATTAAAAAATCAAATAAATAAATTTTCTTTCATAATGCAAGCACCAGATAATATTATAAATATATTTTTTAACAATGAAGTGAGTAAAAATACCTTAAAATAATTTCTGCAATCTACAAACTACAAATGTAATAGATTTGTTTGGTGCCATTTTCGGATGGAACATCTTGAATAAGATGCAATAAAATAAAATGCATTTCCATATTTATCTCACAAATGCAAAATCAGAAACTTTTGTGCACCGAAATATCAAAACTCGAGTAATTTGTGAGTTGTGACCTGCCTATAAGGAGATCACAATTTCGATAGTTTTTGTGACTCTCACAAATTGTGACCGTGGGGAAGAATACGAAAAAGTCACAAAATCAATTTCACCTCTACTTGTGACTTGTGAGGTATCAGTGATGTTGGGGGGAATGGGGCTATAAGGTTGCAGTTAAAAAACCAAATAAGACCGCAGGGCCTAATTTCACTTTTCGTTTGCGGCCTTATTTTAGTTTGAAAATGAAATATGACCGCAAACGAAAAGTTGCTATGTTTATTAAATGTCTTTTACTTTTTTCACCTCGACACCAGAGAATCTACAGGAACTTAGCATTACGACCGCAATAATCCTATAAATAATCAAAGAAAGAAAGGTCGTGAAATTAGATCGCGCGGTCTAATCTAATTTTTGGTTAGCAGCCTTATTTCATTTTTCCATTGCCGCCATCTTCATTTTTAGATCACGTCCTTATTTCACGCGGCTGTATTTCAATTCCCCACAATTTTTTCGATAAAGTCAAAATTATACGATTGCCATTCGTTAAAAATGAGTGAACTCTTTGATTCTATATAGCGTTTCGAACAAAAATTTCTTCCCCATCTACTTAATTTTTCCAGGAAATTTCAGATTGCAAAACTCAATTTAAGTGAAATTTAAAAGAATATTAGCAACATATTAGACGCTTGAATAGCTCAATTCAATTTTCACGGCAAAACGATAACACAAAAATGTAGGTGCTTTCACTTTTTGCTTTGCTTATAGACGACAACGAAGATTTAACTGAGCCGAAACATTAAAAAAAAGTGGAATTTGCCTGTTAAAAAAAACTTTAACAACTTTAAAATTAAACACAGAAATTATAAAAATAATTTAAATTTATTGTTGTTTTTACTTATTATTAATTAATACCTACTTGACCTATTTACATTCTAAATCAGTTAAGTTGTATTTAAGACAAAAAAGGCATAGGTTTTTATTTGACATAGCTATGACTTCTAATACTGAGATTCTGTATACGAAATTTTAAGATTATAAACAATAGCAGTGTCTAATGTCTATCGGGTCATCAATTCCACGAATTTGCCTCTTCATCATCTAATTTCGATTCAGCATCAAACTTCGGTTCATTGTCTTCGGCGGAACTTAAATCTTCTTCTGGAATTTCAACATTTAAACCATTTTGCTTAATGAACGTTATCTCAATTACACAAAAGGACAAACGTAACGTTAGAAAAATACTAAAATCAATTAATCCTCGAACGTTTTTAAAAATAACTTTTAGCACAAGATTCATGTTTGATATTTTTTTTTTTTGTTACAATTCAAGTCGTTGGAAAATCTCTTATAACTTGCTCAGTTTCCGTTTAAGGCAATTGGCAATTGTGTGTCTTCGACAATTACAAAAGGCACATCTGCTAGAATCGATCTTCTTTTCCGTCTTGGAGTTCTCATCTTCATCATGGAAGTGGGAGTGAATGTTTTTTGTTCTGGATAATTGTATTGTGTTTTCATTAAGCCAGAAATACTCCAGTGTGATTCCAGTTTCATCTGCTTCGTTTTGGCGCCAGATAGGATCTGGAATTTGGCAAGGAAGTCCAAAATCATCTAAATCTTCACTTTTTTGTTTTTGAACAGTTTCTGCTTTTAACTTCTCCTTGACTCGTTCCCATACAATATTTGGAATGCCTTGTAATACTAGGGAAGTTCCTTTAAAAACTGCTTCATCGTCCATCGTTTTCATCTCCTTGTTGAAGGGATCAATGGGCACAGGATCAAAAATCTCTTTGGCGCGTTCACAATTTCGATCTCCTCTTAACTCAACGTCACATGAACAGCTTGAATCCGTTGCAAATACAGCAACTGAAGTGAGACCAAGTAGAAAAAGCTTTGAAATGACAGCTATCTTTGTGGACATCATTATGAATGAAAATGTAAAAGCTCTTTTCTTCGAATAATTCAAAACTAGTAACCTTGTCCGTTGCTCTTGAACTCAAATAAGATAGTGAGCCAGTAAAATTACTCTCTGTTTGTTTTATATGTTCCAGCAGCCAGCGGAGGAGAGCTTTCAGTTTTATTTGGATACTTTATTTCTTGGAATGACGAAATAAATAATAATTCTTTTTTCAGCAGCTTGTATTAACATGCAAGATAAAAAATGTTTGAATATTTGGTGTGATTATAAATAAAATAAAATATTTTCTGTTCCTATACATACAAATAAGAATTATCGTTTCTGGTTGCATGGTATATTTCTTGGAAATTAAGGTATAATTAATAAATTGTTAAGGTGACCCAGGAAAAATAATAAAAATGTTTTTATACTCGTTATTGATGCTCATTCGCAGGGGATTTTCCTTTTTTTCATGATGTACTCGTATCTTGAATGGGATTGATATTTAATGAACAAAATATTTATTAAAATATAATCTTAGTACTATGTCACATGTATCAATAGATTAGTATTAATAATACCTATTTGAAAGAAAATGTTAGCAGTATATACGAGATGGTGGGATAATTTAAGTTTATGTACTTATTTATTTTACTGTAAATTGCCAAAATGATTACATGGCAGAATTTACCGGTAAGACCTAGATTTTTTCAGCAACATTGTTGATAAAAATTCATGGTCCTACTGGTAAATTCTAGAATTTATATAAGCATATAAAGAGTGTTTTTCTTAAGGATACAAGGATTTTTACTATGGGCCTTACTCCACTATTCAAGCCGGAAGGGCAATTTTCTAAAGAAAAACGCTGTCAATTTTACAAAAATCCTTTAATATTTCATGTCTTCTGACATTTTTTTATTCTTTCTGAAAGAGCTTGTGAATTGAATATACATATATTTATATTCACAAATCTTGTGGAATTGACTAATCGGGATTTCATATTTCAAAAATAACTTGTGAATTAAATGTTTATTAATACACCGGTAAAAAAAGAGCTTATAGTTTTAAAGCTTTTTTAATTCATAATCTTGCAACCCTACAGTCATACACCTTTTTTTCTTAGTTCTATGCAACTTACCTGTTACAAATTCAGTTCCCAATTATTTAATAGGTTTCCCCAACAACAGCGTCATAGTATTTACCTGTTACAATGAAGTTTTGGAGGAACGTGGACGTTTTGTTCTATCAAGAAACGCAAAAGTAAATGTGGACAGATTAAAAAAAAAATCTCTCTATCTCCCCGACGGGGAATTGAACCCCGGTCTCCCGCGTGACAGGCGGGGATACTGACCACTATACTATCGAGGATTGTTAAAAAATAGTTTACAAATGGTGTATTTGAAAAATGTATGTATGATATGTGAAGCCCATATGGCATATTCAAAGTCGTCTGACAAGTTGTTTCTTTGTCTCTTCTTATCTAACCTGGAGTTTATGTTATTCATACACTATTTAGACCCGAGTATAAAAGATAAACTGGAGCTCAACTTTAAAAACGGTTGACTCTTTGACTAAGTTGTTTTTTCTATCTGTCAAAAAATGGATTGGATTTCAATGGATTGACAAGCAATAGTACTGAAATTGTAGTAGAATTCCGTTTTATTACTAAACAGAGCTGCGAATTTCTTTATGAATAGCAGCTGTTTCTAACCTGTGTGTTAACATTAGACTCGAGGCCAGTTGGACTCGGGTCTAAAAATTGACTATGAATATGCCCCAATAATGTGTATTAGAGTTGAAGGTACATAAAAACGATTAAATGAATTTGAAAAAAAAAACTAGTTATGGATTCAGTTATCGGCAAGTAAATAAAATACATGTGTAGGTACTTACACCTTATATGATAAATAAAAATAAAATAAAATAAAATAAAATAAAATAAAATAAAATAAAATAAAATAAAATAAAATAAAATAAAATAAAATAAAATAAAATAAAAAAAAATAAAATAAAATAAAATAAAATAAAATAAAATAAAATAAAATAAAATAAAATAAAATAAAATAAAATAAAATAAAATAAAATAAAATAAAATAAAATAAAATAAAATAAAATAAAATAAAATAAAATAAAATAAAATAAAATAAAATAAAATAAAATAAAATAAAATAAAATAAAATAAAATAAAATAAAATACTGGGTGGCCAAAATTCCAAAATTTAAAATGATATAACTTTTGATTTTCTGTTTTTGTACGTGGGTGCAATTGTACGAACAGAGCGTGCAAAGTCACAGCCCAACCTTCTCATTTCAGATTCAACTTGTTATCTTTGACATTGAAAATGCAGGTCTCTTGTTTTTATCTTATGCGAAGGTTTGAGTGAATCTTTTTAACGTAAATAATTATAAAAGGAACAAAATAATTGTTATTTTTAATTTAATATATGTGGAAAAATAACAAATCGCACTTTATCCCAACCCTTCACTATATGTGGATTATTTCTACTACTATCATTTATTTTGCACTAATTTAGTGTAGAAAGTTTCAAAACAGACTGATTTTCTCCATAATATCCATGCAGAAAAAATAGTTGAAAATTGAATTAAAAAAAAGAAATATGTACAATTGAAAAAAAACTCTCCATCCGTGACAATGTACGAAACATTGCCGTGACCAGGATTCGAACCTGGGTTACTACGGCCACAACGTAGGGTCCTAACCACTAGACGATCACGGCTATCGGAGACATGTTTGTTTTGTTGCCAAAACACAGTTTTATCTATGACAAGACCAAAAATAAATAAATGGCTTCTGTGGCGTATACGTAATACGCATTTTTTAAAATTATTCTTTTATTAATAAGTACTTTGGCCAAATACATATACATATTTAATAAGATATGTACTTGCGTATCGTAGAACGAAACTCTTGCTGTATTGTAAATAATAATAAGGCTGTGTATCGGCTCATGTCTACACACTATTGATCAGCCCATGTTTTAATAAAATTTTAGAACTGTCCCGAATAAATTTATATTTCAACTTAGAACTTTCATATAAATTACAGAAAAATCATTCTGTTTTTTTTTTTTGAAAAACGTTGTTCTCCCATAAATCTTTAAGTTCTTTTTTCTTAAAACAGCCCGAGAAGGATATTTTTGTTTTTCTAATCAGAATAAGTTCGGCTGGCATCGGCATCGCAGATTCTAAAAAAGATCTCAATATATCGATGAAGTTTTTCATACAGTCGATTCACGTTCCCGCGACCGAGTAAAAGAAAATGCAACAAACTTGGATTCTACATGTAGTGTACACAATGAAAGCGAGAAACATACTCAATGCAATTCAATGAAAACTTAAAAATTAGCCCATATATAGAACAAAGCAAAAAACACCAAATTACAATTGAGAACAGCAAAGTTATCTTTGGAACGTGATGGCGCTGTCACCCATCCATATCCATTAAATACATTTTGTTCTTTGTCCACGACAGAGTGTACACTACAAGGATATCGTTCCAGTTATTTCCTTTGCAATTTCACATCAGTCACTTTGCGTGTTTTTTAGCACAAAAAGGGATAATACAAAGTGAGATTCTGTATTTTCCTTGTGGGTCTGGGTGTTGTTATAGTGCGATGAGAAATAAAGGATTCATTTAGATACCTGTCCTATTGTTGCTTTTGTAGTTATAAGGACTTTCGCAACAATTATTTGGATTATGTATCTACTTTTTTGCGACAAAGAAAACTAAAGGTCTCTTTGAATTTCCAATTAATTTCAATTTCACGAAGGTGAGTGGGAGGCTATGAGATAAAGTCTCGATTTGTTAATTAAATATTTAACTGTCATAACCCAATGATCCAATTTGCATATCTCTCTACCTATTAGTAGGTCAGTTATTTTTGCAGTGGTTTTTAATTTGGTTGTTATAGTTTGTGTGGGAAATCCTTCATGCTTCGGACCCGTGAATATGAATATGTCAAGTCACTATTCGCTACGCTGATAAGACCTAAACGATCGACTATTTGGAGGACAACATTCGCCGATGTACGGCCCCAAATTTTGGAAGAAGTGATCGAATATTGGACCTCCGTATTAAACTACACCCGAGAGAGAAATCATATTTAAATTATAATTATTTTTCGAAACAAGTCAATTTCATCTCAATTTTAAAAATTCATTTTTGATTTATTCCATTTCAAAATTCTATACAAGAACTAAGAAAAATCATCATTTAGCCGGTATGAAATTTTTGAAAATAAGACGACTCTGTAACAAAAAAAAACCGTTAGATTATTGTTTTTTGACAAGTAGTTGACAGTAAAAGAAGTTTGAAACGAAAGGCATATCCTCACCATTTCATCCCGTTGCCCCGACGAGTATGTGTTCTTTATGACATAGTTTAACTTTTGAAAAAATAAAAAAAAATTAAAACATCCTCACGGGTTCTCTAGCAACATGAAACTATTTTATAACTTAAACAGACTTTCATTAAATTTATTTGACATAACCTATCTTATACACGATTCAGTGTCCTTTCTTCTGTCAGAGATAAATTCTACAACTTTTCTTAACTGTGAATGGAAGTGGAAAAAAGGGGATTGTTTTTAATTTAAGGAATATGAGGGCAAGTTTTTTTTTTGATGAATTGCCATAGCTCTCTTGTAGCTATTTTCTATAGCACAATAGTGACCTAGTTTTGTTCATGTAATTATTGCATTATTTAAAAAAAATGGCCGGAATACAAAGGAAAACAAAAACTTCACATCTGCAATGGGTATTGAAATGACAACCACCCACATAGCCTGCCTTATGGGTGGTAAGTGTCACACGTCATGACCAACGTAGAACAAAAAATCCAACAGAATCAACAGGAAAACTAAATAAGTTTACAATGTGACGACTTGAAGATTCATTTGTGGTTATTTCTGAATGAGGAAACAGAACAACACCCCCCCTCTGGGCAAGAAACATAAATTAAAACATTATAATAATAATAATTCTACCCTCGCAGTAACTTTCGTTGTCTCTCGAAAGAAATTTTTCTTTATTTTTTTTTGTTTTGTCTGTTACCACCAACTTAAGGTTTGGTTTTTTGAAAGGAAGATGAAATTTATTCACTTACCTTTATCTACCTTTCAAAAACAGACTAATGTTGGTGGGGTTGTTGGTTTTTATTTGATCTTTTTTGTAAGGAAGAAGTGAAATCTGAGAAACAACGACGACACACCGGAGTTATCTCGAGAAGATACAAATCTGATGTATTAGAAAATAAACGTGTGCCCCAACTAACTTCGTTCTTATCAATGAACTGTGATACACCTGGAAGTCTGCCAGTATTTTTATAACTAAACCGAAAGCCAATAGATGAAAATCAAAAGTGTGCGTGATATTTTCGTTAAATACACAAAATTATTTTTAACGAATTTATTATTTTTTTTTGTTTACCTATAGGGTTTGGCTGAGTTGCCTTTAGTTGATTTTAAAAGTAATGAAGCTTTTATTTTTAAGTTTGTGCTGTGCATAATTAATAATATATTAATTAGTTTAGGAAACGATATGTACTTGTACATGGTGACCTAGGTTTAAAAAAGGCTAAAGTGCGTGGGTTGAATAGAGACAAATAAAAAATCTAGGAATGGGGTGCTATTTCTCTTTGTTTAGGTGGGAGATGCAACTTCTAAAATTTTTAATCACTTAATTTTTCAGTCCACCGACTTACTAGATGGGTCCACTCAAAAATTATACATTGAAACAACTTGATTTGAAAATCAAAATAAAGAATGGTGTTTTGACTTTAAAAAAGTCACTGGTCACATTCTATGCAAGTCACAGGGTGTTAGTTGTCTTAAGTTAACTGTATGCATTTAATATAAATCACATACGATGACGCCATGAAATATGCCCAGCAAATGTAATAGAATATATTTTAGAGTAAATTGTATTGCCTACTTTTAGGTAAATTATTTGTATTTAAGTTTTTTTGACATACTTATATTTACATACATTAAACTCAGTTATTAAGTTAAGTACTAGTAACTCAACATAATTCAAAACTCACAACTAAGTTGAACTAAGTTTTTAACATCGATCTTGCTGAAAGTTAGTTCGTGTCTAAGCTTGTTTTTAGAATTTTAATTCACAACACACTATCTTGGTACTTTTTCGCTTTTCTGTGTGTGATGTGTTTATTTTAATTTGAATAAAAATTTCAATAAAAAAAAAAACAAAAAGAAAACAATCGTCCTTATATTTATAACAAAAACCTTAAAAATATACCTTTACTCCAATCTTTCTTCTTCCATCATTGTCATCTTCCTGCACTGTGTGCATAATTAAGTTTTCTTCTGAAGCTTTTGATGAAAAAAATGTAAGAAAAATCTCTTGACTATTTGGAAAAACGGAAGGAATAAGATTTCCAACTCGAAGAATTGAAGGGAAAAAAATATTTTTCACAATTTTCTCTCTCTCCGGTTTAGTGTAGATTTCTACGACAATTTATACCAGTTTGGTTTTTCACCTACCATAGCTCAACTTCCCCACACCATAACTAACCACGCACCATATCTTTACTAACGTTTACTTTTCCTTAAACTATGGCCGCCAATCTTTAACTATAATTTCATTAGCTTTTCATATAAATAATTTTAATGGCGCAGCGCTGCGCTATCAATTTATTGCAGCACTTGACACTAAAAAACTTTTCCACCATCATGCGATGAACCACCGCACCCTTAGGTAAACACGTATGCAGGATGTAGTTTGCGGGTAATCCTTCGACTGAAAAATAATAAATTTACTTAAAAAAAAGTCGGATAGTAATTCCTCCAATTGTTTGAATGAAGACTTTACAGTTCTACAGCTTTCATGCGAAAAATATAATTGGTTTAATTTATAAATCACGGAATTGGAATTGCAGTTTGACAATCGTTCATTGAAAATATAAGATATTTGATGTTGAAGTTGGCTTTTCCAAAAAAAATATTTGGATCTGCTGGATGGATAAACTGTTCGGCTCCTTCCATTGCGTCTAAAGTACCATTGTTTTTGGGTGTGGGTCAGCTGTTTTTTTCGATACCTCGTTCAGTCTTTGATATTTACTGTTGATGTAAAAATGGTTTTGGAATTTTTGGTTAAGCAACTTTTCGTCACGATCAATATCATTTCTTCAACTTTTTAGATCACCTGCAACGATTTGATTCTACACTAATTCTGTTTGACCAAACCACATGCTTGGTAAAGAGAATACTTATATCAGCATACTCATCAAGAAGGTCTACAGCAATATTAAGCTGATGTTGACTACGATTAGATGACTAGAACTTGGTCTTTTAAATTTTCGAAGCTCAGAGGATTCCTTGGGAAGCTTGTTCCGTTCTTCTAAAGTGAAAGGGAAGGAAATTACCATTCTTATGTGCTGGTTTGGTTTTCAGCAGTTCAGCAACAGGTAATGTGAGGGCCTCAGCCATTCTTTGCTGCGGCTGCCTCAAACGTCTTCTTGTATTTGGAACGAACAATAAGTTTGCCCAAAAAAAAACCGGCTGAAAGCATTTCTTTTATCTTTGGATAATCGCCAACACTTTCCCTAATCTGTATTTCTCAAGCTTTTTCCAATTCAGTTGGCAACGATTTATATATATTTTTTTTTGAACGTTTTTGGGCTTGACATCGACATTTTAAAATTGCTTTTTCAATTTATCCATGAACAGCAACGAACTTATTCTCAAATGCATCGAGTCTACCTTTCTATTAGGTATTAGGCAGAAAGAAGGTACTTTCGTTCTGCACGTTGTTCTTTGAAAAGAATCTTTAGTTGTTCTTCTTTTGTTCTGAACTTTGTCTTTCCATTTATTTGAGAAGGTTATCCTGGTCACTCTTTTGTTCTGTACGCTGCTCTTCAATTTTGCCAAAGGGAAGATCCATCATTGGCGACAAGTCGGCACCAGTTCTTACTTGCTCTTAAGGCAACTCAAATAGGAATGTGTCTAAGTCTTCTGCGCGTTGTCCTAAATCTTTTTGCAGACGAATTACACTTTAATTCAATCAATGTTTTCCCATTTTTCCTTTTTTTTACCACAAACACTTAATTTTTACTGTCCTTGTTTTATTAAAAACACACTCGCACACTTTTCAAGCTAATTAATTTATCACCATAAATTATCTAAATGCACAGATGAAATAAGTTTTATCACAATCTGATACTAATGACACTTGACAAATTACGTGCCCTACATTCAATACCACATAATTTCCTAAACAAACACACATTCCACCAAAACGCAAAAGTTGAAGTGGTCAAATAGATGCATATTTTGGAGCTAGCTGGCTCCAAAATAAAAAACAGAAGGCTTCCTCAGTGGAAAACCAACTCCTTGTGATGCTGCCTCCACTTTTACATTTTCCGGTATATGCATTGCATCGCCAAATTCATGTACTATACACTCTCTCCTACGGAAGGAATCAATTTTAGAACTCAACTACGCAAACTAAATTATTACAGCTGCAATCAAGCCAATGGACATCTATATACAATGGCGATGTAAACTCTGCTTTAGTTTAGCTGCTGCTACTGCTGTAATGCCTCAAGTATCTACGTATCTTTCCAAGCAACAATGTTCTCTACTAATGGAATATTCTTTCCCTAAAGAACCTGAAATTGTTGTTGTTAGAAAGTTGTTATAAGGTGACATATTCGGTGCAAGTACGAATATACTTAGATCAGTTCAGAGAAGACCTATTACACCGTGAGACCATCACATCGAACGAATCGTGTCGTCCGCCGTCATCGTCGGAAGCGAAAATTCGATGGCGGCAGCAATGTGGTGAGTGCTGAGCTTATCTTCCCTAACGCATCATCATTAATTGGAAATGTCGCCTCATGCATGCACTACCCGACCGAACAAGATAAATACTATCCGGGCAAATTGTAAATCGAATGAGCAATACTATGTTCTTCCTGGTGCGAGCACACCACTACTACTGCTGAGTACCAAAGCTGACAAGGAATACCGTCAGTTTGTCCTTTTTGGGGCCTTAAGTCCAAGGGCGTTTTCATTGTAATTTTGTAAGAGGCGATGTTTTTGGTCCACCATATGATGATGTTCGAGTCTATTACAGTGGGGATTTAGCTTCATTTGACTGGAGAAAATTTATGCTGTCATAAAAATCTCATGGAACTCCACCTAAAAACAAAAGTTTCACAACATCACTTTTCATAAGGGACCAAACAGGACGGAGTTATGCACAAATTAGCTTGGTCGTTGGAGCCCTATTCCAGCAGAAATGGAGCTGATGGCTGAAAGACACTTGATTTGAGTCCGGTTCAGGTGAGACCAAACTCACTCGAAGGCACTTTAGCTGATGTGGTCCACGTAGGACGCACAAGGGATAGAGCTGTCTTTTAAAACCTTGACTTAATCCCCGGTCTAAGGAGAACCGAGCATAATGAACAAAATTTGTTGGGATAGTTGAATCTCCAGTCCATAGGAGACTGGGGTGGAAGACATTTATGTTGAACCCTGGCCCACGAGGGAGCTAGATAGCTGAACCGCAAAAGTTGTTTAAGGTCCTGCTCTAAATGGGAAAGAGCTGTCTGGAAGAAACCTTAGTCCACAAGGGAAAGACCTGGATGTCGGTTAAGGCCCTGACGAAAGATCAGACCGATCCACCTCGAAGAAACTTGTTGGTTGATGCCCTGGAGTGCACTTAGGACTGAGCTATCTAAAAGAAATTTGTTGTTGCTCAAATGGCTGGAAATTAATCTTTTTTTTTTGTACTTATGTCAGATTTATGAAGATAGTAAGTTTCAATCCAAGAAAGAACAGTTATGGAGTTAACATTTCTTTAATTTTGCTCTACTGTAGAACTTGCTTATCGGCGCGGTGTTCACAAAACTTAAAACTTGTGAACATACTCGACGATACTGTCATGCATGACGATGCTGCGAGTGTCTATTATTCATGTTTCTCATTTTTTAATCATCATCTTCGACATTTTGTGGAACCTTTTGACATAACGACAGCACCTTTGGGATACAGTGATACAGATATACCCACAGAAGCTTCAGCAGCAGCGTGATGGCGTAGACTCGATGATAACCGCGAGCTTATTTGTAAGCTTCTGGGACTTTGTTACAGATTCTTTCATCTTCGTATGGTCTGAGCAAGTAGACCATGTCATCGTCTGTGGAAGTTATATTTGGTTCCTCTATTAGAACCATCAAGTATTTTGTACTTTTACATGTCAGCCTTTGGGATAATCCGACTTGAACGTGCGCGTAACTTTCGGCCCTCTGAGCATGCTATCAACTCCAAGTCGTTCTTTGTAACTCAAATAAATACAAAGTGTACTTCAACGAAGATTCAAATATTTGTATTCAAAATATTGTATGATTGAAGTCCCTTTAACGTTTTACAACCAAAGAAAGAATGGGTTGGATGTTCGATGTTGTGAATGAAGTACTGACGATAAAATTGACTTTGATACTTGTTTTTGCTCAATATCTAAAGATTGACACGATGCTAATCGCCATCATGTCATTTGCAGGAAGTTGAGATTGTCACTATGTCGCTGTCGGTCGGTACTTCTTCGTACCCTCCAATCAAGGTGTTACTTTGAATTTCTGTACTTGTATGTTAGTCTAGTCGAAGTTGACATACTCCACATGAATTTCTTTTTCCTTCGCCACGGGAAGCAGTCTTCAAAATTAGTGCAATTCATGTCAATCAAATGGTAGGCACCGCGCCGGTTGTTGAGAAGAATAAATGAAATTGAAAATTCTTCAAAAGAAGGAAAGGTGACTGTAGGAGAATTTGATATTATTGAATGCAGGAGAGGAAGTAATGGATACGACAGAGAGGTCAAGATTACAGACTAAATTTGTTTTGGCAAAGTCAAAATAGATTAGAGCGATGATGAAAATACCTTTGACAGGACAGTCTAAGGAGATTACCTGAAAATCAATTTCAAATAACAGAGGGTCCTGATGGAGGTCAAATTCAAGGTGTGATGGATTACACTACCGCGCTTCCTGATTAAAAAGGGCAATTTGTTAATTTCAATATTTTAATCGTTTTTTTTTTTTTGACAACTGTTGGCGTATCAACGTGTCCGAAAGTATCTTATTTTAGGGAAAGCATGTTCGGGGTTGTTAGAGATAACGAATCAATTTTTGTCGCGCAGTGTTATCTTTATAAGTTTATAGTTTATTTTTTATATGCAGGGGGCAATTTGGACGAAAGCACATGGACAACTTTCGAAACAGTCGAAGTATTAGAAAACTTAAAAATTTTGGAGTAAGTTTTTGAAAAAAAAAATATTGTCTTCAGAAGTGATATTTATTAGAAATTGACTAATGATTCCTACTCATGAACTTCTATCGCCTGCTAAAAAAATCGTGTTTTATCGGTTAGCCGGTAATTGAAAAATTCGGATCATAAGCAACGCGCACACTTGCAGCAGCGATAACTTCGTCTGACCGTAAATTACGATGGTGCACAGGTATTACGACATCAGCAACGCTTCACTCTCTTCAATTTTATTACAATTTACCGATTTGTTTGCGTAGTCAGTCGTTCGATTGTTAAGCAATCCATTATCGTAAATAGCAAACATCAAACTAAAAATATGACACTTCTGATGACAGTTTGACAGGTGTCAAATGCCAGTGCTACCAACTTAAAAGAACGATATGAAGGAAACTTATTATTGAAACCTTCAATTTGATTTAATTCATTTAAAACAAATATTGATTTCTTTGAATATTGAAAATATGTTTTGACCGGTAGTTTGCGATTTACAAATGTTTCATTTTTATAGTCATCCAAGGTCCAAGGGAAACATTTGACTCTTTAAGGTTGATATTAATTAATATTAATTTTAAATTAAGTTATGGAAATATTTTCCAAAATTTTTCAAATGAACAGCACTCCATCCTGCCTTTCGCATAACTCGTTCATATAAATAGGTTTAAATATGATAAAGAAAATAAATCTACCCATATTAATGTAAAATATCTTAAATTTTTACCAAGGCATTTCTATTACAAAAACTATTATTACTACAAAATTCTCTGATGTAATTGCTTTCAAATAACATAATAGACACTTAATTTATTCAAAACTTTCCATCTGCAAACATAACTGACACAAATAAATCTCCATATCACAAGATTTGGGGTTGGTAGGAATATAAATCAAGTTGAAAATCTCAAAAAAAAAGAAAAAGATTTAAAATATGTAGTTTCTTCTTCCAACTGAATTCTTATTTGCATTCCTTTGGAACCTACAATATAAAATTAAAAAGCAAATATACAACAGAATATGGAAATTACTTGATTTTACTCTTTGATTGTTTTAACGATTAAAATAATTTAAGGCATTTTATTTATTGTTTTTTTTTCTTTGTAAATTTACTGCTCAAAAACCACTTTGTTCTGGAAATTATTATAAAGGCCGATTTATAAATCCTGTTCCTTCATAAATTTTAAGTTTGGTTCTTACTTTAGCCCTGTGTAATTATAGTTACGTTAATTTATTTTTGACTCATATCTATGGACGATGGTATAAGAGTTTTGTTTGTATTGTATTTCTATCCAGTTCAGACTGTTAGATAACGTTTTCGTTAAGATAATTTCATACATTTATTAATTTTTTTTGGAAAAATTCTGATTTCGTAAAAGGACGAGAAGAAGACGAGACCAAGACAAGAATTAAATTTTTCAATTTTGACGAGACCAAGACGAGACTTCAATAGTCTTTTTGCTTTCCGGTGAATGTTCTTTACTGCATTTAAATTTATATACGCTAACAAAGGCATGTTGAAGTAAATACGTTAGGTATTTTTTGCTCGTAGATATGAATTCTTCTGCACTTTCGTATGAAGTCTTATTTTCTTCCTTGCTCCAAGACGGACTCCCATAGACTTATTCCTAGCTTCGCTGTACTTCTAACTTGCAAGTCTAGCGTCGCGTCATTGGTTTTTTAGCGGAAGCGTGCGAAATTCATAATTCCGAGATGATAACGACGATGAAAACTTTTTTAGAATACACAATCAGTTTGCATGCAGCGCGGGAAATAAAAGTGAAAGGTTTTTGAATATAAAGCTGCCATCATACCAATATAAGCTACAGTAGTATTGTATAGTGTTGTATATGCCAATTTAAATAGTCCGCTGGGACAAAATCAAAAAATAAGTGAGGCTTAGCACGATCGAGGTATTGTTTCGTACACCTACCCAATAATTTAACCACACATTTGGAACAATGGTTATGGGTTACATAATACGGCAAGGTGACAGATTCATAATTGGAACAATATTTGGCAATTTGTTTTAGTGTTTTCTTCGAATTTTTTTGTACAGATATTTCTCATAACCATCTCCTTTTTATATTTTTGAATTTTTTTTTAGTTATTTGGAAACCTCGGTGTGATGAAATATTTTATTTATTTTTTAAAAGAATGAATAAAACAAAAAAAAAAGCGATGCAAAATAGTGTTACTCCAGCTTTATGTTCAGGTTGTGTTCAAAAAGCTGTGATAAAATCTCTCTTTTAATTTTGAAAAAAAACGGTATATTTATGTATTAACTCAAAACAAATTATTAAGGTAACACTAAAAATATCAGGTTTTCTAAAGCCAGAAATCTATTAATAAGCCTTAAAAATATTTTTTTTTTTTTAAATAAATTAATTCATTTTTCAAAAAATCAATTTTCAAACTCAAAATTTTGAAAAGAAAAAAATATAATTAAAATTGTTGTAGTTTTTATTTTTTAGTTAACTTTCTTTCAAATTACATAGAGGGGTGGCAATGACCCCTACCGTTAATGTTTTTTTTTTCTGTTTTGACTAAACAAGTAAATGGATCATGGTTGGTTATTTCTTGAATACCCTTCTGTGTATGCGTTGTTGATGGTGCGGTTTTTGTAGAAAAATACATTTGGTGGTCGATTCTCAATTCACTTCCGACTCTGAATGTATATACTGGTACATGGGAAATGTAACAATGAAAATGCTTCAAGCTCCCTGCTACTGCTGACAAAAATAAGTTCCTCAGACAGTGTCGCAGTTAAATAAAAACAAAATTGGAAAGAAGAACATGTTGTGCTTTCTAAAATTAATAGATGTAGTCAATATTGGAATAATGTTTTTTTTATTAATCTCAGTGACAGGAGTTTAGAGCAAACAAGGCACACACAGACAAAAAACTTCATTATTTTCGGCTGGAAAAAGATAAAAAATTCTTCTCGCTTTTTTTGCATTATTTTGTCTTTAGGGATATAGCGAAATGACGCGACGACGTGAAGCAGCGTACGTGCTATTTAGGAGCAAGGTCCTGCTGAAAGAACTCATACCAAAAGTCCAAAAGTGAAAGAGGGCGAATGAAATATTTCCACTAAACCTAGCGTTTTTGTTTAACAGCATGCCATTGTTTTGGACTTAAGCTTTTAATTTTCCCTCCTTGTTATTTTGTTTTTAGATTTTTGGCATGTGTGTTCCTGGGCGCGATGACACTTGAAGGTTAAGGGTTTGGGGATTTTTTTAGAGGTTGGAAAATGAAAATATCCCTTATTCATAATGGAGTTTTTATTTCGGATTTTTATGTTTGTTCTTTTTGACACTTGTTCGTGTTGCATGAGGTGACATTTTTGGCACAAAGTGAGAAATTGCGATTTTAAGCACAAGCAATTTGGTTGTGCCCAGTCTGTTTAAAATTTGCTTTGTTGTGTTGCAGCCATGGTATGAAGTATGATTAACATCTGATAAGAAACGAACCAACTGAAATTACTATGTATGTTGTATGTATGATGATAACAATCAATCATCATGCTACATGTTGTGAATAGGCCATAAATATACTCCTCCTTGATTGTGAATAATTACTTACTCAGCCTATGATGTGGTTTAACTTGGGAATTTGCTAATGAGGTGCTGCAGAATTGATGTATTTTCGACACTTATGTATCATTATGTTTATCAGGAAATATTACTTTGGGGAAAGAAATGAAAAAATACCTAAGCATTTTTTGTAAATAGAAAAGGGTTGATTGCAAATGTCAGGGAAGCCTTTGGTGAAATGGTTTGATGGGGTAATTAAGCATTTTACACAAACGTTCTGTATAAATTAACGAGGTGTGTATATAATTGCTTTTGAGTTAGCAGGAAAGAAGTGCGCTACAATTTGTAATGGGAGATTGTTATCGACTCACAATTTGGTGAAGGCTTTTTTTGTGATTAGGGTGAAATCATTGACTTTTTGTCTTAGATGATTAATGACTACCTTTTTGAGATTAAGAAAAAGAAACCAAATGTTTCATATTGTTCACATGTGGAGTAAATAAATAGCTCAAAACCGAAGACGTGGATTTGGCGGTGTTTTTTCTTCTGTTTTTTTTGGAAAAGTGGTGTGTGCAAGAAACGAAAGGATTTGGCATATTTTTTGGCCTCTTTTCTTAACTTACTCAATTTCTTGTATTGCATTTTCTTATTTCATATTTAATTGCTTTGCAAGTTTTTATTTCGTTTCACAAAATCATCAATTTGCTCACTTTACAACTCAATTTTTATCTCGCATTTAATTATTACTTTGCAACATTAACATTTCGCTAGCATTTCGTCGTTTACTACCGCAGTCCTTACTATTGGCCCATTACTTTACGTGCATTATACTGCCATGCTTTTGCTTTGGATTTGAATTTTTAGAGAACGGAGGAAGTGGGAATCGAATCTGTGGTACCTAGTGGTTTTTTAATCAAACAAGCTTCTGATGAATGTCAAAAATACTCAATTAGAAATCTTGTGCTAAAACAAATAGAAAAAGAAACTCATTCAAGTGAAATAATTCAAAAGGACTTTTTTGTTATTTGATTTTTTTTTGGGTTTCGATTAAGGACTGGAATTGTTGGTTTTATTATTTGAGTGCATCTAATCGTAGCGTAATTTTCCCATTGCTATAAATAGATGAGTCAATATGAACATCATACTTTTTAAAACCAGTTTTTGACAATGGGTTAAGGGTCTGATACAACTTGCTTATGTTCTGGTTCAATAACGACAATCAACAACTGAAATCGCCTGGTTTAGCTAAATCCATGATGAACAACTCAAACTACGGATTCCCTGAAACAATTTTTATTTCACGTATACACAACAGGATTTACCCTATGAAATAATAATGAATTAAAAAAGCCAATCATGAAAAAAATTAATATTTACCCTCCTCCGCCCCCCAAACGAATATATTTTCAGAATAGTGGCAACACTGAAAATACAAAAATTACCAAACTTGTTGCGATTATCAAAGTCACCGAATGCCATTTTGAAAAAAAGTGACTGTGAAGTGACTTCCATTGTAGTGGTTGAATCTTTATAAATTTTTTTTCCACCAACATGACGTAAAATTAAAAATCTTCAAAAAACCTTTATTGGAATTTGTTCTACTAAAAGTACTCGTATCTTATTGACTCGTCTAAGACACAAAAGTGACAAAAGAAAACTTCTGAAACGGGAACAGTTTTTTTTGTATATTTGAGATTTTTTTGTTTGGTTACTGAAAAGGAAATAAACAAAACTTTTTTTTACTATTCACAAAGTTTTCACATTTTCTTTCAGGAGAATAGTTGGTCTATGCATAATAGACCTAATTACAAGAAACTTCTTATAAGTTGGAATCAATAAAAAGGAAGTAGCAAAGGAAGCCAATTGTGTAGGAAAAAAGATAATTTGTGACTTGTTAAAAGTAAAAATATCTGAAGCGTTAAAGTACTTTTACTGATGTTGGAGTTTAAGTTTTCGTTAAAAAAAATAAATAATATTTCGGATCGAAATTGTTCGGAAAAATTGTTGGATCCTCATACCTGTTTCGAGATATCTTTTCGGATAATGTTTACCATCTCATTACCTAGATTTTAACCGAATAATCCGACACTATCTATGTAAAAGAAAACATTTTTGGTATCTCTCTCCTGAAGGTATCTGATCCCGGTACCAAGGTCAGAATTAGCAGACATTCAAAACTTTATGTGAAATACTACATAAGAATTTCCAGCTTGAGTATGAAAACATGATAGAATCTGGATCCGATTTAGGTTCCAGATTTTTCTGAAAAAGTATTTGATCTTGTTATGAGGGTTAGAAAATGACTTGAAATCAGCCGGCTATCTCGAACCCCTCGAAAACGAAATAAAATGTGTCCGCATCTACGAGTATGCAATGAAAAAAAAATGTAAAAAATGTATCAAAGTATTTTTTTATTTACAGTTAAGTATCACTTACGACTCAAAATAATAGGATTGCAATCAAAGATTGTTGTGGTTTCTTAAAAACCATTTCTCTAATGTCATTCATTTATTTAATTCATTGCTTATGCCAACTCAAAAACCATCAAAAGCTCTCTTCTTTTCATATGGCAAAAATTTTAATTGATTGAATCGAAAGTACAATTCCGAATTTTTTCTTCTATATAACGAGTTGTAACTGCATTAATCATTCTATCAAATTTAGATCGCCCCCTTTTAGTTTGAAACTTTTTCCTGCTACGCTAGGCGCCACCTACCATCGCGTCCCCATAAAGCCCAATCAATTACTCGTCTTTCTATTTTGGTTAGAGTGCTGACAGCAAAAAATAGAAATGAAAAAATTGTCGCCCCAGCAGTCATGTGTCTCCAATTCAAAAGCATCATTCTAGTTTGTTACTGTATCTAACTATTAAACGACTCCCATGCAAAAAATAAATGTCAAATCGGTATTCGTGTATCTTTCCATCAATATTAATTGCTTTTCAATGGTTTTTAGATTTGACAGTTCCTAATGTCAAAAACGAATGAAATAAAATTGAGAGAGAAATAGAAAGAGTCAGAAATATTGAAAAACCATTTTTAATTGAAATGTACAATCGAAAAGAAAGGTGGACGAATTGGTCAGATGGCTGGCAACGTATCGCGGCAATGCGTAACCCCATTTTGTTAATGGAACATTTTAAGATTCACATAAATGAAGAATGTTCTCTAAAAGAAAAAGAATCTCAATCAAATGACACTCAGTAACGCCGCGCCGCACAGTGGCCCTTTTATGCAAAAGAGCCAAGTCGAGCATAGTACAGAAAAAAGATTTTAAATTTAATTCCAAAATTTCTCAATTGATTCAATGCAGAGGAAAATAAAATCGATTAGAAATGGTTTGCATTGTAGGTATGTAAAATTTTGGTTAAAAAGGATTACAAGGATTTATATGAAGAATACGTAAATTCGAAATATCCTTTAATGTACTTACACACTTTAATGCTTATTATGTGATTTTGGGATAATTTTATTTAAATTTTGGTTAGGTATAATATCCTTGGGAAAGTCCTTTTTTTAGTGCTTCTCACAAACAGATGAGAATTGTTGTATTTTTATTTATTATCCTTTAACAAACTCAACCGGATGTGTGACATTATTTTCACAATGAAGAAATTATCTAACATTGAAAATTGATATGGGTAAAAATATTAAATGTTGGGCTTGAGGGCACCGTCCTTTTTTCATCAAAGGAAATTCTGTAATTGTAATTTTTGGAAGGGTTCAATTTTTTTTTTGAATTAAATGCCTTATTCAAAATATTAAATTTAAAATTCCGATATATTGTTATAATGCATTTCAAGAGTTAAAAAAAATTAAATTCACGACTAGGTCGAACGAGCAGAGCATCAATATTTAAATGGCTTCGAGAAGTGACGGATCATGGATTTCTCCATGTTGTGGGTTTTGGAATGTTTACCAATATATTTAAAAAAAGTGAAAAATACAAAAAAAATTTGGTCACCAAAAGTTTAAAAAAAAGTTTCAAAACTTTAACATTATACACTATTTGTTAAGAATAAGTTGCTGTTATTAACTCTTTTAATCAAAACTGAAAACTAGATGATTTTAGTCTTTTAGTTTTTGATAAAGTACCGAAACTACTATTTTGAATTTGTATATTTTTTTTTGTATGTTTGGCGTCTCATTTTGACAGTTATAATTTTATTACGAGGCAAAATAAATCAATTCCAAAACAAAATAAGTCTTGGATCTTGAAATTTTGAAAAAATGAACTTCAAATTTTATTTTAAACTTTTTTTATTTCACTAAATTTTTATGCATAGAACAAGGTTTTTGAAAAACTATGCATTGATTTCTCTTGATTTCAAAACAGACTAATGGAACTATGTAACTGCAAGTATTACCATTATTTTAAACATTTTCCACTTTAAGTTTTTTTTTATCAAATGCCTACACGGAGGGATATAGCCCCCCTCCTGTTTAAATGTTCTACCAAACTCTGTTATAAAATATTGGCGCCTTAGTTATCGTACCCAATCTAATGGGAGTGATTTTTGCGACGAAAATTTTTTGACGTTTCAAATTTTGTATCAAACTGTGAACCAAATCGAAGTGAATTTTTTTTTATTCATAACGAATTTAATAACGAACATAATAATTTTCTTTCACACTACATATAATTTTTTGTGTTCACTAGGCCTTAAGAAAAAGTGTGTGTCGCGAAATTACAAGTTTGATTATTTTCAGAAGACAAGTTCTGATATAGAAAAAAAATTGGTTGAGATCCCATTTTTATTATCCCCGTTTTTAAAATCCTGTTTTTTTTTAAGTTTTTGTTATACAAAATTCATACCTAGGGGCACTCTATTCCATACTCAGAAAACTACCAAAATGCAAAAAAAAATGTGAGGAATGTATGGGGGGCATGCTGGCCCCCTGCAACTTCTGCTTGGAAACGTGCTCGGTTAGGCAGATGTGAGGTAGGTTGCATTTTGAATTTGGTATAGCTGGGCGGATGGGAGCGGAATTTTTCCTTTTCGTATGAATTGTCCTTAGGTATGAACTAGGTTGGATGGTGTGTGGTATGAACTGTTGCGGTATGAACTATCTTGGTATGGATTACGATTAGGCGGGCATATTTTACAAAAGAAAGTATTAATAAGTTAAAGAGGACAGTCTGAGTACTCTGGCAACAACGACAAAAAAAAAAGTAGAATTTGAAATAACAACATCCTGAAAAGTTCTAAGTAGATAAACTCTTTTGTCGTAGGATATTATCAGTCGTATCAACAAAATCCTTACTAACTTTTCTGACTCCTATGTGCTATATACTTATACATTCTCTAAGCAATTATATACTACAAGCAAATGAACACATCATATGGAATTTATAACAGGACTCAATTGGAGATGTTGAAAATAGTCCTTGAATCTGCTCTTGACTCCGGCTGTACGCATTCCGTTACATTACTTTGCCTAGAGAAGATGAATGAGTGTGTGTTTTTCTATGTTCTTCTTTTTTTCAAACTACGTATGTATTACTCCTTCTTGCGATCCTTTTTCTTTTGTTCAATGAATCTTTTGTTTGTGAAATTATAAACTTTATTTTCAACCATTCACACATAGTTATGAATATGGTGAGTGGTTTGGAACTTTACAGGGACTCTCTTGTTCCTTTCGTCATCGTCCTGAAACTACTGAGCAAAAGTGAATGAACGTGGTGAGGGAGGCAGCTGCTGATGCTATGTGTTTGGCAGATATTCTGCTGCTCTCATATTCATGTCCTTTTAAAGTTAACAGTTTTTTTTATTCTTTTATTTTGCAGCACTTTTCACTGTCGAGGACAGAGCTGGTTTCGTTATCCTTCGTCTGGTTTAGAGTGAATATTCTGGAAACTAGGCATAATTAACCGAGAACTCGTGTAAGTGTCGTTGGCATCATGTCTTTATATAATCGTCATTCTATATCCTTTATCCTATGATTTGCTTTTATGTAGGACCTAGTTCTTTGTAAGTGACGTGGTTGCCACAGTGTGATTTTGTTCTATTTTATTTTTTTTTGACACAAGAAAAACTTCCTGTTCTTCATGAAGATGAGGATGTATTTAAAATGAAGTAATTTTATCAAGAACTTTGATTTTATCGGAAATGTATGATAGACCGTTATACGTTTTTTTTTCGTTGTCGAACTCGAGACGATTTCGAGACAAGTGTGTTGAAGTCTCGTCTCGGTCTAGTCAAAATCGAAAAATTGCAGTCTCATCTTGTTGTGGTAAATCTAAGTCTCATCTCGATCTCGGTCGATGTCGATGCAATACACCTTTCATTTCTACAGGGGCCCACTGTCCCACGAAAACTTTGGGCATTTCTGCTTTGTGAATTGTTTTTACTTTAAAAATTAATTTTGTTGTTTTGAGTACAGAAATAGAAAATTTATACCAGATTTTTTGAAATTTGCATTTATACGAGTTTGAAATATACTCTATTAAAATTTGACCCACCATTTAACTGTAGCAAGAAGTTCCATTGCACATCTTTACAAAAGGCGGCCGGTTTGTTCATTAGAAGCTATATCCTCTAATAACCTGTCATAAACGTGGAATCTGATTTTAGCATTATATAACTGTCCCAAATGATCGAATTTCTTGTCTGGAACTCTGTATGCTTTTACAGAGCAACGTAATTCAGACATAAGTTGTTCCACATCGACAACAGCAGCTCCCGCATCATTGTCGCTGTAGTACAAGTACAGTGGAACATCAATATTGGCAAGTGGGTAAATTGGAGGTGCTGTTTGTTTGTATTTTATCAGATTTCGAACCATGCCGTAATCGAATTGTCGGAAATAGCCAGAATTGTAAAGTTGCATGTAATGCAAGAACTGCTTGGTTGATGCTCCAGCAGGATTACTATCCATAACATCATCAATAATTGCCTGCAATTAATAAGAATGAAATTTCGAGTTTTGTTGGACTTGAAATTAACACTTACAGGATCAACAGTATTTTCATCGAAAGTGGCAACAAGGAAGAGTGGATTCGTGCACAGAATTGCGTTGGGACGTGATTTGTTACAAGTAATTCCGGAAATTATGTTTATAAGTGTCTTGCTGGGATTGAATTCATAATTTCCCAGAAGATCCATAGGTCCAGTTAATGTTGGACGTCCCAAAAGCGGTGCAGTGTATGTGATGAACGGAGCAGTTAGATGACTCATGTAAACCACAGGAGACAGCAAATGAGCTGATTCGAAGTACTTATTAAAGTCGGTGAATAGCGAGTTCAAGACAAGGAAAGCCGTAGTTCCCTGAGAGTGACCAATATAAACTATTTTCTTGACTCCAGTTTTTTCCAAAACATAATCAATCATTGCTGGAAGATCAATCACGCCAATTTCATGCCAATCAAAGTCCCAGAATTTAGAAGAACTAGGATCTATGCTGATATGTCTGCGGGAGTATTTGTTTCCACGGGTATTGCCGAGCCAAACATCATAACCAGCATCGGCGAGTATGAAACCTAATGCACGACCAGGCCCAAGGAGTAAAAAGTCACTTGACGAACATAAAAGCCCGTGCTGGACGAATACAACTTTCTTGGGTGCCAGTGAGGGTACAAGAGGCGAATAAGGAATGCGGTGCATTGTAAGGATATACCCGTCATTTGTTGTGACTTCGTGCGATTCAAATGGGTAACCATGTTTCAAGGCCAATGACTCCTACAAGATTTTATAAATAATGTTTAAAATTCAAAATAAGTATGATGGTTCTTAATGTTCTTACCGTTGTTATGGAGCTATTGCTTGCACCTATCACACCCAAAGTCATGGGCAGAAGAACTACTAAAACTACCAGATATTGTGTCATTGTTATGGGCGTGGCGCCTCTGCACTGACTTTTAAAACATTTGCAGAACGCTATTTATACAATTTAGGCAAATTAAAAAAAAAAGAAACAGAACTTTTTCCTCGATTTGTTTGAACAATCTGAATTTGAACAGTGTTATTTGAACGTTTTTTTATAATGTTTAAAGTAAGCGTTATTATGATCAAAAATACTTTTGTTTAAACATTTAAAGCATTCGTCACATGATCAAAATCATTTCTAATTGTTCAGCATTTTGGAAAAACAGAACTATATTTGTAAGAAAGTAGAAACCAGAGACGTCCTTGGAAATTTGGGGGCCCTTGGCATTTAGGAATATACCCGGCCCTCCATTAAAATATGTAATGTACTCGTAATTGTATCAAATTATATTTCGCCAATAGCGCAATAGTTTTTTCGAAAAATTTTCTTTCCATATTACGAGTAAGATGGGTCCTTAAAAAAATTCTTTGTCACCAACCTCTAAAGGTTTCTAAGTATTCTAATACTGAGCTGGGTTGACGAAGAAACTGTCAAGTGCTGTCTTTGATCTCTTTCGGTGAGTTGAATCAAGACTCTGTCTTAGATGCGATGGTATGATTTGAAGTTGGAAATATATCTTGGTGGACACTTTTTGGCGGAATCGATTTATTTTGTTATCCAAATTTGTAGCTAATTAAATTCTAATTTGTTGCGCAAACCGCAAATTTGTAGCTCTTTTATTTTTTTAGTTATTCAATTTTCCGCTAAAATAAGTCTGAAGTTAGCGGTAAAATCTTAAAAAATTATAATATGTTATTTTAATAGGCACCAACATTTGTAGCTTTTTGAATGCTTGCATTTAGTGCAAACCCCGATTTGAAAAAAAAATTCTTAGGAACTATTCATTTAATAAGCCACTTGAATTAAAAATATATGTACTTACAAAAAGAATTTTAAAACTGTTTAGAACAGTAATGTTACAATTTTATTGTTTTTTGAAATAACAAATACCACCTCTCCTATGTACATATTTACTCGTATGTATTTATACTCAGGAGTTAGAGTATGAAAGTACCTGATTTATGAAATTGAAAATACTTTTAGCAAAAACAAGCATTTGCGTATGGGATAAATAAAGTTTAGTTAGTTTCAGAGAACTTAAAACGCCTAAAAATATACTTTTTTTCAGTTTTGACTTATGAAGGTACTTAACGACAGATTGTCAAAAAAAATCTAGTACAAAGTTGTAGAAAATTAAATTCTCTACAAATTTTTTTTTTTTTTTTCAAAATCTTTGCAATTCGCTTTCATTTATCGACAATGAAGTTACACACAAAAAAAGTTATATCATCCCTGGAGTAGACACATATCATTCCCCGTGTAGCATCAGCACGTTTTAATCTTTTGCTAAACAATTCATCAAATTAATATACATTCAGTTAAAATCGTTCCCAGTGGCTTAACCTATCTTTTTGGGATATGTATTGTATATCAACAACCTGAATGTGCTTTCACTTAATAATCTTATTCATCAGCCTGGGACTAGGGAGATGAATTCAGGGATGATATAGTGGTGAAATATACGCTACTGCAGAACTGCAACAACTAGCAATTTGACAGGAGAAATAATGCACTGCTAAGCACCTATTTGCAAATATCATTTTCAACGAAATTTAATTAGAGATTCACCCGAAACGAAAATGGCGAACTCCCGATATCAGAAATTAGCCAGTACCATCAACAAAACTCTGTGCCTGATGGAATTTACTTCTTCAGCTACAATATTATGCATGCATGGCTTGGAATTCAAATCTTAACCATTAACCTTTTTGGCCCTAGCGTTGTTGCGCAAGGAGCAAATTCATGAGCGTCAACAAAACTCCTTACAATGTCCCATCTAAAATCCCTTTTGCTGGTGTTTAGGATGGCAGATGGTGGGAATTTACTACCAAGCCACAACGGACAACTACAAAGAACGAAAACAGGTTCTTCCGCCTATGCGAGAGTAGGTATCAGTGAACAATAAAGAAGCCTGAAGTTCTGAAATCCTGTAACACAAAGAGTTCTGTTGTTTTCCATAGGCAAAGAAGAAATCGTCATCTGTAACCGATTTCACTAAAAATCGAACCGAACCGAAACGAATTGAACTGAACCAAGCCAACTGACGAGAAGAGATTCCATCCACTCGGTAAGTGGCTGGCCGGTATTGTGCCACCAGCTAAAGAAGTCAGAGCGAAGCTGAATTCTTCCATTATATCTCAAAATATTTCCATTGTTTTGGTCACGTTGTAGTTCTTAAATGGTGTCATACATTTCGAAAACAATCCGTGGGGTGACAGTATAGTGTAACTGTATTATCTGCGTGGTCACCCGAAGTGTGTGCAAAACAAGTGATAAAAGTAATTGAACAACAACCATAGTGTGTACAACAACTGACTGACTGTGAAGGGAGCACACTAGCGACCACTTAAATAATTAATTCATTAATTGTTTTGAATCCAACCATGCTTCGATACTTGACACTTAAGTTCCCATAACATACATTGCCCTAAGCACAAGATACATTCAATCAAAATATAATGTAAAGCATTGGCTTGCCTTCTACGTCAGGGTAATTAAAAGATATACTCGAGCATATATGTGACTCGTAGTCAACATTATAATTATCAAAAAATATCATATTACTCTGATGACACGAACTGAAAGAATATAACATGAGCATAATAAAATATTAATGATCTGATGGTATGCGATCAGCGGTCATTTGTTTGGACTGAGAAATATGTCAACTAAACATTTTGTGGCTGGACGTTCACCCTCGGTGTATCGTACAAATTATGCTGAGTATCGATTAATAGGTTCAAGAATCGAAGTGTGGATCGATTTCAATAACAAATCATTTTATATAAATAGGAACTACATTTTTGAATAAAACTGTCTTCGTCTGTAGACACTAAAGAAGAAGTAACGTCTTTTTATTACTTGAGAAGCTTACGAGCTACAAGTACAATTTGACAATTATTTCAATTGGTTCTAAGGTCAAAACCTCGAGTGCGTTAGCCAGAGGTCTGAGCTGAGGCATTTATGCCAGGCGATTTGATACAAGGATCCCTTTGAGAAACGTCAGTTTAAACATTACAGACGACCAAGTCAAAGCAAAAGCCTCCAACAAAATCCAAACCAAAACCAACTACTATATAAACGAAAAACCTGGTTAACCACAGGGTCATAAACTTTTAACGCTGCGGTGCATGGTGCGGCCGAAAATAATTGTGATTTTGTGGTGAAAATGTTTTTACTATTTTGCTGCTATTATGTACATACATTTTGTTTTTGTTGTTTCCTCGACCAGAATAAATGTTCTATCGTTCATCTCCACTAGGTGAGCCAAACGTGTCCTTTCTTTTGATGGTGCAACAATTTTATTATTAAAATTCGCTTGAAAGGATAAATGTTGTGTTTGCTTCTGGTACTTAATGGAATAAGTTGATGAGTTTAGAAAGGTGTGTACAGGAAGTCAGTAAGTAGTATAGTTTTTTTTAGTTCAGGAATAAGAGTTTTCTGGATTCGGGTTGATACTCCAAAGACTAAAACTATAAATCCGAAATTTTGAGCTTTCTAGATTTCACATTTCGAAATTGTACTCGACTCCAACATATATTCTCAACCAATCAAGTTCTCAAGAAAAAGATTTCACGGTCAAATGTTTTTGAATATTTTTTTGTTTAAGATAAAAATAAGAAGACACATTTCTATTTAAGATGATATCGCTTCTTAAAAAAAAAAAAAAAATGACAAAAAAAAGCATAACGCCATTTTTTGTGTTTATAGACTCAAGATGGCATTCATAATCCGCTTCAAGACCTGTTTGATTATTTTATTTAAGACGTACTTACTTCATGATGCACTTAAAGAGATGCTGCAAAGCGGACACGAATCGATTCTCGTCGAATGCGTATTTAAGCGCATTTTGAAGGGCTGTTGTGGTTACAGCAAAGAAACTCTGGATCATGACAACCGTGTCGGTTCAAGAAGAATTTCTTATAAGAAAATTTATAAATAGTCTTTTGTTTTTTCCTAACAAGTTCAAAGAGAGTCCATCACACACTAGGAAGATCGTTACTTATTAGTGCAAAATTCCCTAGGATCTTGTTAGAAAGTAGATTGTTTTTCGATTTTTTCATGTGGGTTTTTAAATACAGCATCAAAAGTGTTTGCAAGTACACCATCTTTATTCATGAATCATGACCAATAAAGTCAAAAAACTATTTCTCTCAACACGTTTCAGTGTGCCAAGCGTTTCTGTTTTTTTTTTAAGAAATTTAAATGTGGAATGTAACTCTATCATGGAAACTTTGTCCAAAGTAGGCAAGTATTCGTTCGAATGTTAGGGAAAAATTTTAAACCATCTAAGGTTGTCTAACCAGCTGTCTTCAAAAGTTTTATGACTAAATCTTCAAATTTCCCTAGTTCCATATTCTTGTCCTAGCACGCACCATTAATCAAAAAAAAAAAAAAACTTTCCAGCTACGAAAAACAAGCCCGCCCTCCCCTAAAAAAAAACGTATCTGAAAGACACTTCAAAAAGGCGTAATAGTTTTCTCATTCGCACTCATCCAAAAAAGCATCATCAAAAACCAAGTTGAAGTGCATATGTACATATTTATTTGTTTTGTCCTATCTTCGAGTACGTGATGCTTTTTTTTCAATTTGCAGCATTGTGCTGGACTTATTCTAGGAATCTTCAATAGAAAGTCTTGGCATCCAACCTTCAAAGTACTTTCCTATTCAGAGACTTATGTCTTTATGTCCAAGAATAATGTCTGGCCAAGAATTATGGAGATGGTGTTTCTGATAAGAGTTGTTTACTCCTTAATTATAAGTGAAATTTATGTCACTTAATTAATTTGCCTTTCATCGTTCAAAAACAGGCCCACAATGGTTGTTCAGAAATACAAAAAAGGAAGATGCACATATACCCAAGGTGACAATAATGACTTTTTAACAGTTTTTGTTGTTGTTTTGCATTAACCCAACACAGTTCTATAGACATAGAGAGCAACCCTTTTGTGGAGTTATGTTTGTTCAGATTTTGAGTTTTCATCTCCTTAAAAATTGATACCAAAAGCCAAATTATTGGAATTCTGGTAACATTGTCAGCTGGGGATCTGTCGGGAAGACTAATATATAGCAGATATATTTCGGCCTGGAAAGTCTTAGAATCCATTTAAAAGAGACGAAGCAGTCGAGACAGATTCTAACACTAGGTACGTCGAAGAGCACCACAACCACAACTTGTCGCGGAAACTGGAGATAGCTTCACTTTATGAAGGTAAAACTTAAAAGTGAAAATTAGTATACGATGTCCGCTATCCAGATGCTTGCAAATGGGTTTATGGTTATGGTAGAACCAGTTTCCTTCGTTGCAAACCAAATTTCGAAATTGGTCATCGATGATCTGAAATTCAGATATTTTTCCCTGAATAGAAATTCCATTCCAAAGTAGTTTTTTTTTGTGGCTCTGGAATTGGATATCCTTTTTTCAAGTAATTCAAACTTCTGCATTGTTAGTTCAAACACATGCCGGTTCATCAGGATAACGCTTGCTATCTTGCACTCCTTCATTCCGCATCCGCACAGCACAAATGTTTTTTTTTTAGTTTTATTTACCAATAGCCTATATTTACCTTACCTATATTGGTCTCTGGAATACTTTCCGTAGGCACTTCAACCTTGAGTATTACTAGCAAAGCATTTTTTGTCAATTTTTTTCGACCGAAATCCATACTGGTTTTACCCTTCAGAATCAGTATGGATTTCTATTCTGAAATATGATTTTTCATTAAAGTTCTTTGAAGAAAAAATAATTTTCAAACTAGCAATTTCGAATATTACAATTAAATATTTTTCTTCGAACTGATTTCTTCGGAGCTTTCCGTATTGTTTTTTTTTTGCAATTTTCAGTGCTATTATTAACTTCGGAGAAAAATCCTGTTTACATGACCATTTCAGTTGGAATCAGTATTTAAAAAAAAATCGATTTTTAGTTGTAGCTTAAGACACATTTTAACAAATGAATCGATAGTGACTCATTGCACTGATAAGTAGAATGCATCATTTTTGGAGAAAATTTAAATATCTATGTATTTTTTTTGCAGAAGGAGCAAGTTGATATTTTCAATCAACAACTTTTGTATCTTAAATAGTTTTTTGGTGAAAATTGAGGTTACATTGCATTTTCTTCGAAATTGTTTGCAAGATTTCAATTCGTTAATTTAAGTTTTAAGTCCCTTCAATTTCTTTAAAAAAAAATAGGAGGAGTTGTAAGTCTAGATCTCTATGAGCTGTCGCAACATGGTTTTTGTTTCAATATTTTATAAGCTCACTTGAATGGACTCATATTTATATTTATTTACATTTATGTAGGATGTTTCAGTAAACATTCTGATATTACCCTATAATGAAAAACTATCTTCATTAACAAACATTCCTTAAATGTCATCATATTAAATATATACAAATGTTTTCAATATTCTTCTTCAAAGCATATTTCCGAAGTTATTAATCCGAAATCCTTATTATAATGATTCCAAAAAAAAAAATACCCTCCAGCAGTAGTGATATCCAATCTGGAGTCCTGCCACAATAATCCTGGGTTAGTACAATTTGCAGTGCAACATGCAATGCATATCCATTTACATGGAATGGTACATCTATTTAAAATTGTACATCCCTTATATGTACGTTCATACATTATAACCTTTATGTTGACCATCCTGCAGCAAGAAGTTAGCAATTTCCTGTTCGACATTCAATATGCAGTGTATGCGGTATGCCTAAAATTGAACATGAACATGAATATGAATTTCATATCCTCGTTCTTAACTTTTTCCTCCATCCTTACCAAAAACCAACAACTAGAGGTACACCCTCCAAAGAAAGACTCTGCAAATATTTTTTTTTTGACTTATGCAGCGAAAAAAAATTGGGAACACTGAGACAAATTCATCCAATATTTGAATTTTCTGTGTAACGAATTATTTTCTTTTTTCACATTTTATTTAAAATAAAATAAAAAAAAAATCATAAATAAATATTGAAGTGATTGAAAATGGATATGAATGTAAATTTAAATAAAAAAGGAGTGGTATGTGGTATTTGGCCGTTATGCATTTTTCGTTTTAATATTTTTCTTATACAAGGTGAAAAAAGTGATATTTAATTGTTTGTTTGTTTATTATTGGCGATTGCAGATTTTTACACAATTTACTTAAGGCAATCAAGTAATGACCCAAATAGAGTAAAAAAACGAACAAGGCAATTTGAGTTATTAATTTTTTTTTGTCTGCAACTATAGACTAGAATATAGTGTCTGTCTTTTTTTTTATATATATTTAGCGCGCACTAAAGAGAATTTTATGTACCCTTTATATGTCAGAGACACAGTTCTAGCTTTAGGTAAGCAGAAGCGGATTTGAAAGGAGTTGTCGGTGAACATTAGTCTTGAATTTCAATTCATCACAATGAGAGGGAAAGACAGAGCTTATAGAAGGATATTCCACATTCGCGTAGTACGGCGAAAAAACGAATCCCTGTACTTAACAGTACGCCCGAAATTGTGTTCAAGAGTAAACTGATGAGCATTCCTGGAAGCGTGAGTAATAGGTTGAATCGTTTAAGGGGAGGAATGCAACTGGTTATTTCAATAGAGCACTTACCATAAAAGTAACGATAAAAGAGTGAGAGACAAGGAACGTTACGCCAGTGTTCGAGTGACGCAGAAGTATCGATGATGTTCCTGTCTCCGATCATTTAGAAGGCTCGTCTCTGTATACTGTCCAAGAGACTTAAGTAAGTTGCTGGAGCACCAGAGATGGGAGTTATACCCAAGCTTTGGACATATATAACTTTTATAGATAATAGCCAGATCAGAAGGGGAAAAGAATTTCTTGCATCTCCAAAGAAAACCTAAACATCTTGCGGCATTTTTGGCGACGTTAAGTATGTGATCATTCCGCAAACGATGGTTTTTTATACACATATCTAAAATCGCAAGCTGATTAGTTTCTCCGATGCAAGTGCCACTCATAGAAAATGGCAGGGGGTACATCTCACTTTAACGACAGAAGGCAGCATTGAGTTTTCGAAGCATTAAATTCTACGCGATTTTTTAATCCCCATTGCACAATGCTGTCTAAGTCAGAATTTAATGTACTTATCATATTTAGTCGTTTCAGTTCCACGTCCGAAGAGCAGGGATGTGAATCTGGAAACGAATATGAAAGCTAAGGGTGCTATCGTCAGCGAAACAATTTAATGGATTAGTAGTTACAGACAGGAGATCATTAATAAAAATGAGAAAGAGGGTCGGAGACAAAACGGAACCCTGTGGCACACCAGCATTTATGTGGTGGGTTTCAGACTTGAATCCGTATAAAACTACTTGTATAGAACGATTCGAAAGAAAGTTACTAATCCAACGAAGAAGGGTTTCGTCGATACCAAAAGCACGCATTTTCGATAAAAGAGCAGGATGCCAAACTTTATCAAATGCTTCAGAAATATCAAGTGCAATAATCTTACTTTCTCCGAAACGATGCAAAGATATTTGTTCCACTGTTCGGTGAGATAAACCATCAAGTCACCAGTGGACCTATTGCTGTGAAAGCCGTATTGCCGGTCATTAAGAAGCTTTCGATCTTCGAGATATTTCATGAGCTGATAATTTATCAGCGTTTTCATGACCTTGGAAAGAAGGGACGTAAATGCAATTGGTCGGTAATTAGAGGGTGAAGAAGATTCGCTTTTTTTTTAGGATAGGCTGGACCAATGCTGTTTTCCAACTGCTCGGAACAAGCTCAGAAGAATGGGATAGATGAAAAAACTTACGTTAAGGTTTTACCAGCGTGGAAATTCAAAAATGTGGGAAAAAGTAAGAGCACATAAAATCAAGTTTGTTCGACACAGTCATGCATTTCATTTCTAGACGAGACACATTGAAGGGCAATAAGAGAGCTTATCGCTGATCAAACATAATCTTGCCATGTTAATATTTTTTAGCATGAGTGGAATTGCGGAATGTTTAACCGGATACATGATTTTGACAAAATTTGACTTTACTTATTTATTCTAATGTTAAATTAAAATTTTTCTAGAATTGAATAAAAAGTGGAATACAAGATACCTCCTTGAAATAACAAGATGATCATGTTAAATACTAATGGATAATCAATAAATTAACACGGAGGTCCTGTTAAATCAACGATATCCTTTAAGAAATTAACACTGGGTACCATGTGAAATTAGTTTTGAAGCTCTGATTGATATGATATAAAGTTTTAACATGATAATCATGTTATTTTAGTGAGGTATCATATTGATTTAACAAGACTTCCGTGTTAATTTAATGAATTTTCGTTGAGTATAAATAATTATAAAATAAGCAATTAACATCCTTACATAATTGGTATTTGAGTGACATTATGGTCGTTTTTTTCAAATCAGCCAACGTCTTAATCTAAAAATATACTGTGTTTGTCAATTTTTTTACCCGGACGTTTTTCTCTGAGTGCAAATGCCGTCATATTAACGCACATGTCAGGACGATCAAACAAATTAATAGAAATGAAAAGTTTTTATTCGTGATCTTGACCATATCAGGTTTTTATGTTTTTCAGATTTAAATTTAGCGGAAAAAAAACAACCATGATTTTATTGGTCAACCAACATCATCAATAATTGCCAATTTCCTTCATTTTGTTCTTCGTTCATTATTTAATTTTTTTTTTTCAATCATACTTTTCACTCTAATCAATCAAAGGAATCGTGCCCCATGCATTAAAATCCAATTTCATTCCTTACATAAAATAATTCTTGGGTTAACATCCTATCGTTATTTCATCGAAAATGTAAATTCTAAGCTTCGGTACTAAGTCTGTCACTCGGAAATGTCAACAGTATCTCCTCCCACGCTCGTATAAAAATCTTTTTCCTAGAAAATCAGTCAAAAAGAATTTTGATTCCAATTTTGCACGACGACGACGCGACGCGATGAAAACAGTTACAATAACGACGACATCACTCTTCTTATCGCGATTCCCAATTTATAGATAAATCATGACGTGACATAACCCATTCACACAGTCAGTCATCGAGAATTCCAAGTGCAAATAACTTATGTATGAATTTATTGTTCATAGAATGGAAATCGTTTTTGTATTTTTCATTTTTCTATACACTTTTCTTAAGAAACTTCACCCGCATCTACAAATTTACATTCCACCAGTGCCTTTGACAAAACTTCAAACTTTTAACAAGTAGAGTCTTTGGATCTCCACATAAATTTAAAATATTTGTTTTGTGTATTTTTATTATTATTTTCTATTTATTTGGCCTATGGTAGATTTGAATAAAATGAAAATAATTCATTGTCACTTAAAAAATTAAAAACAAAACAGTCCTTGATTTTTTGTTGCAAAAAAAATGTTAAGGGAACATGCATGAGTCATGCGTATTTGATGTTATAGTCTAATGCAATAAGAATCCTGTAAGACTTATGTCGTTTTCAATTGGCAATCTGGATGCGTTCAATTGGGCAAAAGTGACAGTTCTGATTCTAAAAAAAAGAGAATTTCTCTTCTGGATTTGAAATCAGAAGCAAAAACAGAATCACTCACACATTCAAAGATTTAAATGTCACACTTGATAAATGTAATATTTTTTAATTTATAAATTGTGCGAATTGTGAAGTGATTGCTTGAAATACAAATACAGTCACACCAAACTTCAAATTTTTCAGAATCGAAAAAAACTGTTCAATTGGGATTCCGAATCTAAAACCAATTCCGGACTGCCAATTGAAAATGACATTAGAGTATTTCAACAGCATTTACTCGTATAACCATTTTTTTTCTATTGCTAGGAGTTCATTGCTTGACCCACTCCAAAGTTACGCATGCGTAACGCGGTAAGTAACACGTGCGTCACGCAACATTACATGGTACCCATTTTTCAATGGAATTTGACAGTTCATATCGTGACAGGTGGGTAAGAAACTGTATTTTGACATCTAATGAATATTATGTTTTACATGTCACCCTGAAACCACTTTTTCATTTTTTCTTGTACATGCATACCATATTACGTTCCAAGGCTAAAAGTTCCTTACATTTCCACTTTTTTAGAAGAACGTGTGCCCAACAGTTTGTTTTTCAAAACTTTCCAATAAAATTGATTGTTTTTGCTAGCCGCAATCACAAAAGAAAAATCTTCGGATGCAGAGATCTTCAGCTTCATCAAAAATCACCAAAGAATCAATACAACATTTTTTCTTAAATGTTAATTGAATGGTAACACTTAGCTCATGTCTGATTAGACAGATAATTAGTTTTATCCTTCCACTGAACGAATATGGTTGTGTATACGCACAGAAAACCCTCACGCATACATTGAAAAGCCAATACACCCAAAACGAGTCATTGTTTGGTGCGGATTTTAGTCCAGAGGCATAATTGGGTCATTTTTATTTCGAAAATGAGCAAGGAGTAGCCGTTACAGTCAATGGCGATGGTTATCGGGCCATGTTCACAAAAATTGAAGAGGAGGATATTGGCAACATTTGGTTTTAACAGGACGGCGGCGCTACGTGCCACACAGATGAAGCTACACTTGATGTTTTGCGCCCTGTTTTTGAAGATCGCATTATCAGCCGCTGAGCTGATGTCGTTTGGCCACCTCGGAGTTGCGATTTGAAACCGTTGGACTATTATTTGTGGGGTGTCGTAAAAGATAAGTGTTACGCCGACAAGCCAGAGAGAATTGACGCTTTAAAGGACAATATTCGTGAAGCCATTGGTGAAATACAGCTGCACACAATTGGACCGATTGTGTAGGCTACTGCATGGCCAGCTTAGGCAGCCATTTGAATGAAATTATTTTCCATTACTAACCGGAAAGATTGTACTTTCAAATAAAAAAGAAATTTGAGAAAATATTCAATAGTTTTTTTTTATAGCATTTTCAAAAAATGTTATTTGGTGGACCTCTTTTTCTCTCTTCTCCAGAATTTTAAAGATACATAATTATTTTTGGATACGTGAAATTTAGCGTATGCCTTAGACTTCGATGAACATTAAAATGCAAAAGTTGATAGAAAAATCGTCAAACTTTGCATTTATGCATGTCTCATTACAGAGAGTGGATATTAATTTTTTGCTATTTCAAAAACATTTTAAAATACAATGAAATTAACTCGCTTGAAAAATCTTAAACTTTATGTACATATATACGCCACACTCATACAAATGATCAATAAGTTGAAAAAAATTCATGCAGTTAAAGGATAAGTTGCTGTTGCAGTAAATTAATAAGTATTAATTTTATTAGGCTGCAAAACCGTGTACAAAATCAGTACACTAGGTCGTATACGCATTATTTTTTTTATGGAATTTTCGATTAAATTGGCTTATATCGGTTGAAATGTTGCACGAGCATTAAGCATATGTTGGAAATATTGCTTCAGTGAGTCTATTGCTGTAACTAATGTTGAACCGCTAATTTTAAAACTTTATTATTAAAGCATCCACTTCAGTTCAGTAATTCACTTTTTGTAAAATAATATTTGTTTGATGTATAGAAATGAGTCAAATTTGTTTAGGGTTGGTAAAGTTCTGAGGAAAAGTTTAAGAATATAATGTGAACATAGGCATTCCTAGTCTAGTGTCTTATAAAAAATAAAACTGCACTGTAATTGATCTATTGAGTATCATTCTTCCTAAACTCGTGGATAATCTCTATATTAATGTTGCGCAGACTGGACAAGTTGTTTTTATTTCAAAAACAACACCAATTTTCGTCAAGTTTCAACCACACATCATATTCAGTTTAAAATTTAAAATTTGTTTCAGGTCTTGATTCTCACCTGCTACTACTTTCGTTCTTTACTATTTATTACATCGAATAATAATCTCAAAGATTATTAAAACCACTTCCGTTTATTTTTATTTTTAGTCCATGAACCATACCTGTTAAGACCAGTGGATAATATCAACTTAACTCAAGCACACACTTAAGATTTAATCAAAATCCTTTTTCAACTTCGAAGTATTCTTTCCTCTATCCGTTGCTTCTTCTCATTTTCGAATTAAAGTTTAAACAATGGAGTCTCAATCAGAGATAATCGACAGAAACAAGAACCATTCACCTGTGTAAATTAAAAAAAAAAAAATACACCTCCTCTTTCGTATCGTTGTCACACCCGTTTTTTTGTTGAACAAAAAAATCCACACTTAAGCCGGGGATCAGAACAAAACATCTCAATAATAAGTGTCGCGCGTATTGTTCAAAAAAATAAATAAGTAAACAAAATAAAACAACAAAAACAAAACATTTGTAGGACTTTTGAACTCATACCATTCGTCATTGATTTTGAGATTCGCAGAAAATGTTAACTTAAGTTAACTGTGGATATTCGCCCAGAGGTGTAGTGAGAGTTTAAAAGGACTAAAAATAATCATTACAAACAAAATTTTTTAAAATGGGTTTTTAATTTTCGAACTTTAGGGCTCGCTGGCCTCCCACCTGTCGCCTTGCAGAATTCCTTAATTTTTCTCAGGGGTGTTATGAGAATACAAAAAAGCTAAAATAAGACAATAAAAACTAAATTTAATAGATTCGTTTTTTAATTTTACAGCTTTGGGGGTCTCTAGCTCTCCAGCCCCCACTAGAGGCTTCCAGAACTGCTGATTTTTATCATCAACAAATTAAAATCACGTAACTTCACTATATTTTTGGTTCCTTTGGGGGCCTCTGGTCGTCACATTCATCACTTGGGATAAATACTCTGAGAGAAAACAAAAATGCTAAAAATGTTCGCTATAAAATGACTTAAATTTTTTAATCGCTGCCTCTTAGACTTTACAATTTCTGGCACAAAATGCAAAATGTTTTCTTATCTGTGGCTTAGGGTGGATATATTGAGATTTCTATTTCAGATTGACACAAAGGCGTATTAATAAAGATTTTTTTTCAACAACGAACTGATACATAATCGAAAATATTCACAAAAGTGCATTCAACTAATTCAAAGTCTAAATCCAATTATTTAAAATACGCAATGGGACACATGTTTTCTATTTTGCCATTTTTAAGTCCGCAAAATTTAATTATTCTCCAAAATATGTCCGTTGGCTTCTGAGACCAAAAGAGCAGCAGCCCGGATATTGCAACTTTATAACTTTTTTTGGGTCAAAAATTTCGTTTATTTTCTTGTTGCGTTGCCTTGCAAAATTGAAACATTCGTCTTCGATTTCATCTGACTGTTGGTGAGGTACATTATATGAGTTCTTGTAATATCGATTCACAGATTCATCTCTACAGGAAAATCTTCCAGGAATTATTGTTTTTTTTCTGACCCTTGCGTAAGTTCCCTTATCTCTTATTAGCCATTTCACTTTTAACCAACCATAAACCTGAAACTGAAGCATTCTTATCTGTAAAAGAAGAATCCACGTTGCACTGATTGGATTGCATTGGATTTTTGTACGGAATCAACTGAACTCAGACTGAGACTCGTATGTGACTCATAATATGATGATGGTGATGACGAAGAGGAGCATTGTTTCTTTCGGCATTATTGTTGTTACCATAAATTATTATGAAATCAAAATCAGTCCTTAAAAAATCTCAATCATTTTTCCCTTCGGGATTTTATTTCAGGATTGTGCATCAGACAACAAGCTGTAGCAAGTTAAAAAGGAACTACAAAATCAAACCATTTAATTAAATGACAGTGGGTAAGGCTTAATAGTAAATTTGGACAAAATTTAATTGGAGTGGACGATTAGATTATTTGAAATTTGAAAATTACTATTGGCTTTCTACACACTGTTTAAGTTTCCGTTGCAAGACTTCCTTCTTCTAATTCAAAATCATGTTTATGTTTACTTTGGAATTTGGTATAGAGTGAACAATTTTAGACTAATTGGTGTTACAGTCGAGGTAAAATTTTTGTGAATTGGGATCAGTAGACTTTGAGTTTATACAGGTGACAAAAGCATTCCATTTACCTGCTTTGTCGCACTGTTTTAAAAACGGACATGGACTTAACAATGTTGACCACAGCTTTCATTTTCTACCATAAAAATGTCTATCGGGCTGCGAATATAGTACAAGCAGAACAACACAGCGGACAACCACGACGAATATTCTCATAAGGTACAATGTTCGCCTGGGCGGAGACCGATGACGAAAAAAGGAAACTGAAAAACTCCTCTGGGTGTTCAATCAAGCAAGCACACTATTGTCCAACTAGAGCGCTACACTGTCAATCGAAATCGTTTTGAATCCATTCGATTACGTGGTGCATTGCATTTGCATCACTCAGTAGTAAATCATACCTTTTCTCCATGCGTCGTCAGTCGTACAATACAATTGAAAACCATATTTAAAAAAATCCACCTTCAGATTTTTGAAAAACATTTTTCTTCTTCTTCTTTACTTAACGGCGATTGTCATGGTCTGGAATGGGACCACAGCTCTCCCACTTTACTGCTTCACCCTAAAGCTCCACTTGTGGGATTCGTTGGGTTGACTTCAGAAAACATCGGCTGGCCCCCCTGTTTTGGACTTATCGTGAAGTCCTGGGTTTTTTGTTGCTTCTTTTTCTATCACGCTTTATAAATTTTGCTGCCATTCGAAGCATTTTCGTTTGGCTTGCCATATATTGTCAAACACTGCGAACCGTATATGTAGCGCTGGAGTAAGTGCAAAAATCCAAAGTGCAAAAATTTGCCTTTTATTCTAAACTCTCATTGTTCTATTTTTCGATTTTAATACTGCTATTAAGGTTTTCTAAGACCTAAATAGATTTAATATCCCTTTTCTTCTCTCTTTATTTATTTAAAAGTCGTTTAAACCGCGGGTTCCGTTCGGAAGGTTTACAAATTACTTTAATTCTAAAAGTACTGGCTCCTTTTATATCTTTCAGTCCCTGTGACAATAAAAATAAAATTTATCGACTAAAAAGTTATTTAATCGACGAATGAAACAAATATGTGCAAGCCGCCCTTAATTGATCTAGCCGTGGTGGTAACATTGTAAGTGCTACCTACCGCTTTGAATATTCGAACACATCTCTCGTTCGTTTTCTTTGGTTCGACGTTGGGGAAAACTTGTAACAGGATTATAAAGTCCTCACTAATTATTGTTCAATTCACACATAGACTGTATTCTCCAGGTTATTTGGGTATCACACACAACACACCGTAATCCCCTTAACCGCCATCTAAAAACAAATGCTTTCCAAATTAATCCCTTTTCTTTAACCCTCAACCCACCTCCACTAAACTTACCGACCAATAATGACAAACAAAATAAAATATTAAACCCATCAAAAACTCTAAGAACTCGGAATGCTTTCTCATTTTCGTATAGTTAGCCCTCTCTGTGTTAAAAAATGTAATTTAAAATAACTCAAACCATCATCTTCTGTTGGATGTTTCCTGCCACTGCCACTGCCACTGCCACATATCCTGTCAGCCTTAATCCTCTTTATTTAAACATTAATTCATGTTACCAACCCTGTGGGGGTTTTTCGCTCCAACAATAAAAAAAAAGTAAAAATGAAAATGAAAATGAACAAAACAAAAAAAAAACAAATAAAAGGAAAAATCCCAAATCCAATTTCGGAAATTCGTTTGGTAAACCAAACACACACACACCATGAACTGCGAAAAGGACTTTTCTATGCGAAAATACAAAATAACCTTTCTACTCGGCATGCACAAAATCTCACAACGAATAGGTTAACCAAGAAACCTAGAAAAACACACGCTCTACATCATGGGGGGTCAACTGAAAAACAGGATATTTATAAACCCCAAAGGGTTGTTAATTTAATTTAACGGCAAAATGAACTTTTTCTCACCCCCTCACCATTGCCACTGTTTTCGTTTCGAGTTGCTCTGGTTGTGCGCTATGGATTCCTTGTATGAATAAGTAAATTATGTCCTGATGGCCGCCATTTAATACCCCTCAGCCTCCATCTTCCTTTTCAAATATTTTGTATGGCCCAATATATTCTACATTTTGTTCCACAAAATTAAGGTAGATTCGCTGTTTGTGTTAAAAAAAAAACTAAGCTTAAGTGGGTCACACAGTACAAGTTAAAATAAAAAATAATTGTGCACTTGTAGACACGAATGGGCACTTAGCCCAGGAGATGAATACTACTGATATCCACAGCAGAACCATTTAACAAAAATAGAAGACTTTTTTGTCGTGTCTTTTATAATTATGAGGAAAAAATTGAAATTCCCTCTCGGCAATAGTAGAATTTTAATGCGACGGTGGCGCCATGAGTAACAATATCACCACACCGAGAGTGCACAGTACCATCAGCACTGCCACCAACAAACCAAAAATCACCCGCAGTTTTTTCTGCAAAGTATCAATCTTCCTCAGAAAGTTCATCATCATCAGAAGCCAGCAGAAGCAGAGCCAAGCAGCGCTTCCTCTATAGTCCCCAATCCCCGAAACTCTCCGTAGTCGCACCCATTCACTCTCATCAGGAATTTTTCTAGCAATAAATTTTCACTTAAAAAACGAAAGAAAAAAAACAACGAACACAAGAAAATAATACAAATTAAATGAAATTCATTCTCAATTGGATTTTATTTTATTTCGTTCTGCTCACTCCAGTGCCAAAGCAGCGGTGATAAGCTGACACTGCCAGGCGTGAGATAGATGAACTTGCAGATTGGAGTGATGGCCATCAATATTGATGAAGAGATGGTATACGGCTATGGAGATAGCGTTGATTGCTGATGGGGGAAGATCTGCAGTTAATTTATATAAATAAAGACATAAATTGTTGGGGCATAAAAAAAAGTGCGGTAGTGCATCGTGGCGTATACGCACTTTTTTGTATTTCTATTTTTTCTTTTAGTTAGTGTTCTTATTAGAAAGTGTGTTTCATAAGATACTTTTCTTTTGTCTCCTAAGAATAACATTATTCATTAGTATAAGCCACAAAGGCATTAAGTTGAACAAATTCCAACAAAAGATTGCTGTTTTTAGCTGTTTTTAATAAAAAAAAAGTCAAAATAAATTTAAAAAAAAAAACTTTAAAAAAATGGGAAACAAAATTTTGTTGATAAACAAATTCGTTTACAAGTTTTTCTTCTAAAAATTTAAAAATACAAATTTTTGGGAAATAAAAATTGTAAAACAAAAATTTTAAATCATCAACATCATCATCATCAACAAACATATGTTGTTAATGTTGACACTGTAAAAAAAGCCTGGTTGAAAAAAATGCCCGTTCTAAAAAAATGGTTGAAAAATTACCGAATAAAAAAAAGTTAAAAGTTCATTTTATCTAATTAATAAAAACTTACGTACCATTTTTTGTTTTTAAAAATACTTTTCAGAAAAAGAGGCTTACTTAAAAAAAAATTAAAAATACTTACACTAAATTCTAGGAGTTTCATGTGAATAGTTTTTAAAAGATTTGTTGTTGAAAAAGAAGAAAAGTCTTTAGTTTTTCTATAGCAAAGATAAAAATTATTTGTAAATGAAAAAAATAGTACTATCATGGTGGAAGTCGAATGGGGTGACATCTAAAAATTGGGGGCAACCCTTACTCAAATTTTTTTACGGAGAGCTTGTGAAGGCTCTAATCGAATTTTTTTTTAAATATTTTTTGGTTGCAATAATCCAAATAATAGTCTCCTCTTGCTCCTACTACCAATTTTCGATGCTTAAAGACTCTCCAAATCAAATTCTACACCTCAAACTTTGCAGCGCCACCACAAGGGTCGGCCAACATTAAATAATACTCGCCATGATGGTACTATGTTTTCCATATACAAAGAAAATTTCAATTCTGCAAATTTGCTGGGTGAAGCATGAGATTAAGACTTGAAACCGAGAAAGAACTTATTTATACAAGATTTAACTTTCTATAAAATATTTCCCAAAATTATTTTGCATTAGCTTTTGCTCAAAAAAGTGAGATTTGAGACCGAAATAGAGTTTTTGCCTCCTATCGCTCTATATCGAAATTAGTTAGACAATCGAAATTGGTAATCTTACAATCGATAATCGTAAAAATAATATGTGCTATAGCCTACTTATTTTTAAAAAAACTGGTTTTACATGAAATCCCTATTATTTCCTAACATTGACATAGTACAACTTTATTTTCATTAAATTTTCACCATTTAGTAATAATTTCAAATCTTCATTTTTAACTCGTTCTCTCACATAAAATTTTAAATACTCGTAGTTTGCCTTCCAACACATAAAACAGAATAAAAAAAAAAGAATCAAAAACTTTTTTTTGACAAGCTAAATTTACATATGGATTTAATCATTCTCCTTTTCAATCGATTTTTTTTTTAAACTTCAGATAAACCGCAAAGTTTACAGCCGAGTCTTGATAAGTTTTCGGTTAGCAAAGTCAATAACCCATAAAACTTTATCATAGCAAAAAGCGAACCAGAAAGTGCTTTCATCATGTTGTAAAACTTTCCCTTAACTGTGCAAAAAACCTCAACAGCCGATAAAATCTAAAAATAATACCTTTAAAATAAAAGGAAGGTATTGATTAATATAGACTCCATTCGTGACCATGACAATTTTTCACAGTAAATTGTGGTTCTGGGACTTAAATAAAAAAAAATACAAACCACTTCCAGTTCAAATCAGACTGTTATTATTAAAAAACCAGAAACTACTATTCTAACTGATAGTTAGTTGTTGTTACCTATGCCATGTCCTTTTTACAACTATTCGTCCGTTTTGGAACACTATGCTCGCTGCCCCGACTTTTGAAAAAAAAAATAAACTTTACAAACGAGATGACTTTGTTAAAAAGCCACTTGGAATTGTAGGTATTTTTTTTTCGTAATTTTCGTTCAATCTAAGATCAAAATAAAAATAGCAACAACCGAAATAAAAATCCTGGTTGCATTCACAATCGACTTTGCCATGGGAACAAAAATTGAGTAGCCGTACAACACAGCCATTGATAAAAAAACATCTAACCACAAAATAAAGTCCTGAGTGGGGTTTCAACTAGTTCATGTTCACGAAAAAATAAAAATACAAAATAAAATGAAATCAATATTGGATCGCACGAACTTCCTCTTATTTAAAAAGAACTACATATATAAAATATAAAAAAATAATCCAAAAAGAAATTTGAACTCCAAATTAAAGATCATCTGATCTGATGTACCGAAAAAATACGATTTAATTTTTTTTAATTTTTTTTTAAAATATAAAATTTCTTCTAAAACTTTAAAAAACAAAATTAGTAAGTTTACAGGATTTCATTATTTAATAATATACACCTTACCTATATATGCTTTTATACAACAGTTAAAAAAAGTAACTAAAATTTTTAAAATATTGAGTTTTCAAAAAAATAAATTTTTTATGAAACTCTAATAATATATTTTTGGAAATTTTGATAAAATGTATTATTAATACCTTTTATATAAAACCTCTTTCATAAAAGTTTTGATTATAATCCGTACTTTATTAGAAAATCAAAAAACAAAAATCCGGTTCTTTGACAGTTTTTTTTGAAAATATTTTTTAACAAATTAATTTTATTATCCTGCAGAAGTTAAATTTAAAAAAATGCAACTCAAATCGTTAGAGCAGTTATCGATACAAGAAAACTTTTGTTGGATGTTTTAACAAGTACCGTTATTTTTCAATTTCACTTGTAAGGAAGAATAAAAAAACCTAAGTTCCAAGTTTGAAGAAAATCACTTCGGTAGTTTAGGCTGTAGGTTTGGGAACAGCCAGACAGACAGAACTGCGGGACCCACTTTTTTTCGAGATCTATATCATCGTTATGTAACGTCTTATAGTTCGATTTTTTACGAATCCAAAACATGCCCTATAGGACCCACATTTGATTGTAAAAAAAATACATCCGCGTTAAAGTCATAAATCAGGTCCTAAAGTTTAGCCTTGTTATTCATGATGGGAATTTGTGTTTTGTTTTATTTTTCGTTTTTTATTTTTATTTTCTCAACTTTCCATTTTTGTTTGTTCATTCGTCAAAAGGACGACGACGGTTATAACCACCAGTATTAGTGTTTGCCCCCTAACATCTATGGTGATGGAGTTGCAATGTGTATCTAAGGATCAACGTGCACTTCAATGTTCAGCAAAGGTGAACTGGCTGCTTTTGTAAACAGAGAGCTTTGACTGGACAACTATGACAATTATAATGATGATGATGATGATAATAATGATGACTGTTGTAGAGCTGTGGTTAAAAACGACACGACGAATTGACAACACTGAAAAACAGGGTTGTTATATTTTAATTGTACACATCGGTAAGATCCTAAACGGGTGATCCTATTTTAATGTAATTTCCTATTGACAAAAAATCGAAATTTTTTTTCACTGCACAAAGTCCTCTGATATAAAATCTAATTCTCTGCTAAAAGTGTCTCAAACTTACTAACAAGTTGATCAATTCTTATTTTTCAATTTTTTTTTTGTTCAAAGGAATTAAAAATAAATTGTGGTTTAAACTTTTGCTCAAAAAAATAATTTTCTCGTCGCAAACAAAACGGTCACAAAAAAACATTGAGAATCTTATAACAACCCTGCCAAATCAACACCATTGACATGTTAATATAGACGGACGAGAGACGAAATAATAAAAGTACGATGCTTAATCTACCCAGCCAAGAATAATTGTGTTTGCCCACGGAATATCGAAGACTAAAAGTTTAATAATATTGTGGAATGAGTTTGGGGGAAAATAAAAGAAAGAAAAAAGCTTTGCTGATTGACACAGTCGAAAACAACAGTAGGTACAGGGTGACTTGCAATAGGTGAAGTAATTTTTAATTTTTAAAAATTTTTTTTGTAATGGTTTTTTTTTATTTTTTTGACAAATTTTTATTTTGTCATTTTTCTTTTGCAACTTTGTTTCTTTGCACTTTGTTTCTTACAATTATTATTTTATTCTTGGCATTCTTTTTGAGCAACTATTATTTGTTTTCAAAAAATATTTAGGTCATTTTTTTTACAAAATTTACCTCCCGCATAAATAAGGGGAAGTAGACCCTTTCAACTTGGTCCAATCTTTATGCCCTAACTTTTTGTCACACCTTATGAAAATCACCCTATAGAAGTGCAGGAATGATTATAGTCTACAACTCCGTATTCGATTCGAGATCGTGATGGGGTCAATTCCGGTTACTGCCCGAATAACCTTAAAGATTTATGGTGGCGGTGTTGATATTTACCTATCACTAAGTGGAAGTGGATGTGGTATCGGTTAAAACCGACATTTTGCAATTGCATAATAACCAAAAAAAAAGAATTGGGCTAGCAAATATTTAAATGTTCTAAAGGAATCCAGATTTTGTGTTTGCATTAATCCAAGAAGAGAAATAATAATGGAACAGAATCATATCAGTGAGAGTATAGTAAATGTTCAGTACGCTCATCTTGTTTTTCTTTTAAAGTTTTCATGTTTATTATATTAAAAGGAGGTTTTTTTACTTCCATTAAAATTTATCCGATAAGTGGATTTCCTCCCCTTTATTTATTTAATTTTAAGCCCTTTTATATGGTTTTTAGATTCATAACAAGAGCACGTGCGTTTCCTATGTTTATTATTTTTGTTTTCAGCTTTATGGAATGCAATTAAGGTCAATATTTTGGAATAAAATTAAAGTTATTAAATTTTTAAATGGAAACCTAGGGTAAAGAGAAATATCGTGGTCGAGGTATTTCAACTCAAAACACTAAGGCCAAAAGGGAAAATTGTTTTCGTTGAAAGGTTTGAAATTACATAAGTTTCCCAGTTTTCGTTCATTCCCATTAAAATGTTTTAGAAGGAATTTAACATCCCTTAATATTTTTTCCCTTGAAATTTTTTTAATTTTTCCTAAAATCATATTATCCAAATTTGAAAATTGATTTTTTTGTTATTTACATCATGCGACGGTTGTTTTACTGTTTTTTTTTTTGTAATATCCCTTTAGGCAATTTTAAACTACATTTATACTCAAGTACCCACCCCCACCCGCTTAAAGAGAAGGCTAATAATATCTTGATTTCAAAAGAAAGGCAAACATTTGTTCGGATGTCATTTTGAAAATCAAAACCAAATTACATAAATTTGTTCATGTATATAGTGGTTGTAATGCCTTAAAGCATGTCCTTTATTAGTTTGAGTGTTAATTACAGCAGGGAACAAATTTCACTTAAGGGTGATGTGTCATTGTCAAAGAACAGAGCATATTGCGATTGGCATTATTGTTTATTTGACAGTTGGGACTGTTGTTATACTGCAAATGAAATTGAATTTGATAGTTGATGTATTTTACAATATTGGGGGAATAGGAGATTTACTTTTTCCTTGAGTAAAGAAAAACAGACATTTCTCTATGTTTTAATATAAATTTCATGACTCAATTGACTTTAAAATATTCATATGTATATTTTATTTGAGAGTCAGAGGGAGATTTTTAAAATTGACAAATTATTCTCTTGTTTTATAAATAAAAAACCCTAATTAAGCTTTAAAATTCATGGATTGTGTATCAGACATTTCAAAACACCAATTGGGCATTTAACAGTAAGTCATAGTAGTGGTGAAAGGACTCCTGCCTGCGGTGTGCCTCTAATGACTGATCTTTTAGTGGAAAAGCCACCCAATCTAGAGTTGATTACCCTACTTTCCAAAGTTTTCAAATTCTTAAGAATTTTTTTATAGACGAAGAATTTCAAGGACAGACATGAGCCAATTTTTAAATCATTGAATGACAATATTTTTTAGTATTAACACCAATACAAGAAAATTCTACACCTCCCACTAAGAGTTTCTTCAAAAAATCGATGGATAACAAATTTTGGACATAACACGAACCAGTTAAATTTTATATAAAACTAGATAATTAAAATGGATTTTCATTAAGTCTTCATAAAATGTATAGCGCTCCACGATTTTTAATGTTCATCGTCATTCTGGTCAGTTGGTCGTCATGGGAGGCATAAAGCGTTGAAAACCGTGTAATTATAGTGGAGTGGCATACGGCATTTCAATAAAGCAATTAATGCTTCACATACGAGTACACCATGATTTAATTTCAGATCATATCCAGATTCACTCAATCAACCGCACCATCATGGACAATTCACAACAGATTGATAGCATGCAGTCAAGTCAACCTACCTATATGTATATCGGTCGTGGATTACTACCTGGAACCTATCCACTATAGCCAAGTCATTCATGGGTCCTTCATATTATAATCCTCATCATCGTCATCATCAACACCATAATAACGGTCAACGAATTGTCAAAGTTCTTAAATCATGCAGAATCAATTTAATCTCCTAAACACCATTCGTTCATCATTAAGAATCTCACTTCTGCAATATGACGAACTAGCCTCACGTCTGAGATGATGGTTCCCATTTTATGGTCATGGTTATGATATTATTTGTAGGGGACTTCAGCCTCAGTCTCAAATGTTCCAAAAGAGGATTTATGTATATCAACTACCATCTTTGATATCTCATTAAAGAAGCAATGCGAGAAAGGCTTATATGATTCACTTCAGTTATAGTTAGTTAATCGGATGTCTGCTAGAAATATTATTTTGTTCAATGGTCTTCTTCTTCTAACCAACGCCTTCCGTCTAGTAAACATGGACCACAGCTTTCCCATCTCACTGCTTCAAACAAAAGCTCCAAAAAACATTGAAGCAGAAGGGCCGGCAAAACGTCGACAGGCCTCTCGGTTTTATATTGTTCCATGTATGATGCCGCCATATTGTTGGAAAGCCATAAACGTCATTAACATGACAGTACCTAAGCTAATTTTATCACGCTAATTTTTGATATTTTGGACGTGAAGGCTTCTTCGGATATTTTTGCTTCATATTCGATCACGTTTGTCATTCCTACTGTCATGAGTAGCATCTTCATTTCAGCTGCCGTCAATTTAACTCATAGTTTTTGTAAATTGTCCATAACTGTGAACCGAATGTAAGCATGGTTTTGAGCTTTCCTTTCAGCTTAGGGATCGTTTTTCGATTGCAAAAGATGGCAGATTTTCCCCGCCACTTCATCCACCCTACGCTTATGCAATGTTTGAAGTTGTCAACAGAAGATGCGCTATTGATCGCAAATCCAAGGCATTTAAACTGTTGTACTAAGGAAGCACTGCTCGATTCAAATAGATGATGGAAATAGGCCAGTGTGTATCTAAAAATGGGCAGCATTCGTAATCTTAGTGCTACCCCGGCATCCATTTCCCCCCAGAACATAATCCTAACGCTCGTTGCCATCATACATGATCTTCACTTATGATAGTCCATATAGCATAGTCATCAGCAAAGAATAACTGATTCAATTTTGGATCCGTCACCTTAGCTTCAGGCAAAAAGTTGAAGACAATAAGTCATAAATAGAAAAGGACTAAGAATGCTCCCCTGATGCACACCTACTCTGATTGGGAACTCTTCGGTGATTCCTACGCGAGACATCCTACCCGATGCAAATCAATGCAAAAAAAATAATTAATTCAACATGGTGGTAGGTGTATTGAAGGGAAGGGGGTGATGTCTGTACCTTCCTTCCTTGGTACAGACCTGCTATAGTATTTGCAGGAGCGTTTTTCTTCAAGTTCCTATTTTATTTGTTGTCATTTAAAATTCCTTACGGCAATCTGATTGAATAGGTAGGTATTTAGGATTTCATAGAGCCAAAACAACCCACGATTACAACAAAGACAACAACAAAAAAAATGGAACAAAAGTCCTTGTCGTTTTTGTTGTACGACTATATTGTGTTGGGTTTGGAAGTCGTCGCGTGTAAGGAATTATCCACGGAATTGATAAAATCTCAGAGCACACGTGACAAGAAATTCTAAGCACAACCTTGCCTGTATTGTACCTACGTTTCTATGCAAACAAGAAGATAGTACTCATCACACTGTCAAACATTTGTATGATTATCCTAAACATCTCGAAACCCGTCTAATAGCACCTCGAACAACTTTTAAATTGCGCATACAAAATTGGAAATATATTGAAGCAGATAAATCATGAAAGTATTAATTACCCGGTTTCCATCTCAAAAAGTTAACAAATCATTTCAAAACTCTCATCGCCGAATTTACTTTCGAAGCGTAGTAAATTAACACCCGAGCTTTAACATTATCACCCTGGTCCTATATCTCTGTTAAACAACGAAACTCTTTCCTTGTGCTCTAGAGAAGCAATTTAAATTTTAGAAAAAAAAAAAAACATCTCGTAAAAACTTTGTAAACTAAAGCGGAACACACACGGGTATGTTGCCCTATAGCTGTAAGCGCTACATTAGACACGCTGCATTGGTTCCTGTTTTTTTTTTCGTTCTCGCGCTTTTGCCCTACAGACAAAATCAGATTCAGAGTCAGACAGGATGGAAGATACTCCCATCAAGTAGTAGAACAGTACGTATAGAGTAGGATCCGATACACCACCAGTAAAAAGTTTTCATGCATACGAAATGTTTCTCCATCGCTTGACTCTTCATTGGATTTTATTGGTTTTCGAGATCCACACGACTTCGCGGTGGGACGACCGACCTTATGATGGCTTGAGCGGTTTTTTTTTCATACTCTACATATTCCCATAGTGCTCCATTTCAAGCTGGATTCTTTTGGACAGTTTTTTTTTCTCTTCTATGAGACAGTTTTTCTTTTTCAAACAATTTTTTGTAAGGTTTTTATTCCACATTGATGGTGGTATCGACTGAGTGCGAGAAGTTGGCGCTAAGGTATTCGATAGGATAGAGAGATAGATAGATACAGCTCCTATTTCGGTATATCAATTCACAGCTTACTCCATTTATCACGTACCTCGTGCAAAAATCAAACAACAAAAATATGGAATGGAAGACAAGAATAAAATTGGAAAACAAAAATATTAATGCTAGATGTCTGGATGAGATAGATTATTTAATACCCTATTATTTTTTCGACAAGCAATAGATACCAAGGTTTATGATCTCGAAATAAAATTTCATAAGACAAATAATTTAAATTTAAACAAAGGAAACAGTTGCAAACAAAACACCAGAGTTCCCAAGAGCATGGGATATACATGCTAGATTAATCAGTGGCGGATTTACAAATTTTCAAGGTATAGGCTATATTGTTTTTGCCGCCCTTTCCTCTACAATTGTAATATCATACATTATTTTTACAATGCAACAATTGGGTTGAAATTGCACGTAAAATAATTTTTCGGTATATATATAGGATACAAAAATTCCCGTGAAAATCATTTACAGTAGACTCACGTTAACAAAAACTCCGCCTTACGTGAACACCGGCTAACGTGAACATAATTTTTCTTACACTGACTGCTCTGTAGCGTGAACACGGTAAGAAAGCCCTATAACGTGAACAAATTTAAAATGTAACAGCATAGGAGAAATAGCTTTCTTTTATGCGTTTTGTCGATTTTTCGAATCTTTTTTTACTAAACGGTAATCCCAGTTAATGCTATAACGTGGAAATAACGGGGAAAACCCAGTTAATGATTTTTCGTGAGTCCTGGCTAGTAATTTATTAGTTTAGTGTGCGGTTCTGATTTGATATGATCTAATCTAAAGTTTTTCGTGAAATATGTCGGGAAAAATACCGAAATTCTTGTCTCTAAAAGAAAAAGTGAATGTCCTTAAACGTCTCCGCGAAAAGGCCGTGTTCAGCAATTTGCAAAAACAGAAAATTCAGAAAAAGATAACCCACTTTTTCACTAATTTCAACCAACCTAATTATTTTTTCTTAACAAAACATTTATGAATTACGTTTGTACAAACCGAAAAACAAAAAAATATATGAATTTGAGTTGAACACATGTCTGATTTATTTGGAAAATTTAAAGAACTACACCTTCGTAAACATGGACAACTCCGCAAACGTGAACAAATATTTTATTTCAAAAAATATTTAATTTTGTTAAAAATTCATGTACTGTATTGGGTAGAATTTGATAGAAATGCGATTAAAAAAAATCAACTTTTTTCGTTTTGAAAAATTTTTTTTTCCAAAAACGGTTGATTTAGAAATTTTCTTTCGTACGGAAAATTTTTTAACAGTAAGGTTAAGAACAAAAAAAATTTTTGCGTAAACTACCTATTTTTAGAGATTTTACATCAATTTTTATCCTTTTAATTTTTCAAATGGTCATTTCTTGAGATTTGAAAAATTAAAAGAATATCATGTACCTTCCTATAAAAAAGAAATAAAAAAAAGATATCTTAGAAATATGACTGCCTGTATCTATTGAGATCTATTGAGAGAACTGTCAATTGAGCAACACGTTGTATTTTAAGCTCGCGAAATAAGAAAATATTTTAAAATTAGTAGACATTAAATTAATGAGAAATTAGTAATTGTTTTACTTTATTTTTTCTCTATAAGTAAATTAAATTGAAATTTAAAGAACTATAATCTATTCTTGCTTGACTGTATTAATTCCTTGATCCAGAAATAATTATAATTAATATCTACCTACCAAAATGGCACACAAATGCTCAACATGTGACACTGCAATATATCGAAATAAACCTGGTGCTACCTGTACAAATTGCAATAATGTTTTCTCAAATTTATACTGAATTAAATAAAGAAATAGCTTGTTATAGGGTAATAATAAAATTTTTGTTATTAGCTGTAAGCTTATAAACTAATAAAAAATAAAAAAATAAAAAATAAAAATAAAATATTTTATTCACAAAAAAAATACAAAAGTATGGTACTTGCAAGACAAAAAAGTATAATTGTATCTGTAAAACATTAAAATTTGCACGATTTCGCAGAAATTGAAAATCACATATACGAAATTATCTGAAAATTTAAAATAATATAGCTATATCAGTATATCTATACTTCTACATTTATATCAAAAAATCTACCTATGCAAAAAAAAACCTTTGAATAAATCCACAGCCCAATGAATTCTTTTCATTTTTCCCCTTGTTGCCTTGCAAAATCTGTTGGCTCACCTTTCTCCCTTACTCTCTCTTTGTGTTGTCAGCAATTGTGAAAATGAAAATACGTTTTGACTACTTATTCTATATATTTTCAGTCCAATATTTCTCGACTACCACGCAGCGCCACCCAGAGAGACAATACAAAAAAATTTCAAAAAACTTCACCAAATTTGCCGCCCCTTACAAGTCTGCCGCCATAGGCTCGAGCCTACTCAGCCTACTGGTAAATCCGCCACTAATAGATTTGCAAATTAAAAAAAAAAACTCCAGTTTTATAGTAATTTAGTTAAAAATATGTTTAAAGCTGGTCATGAGACCGAGACTTGATTCGAGAAACAAAAGTAGACCCAATCCTACTTTAGTTGCTTTTTCTTAATTCTTCTAGCTTGAACATTTTTATAAAATTTGTTTAAATCATTTTTTTAAATCATCGAAAACTGCTCTAACGATTTTGATGTAATTTTTCTGTGAGTTTTTGTAAAAAACTAAAATTATTTAGTCTCAAAATATTTTGTCAGAAACCGTTAATAACATATCCCGCCCTAGAACCAGATTTTTGTATAAAAAATACAAATTTTTTTGAAAGCCCTTTATTTTGAAATTTTGCTTTTCAGTGTATTTTTAAATACTTTTGAAAAAAATTCAATGCTATATAAAAATACAATCTGAATAGATATTAGTTAAAAAGATTAAAAACTTTATAATTCACACTTATTTCTGGTTTACTTATTCATCAAACAAATCAGCGATTTTTCTGCCATTACGATTGATATGAATATTTCGCGTTTTTAACAGTGCTACAGAATGTTGAATGCGTTTCTGCGGTCATCGGCTCATCGATACTCGAGACCTAAACCGAAAACTTGATTTCATTCTAAAATAGGATAAAATATCCCAGATGGGATGGGATGCTCAACCCAACTAAGTAGGCAGTAGTAATGGGATGTGAATTGGCAAAGTTGTCCATTGCAGTACCATCGCACACACAGATCAGGACCGGTATAAGCTCTTAAAGTAGCTCATCCATATGCAATATGCGGGAGAGAAGTATCATCGCGAAACCCAATAAACAACTGTAGCAACGACATCACGGACGAACCACCATCTCCATCGGTCATCCGTGTTGTTGCCAGCACTTCTCCTATCCCACTGACCGACTGCATCAATGCAACAAAACAGACGACCAAACTCTAGCGAATGAGTCTATCACAATCACAATCACAAGGCACATTTTAATGAACAAGCTTTGCTTTTGAGTCTAGAGTCTAGGCTTGAACCTAGACAAACCAAAAGTCCTCTCTGATGCAGTTGCGATACTCCTGGAGTCATATCTATTCTAAAGTCGTATGGTGTGGAGTTTATAAATATTTATGATATTCAGTGATGTGACGCTAAGTATCCGCCATCAACATAGGGAGCACTCAGTTCAGTTGGTCCTCCGCTCTTTGGTCGACAACGAAAATGGAGATGGTTGGACATAACGTGGTGTCGGGAACTCCAAAGTTCATTAATATAATTCAATTATTCGTCGAGTTTTGTTAATTAGATTTTTTGTTTCTGTCTAAAAATGTTGCTCTTAAACGGAGAGAAGCACATAGCGATGAGTTGGGTATGATGATAAGATGTTGATGCGCGCTTCATAGACAAATCCCGCTTGGGCATAATATTTGCAAGATGCAGCAGATGAGATTTTGAAATTCTTCTAGCTCACCTTTTAAGGAAACAATTAAAAGATCCACCAGAAAGAAATTGAAATAAAAAGTGTGTTTACAGTGATGGAAGAAAGCTACTGGTTCCTGGATCTGTTGATGCCAATAAATACGGTTCACTGCGAGCTGGAGACGACGGAATCGATATGACTTTTCAATCACATTCAACTAAAATAATGGAAATAATTTCTCTTTTGGTGACGAAGAATCATAACAGCTATTTTCGATTGTTTCTGTAATTTTTTCTTTAAATATTTCTGCAGAACTGCCAGATGGCACTGCCAACCTGATAAAGAAACATGGTCGTGAAATGATGAAGCCAAAGCCAAAGCTGTGTGGTCTCTCATAATATGAATAAAAAAGCACACTTCCGAGTGGTTTGAAGGCGGACGTTTCAAGAAAGAAACATAGGAAAGGTTTGCCCAAGCAGAGCGTACGAAGAGCTTTTGTCGAGAGCTACTAAATATCTGCAACTTATTGCTGATGCAAACCATATGCTACTTAGGAACAGTGAATGAATACAAAATTACTCACAGATGGTGACAGTTTTGCGAAGGACTTTTGAATAGTTTCCGAAGCTATACTTTTTAATAATTGCACCTAACAACTAAGAGATTGCTGACATCACAATCGAAGAAGTTGCTGTAAAAAACCATTCAAACTTAACTGCGGTGACCTATTCAGTGGAGGGAAAGTTACCTGCTTCCAATCTACAAGGGAAAATAAAATTGTGACCGTTTAATTAAATTGATGTCCAGACCGTGAAGATACCAGAGCAGGAATTGGATGGCCATCTACGGAAAATAGTTCTTGTAAACCAACCACAGATGCAATCCAGAGTATAAGAATCAGAATGGATAAATTTCGGGACTCCTCAAGAAATTTGCATTGTTAATTTTGAAAAAACATTCGACAGAAAACCATGAGATCTGATATGGTTTGTACTTAGGCAACGAGAAGTCTACGTACAGATGATCATGAACAGGTACGAGCGAGTTAAAACAATATCAAGGTGCCCTGGAGAAATCACAGAAGAGTTCCCAATTAGACTAGGTGCCCACCAGGCAAGTGTCGTTAGTCCTTTGCTCTTTATTACAGTCCTTGACTTTCTTCTTTCCTATTTTGGACATCAAAAAATCTTCCAAAGCTGAAAGGAAAGCTCTAGATAGATAGATAGAGATGGTCGTCGCTAGCTCTGGCCTTGCGACTCAATTAGCGGTGGAGAGCGCCGTTTTGATACCATTAACTCGTGTCAATCTGATAGGGATTTAAAACGGAATGATGTGGTTTTTATAGACTTTAACAAACCATTGTTAAAGCCATTTCGTCGTATTCAGAAAGATAATCATATCCTTGATTTTCTTCTCAGAAAGCTCACTTGGATCATCGAGGAATGCTTTCCCGAAGGAAGTTATTCTAAAATAGGCTAAAGCGAGGCAATTGCAGAGAAAGTGAACCACAGTTTCTTTTTCTTGTAGGTCTCCACAACTACGACAATGAGAGTTGTAGGGGATTCCCAGCTTTCGTGCATGCTCTCCTATGGGCCAGTGCCCCGTGCAGATTGCTATGATCCTGGCTATATCATGCCTGGGTCTGCATAAAAGATCGTTAGAACGTGTGTTGTTGTAGGTTGGCCATATCTTTCTTGATAGGACACAGTTTGTGAGACTGTTCCACCTACGGTTGGATTCGTTGAGAAAAAAGGAAAGCTCTCCATCGCAGCTGCTTGTAGAGCAATGCTTAGATGTATTAAACAATAAACATTACGTATGGGAGTAGATTGGTGGCAGTTGAAATGAAGTTTCTCCGCATGACAGCAAGTGAGTGATCTAATACAAAGCAAGTAAATCCGAGGAAGTCTTCAACTTATTATCTTGATCCGCTTGGTTTTGTGGGGGTCAAAAATATCCACATCCAAACGCGAGATACTATCCTTTGAATGCCCTCTCCATTCCATCGCGTTTCCATAAATACGTTATGTCAACCATTAGCTTATTTTGGATACAAGAAGTATTTCTCTGAGTGTAAATGTGTGCAAGGATTAAGGTTTATTGTGCATAAATGAATCTATGACTTAAAGATGGGCTAATAAGATTTCTTGGGGAGAAAAGGAAAGAATAATTGTTATAATAAGCGCCATGGAATTGGAACATTTGTTTACATTAATGCCATGAATATTTTTTCGAGAAAAAAAACAAACGAATCCTCTATTCTTTGTTAAAGCTTCAACATCAACATCTCATCAGAAGTTACATAAAAAAATTGCCAAAGTGTGTGTGATGGTATAAATGTCCTCTGAACAACAACACAAAAAAAAAATATGTCCTATTGTCTTTTTTCTTCTTTCAGCTTATTCTTTCATTTTGGTAATATGGGTGTTAAAGGATTATATGGAACTGAGAAAAAAGAAAGAAATGATTTTTTTAGCAAAATAATGTTTCCACATATTGAAGAATCAAATAAGGAAGTGTTATAGAAGGAGCTTTGTTAACAGGAAAAAAAAAGTGAAGACAAATTTTATAGATTTACGTGTAGAGTAGGTGCGCATAAATATGTTACATGTGTCGAGTATTTTTCGGATTTTTTTTATTAAATTTATAAAGGAATCAAATCGGTAAAAGGCTTGAAGTCTGATTCAATAATGTTGGATAGAGTTGAAAAAAAAACGGAAGGAAACATTTTGAAGCAATTTAATATCAAAGCTTTGAAGCGATTAATTCGCATAACTTAAATTTTAAGCTATGCAAACGGTTTTCTGTCCCTACAAATGTAAAGAAATGTCAGTTTCGTCCTTCACATTTAAAAAATACAATTCAAAATGATGACTCATTAGAAACCTGCTGACTGTAATTATAATCTTCTCTAAGAGAAATATCTACACTCAGAGAAACAACTACATAACTATTAAATTAACCGGATACAGTGCAAAAATATTGTCAGATTCGCTAAATCTACTCTGATTTTGTGCTTATGTAACAATTCTGCTTCCCATTTATAAATTAGTGAGAGAAATTATTACAAGATATTTAATTATATCATCGTGGAGTAAACACTGATACATATTTTTTCTCAGATATTGTTATTGGACTAAGAACTGATATAATAATTCATAAAAAATATCTCTATTGGAGTAAGGGATAAACGCTGATATAATAATACATAACAAGACATAATAATTGGAGTAACAGTTAGGTTATTGCAGTAAACGCTGCTCTAAAAAAAATTCTCACTTATCTTTATTGGAGTAAACGCTGATATAATGCATTCTTCAAATACTTATTGGAGAATTTGGTCTAATATTAAGGAAGCATTAAGTATTTTCACGCAAATAATCAAATATCTTTGACGAAATTTTGGTCTTTATTCTCTCATTCTCGTTCTCCAGTAACAATGGGAGTTTTTCTTTTTTCATTTAGAGCAGAGCACGGAACAGAGCACGAGCTTGTCGAACATACTCTGAACTTTCCTCTGAGCGAGCGTGTTCTAAACGCTCTGAATTATTTTATGAAAAACACTCGATCACTATCTGTCAGAAAATTTCGTTTGTCAATGGACTCTTCTGTCACTTTTCAGGACTCAAATCTGTTTATACCGAGCTCATTGAGTGCGCCCCAACAATCTCTGAACATGCTCTCAACAAAAAAAGAAACACAAACTTGAACTGTTATACACTCTGAGCTCAAAAAGAAACACGATTTTTTGTTTCTCTGTTCTGAACTAAAAAAGAAAAAAACCCAATATCTTAGTAAAGTATAATATCAGCGATTACTCCTATAGACATCGTTATTCATTGGAGCTTCGAGCTACCCATTTTGTACGAGCTTACTAAAACTGTACAAGTACATCCATTCCATCAACGAAATTAAAGACAATCTTCCTCCTTTACTCCCTGCAAAAAAATGGAAACAGTTCATTTTACATAAATTCAAAAAATAATGAAATAAAATTATTTGAATTTCTTCAAAGCTCAAAACATTGGTCAAATCATGACTTTCTGACTCACTGTTTGTTTTGTCATTCCTCAAACATCATCCCTTAATTGTTTCCAACAAAAAAAATCAAAATAATTTAAAATCAACTTTCCCCCATAAAAAAAAACAATCAAGCTTAAAACACTTTAGCATGACCATCACATTGTTTGATGGTATAGATATATATTTTACTTGTGATATTTAAAAAAAAAATTAGTATTAAATAAACAAAGATGAAGTAGAAATAAGGAGGTAGTAAAAAAAGTGTCCCTAAAATAAAAAACTAATCAATCAATCAATCCTCTAAAATCCACATTAAACCCATTAGCAGAACTACGTCTTTCCTTCCTCTTCGATAATAAGCTGGCTCAAAAGAGAGAGAGACAGACAGATAGAAGCAGCAGACAAATGATAAAATAAAAATTGTAAAACAAAAAAAAATTATTAATCAAAAGGATATTACTCCTTGCTTGCCCGGTTTGTGTGTTATCATCCACCAAGAACGGGTTTCAGGTTTTGTTGGATTCCTTCCGATATTATAAATTCTCTAACCGAAAAGTGTCCTGTGCGCCGCGCCGCACGGAATAAAATCATAAGAAAAAATATAATAACCTTCCACCACCTCCACATCTCCCACCCCATCATTCTGATGGAAGATGCCCAATAATTTATTTACCTGCCTCGGGGAGATGATGATTCCTCCTTTATTTGGTTATTCTACGTTGCCTCCGATTCCATCAAGTCATTAGAGAATATTCGTTTAATTAAAGAATCTCAATCCCAAGGTAAGTAAGGATGGCATCGCGGAACACGAAGTGTTGAAATTTTTACACGCTCGCCATGTCGCGTCGTTTCCAAGAATATAATGTTAAAATTTGGCGAAGCGAATTTGTTAATGATGACAAGCGCACAGCCAACACAAACGTGACAGACAAAAATATTTATCCACTACTCGTAGTCATCACAAACACCGGAATATCTAGATTTTCACGGAAGAAAAAGATACATTCTAACTTCTAAGGAGTAAAATTAATTTATTTGCCTTGAGGATTTCCAAAGCGACAGCTATCTTACGATGAAATTAATAATTCGTCACAGGAGTGGCAAGCCAAGAATCTAGCTAACTTGCAGGATATACCGACAAACGCAATAAGGAATTTACCTTTAATCCTTGTTCCTATGGGTTCTGGGATATAGATTAAGGTAGCTGGCGGCGCCCAATGATGTAATTTCGTGCAAATTCCTTAAGATGAATTCTCCAAAGGACGATTCTCATTTCAGAGAATGTGCAAACCCTTCGCATAGGGACATAGGGAAAGAAACTGAAACTATGGGCGGTATGCCATCAGGACCAATTGAATCTTATTAAGTTGAGGACAACAAACATACAAAGGTTTTATGGTGTTTGGGGTGGTATTGCTCAGGCTCCTTCTGCACTCAAGCGAATGGTGGTGTACTGTTTTCTCTCGACGTTGTTCTATCGTCGCCATGGTATTAGGAGCCGACAAAGTACTCTTTCGGTGAGTAAAGTTTAGAAGGAAGAAATTAAACCGGACCCATTGGGAATTTAACGAGGAACGATGGTTCCAATGATGCCAACATAATCGTCGTAGTGGTCGTCGAGATGAGAGAAGTTGAAGTTGACACGAGAAATATTCTACTTCGGTAAATAAATATTAAGGTGTGGGTTTTTGTTTTAAGTTTACGTGTCCAAAAGTCAACAGAAAAATTAGGTATTGCAGAAGAAGGTCATTTTTTAAAATTTTGTCATGGGAAATAAATATTTATGATACAGACAGGTGGCAACATTTAAGGGGCAAAAAAAAACCCAAATTAAAATTAATAGTTTTCTGAGTGATCCTGAGTGTTTAAATTACTGGGCAATTCCGACGACGCACGTTGATATGTCTTAGAACCTCCGGGTAGATGAATGAATTAATGAAATTGAGAGTCGAATAAACTATCTATTGGACCTGTTTTTGGATTTTTTTTCAAAAACAATTTTTCGTGTTCTTTTGAACCTTCTAGGTGTATCCAATTGTTTTGTTATAAAAATATCCAAAAAAGTTCATGAAAGATCAATAATTTTGATACCTCTTTCAACGCGAGTTGCGAAAACTTAACACGAATTTTCATCTCTTTCAATTTTTTTTTTAATTTTCTCCAATCACACAAAAATAGCCAGCATGTGAATTTTAACTTAAATCTAACCTGGGATTTATAAATCAAAAACAAAACCAAAATATAGCCCAATACTGCAAATGCCAATACTGATGTATAGAAAAAATAAGACTTTTTCAATTTTTTTTTCGATAGAGCCGTTTTTTTTTCAAAAAATAGTTTTTCATTTATAAGGGTATCTAAATACTTTTAGAGATAAATGGTTCGCTATTTTTAGGTATTTGATAATAACTCTACACCTATCCAACCGTTTTCAAAGTATTGAGTTTTCAAAACAAAAATTGATTTTTTTTTTCAAAAACCTGAAAAATTTATTTTTGAAAATTATGTAGGACCTCTTTCATAAAAAAAATTATTGAAATCCTTTATTTTCATTTATGAGAAAATCTAGAACCAAAAATCCAGTTGTACGGCAAGTACCGTTAATAATGGTTTTTTCAAATGTACCTATGTATGTTTTCATAAACATAAGTTTTTTGTTATTTATTTAGACCAGCGATTTCAATTGATCAACTCATATTTTTCTGTGATTCAAGTATATGATAATAGTGAATTGCATACGTTGTTAAAACATCGTTTTAGCTCTGTTAATCACCCTTAATTTAAGAAGCCAATCTAAGTCACTGAACAATTGATTATATATGAATCTTTCTTTGACTAAGAGCTGATTTGCACAACAATAATTCAATATTTATTCCGAGGCTAAGCAATTTAAACCTTTCAATTAAATGTGTTATCCAAGGTTTAATTGTGATCAGGTATAGCTATATATTATAAGTTAATGACTTGCTTAAATGCACCCCTTTTGCTAATCCGAAGATTTCTTAGGGTTAAAATTGCAGAGCCACAGATGATCTTATGACTTTCAAAACGCTTTTTGAGTATCGAAGTTTTAAGAAAAAACCTAAACTTTAGCTTTGATACTCTTGATTCTTTTCAGTAATACAAAACAGTGATATATTTCGAAAGATTAGGTAATATTTGATAAATTTGAGCTAAATCAATTGATCCGCAGTGTTAAATGCTAAATTATTACGACTATAATCACTCTCATTCTTTCAAAAAATCAAGAAACTAAAAATCCCAACTTTACACGCAAATGTTTATTGTCGTCGTTGTCATTTTCGACATCCCTTGTTTGATCTTGAAGTGCTGCCCTCTATCTGTCTTCATCGTAATCGATAAAGAGGAATAAATAGAAACAAATATTTACCCCACCATCGAACTTCATCTGCTGCAAGTTCCTCAGAGAAATAAAAAAAAAAAACCAAGGAAAAACATAAAACCAAACAAAAGCAGTTCAGCCAAACACTTGTATTGCCGCCACCTTTTTTCAGAAGTCCTCCAATCACATACTTACTTACTTCATTCCGGAAGGTGGATTTGTGCCACTTTTTTATCATCGTTCAGGGTGTAGTTAGTCTTCAGCTCGTGCTTCGGTCGTTTCTTTGTTTGTTCCGCAAAGTCAAGGAACTTAAAATATATGCTTCAAAAGTTTTAACTTAAAACATAGAAGGTATCGAAAAAAGAGGCATTAAGTTAAACAGCGAATATAAGAAAAACTACGGGACACTGAAACTCCGCTTGGTCTCACCTAGCGTGAGACGGAAAACAACTCAACTCGAATTGACTACCCCAGACTCTACCTACCTAGCTAGGTACACATGTTGATGCTTTATAAGAGGTTGGCATGAGTATGACGATGATGGTAATGGACCTCCTTTCAAGTCCGTTCAAAACATGCAGCAATACAAATTTGCTTAAAATTCTGATTAGCTCGGTCTTTTGATGGTTGGCCTTGTTGGTCTCCTTCTTGTAAGGTTATTTTAATTGAAGATTGATTTTATTCTACCCATGTGTTGCTAAGTTATATCCTTTTTTCCTCCTCTATAAAGGAGGCAGCTACTTTAAAGGCTTTGAAATCTTCATACATCCCCGCCATCATGTGCAATTAATTGCAATTACTTTGTCATTCGGGCTTGCAAGTTCTTGAAATCAATGAGGGTTGTTGAAGTTTAATGTTAGGAATGTAATGCAATCGACTGTGTAAAGTAGGTATACGATAATTTCCCATTTGTTAATGTGGTCACTACGCCAATAATGGGGAGGGAGAGAAACGTTTGACTTTGCCCTATAAAGTTAAACGAAATCAGCTGTATCTGGCAAATCGCTCATTACTGATGCAAATCAGGAAGGAATCGTCAATATACATTTGCAGTTTGAAATCGGATGAGAGGATGCAAATCATTTAAAATGGTGGGAAGTGGGTGTTTGAATGCGATAACAAAACGATAACGTAGGAGTAATCTTCTTATAAAGCGCATCAGACTGTAGTCCCGGGCCTTTTAAATCGGACGTTCTGAAGACTCAAGTCTCTCATTACCATCATGATGAGTCTAGTGTAGTTATCGTAAGCAGCATAACACTGAAATCTACTCTAGTCCAGAACCTATCTTTCAGAAAAGCTTTCTTGGGAAGCAGCAATCCAGCAATTTCTCAAACCTTCCAGGTGTCTTTCTAGAATAGACACGTACAATATTATAAGGTTTGGAGACTTACAGTTACCCGAGCCCAAAACCACCTAACTTCGGTTACCCCAAAGAATTCCATTTTGCATCTCATTAATTCTTTTTCTAACTGAATTCTTTTCCTGGAATTTCAGGGGCTTCACTTTTACCCTGTGGTGGAGAAGCGTCTTCGAATTTCAGAAACCAAACTTTTTCCGTGTACAATGGCCGCATGTCGTAAACTGCTGTCATTCCTTATCCGAGACCAAGTGTTGGTTTCGGTAGCGGTCTTGATTTCAGTTACGATGATGGCTGTTAACCTCCGTAACACAATCTAGAAAACTTTTGCAATTTTAACCTGTTTACGAATATTATTACTCAAATTGTTTCACAGGGAACACCGGGGACTAATTATGCGCCAATGGGCCAAGACAAGTTTTGGCCAATCAGTAGTTTCCTCACCTGGCATGTGAGGCAAATTTCAATTGATTTTTAATTACTAATTTCCATCTTGCTTAAATATTTCAAGAGATTTTTATGTACGTAGGTCCAACTTGTCAAGCATCCTTAAAACTTTTGCTTTCCTTTTTTGAAACGCAAAAATGCTTTTATTGCTTTAAATACTTTTTTGTCTGTTCGAATTAAAAAATCTAAAAATAAATGTTATCTCTCTCAGAAACTTTGACACCACCACTTTTACTGTCTATTAGGTATTTTGTTTTAAATACCTAAATACACGCCCAGAAAGAGAGTTTTGACAAACTGGGGTGGAAAAAAATATTAATACATTCCAGAGCAGAAAAGAAAAAACAGTTTCAATTTTTCCATTTCTTGATGCCGGGATGATTCCTGCAATAAAAACCAATGTGACCGCATTATTAATTTTTTTCGTACTTCCCAAATTTCATTTTCTTTCGTTTTGAGAGGTAAACGAACGAAAAAAAAACTAAACATCAAAGTCTGTCCAAAAGTCATGATGCGTAGAAGCTTTTTAAAAAATTAACAAGACAGTTTCTTTTTTTTTTTTTGAATTTAATAAGCCATTTCTTATTCCTTCATTTTTCTCTAAAGCATTATTTTATCATTATGACAACTCATGGTTGGGATAAAACCGTTTTAAGGGATAAGTGCCACCATTCTAAAAATAACATACAAACAGAACGCAGTTTAAGAGGGGTGTTTTTTATACTTCCCGTTGTTATGACAATAATGGTGAAAGAATCTTTGATCCTTTTTTAAATCAAAATTGTGTCTGTGATTGTACAGTAGGGTGAAAATATTTTAGGGATGGGTAAAAGTGCTTAAAAAACATAGAGGCTTTTTCAACAATGAAATCTTTTTCTAAGCAACCAAGAAAAGAAGAAAAATCCATTGAAATTTAATAAGATTTTTATATTATTTTTAGAAGAATCGCTTCAAATAAACATTAACAATACGAAAAACTGATTGTTTTAAAAAGTGTACAAATAAAATTCAAAATATTTATTCTGTATGTGGGTTAATTTTAGGTTTAGGTTCAATAAACTTGACCCAATTAACCTCGACCGATTGGGCCTGAATGAAAAATTAAATTAAAATAAGCAATAAACAAAAATAGATTTAGAAAATTCAAATTCTGAAATAATCTACCCGAACGCATAAAAAAAATTTTGACCAACACTTTTCGCACATCACTTTCCCTATTATACTTTACAAATCTGTTTGTTTGTTTTCTTATTTCGAATTCAACCGGCAGTAGATACATCAAAAACAATTCATATCTACCACCCCATAAATCTAACAGATAAATTTATACCAAGATGTTATCGTTGTATTTTTTTTAGAACTTAAAAAAAACGACTTATCGAAAAATTCGATAGGATATCGATTACAGTATGGAAAACAAAAGTGAGGTAAATTATAAAAATCAATCAACTCTAAATGCAACTGTCAATTGTCTGTCATCCTGAATCAACAAAATTGCATTTAAAAATACAGTGGAGGATGTTCCTATAAATACACATGTTTTTATTAATTTTTTTCTTTGCTGGTTAAAAGACCATCTGGAAGCTCTTGAACGTCATTGAATGAGTATCGATGGACATAAAAACATCTGACCAGTAATTTCCAATAAAACTATTGCCAAATTTTCATCAATCACGCCTGACACCTTGCAATAATTTTCTTACAATGTTTTAATGGACAGAACCGCCACTGTAGGTTAAAAACACGCATCTACTAACACTGACTATGTACTGGTCTATCTAAGTACATTATGTTATGGGAGCTATTTTACCATATAAAAGGTATATCATTGTGTTCATAATAGATAAAGTTAAACATTTTGTTTGATTTGTTTGAATTGAACCCGCAAATAAACCAATATTATTATATGTATTAATTTATTGACATACATTAAATGCGGCGGAGGCACGCTCCTGAAGTTTTGGATTCTGGTAATCGCCTCTAAATCAAAAACACCAATGCCAGCAGTGCGACTGGACAGACGACCAACTATTAGAATTGGCACAAGTAAAAGTTCAAATAACCATAAAACAAATTCAAACAAAAGCAAACTGTGCTTCTCCTCCCTGAGGATGACCCTAAACCAGATAGTCCTAAGGTTGATGGCTGTAACAGTATAGTAACAATTTGTTATTTTGTTTAACTACGATTTATAATAAATTATCTCTGGAGGAAGCTTAGGACGGGAGAATGTAGTTTGCATTAAGTAATTTCTATGCAAGTAGACTTTCATTATAATATGCGATGTATCAACAAAGGAGAGATAGAGTCCATTCAAAATTTGCCTCAAAAGGACTAATGTTCCTGCAGCATTATAAAGTACAGTAGCAACAGCAGGATGTAATTATGTACAACACATACCTCATAGAATAAATTGACAAAAGAGAAACTCTATCTAGTCATTACTAAGAGCTTATCATGGGCAGAACACAGTGTTCAGAGGTGTTTTAAGGATGTTTTAGATTTTTTAAAGCCTTTTTGAAGTTGCCTTTTTAAAGTTGTATTTCAAACTCTCTTCTCTTAAACAACTTGCCTTATAAAGAGGTTAGTTAAAGATTAGTATGTTTGCTTTAAAAAAAAGCTATAACTCCACAGCACCGTTTTTTTTAAAAACATTTTTCAAGTTTAGGTCATTTTTTTTAAATTTCCCCTCCCACGTAACTGTTTATTTTCTTGCCTCAGTTCAACCTACACGCTTTCCTCATACCTTAAGCAATTTACACTTTATATTCATATCTATTTGAACGATAAAATTAAAAAAAATTATTTTACTAAAATCCACCCACTGCCACGCCCACTTTGAATTGCCTTTTTTAATCTGAACTCCTCTTTTCTCGGAAATTACTCAAATGATTTTGATAAAATTTTTGGGAACCTGCTTTTTTGAACAAGACAACATTTAAAAATTATGTTTTGTAAAATCCGTCAACTGACACGGCTACCTTTCTCATTTTTTTGATTCCTTTGCAACGGTTTTGACGATTTCGATCAAATATTATATTACACCAGTATCTTGCTTTAAAAGTTTATCTAAAAAATTTTCATCAAGGGGTGTAGCCTTGGCATAAGTTGTATGGTAAATTTGTTGGCGTGACAATCGAATTAGGATCTGAGTGACTTACAACTCTCAACCATTCCTGTGTGCGTGCCATTGCAGGAATTGAGAGGACCTTCAAGCATTATACCCTTGACAGGTGAAACTCTTGAAGAATTATCAATACCTGGCAAGATGCAGGCTGGGAATCAAACCGAGACCTATGGCCTGACAGTCATTACGCACTTAGGTTTAAGTTTTGCATTTGAATAATATTTAATATTTAATGAACAATAAAACAAATTTCAAAAATTAATTCCGGTAAAATTCACCTATCGCCCCACCCAATTTTCTAATTATTTGGTTTTTCTTAAATGTTTCTCACAACTTTGATGAAGTTTTTAGCGTTTGTTATTATAAGTGTAGAAAAAATGGTTTCAGGTGGAATCCATCCACTTCTACAACATTTTTAAAAAAGTTTTTTTTTTAATTTCACGTAAATTTGAACGAAAGTTTATTTTCAATTTTTATTTTGCTTTCAAAGCTTAGCCCAGGGGTGTCACGACAGCTCATTTTGGTAATTTAAGAATTGTTGGTACTTTAAGAATTGACAAAAATAGGCTTTATTTTGATAATGTATTATTATTATTATTTTACTTTTTAAGTTGATATAAACATTTGTTCTCAGGTACAGGACCGTAGCCAGAAGTTTCATGAATCTGTAGCTATATGTTATTTTTTGTACTTTTAATACTTTCGGCAACACTGAGCACAAAAGTAAAACTATGGTGGGTGTAGGAAAGAATATTATGTTGGCAAGGATCACTCATCAGCAGTGGTGAATTAATTCTGTAAACTTCTGTTTAACCTTGAAATAGGTTCGAGAAGTAGAAGAAAAAGTTAAAAATAAAAAGAAAAGATTAATTTTAACTAACAACTTATTGTTGTTGATTTTAACTTTTAGATTTTTTTTTAAATCAAGACGTCGCGTCGCACTTAACAAGAAGACTGTGACTCCGATGCTCTCCTATCAAAGAAACCTTTAGGGTGAAACGAGAGAATTGTTTAATGAGATTTCTTTTTTCGTGAGAATCACTCAGTGGGTGCTGTGTCTAAGAACAAAAAAAAAACAGCGAGAAAGTTTTCCAATTATACGACAAAAATAAAACAGGATGTAGGAGTTTGAAAAAATACGTTATTTTCTATAATTCTGTTTTCTTTTTCTTGAAATAATGCAACTTAAGAAAAGAATTAAAAAAAAAACAAAGCAAATCGACTAAAATACAATTTGAAAAGTATCTGCAGATCTTTGTACAAAAATAATGCTTTCAAAAGTTATTTCTAAGACGGATAGAAAATAGGAAAGTTCCATTTTCTTTTTTTCTTATTTTAACTTGTTTCAATTTAAATTATCGGCAAATTTTTTTTTTCCTTAAAAAGTAAATATAAAGAAAATAATCGATATGAACTTTTAAAAGAAAGAAAGAAAAGGTCAAATAAGTTAACCTTGTATATGTATACATTGAAAAGGAGTTGGGTGTTTTCAGGGATTTTGACCCTTCTCAAATTTTTCAGTTAGATCGATTATTGGCTTTAAGCTTTTCTATTTTTTTTTTTTTATTATTTTAGGTATTAAGTTGATTCTTCGAGCGAAAATATGTCTTCAATTATTTTCATTGGAATAGGTATAGGTACCTACTTGAATGGCGAGAAAAGAAAAGCAAAATATTATTTTTTTATTCAATTCAATCGAATTTAGTTTTTATTTTTTAAATATATTTTTTCCCGTTTACGGCTGGCCACGAGACTGAGAGCTCTAAAGGCAATAACACACTGATGCGTTCCAAAACTAATGTGGAAGAAAAACAGGCGCAATTGAACAAACATGGAACAATCCGAAACTGTGAGGCCTGTCGACACTTTCTCAGGTCAACCCGGAGTGGAAGAGTTGTGGTCACTCGATCATGAAAATCGGCGGTAAATGAAGAAGACTGTCATGACTCATGACTTTTTTGTAGAGAATGTAAAGTGATGGAAGAAAATTCACATGCAAATGATTTTTTTTTTCAAATTTCACATATTTTAGTTACTTATTTGTGAAGACAACCAGATTTCTGTCTTGGGGAACTTCTAAGCGTTAAAATTATGGGTTCAAAATTTTACAGATGTGTTTCAATAAATTTTCATAGTAAAAAAAGAGAATTAAAAAAATATCCACTAACAAATTTTTCAAGTAATTTCTTGAAAAATACACTTTTTTAATGAAAACTGATTGAAACACATCAGTAAAAAATTTTGAATGTTTGACTATCTAACTAACTGTTAAAATTTGTCAAAAAAAGTATTTTTTTTTGACGATGATAAAACAATGATAAAAATTAATGAGATTTATTTCTTTAGTTAATTAATTTCATTTCATTCATAACGTAAAAACGGTTTGGCGGATTAATTTAAAAATACCCAGGAATTTGGTTTATTTGGTTTATTTTTCTATAAAACAAAGTTTTGAAATAAGGATTGTGGCCAATATTGGCAAATTTAAAAAAAAATTACAAAAATATTCCAAAACTAGTTTTTTGGTACTTATTTTAAAAATTCACGGGAAAAGTAAACAATTTTGTTCATTAAACGAATCTCTTAAGAACTTAGATCTAGTTTTTGAAACTGCCTTTAGCCTCATTCAACTTAAAAAAATTTTAGGATAACAAAAAATTGCGAAATTAGAGCTGAATATATATCTTATCTGACAAATAAATTTGATTAATTTGAAGAAAAATTTTGATAAAAATGTAGATGTTCAATTTGTTTTTTTTTTTGGTTTTTTGAAAATTATTGGTATTTTTTTGAGAAAAAGATAGTAATAGAATTAACTAAAAACTAGAAATATAAATCTTAAGATTGGTTTTGTCTCAATTTATGCATTTTTACAAGAATAGAGCTCTTGAAAAAAAAAAAATAAAAAAAGTCGTTCTATTAATTTTTTTTCTAGTGTAGTTCACTGAACTGAACTAGTTTATTGTAGTGCACAAACCAATATTTGTACGATTTTTGAAAAAAAGGATTAAAAGAATATCAAAATTTTTTGATATTTCATTTGAATTATTTTAGAAATTCAAATAAAGACTTAAAATTTTGTAATTTTTCATATGGTTCATCATTTATTATTGAAAAATTAAATCTGTGTATTGGACTTATGTAAGTCCTTAAAGCTTTCTTACGAAACTTTCTATTTCTCTATAAAGATCCAACACTTCTTAGCTAAGCACTTGCTTCCTTTTTTATTTGACCTACATATGTATATCAAGTCTTTTACTATTTAAAAACCATTTTTTGTTATGAATACGTAAACTCTGTTCTTCGAACTTCATGCACCATCTTGTAGGTTACATCTGTTCTGGAAAGGTTGAAGTAAAAAAGTTAACATAAAGTTAACACTGGCTCTATATAAATCTTGGTACTTCATTAACATTTCAGTTTTAGGAAGAAAAAAACGCCTACTTATTTAAATAATGTACTCATGACATTCCTTACACCATACTCCCGAAATTTAAAGGAGGAACTTTCCTCCAACCAAAATCTGCCAAAAAAAAGGTGAAAACTATAAACCGTTTGGAAAACCATATTTCCATTTTATAACTCACATAACATCGGAAGCTCACAAAAAACCAAACTTAAAATTGATGATAAATTAATCATGTCAACAAGCGAGGTGTTCCAAATTCATCAAAATCTGTCCCAGATCTAGACTGCAACCTATGCTCCTACTATGGTTGCTGATATGGTTAGATTCCCATACTCTACTTCACAGAACTCTATGCCATAATTATGATGACTATTTTAGGAACACCCACTTTGCCAGGCTGTGCCTCTGATAACAAGTCATCGAGGGAGCTTGTTTCGTTGCAGGAAATCAGTTTGTTGGTTTCGGGTTCGAACGGTGCGGGCGATGCGGTATTGGTTTATATTACGCTTTCCTGCTGCACGTTGAACTAAAAAAATTCTTTAAGTACATCGAATTCGTCGATGTTGCTGTTGCCGCCGTCTCTACCGCTATTTAATATGCCTCACCTTTTACACTTCTGTCGCAGCATATTCCCCATTCCCCCGCGCATTTGTGGCATTAAACGGCATTACTTGGTGATGCTGCTACAAGCTTTTGCATTCAGTATTATGTTGCAGTGTGAGGAGGTTATGTCTTCCCCCTCATACTGTAATGTTTGTTGTGTTTAAACGAGTGTCAGTAGCCGCGTGTCTCTTCAAAAGCAGCAAATATAAAAACATCATCATCTATGACCATCAGACCAAAGAGAATCCCTTATAAAATTATATGTTTTAGAGGAGATTAAATTCAAAGTTTAGAATATTCATTTGACTTTCAAGGGGAGAAACAACCCCAGCTGTTGTTGTCTATTATGTGTGATGTTTACAATGGTGTTCAAAATTACCATTGATATTGATAAGAGGGTTGATTTTTCGAAAAAAGAAAGAATACAAGCCTTTGCATGATGCAAATTAGGTTCATTAAAAAAAACATGAAATGAGAGGATATTCGTTTTTTTGCCGGGGATAATAGTTCATATCATATGCATGCATTAGTAGGTATTGTTGTTTTTGCACAACATGTTCATTGAGGAGCAAGAAAATCCGATGAAGCCTGTGCGTCAAAAATATCATCTTAAACAAAATACAATACGGCCACCTAAAAAGAAGATGCCCTTAGAAGTCAGCCCAAAAAGTAACAGCCAACACTCGACGTCATGCGCAAACTCTCCTGGATCAAACAAATACAACAGAACCTGTACTTAGATGGCTTCATACACGTAACATTCAGAAATCGGAAGACCTCTCGACGTTTTCTGAGTTCAAACTGGCAAACCCCACATTGGAGCCTTAGCGTGAAGCAGTTGAGACTAGACAGGAGTCTTATGATCGGATTTTTGGGTTGTTCAAAATGTCAATTTCGCCAGTGTGGTATTAAATTTTGTGAAGTCTAAATTTAAGAAGTCTAAGTGAAAACCCCACTTTTTTTAGACTGTAGGTTAAGTGACAAACCGAAAGACAGACCAGTAGAGCCACAGACAGGACTGTGGGACCCACAAGGGGCAGCATTTAAAAAACGCGATGCCGAACGTTAGCTCTATTCGTCGGACAAGCCCGTTCAGGTTGTTTCAGTTATGATGCCCTAAGCCTGGTCTGCTCATAGTTGGCCTAAGGAAGTTGCAGAATAAGACTTCAAACATTGGAGATGTTAGGATGCTTTATTCCAAACCACAATGAATTAAAAAAAAAAATTAGTGGCGTTTCGTCCCAGCCACACCTCACTCGGACTCTTCAGTTAACAGTACATATGAACTGAAGGGAGTACCTAACCAATGTATAAAAAAACAATCAGATTTAATAAAAGCTCCTTGGGCTGCCATCGCAGTCTTCCTTCATAAATAATATCTGATGGAATGTCATTAACCAAATCGGATAAAGAATCCGGTAGGCCACACGCATGTATCTCATGTATCTCATTTCAATTTAACCAACCAACCTTGCACTAGACTGTTGCACCACAGACAGTTGGGCGAGTTTTGTTTTATTCTTTGGTTTTATCCAGGAACGTACTTTGATAGATGCATTCGAAAATTATATTTTTAATGCCATATCATCCCATTAAGTATACGCATGGTGGCGGCTGTCTGGCCGGCGGCGCGAGGCACTACGACGAGTCATTGATTAAAAATGTGGTTATAAGCTGAATGAATATTCCCGCATAATAAAATTTTACATCAATATCAACTTTGATGCCACACGGCTATTAAAAATTTTATTTTTAAAGACCGAAAAAAAAACACACACAAAAATTTACCGGAACTGTGCGGTTACTTTTTTGGGTGGGAAACTTTTGTTTTCCACTTCCACGGAAATTAAAGTCATAAAGTCTCCTCTTCGTGCTGATTTTATGGTTTTCAGGGTTTCATCATCTTATTAAGGGCATTCGTGTTATTATTCAGTTTTGTGGTCTTCGAAATCAACAAAATTTTCAAAGGAAGTATAGATGAGCTAAAAGTTTAGGGTTTTTTGCATCCGGAAGCGCTTTAAACTTAATTTTAATACCTATACACATTTAATTTTTTAATATAATTTATGTATGTATAAGAACATTATAAGTCCTGTGATATTTTTAATTAAAAGTAACTTTAGTTATTTATTAAAAATAGAAAGCATATTTTGGCCTAGTTCAAAAACCATGTGAAATAATTATCAACTGCGAACATAGTTTTACAATTTTTACGAGGATGAAATTCAAGTCGATTGGAGGGAGCTTGTAGATATCCGTAGTCCATTACCTTGGATATTATCAGAGCCTAATTAGAATGAATATTAAATGAATTGTTTAGTTTTTCGATTTCTTTAATAAATATTAATACACTAGCAGCCGAGCCCTGCTTCGCTCGGGCATTTAAGTTTCGTAAACAGTTAAACCCAAATTTTTGCATAAATATAAAAGAATTAAAACAAGAGGGCAAGGGAATGTGGCGATGTCGGAAGAATATTCACTCTACATTTATTAACTTGACCACAGCGCCCTCTGCGAGTTCCATTTTTTGTGGTTTCATTGTTTGGCATCAAACCAACATACATTTTGAGTTTTAAGTCATTTCACTTCATGAATATAGAAATTGTTTATGGGATGATTGCAACGCCATCTATCAGGGTAAAATTTCATCGTTGTCTTTTTTGGCACAAAGTCAAGATATATTGTGAATAGAAGTCAAGCATTTAGTACCCGACCAGACAGACAAACAGAATTGCGAGATCTTTTTTTGACTGCCTCATCGTAGTTACATATGTCAAGTTTGATCCCGTTTTCGATTTTTTTTTACAATTCCAAGACTTTACCTATAGTTATACCTACAAGTAAAAATCACAGTAAGTCATACTGCGCAATTCAACGCCAAATCAAATGTCCAAATCAAATTATTTCAACAATGACATTATGAACATTTATTTGTACGTCAATTGCGTTCATTGTCAAAATGCGCATCGTCGTTGGTTATTGTTTGTTTTGGCCCACATATGAGCGTTTTTCAAGCTGAATTGCTGGCTATAAGGGAGGCATGTAAGCTACTTAAACAAAACCAAAACCAAAACCGAATATGGCTGGCCTTACAGACAGTCGAGTGGCTGTTAAAGCCATTAACTCGGCCAGATCATCGTCTAATCCACCACTCGCGATGAGCTTGCGAGTCACTCTGATCTGGATTCCGGGCCATAGTGGTATCGAAGGAAATGAACGGGCTGATGAGCTGGCCAGGCAAGGATCGGGCCTTCATAGTTCACTTGCGGAAATGGTTAACATTCCTCTTGGTGTTGTGGAGGGAAAAATCTTTTCTATCTATCAAACAGAATCGAATCGAAGGTGGAGCAATTTAACCAACTGCGTTATATCTAGGAAGATATGACCCACCTTTAAAAAAAACCGTTCAAACGGTCTTCTATGCATGCCCAGGCAAGACATAGCTAGGGTCGTTGCGGTATGTGCCGGACACTGGCTTATAAGGGAACATGCAACAAAGTTGAGCATTTCTCACAACGTAGTTGTAGTGACCAATGGGAAAGGGAAACGGTAATCCATTTCCTCTGCGAATGTCCTGCTTGTGAAAACTTGAGAATGCAATCTCTTGGAAGGGCATTTTTTAACGACCTTAACGAGCTATCTGAGATAAAGATCAGAGATCTGATCTCTTTGCTCAATTCGACCAAATGACTCTAGCAAACGCCGCTTTGAAACTTCTCTATAAATCTTTCCCCTTAAATCTTAGGTCAAATTAATTATTGTATCAAAATGGCGCACTACAGCGCCAATTGAATCACAAGCTAGGATGACTTCTGATCGCCATTTCTACCTACCTACCTGTGTCATACTTAAATAACAATTTGCAACCAGGGTAATAGCCAAATTCGAGAAAGTAACAATGCAATCAATTTAAAGTTTGGAGTTCTAAAACAAGTTATGAGAAACAGAATTCAAAAACTATTTTAGATTTTTTTGAACTTTAAGGAGAAAAAAAGTCTTAAATAATAAACACAGAAATTTAGTGCTTTAGGTAGAAACTTGAAAAAAGGCTCAAAATTTGCACTTCATTTACAGTAGTTCAAGAAAATATAAATTTGAAGCTCTGAAGTCATTATATTCTTTTGTCAGCAACCGATTCAGCTAAAAACTCAAAATAGGCTTCCAAATATACAGTTTGCATCTGCTTTAAAAAGAAACTTCATTTAAACTTTGAAGTCGTTATTTAAAAAAAATCATACTTCACCGTTAACTTCACTATGAATTGAGATTATAAATCAGCTGTTTCCATTGCAAAGTGTCCCTTTGCAAATCAAAATATCTTTAGAGATGTATGATGTTTATTGATCTTTACAAATTGATGTGTTTTAAATAAATAAGTGTTTTGAAATAGTAAATGTGAAAACATATTTTTCGCAAGCTAAAAAACACACAAATCAAAAACAAATCTGCTGTTAATTTAAGGCTAATTGCATTAACAGTTGTTTCACTTGAAAGTGCACATTAACGCATTCACCCACGATCATAACTGCACTTGACGGTTGCAAAAAGTAAAGTTCATTACCCTATTTTTGTGTTGTGTTGTGTGCCATCGTTATTTTTCTTTAGTTTACCTACAGATTTAATTTTTTATTTTTTACAAGTTTGCAACATTCCTTTTTCCTCATTATAATCAATAAAAAATAGTTTCCACTTCACAGCCGGTTCTCGCTCGGCGCTACCCTGCGCTGTTACACGGCCATTTGCACCTTAAAGTACCCGTAGAGAACAAAAGATCAAGAGTGAGTAACAAACTTAAGGTTGGAGGATTATGAAGGATTGTGAGTTCTCCTGCCTGGTGGGTGAATACTTACTGCTCTGTTTTGCACCTTCTTCGAAGGTAAATGCCCAACATAGATAATGTAGAGGGATGCAAGTTCCATTCATCAACAGGGTAGGCTTGCCTTCGCAAACACAGGACGAAAATACCCATCAGACCCCCATCACATCACCAACTATGAATTTTCATTGTTTTCCGTGAAGTTGCTGAGACGTGAAAATGCCAATTTAATTGCTGCTTTAAGTAATTACAGGGTGCATATTATTCGAGTCCAGTCTCCCGACGAACGTTTGCAGCAAGGTTAATTTAATGAGGGGATTTGCATATTGAATATGTCTCTACCTTTACCTTGTGGCATACAGTAACAATATAACTTGCATTCGTCTATGAATGAGATGATAAGGGTGGTGGGAAGCGAGGGTTTTTGTGAAAACTTAAAGCGGAAGACTCTTTGTGTTTTGATGTTCGTTGGAGAAGAGATACATAAGTAATTCGTGTGTTCCATGGTGAATATGTTTCTTCTGCTTCAATTGGTTGTAATTTTAAATGTTTCAATGATTTGTTTTTTTTTTTTAATAAAACGATATTGTTGTCGAAAATGGTAAGGATGGAATATATCCTTGTTTGAAACTTAGTTTGTAATGAGAATTATATTTCAAATCCTTAAGTTTTTGAATAAGTCATAAGGGTTGCAAAAAATCAAATAGCGGTTTTTGCGAATACATTTTTTTAAAAATCTTGTACTGAATGCAACATACATTCTTTTTGAAAACTGCGACTTCAAATCAGTATTCATTTTCATTTAAAACATTGCAATCATTTTTATCCCAATCAATTTATTTAAATCATTGTTTGCAAACTTTTTGAATTTTTCATTCTTTCAATTCAAAAAATTTGTGAAACATTTATATTTTGAGAAAAAAGCTTAAATTTAGTATTTTAACAACAAGGTGCCTCTGAAAAGTGTTTGAGGTCAAAAGTTTAAAAACTCTTAATTTTTTAAGGGAAAATATATGCTGATTGCAAAATTTGTTGTCGTAGTCTTCAAAAAGAATAAAACAATGGAAATTTATTTGAAGTCATTGAATATTGGAATCGCAAAAGATTGCAATTGCAATGATGCGATGCAACCCGACAACTATAGAGGAATCTCAATACTTAATTCGCTGAGAAAGATATTTGCGGGAATTCTTTACGGAAGACTTTCGAACTGGATAGAAAGAACCAACAGTTCGAGTATATTTCAAGAGGGTTTTCGTTCTGGATTTTCCACAATGGATCACATTTTTGCCTTAACGTGTATTGCTAAGAAGTATACTGAAAAAAATAAGAGACTATATTATGTATGTTTTGTTGATTTTAAAGCCGCTTTTGATACCGTCAATAGACAGGCTCTGATATATAAGCTGGTTAGGTTAGGCTTGGAATGTCTCAGAATTTCTTGTTGTCATCTATAGTGCAGCAGTTTGGGATGGTTCGAAGTTGTCAGAGCTCAGAGTGGTTTGAGACGTCAGCAGGTGTCCCTCAGGGATGTATTCTAAGCCCTCTTTTATTTGCGCTATTTATCGATGATATCGCTGAAAAGCTTCCTGGAGATGTAATGTTCGATGGAACTCTCATCAAAGTTTTTCTCTACGCTGATGACTTGGTATTAATAGCTGACAACCCTTTTACTCTCCAACTCCAAATTAATCGTCTGGATGATTACTATAAGACTTGGGATCTCCACATCAATGTCAAAAAAAAACAAAAATTATGATTTTAGAGAGTCGAAATAGAAGGGTGAGGCTACCTGAAGAATCTTGGCGTCTCAATATTGAAATAATGGACATAGTTCGTGAATTCAAGTACCTTGGAGTTTTGTTAACATCGAACTTGAACTTTGGCAAGCATGCAAAGGATAAAAGCACTGAAGCTAAGTTGGCGCTAAATATAATGTGGAAAGGTTGTTTGCTAACCAAAACATTGACCATTCGACAAAATATCAAGTGTTTAGGGCGACAGTTAACACTTGCATGTGCTATCTTTTTTTTATTTTGTATTATTTTTTTAAGGTTATATTTACTTTCATATTGCAGATTGCCATATCCGTATATTCTTAAGTATAAAATTTGTAACAATATATAATCGAAAAAATAAAGAATTTTATCTATCTATCTATCTATCTATATACATAATTCAATAAGAATTTTTCAATACTTAAACTTAACGCTGAAGGTGCATGCTTACTGCCCGTGAATACAAGAGTTTGAACACCCAATTTGTGTTCATAAAAATGGCTCCTCTCCCACTCTCTCATTCCACTGTTTCATTCTCCGTGCGGCAATTTTTTTTAAATGTCAAAATTCTTGAATACCATAATTTGCATCAGCAGTAGGCTTAGATATTTTCTCCAGCTCCCTGTTCTAACAGCCTTTATTCGGAGACTGAAAACAATATTTTTATAAACAACGAGTCATTAATATTTCTAAAAGCAGTAAAGTTGGAGAATTGTTTCAGTCGAGAAAGAAGAAGAGGAAAAAGTTGAATAGAATCGAGGTCTAACCAATAACTATATCAATGTCAGAAACCCTATTTATGTTGAATACTTCGATATAACCTAAGCCTTCTTATCGCAGAAAATTCGAAGAAAAAGTCGCTAATCCTAATTGACTGATGCTGCAAACCATTTACCAGAAACAGGAAAATTCCAATATTTGTTGACGCAAATAGTCAAACCCAGGTTTGGATGGAAATCATCTCTTAAACGGCTAACCAGCGAAAGGTAAGTTGTCTTACAGTCCATAAACCAGAACAGAACTGTAAAAAGGTAGTTAAATCCTTATCCGTATTCTGTTGCAGAAACCTGAGTGTTGTAATGGAAATGAATAAATAAACAAAATGGATGCACCCAAAAGGGAGATAAGGTGTGAATGGTTTGGGGGTGGTTGGGTTCTGCTTGGCTGAAAAATCGTGAGCTGAATCTTTATCTACGGATTATACATATATGTATATGTAACAGCAGAGCATGAAAAGGGTAAAGTAGAATGGTTGTATGAACAAATAAACAGCAACTCTGTGAAAACACATTTCTGCGATTTCCCATAGAGATTTCCAGCGACCTACGATTTCAATGCAAAGAGCAAGCTTTGTGAAGTACAACAGCAGATTGTGTGGCAATTCAAAAGAAAGCTTTTATATTGTGAGTGCATTTTTAAGGCTCTAGGTCCTTTTCAAGGTGCATTTCGGTTAAACTTTATGACTACGAAACGATGAAGGTGAAGAACAACTGGTTTCCTATTATATGGAACAAAACATTTTCTAGGTGTAGGATAAAATATTAGAAAGGTAGTCCTTTTTGTTATTACGTTTGCAAGCATGATAATCATGTACTGATTCTTTGGTTATGCCAAACTGCAACTTTTAAATAAAATATTTTTATATAAAATTATTTGAATTTATTGATCCTTAAAAATAAATGAAAAATCACTAGTTCAAGAAAGAAAATTAAAAATAGACGTTTGAAAAGAGTTGGTGTTATAATTCTGTATGCCGAAATTCTGTATTTCAAAATTCGGTATTTCAAAATTTTGGAAATGTGCCGAAATTCAGTTTCTAAAATTCTTAAAATTAAAGAAGCCAAATCGTTTCGATAACAACTTTTTTTTAACATTTAAAAAAATTTGGAATACAGAATTTTCAAATATAGACTTTGAAAACCTGACTTTTGGTCAGTGTCATAAATCAAGCATAAAATATCAAATCCAAAAAATTTGCTTGAATTTTTGTTGGTTCATGACATAGGTACCTTCAAGTAGCACAAAAAGCTATGTATTTGCATATTATAATTTATTTTCCTATTTTATCACTTTGTAGAGAACACCCGAATAATTTCTAAAACCAGCGTTTTTGGTAACGCTTTATTGGAACTGAATGCTATGCTTCTTGAAATGAAGCTCATAAATTATCGAAATTTCAAAATTTTCAATTTTTTTGGCTTCTCGAACGTTAAATTTATTTCCCAAAAGCTCAAGAATTTGATTCAAAACATAAATAAATTGAAGTCGAATGAACAAGACTAAAATTAATTTTTATCAGCAGTTCTCGATAGTTGGGATTACCAGCTATTTTTTAATACGTAGATTATTTTTTTAATTTTAATATTGAATTGTGGTCAAATTATAACTTACATGGAAATCTGGGTTTTATTTTACATTTTCCTTTGGCCAATTTTTTTCATGGTTTTTTTTTTCATTTTTATGTTAGAAAGAAAATTTTTCGACAAAATTTTTTCTTATTCTTAATTCGTATGATAATTCAACACTTAAAAAATTAAAACTTAAGTTTTATAAACTTGCACCTCACCAATCCTCAAAATCTAGTAAAACACATTAGTACAAAAAGTCAATATTGAATTTTGAGACTCTGAATATTTTGTGAGATTAAAATACTGTGTCGATAAAAATCATAAATCTTATAAATTAATTATTTATTTATTTTTATTAATTATTTTTAGACTATTAGCGAGGTATACGTCAGAACGAAAAATTCTCAAAGTTTTCTCCGCGATATTTTTCCGACAATCTGTTCAAAACAAATAACCTCCGATTCCGTTTTGACTGATGCCTGGCTAAGGCCAATTGTATATATTTATGCGATGTAAAAAAACGAAACCTTTTCAGCTAAAAAGAAAAATACTAAATCAGCCCCAACATCAAAATGAATAAGAAAAACAAATACAATTTCCAAAAGTCAATATTTTATTCCTCTTTGCTTTTCTCCAATTTGCCATTGCGAATTTTCCGCATTTAGATAAAATTTATGTAAATACTCGTTTTACATCCTGTCTATCTGCATTGGTTTTTTCATCCCTTATCTGAAAAATGCCCTTAATTGTCTTTTGTTTCTTAAATTTGCTCACTCCTGCAATCACATAAAAACATCTTCCTTCACATTTTCTGCAACAAAAAAAAAATTCATTTTGAAATGCTTTTACCATCAGCCAATAGCCAAGTCAGCCATTAAAAGTTCACTAGCTTCGGTTTTTAGAGAGCCAACAACTGCAACTCCTTCCAAACTATTTTTTATTCTCCCTCCACTTTGTCTTGCTGATGTTTCTTTGTTAAATGGGCAAAATTCCAATTGAAAGGGAAACTATTTATTCCAATATCGAAAAATTTTCTGGCATCCTTGTCGGAATCGAAATATAGTTCTTTGGCAAAATTAACTGCTTTAACTATTCAGACTTTCATTGAGATAAATTGCCAAATCGTCCAACAAGTAGTATAGGGAGGAATTATGTCCCCCCTCCCAAAAAAAATCCTTTGTATAATGTGTATTTAGTGAAAGTTTTCTAGAGAACTCCTTAAGGATACTTTCTATATAAATATTATGAGAATGAAGCCGCATCTGAAGAAAACTTTGGAGGTTTGAGGAAATGACTTTGCTTCGCTTTTTATGTAGAAAGTGTTTCGGAAGTGAAGGCAGCCGCGTGCAAGGCAGCCAGAGCAAAGCACCACACAACCAGCAGGAACTCATTGATTTTCAATTGAAATTTCTTTTTTGTAGCCCGAAGAAAAATTAATTCCAAGACTGCAACCATATAGCGCAATGGCATTCTGGAGCCACACTCCATCATCACTCTCCATCACACTCACTCCATCGATAGTTAGCTTGATGAAATTGTATCACGTCCCAGACGGAGAGAAAATTATAATTTCCTTCTGCCACACGTCAGCTGACTTCCTGGCTTCCATCAGGACGATGATGATTATGGTGACGGGGACCGCACGTACCCTTTAATCCAAAAAGAATTTATGAAATATGTTTTTTCTTTTTTTTCGACTTCATCACAAAATTACCAACAAGTCAACATTGAGTCACTGATGCCATGAAAAAAACCCATCATTTTCGAGCTATCGGCAATAGCAAATTTTGGTCCTCGATGATTCATCTGGGGTGAGTATTATGGTATCCAATGATCCAATTGGAACCTGTACATTAAGTTGGTAAGTTAGTATGTTTATATTTTATAAATAATATCCTTACTGGTAGTGGCCCAGTTCTTGTTAAACTAAACCATGTGTGTTCCACAGATTTTAAACTTAATTTCTAAACCTATTTTTCCAAACGATTGGATTTTGATATTTTTTTTTGTTTAAATTAGATTTCGGAAGTGCGGACAGAGCCGGAAGATAATATTTCCGGTCGGTCCACCACAAAGTGTTGAAGGATCTCAATTGGACCAGAAAGAGATTTACGGGAAATGGGAACATCCAATCATCACCTATATGGGATTATGGCCAAGCATCAAATGCATTATGCTGATGTAAGGTACATTTTTTTTGAAACATTTTTGTGTATTTTTGAAAATAAATTTAGTTTAAAAATAAAATGAAAGAACTTTAAAAAAAAGGAAAAACAAAAACCTTAAAAAATTTCCTATTAATTTGTTCAGTTTTTTTTGGAATTTTTTCCACTTTTTCATAGAAAACGAACCACTGTGCGTTACTTAAATTTTTCTAATACCTCGTAGAGGCAGAAAAGAAAAATGTTTTCAGAAATCTGCAAACGTGCCAAAAAAAATACATTGCAAAACTTTTATGAACAAATCATTACATCATCAGAAAAACCAAAAAATATATTGTTCTTAAAACTTCATCGATCATCGCACACTACGTACTCATGTTAATATTCAACCAGAAACAGCATTTTCAAAAAGATTACAGAATGTAATACAAGAATTATAGCATGTTCGTAGCTACAGCAGAAGCATTGTCAAGAATGTAAAACATTTTTTTTTTTAAAGGACACCAGAAAAACGAAAACCAGTACAATTCTCTTGCTCTTGTACTTATACCTAAATATTTCAAGTACCAGAACAAGTACTTGTACTGGTACTAAAAAATTACTAAAGGAATTCAAAAAACAGAAATTTTGTTACTATTGGCAACTACTGAAGTACAGTTTTTTCATTCTTCATGTATTTATAATTCCTAAGTACTTTTCAATTTCTTAAGTACTTACTTCCTCAAGTACTTATTATTCCTTTAAGTACTTTTTTAATTCTTATTAATTTCTAAAATACTTTAAAAACATTTAATTCTTATTAATTTCTAAAATACTTTAAAAACACTAAAAAAAAGTACTAAAAAGGAATTATAAGTACTTAAACATTTAAGAATTATTATAAATACTAAAAAATTAAAAAAAGGACTTAGGAATTATAAATACTAAAAATTCAAAAATGTACTATGGTACTTTCCAATAGTACCTACATTTTTTTTTCAATTCCTTTGAGCAAGTACTTGTTCTGGTACTTAAATAATAAGTAAAGCTGCTAGTATAAGTATTGGTACCTACTTAAAATTTTGAAGTACATCGTAATTGTGTTTTGAAAAACAAAACAAAGTTTGCATGTCCTTTTTGCTGTGTTGCATTCAAATAAATTTTTCTGGCATCCATGAAAAAAAAAATCTTCCCTTTTTTCTTCTCTAAATAATAAAAAAAAACTTTCTCCAATGAAAGTTCAAAATAAAATCCTTTTTTTTTCTCCTAAAGGTCAGAAACAAGCGCAAATATGTAAATAAAAAAATAAAAACAAGAATAAAAGAAAAAAAAACTTTAAGTAAAGTTCAAGTTTGAAGGACTTGAACATTTCAAATAAAATGAAAAGCTTAACAATTTTGTTCGTCGCATTCCCTTTTCCTTATTCAAACACCGAACGATGATGATTATTCTGAGGAAAAAAAAAAGAGCTAAAGAAGCTTAAAACTAGGAAATGCTATACGAACACAATAAGGAATCTATATGTTTTCTAATGGAGCAGAAGCTACGAGGAGCAGGGGATGGCAGCCGTTGTGATTTCCTTGGGGTTAAATAAAAATAAAGCCACTCCAAACTCTACAAATCATCCGTGAGTGGTCGGTACGAAAACTACAACTTTCTCCCAAGGTAGCTATAGCTACTCTCTGCTCAGTGGGTGTGTAGGTACCTATACTTTTTGCTTTTCTATGTGAAGATTATACCTAGCGATTCCTCCCAAAAGGTTAAGCCTTTTCCTCCTTCATTGAAATGCAAACTCCCTATCCTCTATCCAGCTCCTCTTTCATCTTCATCTTCATCCTCTTTCAATCTGAACAAGTATTTATAACCATGAATAATATCCTCGACCCTGTTGTTTTTGTTGTCTGGTTGTTGGGTTCTTATATAGTTCTGCACCCGATTCAGGATATGTTTGCAGTTCTTGGTTAAAATTGATGTAAATCCTTCAGCTTCTGCCACTGCTACTCCCACTACTTACTTAAACTATGCATGAAAAGTCTTGATATAAATTATTTACCTACTTCAATAGGTATTGGGATATTGAGAGGAGGGGGTTTGGTAAATCAATTGTTCTAGGTACTCTCGTCCTGAGTTAAGTTGTGGCCAGCTTATAGCTCTGCTACTATAGCTTTTATCAAAATCGTTCTCTTCGTAGTCGTCGTCGTCATTGTTATCGATGTTACCCCATACCCAAAGACAAAGAAGAACTCTGGAAGCAATTGAATCGATTTGATATGGGGATGTACCTCACCGCTCGTCCTCTAGACCAGCTAAAAATCTTTTTTTTTACTCCTTCTTCGAATAGCTCAATCAGGAACAGTCAGTCACAAGGATCCTTGATTTGAAATTGAATTATTGTGTTACGGTGAATAACAGTTAGGTCAAAGGATGGCTAAGTTCTTCCATAACACTGCAGTATAGCTCTGTCCTTCGAGTTGTTTCCGAAAGGATATTTCTGGAACCTATTTTGTGGTGAAGTAAGGAATCTCCGTATATAGAGAGTGAAACATCACCGACATACGTTTTTGTTTAAATGTCGTTTATCATTATAGATGGCAGGTAATTTTAAACAAGGTGTGGGTAGGTAGGTACTCGAGCATGTACAATTGAAAATGGACATTGGGCGAGTTAGTTTTGAAGTGTTTTTTTTTTAAATCTTCTAGGGTTTTTTGACCACAATAATGCTTACGTTTACTTCTAATTTATTTGTACCAAGAAAATTAAATTCTTATCATGAAATAAAATAAACAAAAAGCAACAACAACAAATTTTAGTAATTTGAATTTAAATACAAAATAAAGGAAGGAAAAAAACAGTTGTTCGTGCCCAAGCGAAAATCTCGAATTCGGGTGATTTCGGTCCAAGTCTCTACGATTCCCCAAACGATTTTTGGATTTCAAAATACGAGATTTAATTGTAATCTCATTCCGATATGAACTTTTATTTGTGAACGCGCCCTTTAAACTTCACCATAGGCTTGTGTTGAAAAGCTTTTTCAATAAAAACTAGGATCTTTCACTTCAACACCAAGCAGAGCAGATGAAATGACAGAGTATGGTTTCTCAATATTTGACATTTAAGTTTATGAAATGAGTTTTAAGCCATCATCATCATCATCGGCTCGACAACCGGGGTCCGGTCCTGGCCTCCTTCAACAAGTCTCTCCACCTATCCCGGTCTTGAGCCGACGCCATCCAGTTGCGCAGTTGCGCACCCCAAGGCTTCGGGCGTCCTGGTCTACGCCATCTCTCCAGCGCAAGCATGGTCTACCACGCTGCCGTCTACCATAGAATGTACCACAAAGGACTTTCCGAGCAGGTTCCTCTTCACTCGTGCGAGCTAGGTGCCCTGCCCACCGGAGTCTACCGAGCCTAATTTTTGTCACTATGTCTGCTTTAAGGTAGATTGCGTACAATTCATGATTGTACCGTCTCCGGAATCGTCCTTCCTCACATATGGGGCCAACAATTCTCCTTAAGACTTTTCTCTCGAACGCGGCTAAGAGGTCGGAGTGTCTTTTGCTAAGCACCCAAGTCTCGGATCCATACGTGAGTACTGGCAGGACCATGGTCCTGTACAGCAGCAGTTTTGAAGTTATGGTGAGATTTCTGGATTTGAAGAGCTTTGACAGACTATAGTAGGCTTTGTTGGAATTGAGCAGCCGCCCGCGTATTTCTTCTTCTATATTATTATCGGCTGCTACTATTGACCCAAGGTATTTAAAGGATTACACCACTTCAAATTCGTGCTCGGCTACCTTGATTGTTTGACCAACTGTTCTTCTCGCATTCGACGCCACCATGTACTTTGTTTTACCTTCACTAATGTACAGCCCCAGATTTTGTGCCGCCTGCAAGGAATCGTGTACAGCTTGTTCAGTTCTTCCGATGATGTCAATGTCGTCTGCGTAAGCCAGTATCTGGCTGGACCTGTTGACGATGGTCCCTCTTGTTGCCGTGCCAGAGTCACGGATTGCTTTCTCCAACGCCAGGTTGAAGAGGAGGCAGGCCAAACCATCCCCTTGTCGGAGTCCATTAAAGATGTTGATTGGTCTGGATAGCAATCCGGCTATTTTTACTTGGCTTGTTACGTTGGTCATGGTCAACCTACAAAGTCGTGTCAACTTATTTGGGATGCCGAATTCTCTCATGGCTTTGTAAAGTTCTACCCTGGCTATGCTATCATAGGCGGCCTTAAAGTCTATAAACAGATGGTATGTTGGGATGTTAAATTCTAGACAGATCTGATCAGTTGTTGATTTGCCTGGAATAAAACCACATTGATATTGGCCGATTATGGTTTTAGCGTATGGGGCTATCCGTTCTTGTAGGATAGAGGAGAGTATCTTATAGGCGGTACTCAACAACGTGATACCTCTATAATTGCTGCACGTTGTGACATCTCCCTTCTTATGTATGGGGCAAATTATACCTTTTCGCCAGTCTTCTGGCATTTCTTCCTGCTCCCATACGTGCACTATAATATCATGAATTGCTTGGCATAAGGCTGGCCCGCCGTGGTGGAATAGTTCGGCTGGTATGCCATCGGCTCCCGGGGCTTTGTTTTTCTTAAGCAAGCCCCGGGAGACGTAGATTTTAATATAATCACTAGTCACCTAACTTCGCCCTGAAAAGTAAAGCTTGTCCGCCATTTGCTTTTCCGCCATTTTCTCTTAGGTACTTAGGTCAATATAAATAAAAAAACCGAGAAAAGAAATGACTTTCTTGCTTCGAATTTTGTTTTTTTTTAAGTACCTACCATACGAGCAAGTTCTTGTGATCCAGTCGTGAATTTTATTTTTCATGCCACTTTATGTACTAATAATCCCACAAGCCCACAATCTCTATGATGTTATGCTCTAACTCACCAACGCAGTTATTTGTTGTGTTATTATTAAATAATTAAAAAAAAAAAAGAATCACTCTACCTCCCCGACGGGGAATTGAACCCCGGTCTCCCGCGTGACAGGCGGGGATACTGACCACTATACTATCGAGGATTGGTGAAAAACCATTCACAAATATTATATTTAAAAGAAACAGTAAAGGCTTGCTGAATTGTTATGGAATAATTATTAAATAAATACCTATAAAGATCCCAAATTCTGAACTCAGCAATCAGAATGTAAATAAAATAATGTTGTTCTCGGAATCTTATGTCGTTTTTAATTGGCAATCTGCAAGCAGAAAAAAGCAATCTGAATGCGTTCAATTGGGCAAAAGTGACAGTTCTGATTCTAAAAAAAAAGAGAATTTCTCTTCTGGATTTGAAATCAGAAGCAAAAACATAACCACTCACACATTCAAAGATTTAAATTGATAAATGTCATATTTTTTAATTTACAAATTGTGCGAACTGTGAATTGATTGCTTGAAATTACTTATACAGTCACACCAAAGGTCATATTTTTCAGAATAGAAAAAAAACTGTCCAATTGGTATTCTGAATCTAAAACCAATTCCGGATTGCCAATTGAAAACGACATTAGTCTATTAGGTACTATGTTTATTTAATTATATAAATTTACATCTACAACTTCAAAACGAAAAGTCACAAAATGTTTGTCAATGAAACTTTTCATAACATGCTTCAATTCATTGCATGCAGATAAATAAAAATGATTGCAGTATAACCTACTCATACTTAATTAACAGCTCCATATGCTTTGGAATTTCAAGACAACACAACACATTAACACCATAAATCACTCCTCCGTATAAGGCGGTATTTAAATCTTTAATCCCTTTTTGCTCTCGTTTTAGTTAAACTCTTTTATTTTTGTCCAAAAAAAAAACCATTTTCGATTTGTCACTTTTTACTTGAAACAGAAAAAAATGATTGAAAAAAAAAACCAAGAATGTCTTAATTAGTCGTGTTTGAGTCTCGTAAATCTTTTTCGCCGCTCTGTCATCATTGAATTCGGAACCAGTTTAGGTAACGTTGCATATAAAGATAAGATTATGAACACTTCACTTGCTCCGTTTTGTCTTAAAAAAATTTATTTTTGTTTCCAGTAAATAAAAAACTTTCATTCTGTTAAGTAGGTACCAATATGTATATTTTTAATTTTTTTTTTAGCATCTATATATTTATGCGTGGGGTGCAATTCAAAAAACTTGAACTGTGCGTGTAAAATGGATTCCTACTCATTTCATTTCATATTCAATTTGTCATCGTTGACATTGGGAAGGCATTTCATTTTTTTATTTTTTTATCTTTTTTTCTTATAAAATTCAAAAGGGGAAACAAAAATCAACTGCGTTTTTCTATTTCTGTGAATGGAAGGAAATTTTCAGTTTATATGCGAAAAATATGTAGGTATAACAAATCACACTACGCCCAAAACATATAACAAATAAAATAAAATTTAACATTATTATGAATTTTTTAATTTGGCAAAAAAAAACTAAAAAAAATAATTCATTAACCAGGATTCGAACCTGGATTACTTTTCGATTATAGTATAAGGCTTTTTACTTTTTTGTCTCTGTCTCTGTCTGCTTGTTACCGTTAAACAAGGCAAACGTCAAATCTTGTAAAATAATAAGTAAAAATAAATAATAAAAATAATAGGGCACATTCATACTCGTCTGACAAGTTGTTTCGTTGTCTCTTCTAAGCTAACCTGGAGTTTATGTTATTTTAGAACCGGGTCCAAAAGATAAACTGGAGCTCAAACTTTAAAAAGGGCTGACTCTTTGACTAAGTTGTTTTTTTTTCTATCTGTCAAAAAATGGATTGGATTTCAATGGATTGACAGGCAATAGTACTAAAACGACTTTTTTCACACTGTCATTGTTTTGTACAAAAAAATTGAGTTTGACAGATAAATTTTGTTTGAAAAAAAAACTAGTTTCCTGTCACTTGGTACTATAATTTTTTTACCCAAGGGAACTGTACTTTTACGTATCTATAAACCAGTGGCCGGAAAGACATTTGTATATTGGTTAATGGAGCCAGTCCGATCATTTGTGTGTTTTTTGCTTTTCGTTTGAGATGCTAAAAGATACCGAAATTGCAAGATTGTAAAAGATTGCAATCTTTGTGAATGCATTCTTCCATCTTAAAGATTAAATCATTCCTTTTTGAAGACTGCCAATTCAAACTATGCAGTCAGTACCTATTGTTTTACCTTGGAAAGATTGCAATCGCCAATAATTCTTTTACCTTAAAAAGAATGCAAACAACATATTACAATCTTCTGGGATGCATTCTTTTTGCATTCTTGTGCAATACAGTTTAAGTAAAAATTCAAAATATTTTAAATTTAATACTTTAAATACCTACAATACGTAAAATACTGGTGTAAAATACTCTTAATGTTTCTTTTATACGATGTGACCAACATTCACGAACTCGCAGTTCCTTAAATGTTTGGAGCGTGTATCAGAATGTATGTATCTCAATTTTCTGGACAGAAAGTTCATCCCTGTTTTTTTTTCACAAAAGTTAGCGTCCTATAAATCTTTGAGTATCTACTTTACTCTTAAAACACTGATAAAAGGGGAAATTTTTTTTTATTTCCAGGCAGCGTAAGTTCTACTGGCATCACATATTCTAAAAAAAAACGTTCAATATATCGATAAAGTTTCTCATACAGACATTTTGGTGACCGAGTAAAAAAAAAAGTGCAACAAAGTTGGATCTAACATGTAATGTACACAATGAAATCGAGATACCCACTCAGAATGCAATGCAATGAACCCAAAAACTAGCCCATCATAAGGACAAAGTACCTACCCAGAGAGAACGATTGAGAACTATACAGCAAAGTTATCTTTGGAACGTGGCCTGTCATCCATCCATATCCATTAAATAAGTTTTTCTTTGTCCAAGAGAGAATCTACACTACAAGGATATCGTTCTAGTTATTTCCTTTGCAATTTCACATCAGTCACTTTGCGTGTTTGTTAGTACAAAAAGGGATAATACAAAGTGAGATTCTGTGTTTTCATTGTGGGTGGCAATAGTGCCAGGAAACGAAAGATTCGTATATTCCTGTTCATGCTTCCGTTTCCGTTGTAGTTATAAGGACTTTCGTAACAATTATTGGGTTTATGTACTTTTGGGTGACAAAGAAAACTAAAGGTCTGTTTGAATTTCCAATTAATTTCAATTTCACCAAGGTGAGTGGGGTGCTATGAGATAAAGTCTCGATTTGTTAATTAAATATTTAACTGTCATAGCCCAATGATCCAATTTGCATACCTGTACCCAGTTGGTTGGTCAGTTATTTTTGCAGTGGTTTATAATTCAAATGTTGTTTGTAGTCAGTCTTCTGTGTGGAAGTCCTTAAAAATATTCAGTAAAGGAGTCACATCATGGACTGGGTTAAGGAAGAAGTGAACAATTTGTTTTACCTATAATCGGATTGAATTTAATTCTTGGAACAGTCATAGACATATTTCGGTGAGAATTTCTCAAAGGTAGGCAATGGTTACGTTGTGGGTAGGAAATCTTTTCAAATTGATTTAAATTGTATGAAAATAGGTTTGTGGTCGAATTGGCTCAGTTACATTCTGAGGTAAGGATACGGATGATGAGTTCAGTCAGTGAAATTTTGAAGTGAATACTAATGAACAATGAAAAGAATTCATTACCATTTTATTAACAAACTTAAATACCGCCAAGCTATTACGTGCATTATTATGACGATTCTTTCTCTCTTAGTTCTCTATTCATTCAAAGCAGGTAGCATAGAGAAAATACTTACGTAAGTATTTTTATACATTCCATCGATAGTTTGTATGGAAACTCATTTTTTCCAAAATGGCGTTGTTCATAATCCAGTGTTGAGATTAAGCTATTTTGCCTAGGGAAATAAGATGGCTCGCCTCCTTCTCCGACTCATTTCGCAAAAACGATTTAGCTATTTAGAAATATTGCCGTGAGTCCGAATTTATGTTCAAACACTTACATGATGAAAAAGAAAGCAACGAAAACCTGAACAAAAAAAAACAGAAAATATCCTTCCCTCATTTTTACTAGCTAAATCGGTTTTCAGTGAAAAGTGGCTCATTCTTATTTGAATAAGCTAAGTCTACGTACAGGAATCGCTGTTTTGAACAAAACTATTGGATCAATTTAAAAAAAGCCACGAAAATTCTCTGGGAATAGCGTTGTCCCGATAAGCTTACCAGTTGCTGCGGACTAAGCACATGGAACGTACGGTTTTGTGGACAAATTACTGAAATTGATTTAAATTTGTGATTCAATCTTTTTAATTTGATGTCAAATAAAATCGAAATGTCAAATAAAAACACGTAAAAGTTCGAAAATTAACGATTGTTATTGTTTCTTCATCGTAACGACTGTTTCGCATTGGTTTGGGGGAAAGCCTTCAAACAGCTTTTAACATTTGTTTCCTTTGTTTCCATTATTTTAATTCAGTTTTTTTTTGACGAAGTCCATGTTGTATTTGAACTTCAAATGAACTTATAAAAACGTGTCTATAATTTTGGAACACTTTTTTTCTGCCACTTTTGACAAATAATCTTACGAAGTAGGTTATTTGTATTGAAAGGTCCTGCGTCTACTCCTATATAAAATAAAGAACAAAGCATTATTCGGAACAATGAATCGAATTCATTTCGAGTAAAGGAGTTAAAAAGGAGTAACCCGAACTGCCAAACGAAAACCACATAAACTCAACCATCTGCTAGTGTAGCACAAACCTTAATCAACATTTTTTTGAACACATCCCATGTATTGATTTGAAAACTGTTGTCATATCTGACAGATGACAGTTTGCTCTTAAAACAACAAACAAACCGGTTTTTTTCTCTTCTCTTTCACCATTTGACAGTCGAAACAATCTAAAAACGAAACGAACAAAAACAGTTGTTCCAAAAAATGCGTCACTCGGAAAATTTTCCAGACGAAACGACATGAATTCATATTCTAAAAGGAATATTTATCCACAAACATGGAATTCCGATATGATTGAAATACGAAACACTCACGAATGGTTGTAGAATGTAGAAATTAAGGAAAATAAACAAAAAAAAAGAGAAAGAAGAGACAGACAGACAGGCAAATGCAAAGCAAAAGCAAACGGCACAAACCACGCCAAATCAAAATAAAATTTCTTCAGTCTGCAAGTAGTCAAGATGGCGTTTGGTTAGTTCAGCGGATAACCGTGCATAAATCGTGTTTGTGATTCGAATTATAAGAATTTTTCTTCTCCAAGGAATACAAGAAAAAAAAAACAAGTTCACTCTTGGATTATTCCATATTCAACCGGAATGTGTTTTAAATCTGTAATAATTGTTTAATCAAATTGCAATCGGATTTGCCTTTCATTCATAATTTACTCACATTTTCTCTAATCGGGGTGTTACGGTTTTATTTTTTTTGTCTGTGCTCATTCTCTATTCGATTTTTACTATCAAATCAAAGTTAACGGCCTTGTCTGCTGTTTAGTGTGTGAAAACGAAAAGAATTCACAATCTCAACAAAAAAAAAAAAGAAGAAGAGAATAAAACAACTTTTTTGTTTAGGGTGGGTGTGTTTACCTTTTCAACTCTCGTTTCTTCGGCTTTAAATTCGCGTAAATTAAATTGCATAATATTACAGATTACAAATTACAGTTTAGTGCAAATAATATTGCTGATTGCAACAGAAGAAAAAAAAATGCATTCGGATGAAATGTGATTAGAAGCATTTTAATGAAAGAAAATACGATAACGAGACCGGAACAAGTTTTGTAAAGAAGTGTGTCCTCTTCTAAGAGAGTGCATAAGAGGGAGAGAAAATTCATCAACAACAACAACAAAAAAGTGGTTTTTATTGTGTTTTGTTCTGTTTGTTAAGAACAGAGTGAAAAAAAAAGTTTTTCTTAAAAAAGAAAAATAAAGAGAAAAAAAGTACAACTGCATGCTGGATACCGTTTGATGTGTAGTGTTTAAGAAGAAAATTACAACAAAAAAGAAAGAAGGAAAAATAAATATTTACAAAAAATGTGTAGTTAATAAAAATTGTTGTTTGTTTTTTTAAAAAAAAATTGTCCCTAGTGTTTGTCTATTGTGAATTAGAATCTTTCGATTGGATTAAGAAAGACACAACACTACAAGTACAACATCTTTATCATCATCAACAAAAATGGACCGACCAGGAAGAGCAGAACGAGGACAACCACTGACTGTTGTTGTTGGATTAAATTATTTGGTGCTCTTGCTGCTTTTGCTGGTAGCATCATTCCGGATCGCAAAGTGTCAAGGAAGTCAAGGTAAAGGAGTTTGGGTTTTTGTGTTTGGGTCTGGCCTTTGGCTGTTTTGTCTTCCAGAACATGGCAAAGCTTAAGAATACAAATTTACTGCTGACACAACACCAGAGATAGAGAATTGTGTTGTAATTACGTATAATTTCCGGTAATTGTAATTAATTGGTGTAGGTATGTACTGTTTGTCTGTTACAGCACCACCAGTCAGTTGTCGAGGTGGATAGGACAAAAGAAAAAAAAAAAAATATACAATATTGTTGGTATCGGTAACGTGCTATGTAGGTAATGTGTTCTTTGGAATTTTAATTTATAGATAGACTTGGTGAAGGAGGGGTTTTCCGTTTTGTTTTTCTGAATCTTACTTTTGTGTCTAGATTACTGATAGGTATAGAGGAAGGAATAGATGTATAGGCGATTGAAATTGTTGGGGCAATTAAAGTCTTGATACCTAACCCACCTGGGCATGGGGGAGACGCAGAGAGGAGGTACCTACCAATCTATTGTATTTGTATTGTTAAGACATCGTCTGTCATTAGTCCTACAAGTTAATAATAGCTTTTTTTCTTGACTTGATTCATGTTTGATTTGTTAGATGGGATTAATAAAAAGTGGGGGTGTTCATTTATGTTTGTACACAATGTCAGGTCTTAATTGGATTTCAATTGTGTTGCAATAGTTGATAGTAGGTACTCATGACTGACGACGATTGTATCAGAGATTATTTGGTACCTATGTAGGTATGTATTAATCTAGCTATTGGGTTAAGTCAAACTAGCCGATTTAATGGTGAAGTAGGCCATATAATTATGTCAACATTTAATATCCAATTTGATGTTAGACAAAAAGAGCTTGAAGTAGTCTTGTGAATAAGCATTGGGAATGGGAATTTCGAGGTTTGAATTAAAGGAGATCTCATTTCGCTAACAATTTGCTTTAAGTCGAATGTTCACCTTTTTATAATAGAAGTTGGGATCTGCGCTTACATTTGTGATTATGTACCTACCTATTCAATTTTTTCTATGATTTACCATTAAATGGTTCTTTTTTGTTGCGAATTTCTGTGCTGCAATTCTACACAGTGAATTTTTCAAAATTTATAGATTTTGTGATCAATTTAACAAAACGGCTAAAATTAAATACAATTTGTTTCTGTGTAAAGCAAGCCATTACCGGAGAAACAGCCAGAAGGACGGTCGCAAAGTTCGTAGAGATTTTTAATGGATCTCGGGTCTCACTAGGCCACAATAGAAAATCTTCGTATTGCGTCTATCCTTACAAACGTTTGAACAGATTTTCTTTCGGATGGTTTATTGCGTTACAAATATGAATAAACGACATCATTTTGCTACTCCGAATAAAATGCAAAAAATCTTTAAAAACAGAAACCATCTAGATACCTATACGATATTTTTTTAAATCATCTGTCTGAAGTAAAATAATTTTATATGATGTCACTACACGGCGCAATTTTGTGCCCTAGAGATGTTGTACTCTGAAATGTTGAAGTGATAGGTACTTTCACCCGATAATTAATTTGAACCTATGTACATACCTGTATGTACATATGTACCTTGTTGGATGTGTGTCCAATGTGGTGGATGATGCAAAACTAAAAATCATGCACAATTACCAAGAGTTGGGGTGTAAAACCATTATTTTCAAGAAGAGCCGCTGTTTGACAAGGTTATAAGCTAGCTGTCCTTAGATTCGAACCCCGAGTTAGTTCAGATCTTCTTCTATCTGATTTTATGAAACTGTGCGTTGACCACCATCGGTTGTTGAATCAAAGATTTTGCGAACTGCGAAAAGTCTTTAACATTAACCGGAACCCCAACTACGCTGCTGGTATTCACTTTTACGTCCTTGGCTCAACTTTAATCGAGAAGAAATAACAAAAAAAATGCACCTGACATTTCATCGTTAGTGCAATCTTAAGCGCTTCATCTACATATCTACATACGAGTACGTATAAAACTACAAGTTATTCAAAAATGATTATTGGACTCGAGAGGAGTTTTTTGAAATGAATGCCAGGACGTGTATAATTGGTGATTGTTAAAAACGCGCTTTAATTATGCTAAAGACAATTTACATCTCAATTTTTTTCTCGGCTTAAAAAATACACCGATTAACAAGAAAATATTTGAGGAATTGCTTTCAGCACTTTTGATTTTGAATTTGATAATTGAGACAACAAATTAAAGTTGTTCTACCTATGAAGGCGGCGCGGCGTTCTTTCCTAATCGTAAGTTTCAAAATTTTACGAGCGTTAATTGGTTTAGTAAAAAGTTAACATTTCAAACAATTCAATCCTTTCACTGATTTGCGAAGGGCCGAATATTTCATTCCGTTACGAATATGAATAAATTCGCAACGTAATGCCCTAGAAGGTATATTAATAGAATAAATCTTTGCCGCACAGAAACCATTTATACCTACAATAGGTACATAGGTATGTTCCGAAATTAGCTAAAGCTGACTGACGTTAAATATTTAGTTTCATATTGCTTTGGTGTCTCTACAACGATGCACTTTTGTGCCCTAGAACTTGCTTTGAGGTGTTTGAGTGGCACTTTTACATTATAGTTCATGTGTACTTTGTGCACTTTTGAGTGCCTCTTTTTGAGTATTAAATGTAAACATGTAGGTACTGGACAACGGGGTTTTTAATTTGCAGTATGGTGCTCAATGAATGAAATTTAATTTAAATTAAGTTATTTAAATTAAATATTTGAAGGAATTTCCCGGATCTTCAAATGACTCAAAAAATGAAATGAAAAACCTACTAACTTCATCTTAATTTGTTTAGTTATTCTTATTACAAATGAGTTACATATGTATTTCTAAAATCTATGAAGTTCTGAAGTTATTCTCAGGAATTCCACAGCTATAGCGAGGAAAAATATTCTCCAAAACTCTCCGATTTTATCGAGTACCTATAAAGTCAGGCAAAAACCTGAGCGATGAGGTAGCGGGCGATTTAAAGTTTTGGTGAATGCTGCGTTCAGACACGCGACTTTTATCGCTGAACATGTTTACAACTCATATTTATGTACATTGTATTTATTTATCGATTATGATATATTTTACTAACGTTACCTCCACGCCGCCACCTAAGGTTTGGTTGTTTAAAAATTCTAAGTCTTACAGGTCTAGAATTTTCATATTTTGAAATTCATTCCAAAAATTAAATAAATAATAGCAAAAAAAAATTAAATTGACTGAATATGAACTTTGATCTGATAAAAAAATAAACAAAAATATTTAGGTGCATACCTACATAATAATGTGTTACAAAGATCCAATCCCTCATGATTTTGTTTACTTTTATAATACATCAATAGAAAAAAATAGTAGAAATAAACTTCAAAGGGTTGTAAACAGATCACACGTTTTTTTTTCGAATGAAATATTTTGTTATAAGCAGAAGCCACATAGTTAACAGCTTGTTGACGAAGAAAAATGCCATACCATGAAACATATTCAAAAAATATCACATATGTAGGTACATATGCAATACTCTGGTTTCAAAAAAAGTTTTTATTCACAACTTTTTTTTTCAAGGAAATAATTTTCAAAAATCTTTTCAAATTGTCGTACAAGAGGCCCCCTAGCAATAGATTTGTTGGTTGAGACCCCTACCAATAGGTTTGTTCGTTGAGACCTGAGGTCGCCCTGAACTCGACCTGAAGTAGAACTTGGTTTTTTTTTGCTGTGATAAAGAATAAACTGCCAAATTGACACGAGTTTGAAGCATTTATTTTGCTGTGGATTTACGTGTTGCAGGTAATTGTTTATTATTTAAGTTCAAATAAGTCGAATAAATAAATTTAATTCAACAATAATAGAAGTAGAAATGGAAACATTTGATGTTGTCGACGGTACAACGTGGTGAATCCGTACAAATTTCTATTTAAACTATTGCAGCACAGGGACAAAATTCATGTTTTTTTTCAGGTTTGAATGTCAAAGAGACAATTGACAACTCTTAAGTGCTTTTTGAGAACTGAAAAACCCGAGTTTTTTTTGACAACTCTGGGGGTTTCAAAAAAACCTGGGTCAACCCTGGGTAAAATTCAACGAACGAACCTAATGTTTTTTTTTTGTTGAACTTTTTAGATTTGATTCATTATTTATAGTCCACGTATGTAAATATTAAGGGAATACCATGCACAGTTTATTATATTTAAAGTCCATTACATTTTGGCCTAATTTTAAATAAATACTTAAGTCGTTACTAAATTAAATAAACTAATTAAAAATATTTAATTATTGGTAGGGCCCAAAGAAATTTTTTTATGCCAAACAAATTTGTTTGATGCAGGCCTCTATTCAAACTAATCATGTTCGATTTTCGATGCTGTCACATTTAATTAAAATGTAAATCTTTTTAACGACATGAAGCTTGCTTGAAGGATTTTTAAATAACGATTTTTCAGAATAAGCACTCATGCATGTCAAAATGGAAAATCAATTTGTTCCTTATTTTTCAAAACGAATCAATACATACGAGTACATATTTTAAATTTTCAAAAATGTTTGAAAACAGAAAAACTCTTAAAGTCCAATTATAGGTATGCAACGAATTGTGAATGGTTGTCAAATACTGACTGACAGCGGTCACTGAAAACTGCCATAAAAATGTTAATCGTCTACGGGAGTCCTTTTTTGGACAAACAAAAATCGATCCCACGCTCGGTATGAACTGTGGCGGTATGAACTGTCTTAAAGTAGAATGACACTAATTTGTGTATCAATTTATTTATTTATTTAAATTTTGACATAATAGAAAAATATATGTTTTTATCTTTAAGAAAATTTAGATTTGTGCTTCCTTAATGAGGTTTTTCATTGGTAAAAATTATCAATTATTTTTTGATTTTAATCTGTCGAAAAGCTGATTTTGACAACTATGTATGTATAGCGTTTCATTGGGCAGAAATAATTGATTATTTTTTTGATTACACGTAATCCATTTTGCAGATCTTAATTTTTCGAGAGATTTACCCCTCCATGCACTAACACTAAAACAATTTGTATCTGTCAGTTTGATTAAAGTGGTTTGTCATTTGTTTATTCCAATTTTTTGAAATGATGAGGCTTCTATTTCACAAGAAAAGAAAAACGCCGTTGTAAAAGATTTCGTCAAGAATGTAACAAATAATTACTCTGAAAAGTCGAAATTTACTTGTTTATTCATTATTATTTCTTTTTTATTCTGCTTTAAATTTTTGTTAAACACTTTTTAAATGAAAACAATTTTGAATGCAGATTTGACAGCTACACCGCCAGTATTTTCACCGACAAGAAATAACACCACCACAGTGACAAAAAAATCCGCTATTGATTGTTTTCCATTCGTCAAAAAAAAATCAATTTTTATTAAGAAATCTAAAAAGTTATTACTTGATTATCAATAAACAAGAAATTTCTTGTATTGAAAATACAGTAGGTACATATTTTGCCGTATTTTCGCAAAACAGAAGTTAGTAGGCTTTTGACATATTTGATGATTTTTTGTGTTTACAGTATAATAACAAACAGAATTATTGTCTTGCAGTATTTTGACGAAATTTATCATAAAGTATTTTGAAAAACAGTACAGTACAGTAACATAACCCGTTCCCTTTATATATATTTTTTTGAATGGTATGCTGTTATACAAAAAAAAACTAAACCTGTCATCAATAGCTAAGATGAGACAATCTCAAAGAAATCTGACCACAAAATTCTAGCTAAATCGCTCCTATACTTTTCAAATACAATAAATGTAAGGTTCATTAGTACAAAAAAATTCGCACAAACGTCATATTTCTATGTAAAAAGAGTAAAATAATAAAAAATACAAAAAAAAAAACACCAAAGACGACAAAATATCTTGAATACTTCTCCCATAAGTAATTGATATTTGTTCTTTTTGAGAGTAAATGGATAGTAAAAAAAAAAACAAATAAAAAAAAAACGAAGAGTAGGTATATCTTTCTATGAAATGTCTACAAACTTTTAGATAAAATAAAATTTTGTTTGCTTGTGATTTTTCGCAAGTTTCTCATGTGAGCTGAGCTGAGATGGGAATGATGTTGGTGATGTATCTGATAAATATGGAACTGTATAGACTTTCAAGATCCCAAGGAATGTATGTTGACTCATCTTTTTTTTTTAATTTTTTTATTCTTGATATTTGTATGTCACTTATGTTTGTTAGTATCTCAAGGAAAAACTATTATCTGTGGTTTAACCTTGATAAAATGTCTGCGGTTTCTACATTAATGGCTAGATACTCTGAATAAGTTCCCAACTGTTTTTTTTTTTATGTGGTCTTCTACTTAAAGAGTTTTAAATTCTGCCCTTAATCTCTTTAAGAGTTGAATATTTTTTTTTATGGAACTCTCTCACCAAGATAATATGATATGCCTCAATGACATGAAAAAAAATCAGTAGCCTTACATTATTTATTCATCATCAGACAGCAATCTTATCGCTCGCGTCACAATAAAAGTTAAATAAGCAGCGTTGACAAGACATTTAAGCCCATTTACATTATTTAGGGCGGTGTGGTGGCAAGGAGATGTGATCGAAATTATTAGAAATAAATTGAAAGGTTGACACTATTTGTTGTCCATAAGAAGAAAATAGAAAAGGGGATAAGTACCTTTCTACAGCTAAAGATAGATATTGATGAATGAAACCAAAAATCACTTTTATTTCCGTTGATGGTGTTGTCTTGCAGCAGGGACATTTTTATTGTGTAATACAGTTTTCATCTCAGTCTTTTGCAACCACCGAAATTGTAACAATTGAATAAACCTTGAATTTAGGGTGAAAAGAAAGTACAACTGGTGGACGACAATAGACTTTTTTTTTCAATACAGCAGAAATAAAAAAAGGATGAATGAAATAATAAACGAACCCTTATCAAGTCGCCAACACATGGAAAGTGTATTTTAGTGTAGGCAGGAGCAAAGAAAAAAAGTCCTTGCGACTTTTTGACGCTATACTAAATGTGGTTGATTTACTTGTTAGATTTTTTTTTGGTGGGGGGATTCGATCAGGAATTATTCGATAGGGTACATGCTGTATATTTTTAAAACTCCCCCAAATAATTGTAACAAACGAAGAAATATCGATTTTGCTAATACAATACGGTTCAATTGATTGGCTGCAACTTAATATCTTTTTTTAGGTTTTTTTTTTTTTATTCTTTTATGAAGACAAATAAGATTACAATAAAATAGAATCAATGCAAAATTCAGAATTTTGATTTAATTTGTTGTAATGGGTGTTTTGATAGTATCACTTACATTTTACTTGCTTTATTTATTGTGTAAGTTAGTATTGGAATGACAAAAACTTTCTCTTTTGCTGAACTTGGTCTGCTTAATTGGTGAAAATAATGCCATATTTCCAATGACCCATTTCTGATGCGGCTAACATCAATTCCAGTTAACACCGAGCTAACTCGCCAAATATGTTCAGATAACAATGAATTAACATGCATACATTTTTTTGTTTGATAATCTGAAACAATCTTGTGGAGTATTTTCTGTTTACCTTCATTTTTGCAACCTTCACTGAAAAAGGTGCAAATTTTTGAAATAAAATATTCTTTTTACAATTTATTAATATTTTTATAATATATAAATTAAACACAACCAGTTTAGGCTAGAGATATTAAATTTGATTCGTTAAATTTAAAAAATCGAATTTTTCAGAATTATGGGGTTTTTCATTGGTAAAAATAATCAATTATTTTTTGATTTTAATCTGTCAAAAAGCTGATTTTGACAACTATGTGTGTATAGCGTTTCATTGGGCAGAAATAATTGATTATTTTTTTGATTATAATCAATTTTGCAGATCTAAATTTTTCGAGAGATTTACCCCTCCACGCAGTAACACTAAAACAATTTGCATCCGTCAGTTTGAATAAAGTGGTTAGTGATTTGTATATTCCGATTATTTGAAATGATTAGGCATTGTCTTGCAAATGAATGAAATGAAACACCGTTCTAAAATATTTCGTCAATGATGTAATAAATAATTGCTCTGAAAAGTCTAAATTTACTTGTTCATTCATTTTTATTTCTTTTTTATTCTGCTTTAAATTGTTGTTAAACACTTTTTAAATGAAAACAAATTTGAATGTAGATTTGACAGCTACACCAACAAGCAATAACACCAACAAAGTGACAAAAAAATCAATTATTAATTGTGTTCTATTCGTCAGGAAAAAATCAATTTTTACTAAGAAATCTTTATTTACCAAAGAAAAACCCCATTGCAGTAAAAATTTAAAACTAAAAAAAAATGACAGTTACTTATTTTTTCAAAAATTAAAAAAATATTTTTTTTTAATATTTTTTTTTTTTCAAAAAAAGGAAACCAGAATATTGCGAATAAATTGTTTGATTTCTCATAGAAAATATTTTTATTGTCTTATTACTTGTTAGGTTAGGTTAAGGTGGCTGTTGGATGATTTTCCAACACACATAGACCAAAATTAGGTCCGTTGTGATACCACATGGATCAGTAGTTGATCTACCTCACTCATTGAACCAGTTAGAGCTGCGAATGAAGCGTAGCGTAGGAGACAAATAATGTCGGAGTTTATTAGATCACTGGGATCATTGAAAAAGAAATCTCCAAGGTGGAGTTTTCGTCTTTGTGACAGGGCGGGGCAAGTGCAAAGAAGATGAGAGATCGTCTCTTCTTCCTCTTCGTCCATACAACTCCTGCAAAAATCATTTGCAGGGGCTCCAAGTCGAATTGCGTGCCTCCCTATTAAGCAGTGACCAGTTAGGACACTTATGAAGTGCAATCTACTAAGGGAGATCAATTGTTTGGAGCGTTTGGCACTAAGTCTAGGCCAAATTAGTTTTGTCGCTGTTAGCTGTTAGAACGAAAGAATTTCGAAAACTCTACAAGAAAAAAAATATTGACAAATACTCCAATAAATATATGAGGAATGCATTATATCAGCATTTACTCCAATAATGATTTTCTTACTGGAGCAAACATTCCCTGCTTCTTTAATATTGTAGAATAAACTTACTATTTTGTATATGATAGATAGTGTGCTTTGTTTATAGACAAGATGATTCAACGCTCCTGAAACGCGTTTAGTGTTAGAGAAGATATCCAAGCAATTAATTATATCACCATTTACTCCAATAACATTTTTACTTCCTATATCTTTCGAGTTTTGGACAGAAATTCTCTAAGCAAAAATTCTAAAACTAATATAGTAACCAGACCCAGACAAATAGGTTTAACCAGATGAACTGCACTGTATTTTCCTCAACCAATATTTTCATACAAAAAAAAATACATATTTTCAAATTAAACAATATTTTATTCTAAAGTGTCACCAAGTGTTGAAACCAAACGCGACTGCTAACAAAAATGAAAACATGTTTTTTTTTTTAAAACCACACCCCAAAACAAATGTACTTTAAAATTAAGTCGTTTCGAAAATATATATGTTCACTCCCAAAAGTATAAGGTTATTAATAGAAGAGTAAATTTTTATCACACGACTAAAAAGCGGATGTTATACATAATACAGAAATTCACACAAAGTAAATGTGTCTCCAATGACCCGACCCTACCCTCGTTTATTCACATTCCCTAAAATTTATTTTTTTTCTTCTTTTTTTTTTAAAAGAATAAATCAACACTAACCGTCTTGTAACGAATTTTTGCCACCAATGATGCATAACTTTATGATTTAATTCGAAACAAAAAAAACTCCTCACCATCAGAACCATCAAATGAAGCTCAAATTACTCAAGCAAATCGAAATATATTACTTAAGTTCCTTCAGGAGAGCTAAAAGAATAACAAAGAAAAAAAAAAACTTATCGATCGTAAAGGCTTCTTCTTTCTTCTTCTTTATTTCATTTGATTTATATTCCCTAGATAGGTGTGGTACAATTTAACTTCATTTTATACAATAGGAATAAGGGCATACATATAACAGGCAATAAGAATTATTTAGTAATTATTCGCAGTATTACTCTTTATTCATGAGATGTACATTTACAGATGTCTGTCTATTCTCTTCGGATTGCTACGGCTGAGTTATTGTGTGAGAACCTACAAATAATTACCAATCGTTGGATCAGGATATGAACTGCACGCTTCAAAAGACAAATTAAGTGGTAACTTTGTTTTGGGAAGAAATAAAATAAAGACGATGTTTTACGGGGAAAAATTGTTTTGAAGTTCTTTTATAGGACAAGCTTGAATGCAAAATATTAAGGTTTATTCTATTTAAATTTTTAGTCGATCTAGGAGTTTAAATCATGCATATCTGAGAAAATGGTCACACTGTTTTTTTTTTTAATGTTTTCGGTATAGTTCGAATTTAAGAATTTAACTTTCTTTAACTTTCTTTTGAAGTTTTTGGTTTAAAACAATTACGTCCCTCCTTTCCAAGGTAATGGAAACGCTGATAAATTATCAGCTCAAGAAATATCTTGAAGATCGAAAGCTTCTTAATGACCGGCAATACGGCTTTCACAGCAATAGTGGCACAAATCTTTACATCGTTTTGGAGAAAGAAAAATTATTGCACTTGATATTTCTAAAGCATTTGATAAAGTTTGGCTCTTTTATCGGTAATGCGTGCTTTTGGTATCGATGAAACCCTTCTTCGATGGATTAGTAACTTTCTTTCGATCGCTCTATACAAGTAGTATTTCAAGTCAGAAACCCACGAAATAATAAATGCTGGTGTGCCACAGGGTTCCGTTTTGTCTCCGACCCTCTTTCTCATTTTCATTAACGATCTCCTGTCTGCAACTACATACTAATCCATTAAATTGTTTCGCTGACGATAGTACCCTTAGCTATCCTTGCTTTTCGGACTAAGACTGCTAAATATGATAAGTACATTAAATTCTTACTGACCGAAAAATCGCGTAAAATTTTATGTTTCGAAAACTCAATTTTGCCTTCTGTCGTTAAAGCGAGACGTGCTCCCTCTGCCATTTTCTATATGAGTGGCACTTGCATCGGGGAAACTAATCAGCTTGCGATTCTAGGTATGTCACAAACTATCTTTCATAATTACTACGTCGATAAAAATGCCGCAAGATGTTTAGGTTTCCTTTATAGATGCAAGAAATTATTTTCCCCTTCTGATTTGGCTATTATCTATAAAAGTTATATTCATCCAAAACTTGAGTATAACTCCCATCTCTGGGCTGGTGCTCCTGCAACTTACTTAAGTCTCTTGGACAGTATACAAAGACGAGCCTTCATAATGATCGGAGATAGGAACATCATCGATACTTTTACGTCACTCGAACACCGGCGTAAAGTTTCCTGTGTCTCACTTTTTTATCGTTACTTTTACGGTAAGTGCTCTAATGAAATAGCCAGTTGCATTCATCCCCTTAAATGTTTCAACCGTAATACTTGCGCTTCCAGGAATGCTCATCAGTTTACTCTTGAACCCAATTTCGGTCGTACTGTGAAGTACAGGGATTCGTCCTTTAGCCGTACTACACGAATGTGGAATGCCCTTCCACGCTGTGTTTTTCCCTCTCATTGTGATGTGACGAAATTCAAGACTACCGACATCTCCTTTCAAATCCCCTCCTACTTACCTGAAGGTCCATAAAATCCCCTTTAGTGCGCGCTAAATATAAAAAAAAATACAAAATAATAACCACTGGTCACACTGGCTATTTATAAAAAAATATTGATATAAGTATATCTCGAAAACTAAGCACAATTCGTGAATTCAACTTAAGACATTTTTTGTAGGAAATTAGATTTTCTTTCGAAAATGACGGTTTGAAAAAATGTACAAAAAAATCACTCAGAAAAATTTGACAAAAAACAAAAATTTGGTTAATTTCTCACATATTTCTTTTATTTATGAAATTTTTTCTATCTGAAACATGCCCAACACTTTTATCGCTTTCTAAAACTATCCAGGGCAACTGAACTTGACAAAAACTTTTTTTTTTGTGGCGTTTCTCTAAGCTCAAAAAAAGATGTAGAAGTCTTCATGTAAAACAGAATTTATTCCGTTAATTCTAATGCGGGTCGTTTATAAAATACACATCTAATTATTTTACACGGACATTAAAAAAAAATATAAACTCAACAAAACACGTTTATTACATTACATTATTATCTAGTTGAATATCAATGAGTACTTTTTAAAGAACAATAAAAACCTTAATGAAATATTATAGAAATGTAAGCCATCTCTGCCCGGTCTTCTACACAAAAAAAAGCCCTTTTTTTATTGCAAATTTGTAACTACACTCACGTCCTCACACTTGCCAGGCCAATTTTACGTTTTATATGTTTCGTTGTTGTTTCTTGCAATGTTCAATTTAACACACGTTTTTCTGTCATTTAACAACAAAAAAAAAAAGAAGAAAAAGAAAGAAAATACACGACCTAACAAGAGTACATTATATGCGTTCTGACAATTAACAATGGTCCAATAGTACAACAGGAGTTGGGAAAAATAAAAAACTTATAAAATAGATTTTTTTTTAACTCATTTACCTGCAATAAGTTTGGTATAATTTAAAATACATAGTTTAAAGTTAAATGGTATAGAAAAAACTGCTGTAAAAAATTGGTATAAAACAAGATAAAATGGTATAAAATAGAATAAAATAGTATAAAATAAAATGGTATAAAATAAAATAGTTTAAAATAAAATGGTATAAAATAAAATAGTATAACATAAAATGGTATAAAATAAAATAGTGTAAAATAAAATGGTATAAAATAAAATGGTATAAAATAAAGTAGTATAAAATAAAATGGTATAAAATAAAATGGTATAAAATGGTATATAATAAAATAAAATGGTATAAAATGGTATATAATAAAATAAAATGGTATAAATTAAATAAAATTAAATAATAAAAGTGATATAAATTAAAATTGGCATTGTTATACTTTTCCCCTTCATATTGCCCGTTAGGAAAATATTAGCTTCAATTTTAAAACAATTTTATCCCACTGTGTTACACCGTGCGTTGTCGGCATGATTGTTGTGACAACAGCGAGCGGCATGATGTTACGTTTAATTGCAATTTTTAACGCGTCCTTGGCATTGTGCGCTATCGCCCTAGCAACATCGCTATCTTTTTAGATTCTCTCCACAATTGAATTTCCTTTTAATTCTTCTACCGACACACGAATATTAGGATAAAACGAAGGGTTTAACAAAGTTTTTGTTTTGTTAATTTGAATGCAAATATAAACTATAAACCTCCACCAAGAATAGCAAACCCTCACCATGATAGTGTCTATAAATATGTATGTATGTATTTTTATTTTTTGCGACACTGACATTCAACCTCATCGTTTGTAGACTAAACGTCGCCATTTAATCGATAACAGCAATAATATTATAAGGTTGTTTTACTTTTTTTTTTGTTTTTATTTTTAATTTCCTATGCGGTGATTTGAAATTCTAAAGAATCGTATCTTATCGATTGGGAATTGGGTGGTTTGAATTTGTGCTGATAAATGAAAAATTGTCGATTGGATTTTTTTTTTTTTTTGATTCTGAAAGTCACTTTCAATTATTAAGAAATGAAAATGATAAACGAGGTAGAAATTAATGTGTTTTTGAAAATCAAGATTTAATTACTTTTTTTTTCTCTGTGCCTAAGATCCAAGATGCCAAGAAGTCAATGTGACCTATTCAAGAAATCGGTTTTAAGGGTTCAAATTGAAGATTAAGTATAACACATTATCAACAATACTGAGTGTTGTGTTTTTGTTAATGTGTGACGTATCAGTTTGACTTCTTGACACTTTGAATGCATTTCAAATACAAATAATAATAATCTTAATCTTTAGGTTAGAGTGTGGCGTTTGACTAATGTCTGGAAAATCGATTAATTTTGAAGTGTTGGGTTGGGGTTTTGATTTTGTAAAAAGAAAAACATAAAAACAGGAAAATAAATAATAAATTATTGTTTAAAATTTTCATAGATAAAGCGATACGTTCCCATAATTAAGTTTAATGGAAATCTCTGCAGTGGCGTAGTTATGAAGAAAAATGCATAAAAAAAATTGTTTCCAAAAAAAAAAAAAAAAAAATGAGTTAAAACATCTTAATTATTTTAAACCTACTTAAAAACCATTAATTGAGTTAAAATATGGTTTTTAAATTTACCCACTATGCATATTAAATTTTTTTTCAATGCTTTTACTGTTTTACTCTTTTTACATCAAATTCATCAGATTTTTATTTAATTATATTCTGAAATGTTTGTAATGGCTTTCTGGCATATTGGTGTATAATACATAACGTGACTTAATTCATTTTATTTTGTCGGTGTCCCTTTATTAATAATTTTTTAGGTTGAATTTTTTTTTATTCCACAGCACACAAATTATTATATCCGTAGGTTGTATAAGGTTTATTGTTTGTGGGATGTATTGATTACATTTTCCTTCTTTTTTTTTTTTTTTTGTTGGTAAAAAGGATTTATTTTCTTTTGAAAATCTGGAGGTCACATTGAAATTCTTGCTGTCAAATTTTGTCAAAATAATATCCCCTGGAACTATATGCTATAGGTGTTTTTGTATTAAAAGCCTTCTTATGTACCCACGCAATAACTGAATTGATAGGGTACCAGACTTTATCTGGTTAATATGTACTTTTACCTATGTATAGGCCTTTGGAAGTCTATATCACTGCAGATTATTATTTTATCTGATTTAGGTATAAGACTCTTATATGAAGTATAGAAGGTGTTTTTTTTTTGTCGTTGTTGTTATTTTGATAACAAATACATATATTGGTGCTCGTAATGTGTCAACTTATAGATAATAATAAATACAAAAAAATAATAATTCTGAAGAAATTGATAAGATATTGAATTTTAGGGGGAAAAAATATAGTGTGATAGTTTAATGTAATTGATTGAATTGAAACCAAAATATTCTTTTTAGAATTTCTTTTTAGAAAAATCCATACTTTTTATTTTTCAATAAAGACAAACAGTGATTGAATTAAATTGTTTATTTTAATAGTCATTCTTATGGTGATGAAATAGCATTTATTAATTTATCTGTAGGAGGGTGGTATCTAGTATATTTATTCGGTTCCTTTGTTTTACTCATAAGAACGCACTTAAATGCACCAACTGAAGGAGTCTTTTTATAGTTATTTAGGAATCTTTCTTGTTAACTGATTTTTAAAATAAGTACACGACTTCAAGTTAAGTAGGTACCATTAAGATACATATTAAGTTTTTAAAAAGTTCCGGGTTTGATTTGTGATATTTTTACAATGAGGCTAAAGAAAGGTTCTTGGGTTTGAAGTTTTAATAGTTGGTCAAAAATGCTATGCATGGTTCAATGTTCTATCCAAGCAGGCATCGATACCAAAAGCACGAATTTTCGATAAAAGAGCAGGAGCCAAACTTTATCAAATGCTTTAGAAATATCAAGTGCAATAATCTTACTTTCTCCAAAACGATGTAAAGATTTGTTCCACTGTTCGGTGGGATAAACCATCAAGTCACCAGTGGACCTATTGCTGTGAAAGCCGTATTGCCGGTAATTAAGAAGCTTTCGATCTTCGAGATATTTCATGAGCTGATCATTTATCAGCGTTTCCATGACCCTGGAAAGAAGGGACGTACATAAGTGCAATTGGTCGGTAATTAGAGGGTGAAAAAGATTCGCCTTTTTCTTGGGATAGCCTGGACAAATGTTGTTTTCCAACTGCGCGGAACAAGCCCAGAAGAATAGGATAGATGGAAAAGCTAACGCAGTGGTTTTGCCAGCGTGAAAGATTACCTCTTCAGAACAATGGCGTGGATACCATCCAGACCAGCGGATTTATTTGTGTTGAGATATTTTAGGACTCTCGCCACAGCTCGAGTACGAGGAAGGTTTGTCCATAGAATCATTTACGTGCTCAAGAACTGGGGGAGTCATGACACTATTAGACAGCGTAGAATTTGCGGCGAACTGCCTAACGAATAAGTTAGCTTTCTCAAGAGAGCTAACGAAGGGAGTGTCATTGATAACGAGTGTTGGGACCGAAGAAGATGTTTTCTTCTTTATGTTTTTTTACAAATGACCAAAAAATTTTACTACCTTCGAATATGGGCGTTGCAGGCCTTCCTGGCTTGTTTGAACTGTTTCCAATTTCTTTTTTTCAAAAATTCGTATTTTTTCAGTACACTACATTGGCTTATTTAAGCAAATAGTTTAGTGAATCTTATATTTTGATTGTGATTCGTGTGATATTGTAAGATACTGTCGTGCTAGTTGGTAAAAAAGCCTAGGTTACCTAGCTGGAATGATCAAATTCTGACATCGGAAGTAAGGGAGGCATTAGTTATTGTTATTGAAAAACAAATGTTTACATTCAAGAAAACTTTTAAAACTCAGGGAATAGTTAATTTTTTTTGCACTTGCCTTTCTTCCAAATAGTGTTGGAGCGTCGTCGTGCGCTTATTGCATTTAAACTGCGTTGTCAGGGCATTTTAGTTTTGTGCTCGTGTTGTATTTTGCTATTAGCTTAGCCTACATCACACCTCAATTTGGTGTTCGAAATTAATTCCCAGACCTCTATTCAATCCAGAACTGTATGGGACGACCGGACTGATGGTTCAAAAACCTACGATGGTTTAGGAAGTGGCATATTTTCGGAAAAACTAAATCTCAGTCTTTTCTTCCGCCTACCAGACCATTGTAGCATGTTCCAAGCGAAAATTCTGGCGATTAAGGAAGTTGTCTCTTGGCTCAGAGAAAACGTAATAACCAACACGGTTATTCGGATTTTCTCAGATAGCCAAACGGCTATTAAATCTCTTGCCTCTGTCACTACGAAATCAATCACGTTCCTAGACTGCCAAACATCTCAGAGGGAGATGTCTGAACAATTTGATATTCACCTCATATGGGTGCCGCGACATAGTGACATTCCGGGCAATTGTAGGGCGGACGAACTCGCCAAACAAGGAACAATCACCCCTCTACAACCAGAAAGGAACTTATTGCTACATGTAAACTCATTGCTAAAGCAGGAGGCTTTGAAGAAAACCAACCTCAGGTGGACTTAGAGTAATATCTGCCTGGCAATCAAACAAATATGGCCTAGTATAGACTTGAAACGTTCAAAGGGGTTATTAAATTTAAATCGACTGCATATTAGTTCCACCATAGGTGTTCTTACAGGACACTGCTTAATAGATAGACACCCAATACGAATGGGCGTGTTCTCTAACGATTTCTGCAGGAGCTGGATGGACTAAGAAGAAGAGGAAACTGTTCAACATCTTCTGTGTACCTGCCCTGCTCTCTCAGCTAAATAGAAGGAAACTCCATTTAGGAGAATTCTTCTTTGAGGAAACTAGTTATCTAGTGAATACGGACGCTTTCCCGACAGCCATTTCAAACCTAAACTAACCTAACCTGTATTTTGTATGGAATGGCATTTTTGAAATTAAGGCTTGCTCGGATTTATTTGCTTCTTATTCGATCACTCTTTGTCACTGCTGATGTCATACGAAACACCACCGTCGATTTACTCTCATCCATCTGTACAGTGTCCAACACTGTGAACCTTATATATGCGCTGGATGAACAACTGCCGTTTAGAGCTTTGAAGAAATCTGTGCTTCTTATGAAGGTTTTACAATTCTTCTAATTAAAGTCCTTGACTCATCGCTATCGCTGCTGCGCGGCACCAACAATCTTGGTTCTTAGCTTTTAAATATTTTATTTTTGTAAATTCCAAAAATCCTTTTTTCTGTTTAAAAAATAAAACTTAACTGCCCTTGCGGCTGACCGGCCGGCGCCACTTGCCAAATGAATCCTTCACATTTCAAATTTAATTTTTTATACATATACTATATAAAAAAAACAGTTTCCATAAATATTCTTTTTTTTTTTCATATACATAACTACACTCTCAACTCAAATCCAAGCAAAGCTCTTTCCATCATCTTTAGTGTGGTTTTTCTTTAAATAGATTAAATCTACCGTTATTTTGATTGCTTTCCCCCTAAAACGTAATGTCTAGACTTTTAGTTTCTCTCTGTTCTTGAAAGAAACTTTTTAATTTTAAGGACACACTTTAAACTATGTGTATAAAGTTTTATAAATCCTGTACTACCATAAGAAGAGTTTAAAATGAGTGAGAAACATCCTTGTCATCTCGTCCTGTTGCCCTGATGATGACGATGATGTTCTATTATGACATAGTTTTATGCTTGAAAAAAAATAAAAATAAAAAAAAAAACATCTTCAAGAAGTTTTTTGAGTCAACTTGAAGAAAAAAAAGAGCTCCTCCGATACATGTTTTATAGGATCGAGGGGTAGACAAGACATACATGAAACTATTTTATAACTTAAACACACTTTCATTAATTCCATTTGACATAACATACCCTATACATAACTTTATGTATATACAGCTATCCCTCCTGTTGTCAGATAGAAATTCCACAACTTTCTGTAATTGAGGAATAAAATGGAAGAAAAGGGGATTTTTTTTTTTTGATGTAAGCAAGATATGAGGGCAAGTTTTCTTTGATGAAATGCCTATGCAAGCATAACACTCTTTACAATCTTTCTACAGTACTATACGCTTGTGACCTAGTTTTTCCATGCAATTATTGTATTATTTAGAGAATGAGCAAGAATACAAAGGAAAACAACAACAACAAAAAACTCACCCTTATATGGGTGTTCTAATGCCACCCACCCAGAGCCCTTTGAGGGTGGCAAAGGGCCACACGACATGATAAATGTAAAACAAAGCCCAACAAACACAACCAACAACAACAGCAGGAGAACTAACTATGTACTTCTACATAATATGACGATGACGACGATGACTTGAAGAGAGTATATTGTCCTATTTCATTTTTATTTATAATTTTTGTCTTGTTGTTGTTGCTGTTATTTCTGAATGAAGAAACAAAACAACCCTTGTCAGTTCAAAATACAGAAATTAAAACATAGTCATAATAATAATAATGATGATAATTCTACCCTAACAGTAACTTTTGTTGTTGTTGTTGCTCTGTGCTCTTTTTTTGTATCTGGAAGTTGGTATACGGTAGAGCCCCATTACTTTCAATCAGAAACAATATCTCGGAACAAATTTCTCTTTATTTTATTTTAGTTTTTTTTTTTTTGTTCTGTTATGTCTGTTCTTATGTCTGTTGCCGCGCACCAAATTAAGGGTTGTTTTTTTTTTTAAAAAAAAAGGGAAGATGAAATTTATTCACCTACCTAAATATATCTACCTTTCAAAAACAGACAGGGGGTTTATTTTGGTTTTTGTAGTGAAATGTGAGCAACAATAACGACGACGACGAAGATACAAATCTGATGTTTTAAGAAAATAAAGGTCTGCTTGCAACCATCTCTTTATTCTTATCAATGAACTCTGATATGGTACACCTGGAACTTCTACAGTGCCTATATCTTTATAATGGAACTGAAACTGAAACTCAAAATGGGGAGGGGGGAAAACCAAAAGTGTGCGTGCTATTTCCGTAAAATTCACAAAATTATTTTTAACGAATATATTATATTTTTTTTTTTTTTTTGGTGGTGGTATCTTTGCATCTATAGGTGGATGGCTGGGTTGCCTTTAAGTAATTTTGGATAAGATTATGAGGTGTTGTAGGTACTGAGGATTTTAGTAAGAAATTTTCCTTCTTATTTCTCAGCTTTTGAAAAGTAGCAGCGTTAATTCACCAGTGGTTTTGTAGCAAGTGGAGTTTTAGTGTGAAGTAGTGACGTGGGAGAGTTGTGTGGTCCAAGTCTCCTAGTCAGGATGTTCAGAACCATGGCAAGTAGAAGAAGAAAACTAAGTTTTAGGAGTTGCTACTAGGTAGGAAAGGCGATCTCAAGGCAACCTAGCCCTTGATCCAATTGGCGATGTATTGTGGCGTTTTGATACCATAACTCATTTGACCAATGATTGAAAGGGAAAGATTTACAGAGAATCTTCACAGCGGAGTATGTTAGAGCCATTTGTCCGCATTGAGAAAAAAGATCAGATCTCTGATCTTCGTCTCAGATAGCACGTGGAGGTCGTAAAAAATGTTTTTCCAAAGGATTGCATTATAATGTTTGCCAAAGCAGGACATTTGCCGAGGAAAATCATTGCTGTTGCCCTATCGCGTTGTTCACTACAACTACGGCAAAACGTGTTATGAGGAATGCCCAACTTCTCTGCATGAACTCCTATAGGTCAATGTCCGGTACATAACTCAACAACCCTGGCTATATTATAATGCAGTTGGTTAAATTGCTCCACCTCCACTATTTCCTCAAGTGAGCTATGAAGGGCCGATCCTTTCCTGGCTAGCTCATCAGCCCGTTCATTTCCCTGGATACCACTATGGAACGGAGCCCATCAGATCAGGGTGACAACGAGGTTAATGTTTAGGCTCGCAAGCTCTTCGCGACATTGCTGGACCAATTTAAATGACGATGTGGCCGAGTTGATGGCTTTGACAGCTTCTTCCCAGAAGTGTCTTCTACTTTTTAAAGTTTTTGAAAATACGACTCACCAAATGTTGTTTGTTTTCCAAACCAAGCAATACTTTTCCGAAGGTTTTAGGTGTGCCAAATTTTCAAATTTTCTTTTCTAATTAACAAATTTTGCGAATTTTCTTAATTTTTATTTCAAAAAAATTATATTGTGTTATTTTCGCTGAGTTTGTGCTGTGTTTTGTTGGACTTAAAAAATTCTGAAGAAGCAGAACAGTTTCTCCTGTTATTTGCTAAAAAAAAAACCATTGGGATTTGCAACGCTTTGCAAACTGAGTAAAAAATTGTGCAAGTAAAAAATCTTAAATCTGAAAATTTTTTATTTTGTCATTTTGTTTGAGCACACAACAGTACAACTTTTTTTTAATTGAAAATTTAAATTTCAAAATTTTCAATCGCAAAATTTGTTTTTGTTGTCAAAATTTCAAAAATGTGATTTTTGCATCTTCATGAGGAATAAAATATTCTCTAGACAATGAAAGCAATACAAATTAAATAAAAACAATACAAACTAAAAAAAAACTTTTTTTTTGCAATTTTTGATTTTAAAATTCAATGCTCTTATCAATTGAAATTTAAAAACTGCTACTTAAATACTAGGACAAAAAAAATTCTATGTTCTGAATATGTAGTGAATACAAAACCATTGTACGTTACTTATCACTTAAATCTATAGTGAGAAGGCTCATGTGTACACACTCAGACTATGTAATCATTACATTAAGCACAGAGTCAGTTGAGTATGTGTTGACGTTGTACTAATCGCAATCACAAGTTGTTAACTATTCAGTTCAGATTTTTGTAAGTCCCATATTTCTTAATTTTGAAAAAAAAAAATAGATTTTCAATTTTAAATAACATGGATTTGAATCCTCCCAGATCGAGTGCATCCTCTTATTAATTTCACGGTGCTCATTTCTGATGCCAAAAATCATACTCAATACATGTTAAAAATCCCTTGCTTATATTCATTACTACAAAACGCGTTGTGTTGTGTAGAATTTTTTTTTATTTGGAATGGTTTGTGCATTTTAAATAAATATTCATTTAGTTATCACATTTCACTGCAGTTGGCCGATTGTTTGAGTTTTGCGTTGAGTACTTACATGTCCATATTAATTAAACGATACTTGACATTTCATTTTGATCTGTGACGAATGCATATTTTTTTTTATTGTAAAGGATTCATAGTAATGTATTGAGTACATAACTTCTTTATTCAATAAGCGTCTTTAACTTTCTCTAGGTCCACATAATGTACCTTTTCTTTGGTAGTGCGTACATATTTATTGAAATGTAACAGTACAGAGTACATATTAACTTCACTTATTTTTCGATATCGTTTGAATATGCAGAAGTTCGCATAAAACGTTCAAGTGTTTCCATTAAAACTAATAAACGGCAACTCTATCCTTTCCCAGTAAGCGCATCAACCCTCACCAACTTCTACTACCTGTAAAAGAAGGTGAGCATAAAACAAATAAATAGCATTTACATTCACCGTTGCGTTGTGCTTGGTTCTGTGTCCCTATATATTTATATTTTTATCTATGCGCAAAGATGATAAAATATCGTTCGTCTTATGGGGAATCCTTTTTCAATTTTTTTTTTGTTCTCATTTGTTTGAAATTTGAAAAAGGAGAAAAATTTACAATGCAATTCCCAATAGAGTTGAAGCTCTTACCTTTGGGTCAAAAATTCAACAACAAAAAAAGAAGAAGGTAAAAAAGTGCGCATTGAACAAAACTGCGCTGCTGCTCAATATATTTTCCTCACCTTTATCTTAAAATTTTCATTTTATTTTTTTTTTGTTGGATCCTGTGAAATGGTTGTCAAGCATTTAGGATTGGGATTTGAAAAAGAGTTTTTTTTTTGTTTGTTCTCTGTCTGTTTGTTTGTTGGTATAGAATATATTTATTTGGATGTTCGTTTTCCATGTTTACCTTTTGGATTTTGTGTAAGTTATGTGGAAAATGGGATAATGTGCTGATTTGCAGCCTTCTTGAGCTGCTGAGGGTGTCGTAAATAACTAATTTATTGCAGTGCGCTATCGGTTTGTGTGTGGTTGGTTTGGTTGGTTGGTGGCAAGGGCAGTAAATTACCCAGCAAAAAACACATTGACATTTTTGGTTATTTTTCGAATGCGGAAATGAGAAATTGTTGTTTTTTTTTTGGTTGGACTGATGACGATATTAAGGTGTTACGATATCGGTATTTTACGTTGTTGACAAAATATATGACAAGACTGATTTTAGATTACAAAATGAGGTTTTTATGTGATTGGGCTTAAGAGAAATTTACTGTACGGCCATCAGCTATAAAAAATAAGCAATTTAGTAGCAGTTTTTTTTTTCGTCCAAAAATACGATTAAAGTTTTATGACTTTTCTGTAAATCGAATTTCTCATCGAGAAGAATTACGTTATTTCAATAGATAAACTAATAGGATTAGATATCATGATTTAAATTTGTTTGGTGGATTGGGTGAAATTAAAAATAACAATTTTGAAACATTCATTCATTATTTAAATCCAGAAGTGAGAAGGAAAAGAGAAATTGAACATGATAACTGTTACTAACTACTACTGGATTTTATAAACAGGTTCAAAACCATTTTTGAGTGCTTACAGTATCAGCTAGAAAAATAGGAATATTCAGAGACCCAAAACAATCTATTCGAAACACGGTTGTTCTAACAAATATTAAAAAAAAATACATCTTCTACTCTGTCTGAGAGGAGGTGATAGTGCTCATATCGTATAAATGAAAGCACGATCCGAATACTTCAAATTTTCTTAAAACTTTCCAAATTTGTACTCCCCTTAAAGCCCTTACGGTTTTAAAGTCCTTAAGACCCGAGAGGCCAATCCAAACGACATTAGTGAAGTATTCTAGCAAATCAATCGACTTCTGTTAAAGAATTATTCCAATCTTTGAATAACTGGTTCTAGAAGTGTGAACATTTAATCCCAAGTTTGATGAAGACTTTTCAAATGACTGTCTACTATACGAAGGAATATACAAAAGCACAAATTACAATTAACGCTGTTATTAAGAGCTGTATACTACCTCAGATTATAATTTGGTGAAGTCGCTTATTGCAGTCTTAAAGTACATAAGTGCAATTTTTATCTCAGATTGTAGTTTATTAGCTCTATCTCAGGAGCTGTAATTTTTGTGATGTTTGACTTCCCGAACTGCAAATCAATAATATTAATTAAATGACTCCTGCTATATCTAAAATATCGATATCAGCTATCTGTTAAATAGTGACTTCAGCTATTTCAGACTGTAAAGAAACAGTGAGAATCATCTCTCGCAGCTTAAAGAAAAAGCTACCATTGTTCCACTCCAATGTTGAATCCGTGCTTCTCCATGCAGCACTTTGAAAGTCACAACCGCTATCTGTGAAAAATCTTGAGTTTTTCTGGCTTAACCTTCAATGATGAACTTCAGACGAGAACAGATCAGGAATTAATTGATTCAATCTTACCAAATCGTTAATGGCAGAGGATTGGCCATACTTACGGCTAGCCACGACACCGAGGCAAGACTTTTGAAGTCTCGTAACAATTTTAAAGTTTTATTCCTTAGGGGAGAAACTGAAAATTTACCAAGTAACTCTTTTTGATGCTCAATATCTTCATTGTTATGGGTTGTAGAAAAATACTTTCCAATTCATATTTGTAGAAAATATTGTGTCCTACAAGTCGCCACATATTTTTTTAACGATAATATGCACTAGTAGAAAGTAAGAGGCAAAAATCTCAAAACATTTTTTTTTCGTACATTTTATTGACCAGTGCTGTTTTTCTGTGTACTGATTACATAACTATGTATCAAATATAAGCGAGAAATTCATGATGAAGTATTGATTTAAAATTGCCTGTATTCTATAACACGTGTCAAAATTAACACAGTACACTTTGCTTGTACTTGGTACATAGCTTGCAAATTTCAAATAAAATTTGTATTGTTATGAATGATTCAGTTCATGTTGCTTGCACTCAGAACATATTCACAGTTTGTATTTTAATGATTTGCGTATTTTAAACAAATTATGTTCATTAAAGACTGTGTCTCAGTAAAATTTGTCTTTACTCAGTACATAACTTATTGTGACGCTTAGATTTAAGCATTTAAATGGCTTGTAGATCTAAAATTCACATACAATCATGGCTGTCGATTGTTTAAGTACTGAATGCATTTAACCTGTATTCAAACCTTTACTGTAATCATTACGTATTACCTTCGGTTTCTTTAAAAAACATGATGGCAAGTTACTTTCATTCATGGTAATTTGTTTTTATTAAATTCAATTTTTTTTTAAATATGTGAAATAATATCTAGGAATTTTTCACTAATTATTTCTCTAGTCATTAATAAAACACAATTTCTTATTGAATTCGTTCTTAATGGAATATCCATGGCAACAATTTATAAGGCACCTCTGCTTTCATTCATCTTTATATTCCTACGCAAGTAGCTTCCTACATATTCACAGAAATATAATTAATTAATTTTCATTTCCTCAATGAAAATGATCATCTTATACCTTTCCGGTATTATCAGCAAATTAATTTACTTACCTGTGTATTTTGTGAAAAAAAAATAATTCGAACAAAAACAAAAGCAGTTCTTAAAGTTGTGCCTTTGCACAGGAAATCAACCACTTTAAAAGTCTTTATCATTAAAAGTGGAAATTTACCCTATTATATAAATATATCTTCTGAAACAGAGATATCCTTATGCTGTTACATCCTCAGCTACAAGATATCTAGATACTTACATCCACATAAAACTTGTTGAAACGCAACTTTTTCATCTTTCTCTCTCTCTCTCTCTCTCTCTCTCTGTTTCTCTGTGATGTGTTAATTTTAATTTAAATAAAAATTACAACAAAAAGAGAAGAAAAAAAAAATTATCCGTTCTTATATTTATAACAAAACCCTTAAAAATATGCTTTTACCCCGATCTTTCATGTTCTCTTCTTCCATCATCATCATCATCCTCACAGGGCACATAATTATACATCAGACCAAACCATTAACTTTTCTTCTGAAGCTTTTGATTAAATAACAAAAAAAAAAAAATAAATAGAAGGAAAACCTCTTGAGTGTATCTTGAAAAACGGAAGGAAGAAGAATTCCAACTCGAACGAAGGAACAAAAAAAAAATTAATTTTCACAATTCTCTATCTCTCTCCCAGTTTATAGTTAGTGTAGTGCCAAGCATATATTTTCTACGTCAACTTTCACGGTAATTTACCTACCTTTTTCGCTTTTTGCCGACTTTTGCTCACCATTCCATACCATAAGCATAACACACCACGCACCACCTTCACTCACGAAAACTGTTCTTCCCAAAGCTAAAGCCGCCGCTGCCAATCTTCAACTATAATTTCATTAGCTTTTCATATTCTTGTTGAAATAATTTTCACGGTGCTATGAATTAATTGCAGCACTTGACACAACAAAACTTTTTTTTTTGTGATATTTCCACCATCATCCTTCATTATCCACCACCGGCACCGTTAGTTAAAATATATGCATGCAGTAGTCAGGCGAATTAAATTATTATTTGTGCTAGTGTGTGTGTGTGTGACTCCATTTTCTGAGTAATCCTTCTGGTTAAAAAATAATTATCACAAAAAAAAAATATTCTTCTAATTGTTCGAATGAAGACTGTTATACACGTTTAAAGGTTTTGTGCAAGAAAATATAATTGGATTAATTATAAGTCATGGAATTAGATCTGCAGAAATTTGTTTTACCATAGTAAAAAATATAAGGTTACGCGGCTCGGGTTGGATAGCTAGCAATCATCATCAGTACTCCCACGCAAACATAACTTTTTAAGTACGCTCTTTATATAAACCAGCTTGGCCATCATCAGTTTAACTATCCATTAGATTTTGCTAGAGAAATAATAAGGGGACGTATTTAAAAAGCAATTCGGGGGATTTTAACCCTCTGAATTTGGTATTTTTTTTTTTAAATACAAATTTTTGCTCTCCAGTTTAGCTATCAAATAAATTCGAGAGAAAGACAAAAAAGGTATATTTATATGTTCAAAGCCATTTGGGGGGATTTTGACCCCCTTAATATTGATCAGTTTAACTATTCCTTAAGATTACGAGGTTTTTTTCCTCTTAATAAGTAAAAGTTTTGAAATGAAAAATCTTTTGAGAAAACTTCTTACTCAGTTTACCTACCAATTAGGTCATTTTCATTTGAGATGAAAAATCTTTTTAGGGGAACGTTAAAACATACTCATCCGATTTTTACCCTCTTAAATTTTCTATGCATAAAAACGTATGTCGAAAGCAATTTGAAGTTTTTTTTTACCCGCTTAAGAGTCACAAATTGTCATTTCTTTTAAATTCATAATATGAATATTGAAATGTTGACACCATCATCAAAATAACAATCTATTAATTTGCGAAAAAACTGCAACGTTTTGGGGATTTTAGGACTTACTTAGAACCTAATGTTGGGGAGTATCCCTTTGTGGGGCATAGGGCCTGCACTACTCCTACGCGACATCGTGTGCAGTTTCTGGAGATCTATTTCAGCTTTCTCCAACTTTTCCCCAGTTATGCTGATTCATCTTCGACCGTTCGTCGCCAAGTGCTTCTAGGCCGAACCGCTATTCTTTGGAGGGTTTTGACCCCCTTAGTAGTGAAAATTTTTCTTTCTTTGATATGAAAAAGCTTTAAAAAAAATGATCTTTTTCAAATGAAAAAAAAAACCTTTTCTTGATTTTAACTATCCTCTAAATTAGCAAGAAAAGAAATCAATTGGGTGAATTTAGAAAATCTTCTTGGGTTTCTTAGTACCCTCTTAATAGTGAAAAATTGTCAGTTTTTTTTCCCATAGACTCTGCCAGAAAAAAAATAAAAAAAAAAAACAGAGCCAAATGGGTTTTTTTCTAGATCCCAGTCTGTAGGACTGCCAAGGCAAAACTTTTTCGAATTTTCTTTTCTAAAGTCTTTCGCTGAATTCCTGTGCATTTTTATGAAAAGCTTAAATGAGTAACCCAGCCGTTTCTAACACCCCCTTTTTTTTCTCTTATTTAGAGAATTGTGATTCGGAAATTATTAATCTTATTTTTCTAGCTTTTGGAATTCACCTTTTGGTGGCCATATTGAAATTTTTAAAAAATTCGAAAGAGAGATAATTCAGTTTCCTTTTTTTATGTTAAGAATATTTTTTCGAAATAGTTATTTTTGAAAAAGTTAGAAAAAGTTTTTTGAAGTATTTGAAAATAAATACAATCTAACTACGTCCCTTTGTCCATCAAACAACAAATGACATCCATAGCGCCTTTAAGTTTTAGTGTCGAATCACATTAATGGCTAATAGCATCCAACGGACTGTGATTATACATTAGACGATACCCCATCGACATAACCAACAACCACCCCATACGACAACGCGCACAAAGCAACGCAACGCAACGCCTTACAATAATAGAGCACAACATTGTTTCAACAACTACGAGTATACTATTATAAGTTTTATATGTTCAAGACATATTCCGCATCGGATTTACCCGTAAATTGACTTTGAGGCGATGACATGGATTAACTCATAGCATTCGATGGGCCTAATCCTTCAGCGAAACATTTTCTATTTATATATAAAATGTAATATCGACTCTTTATAGCATAGTGGTCATGTATATGGATGATGGAGAAAATGTAGGTTAATCGATTGGCTGAAATGGCAGATTAAGTTAAAGACAAATGGCGGTACACACAAGCATCATATAGAAGTTAGTATAGTTTCATCTTGTGAGTACATGGTTATCTTGAGTCATGTTTGGGGCCATACAAAATCACTAAAGTTGTAACATTAAGCCTCGACCGCAAAATATAAATTGGAAATAACAATAAACAAAAGTGTAAAGATTATAGTGGAGAGCCATACTTACATACTCGGTACAAAATTGAGGCTGGAACTGTAGGGCATTTAGGATTTAGGGACATTATTTTAGTTTAAGTACTTTAATAGCTACTCAAGTGTAAGTTCTGGAAATTTTGGGCTATAATAGAATTTCATTACTTGCTGAATAGTTTTTTAATCGTAAAGAGATGGTCAGAGATTCCATGGTGGTTTGTTTTGGGGAGTTTCAAAATGTTATAATATTAGATGCTCCCAAACTGATTTGAGTGTTCGAAAGAGCGGATTTGGTGCTTTTAGCATTTGAGATATGATACATAATTTCATATGAGGGGTTGTTAGATTAATTTAAGACGAAATATAAAAATTAAAAGCCAATAAATATGAAGACATGAGAAGTATGAACCCTAATTAAATAAATTTCAGAACAGTATTTTCAAGGGACATAATTATTCTGTGGTTAATTTTGTATAAATCTTTAATGTTTGGTTACTAATAGTTCCAAAGAAACATTTAGAAACTTAGGATTTTGGTGAAGCTTTATGGAATATTAGAAAAAAGTAAAATCCAAGAACTGATCGATAATTTAATATTCTCTGTACGAATGAAATGGTATTGTATCATTTTAAAAAATAACACCAATTTTCTTTCTCTTCAAACTTGAAACTTATGGTTTTCTTGAGTGCATTTTTTTTTTTTTTTTTTTTTTTTTTTTTTTTTTTAACGATACATGTCATACACATAACTCTAAGGAAAAATAAAATTAACAAAGTAAAACTTACTTTTATATGACAGCTTCGTGTTTGTTTTAAAGTTTTTGAAAAAAAAAAAAAAAAAAAAAAATTTTTTTAGTAACTAAATATTTGGAAAATTGGGGGATCTTATTTTTTGAAATTTTATGTTTGAGTGTGCGTTATTGAAGACAAACAAAAAACATGAATACCTTTTTTTTTTTTTTTTTTTTTTTTTTACTAAAAATACTAAAATACTTAAGAAATTTTAGAAATTCAAAAATTTTCATAACAGATGTTATTTTTAGTTTTTTGCTGACACTTTTTTTTTTGAATTAGTTTGTGCACAGGGGGTGTGATAAAAGGTATCTATAGGTATAGGTTGAATCGACACAATCGTATGGGAGGAGATTTATTTACCCATTTTTCTTGAAGAGGCAATTATTTTCCATATAACGGAAAAATAATTATTAAAAATTAACGGACACACTTACCTACTTCTTAAAGCACAAACAAGAACAAAAAAAAAATCATTCAATTATCTTTTAAATCAATTTGGTTCAGTACATGCATTGTTTTTGAAAAAAGAAAAATATATTCAAACTAAAAATAAATAGACATGTTTGTTGAAATTGATTTTATTAGAATCAGTATGAACAAAAGGCACGCGTACGATAACTTTGGCTCCAAAAATTGATTTTGAGAAATTACACTTTAAACTTTTTTTTGCCGAATTTTGTGTTTGAAACTCATTTTTTTCGAAAACTGTGCCTACATTTGCCTGATTTGAAAATTAGCTTATAGTACAAAATACTGGCTTTATAAAAAAGTATCAAACTTAATTTTAAGTTTTACCGTTATTTTTTATGATTTTTTTTTCTACTTTTTGTACTCTTTTCATAAAATTGTTCCTCCCGCCCAAGCGGACCAAGCTAGATTTTTGGCGCCAAAGTTATCGTACTCACCCTGAACAAAAAACTAAAATAGAATTTTTTTTCTAAAAAGTTGAGTTTGAAAATAAATTTTTTTAAAAACATTGTTAAAAAAAAATAAATTCCAAGCTGAAATTTGGCTTTAAAAAAAGCTATAGCTAAAAATTTTATGCATTTCAGCTTTTTTTTAAATAATTATTCTTCCAATTTAACTCTTAACATTTTTTAATGGTGTGTGCGTGGGGAGGGGGGTAATAGACCGCCCTCTCATACGAAAAAAACTGAAATCTAAAATTGTCAACCAACTCTATTTTGAGCAATTTAAAATTCCCTCCATCGCATTTCCTTGATATTTTTTGTTTTATTTTTGTAATATCTTTTAGGTCATGCAGTAAAAACAATTTAAGACCAAAACTCTCCCATATGCGACAAATAAGTGTGACAATTTTTTCTCCTCACCATGTCATGTCAACTAAAAAAAAAAGAAGATGAAAACTTAAAATGATATCACTCAAATCACTTTTTTTAACTTTATATTTTTTTAAAATAGAGAAATCTTAATTTCTTTTTATAAAATTGTTTCCCCCCCTAAAGGCTACAATATCCATCCAACTATATCCCAAAGCATCCTTAAAAAATTATATACAAGACAAGTGTGACATAAATTGGTCGTAAAGCTGTCCACTTTACCAATTTGTCGACAAAAAAAAAAAAAAGAAACCAAGCATATCTGTGTATACACCATTTCCCCAGAGGCAAATTTAGTATAAAACACAAGCCAATTTGCACTTTTCTATATAATACCGCACCCGAGGCAACATAAGAAATAAGAAAAAAAAAAAAAAAATAGAAAAACCAATTTCCACACGAAGCAGTGTGTCAATCTGTCAACAGTAATTCAAACGTTTTGTCTCAAAGGAATGTCATATTATTCACAATAGATACAAAGTACAGAAATATCTATCAAGATGCATTGGTCGAACTATGGACGCCATATTACCTTTTGAAAAAAAAAAAAAACTAATTTTATTTTTTCCATGTTTTTGAATGAGAAAATGTTAATTTAAAAAAAAAAAAACATTTTTTTACAAGAAAAGCAAATACGGGTTTCCACCCACTCAGTTTAAATTTTACGACTTTTTCTATTGGACAAAAAAAAAACATTAATTTTTCTCCCATTTCCATCGATAATTGTAGTGTTTTTTTTATTACCTACATATTTTCATTCGGAAAACAACAGTTTAAGAATTTAAAAGATTCTGCTGTTTTTTTTTTTTTCAAAACAAAGACAAAATCTGCTCGTAAAATTCTACATTCTTGCAATCAAATCTAATCCAATATCAATTTACAATCTTAAATGCACCTTTTAAAAATGTATAGATATTTTAATGGCCACTTGCTCGTAAAAGCTAAGAATGACTTGAATTTGTTCCGTGAGCTCGTAAAAATAGTAGCACGCTACAAAAAATCTTCACAGAAAATCCAATGAAGAGAATGAAAAAAAAGTTAAAAAAAAACTCAATCAATATTATAACACCTGTATTCTCTAAAGGTATAATAAAGAGACGAGAATGTTGAAACTATTCATATATGATGATAAAAAAAAAAAATATTAAAAAAGCCGCATGAACAAGAGAACAACAACAACGAAAAAAAAATTAACAACTCACGACACACATGGTATGGCATGGCACACGAGACATGCAGCATGCTGCACCAACCATCACATCGTCATTATATGCATTATGCACTTTACAACACCATCTAACATGACAAGAAAAAAAAAACGTTTGTTGGGTTTTGTCTGCATTAAGACTTCGGCCCTAATAAAAAAAAAAAAAAATATGAAAAAGTGGGCCCGAAACCAAAACCACCTGTCAGCAGTTGTTGTCGTTTGGTCGTTGCTTGTTACCGCCTGCCAGCACCACCACCACCACCACCACCTTCTGTTTGGACTTAATTAGCTAAGAGCCGAAGACCACTTAAAATTACCTCATTCCTTTGTCCCTTGGAAAATTATGTCATCAACTCTCGAAAACACTTGGTTTTACTAATTAACTGCCCTAAGTCCTTTTCTTTCGCAAAAAACACAGCCACACACACCAAAAGAAAAAAAAGAACTGTAAAAAAAATGAATGTTGACAGTTAGACGTCTTAAAAGTTAATGGGCAGACATTTTCTTCTTCTTATTTTTCCTCTCCTAAGTAAGCTTCTATAGAGTATAGACTATTTTTTTTTTGTTTTGTTTTAAGCTTTGAAGAAAATGGTAGTTACTGTTAAATCAAAAAAAAGGGTGGTTTTTTTTTTAATGAAACTTTTTCTTATTAGGTTACTAGAGTTAGTTTATTATGCGGATTTGTATTTATTTTTTTTTGTCTTCTTTCAAGACATGATTTTGTAATTTTAAGTTTTTTTTTCTTCTTTTGAGGTTTATTTTTTAAGTTGAGTGTAACTCGTTAAAAAAAAAATGAGAGTAATAGGCTGAAGAGTTGGTAACTGCATAATTTTGTAATTGGGATCAGGATCAGCAATTTTTCATACTTTTCAGCTAAGGGTATATTTTTTTTTTGTTTTTTTTTTTTTGGGAGGACTTTGTATGTCAAGGAAACAAGAATATAATTGGTGTGTCAATCTTCTTTTATTCGTTTTTGTAGTCTTGTTGGTTGAGGAAAAAAGCTTACTGTTAAAACCTAATGTGCATGCAATGTCTGCTACAATATTATTTATTTATTTTCTAACTCTTAATTTAAAAAAGTTTTAAGTTGGATCATTAAAAAATAAAAAAAAGATGTGGAAGGAAGTTTTCATATGACATGATGTTGTGATTTAAGTTAACGGGTATAGAAAGTGGTAACTTTGGATTGAAAAAGTTCTGATTTTAACGTCGTCGGCTTCTTAGGAAAAGTGCATTATGTGCCTTTTAGAATGAAGTTTCCATAACCGATGTACAATGCAAAATAAAATTTTATCATGTATACATATTAATTTAAATTTTTTATTTATTTTTTCTTAATAATTTATCTAAGGTCATAAAAATTTGTTTTTCTATTTTTAGGTAAGTGCCAAATTCATCATTTTTTGACTACTAAGTTTAAACGCAAAGTAAGTATAGCTGCTTTTCGTTTAAAGTCCAAAAATTATGTCGTCCATGATAGACAGACCAAGATTAACGGAATAATTTTTTTTAAATGCTCTTAAGTGCTCCAAGAAAAGTCGAATGCTCCAATAGTTTGGAACAATCTTCTGCTAGATTGAGTACAATCAAAGTAGAAATGTTTTTTTTTTCGAAAAATCGTAAAATCGCAAAGAAATTTAAGTTATTTATTTAAATACTTAAAGAATCAAAAAAAGAAAAAAGAATCAATAAAATATACAATGCTTTTCAAAAAAAAAAGAAAAGATAATTTTGAAAAATAAAATTTAAACTATGTATGTACATGTACACATATGTATTTTTTTTTTCAAATCGAATATTTCTGATTAAATAAAGAGATTATTTATTTATTTTTAATAAAAACATAAATTATTGTCAAAATTATTTCGGAATATTTGATGAATTTTAATTTTTTTTAATTTCTCATAGATCTTCTACTTTTAATCGATTTGGCTCAAATACACATAATTTTTCGACTCAAATCTTTTTGATTGTTGAAAATAAAAATATGTATTTTATATTAACTAAAAATCTTTTGGTTTTTGAGAAAAATTAAATTAAAGTTAGCAGAACTTTTAAATCTATAAAATGTTCAGAGAAATTTTAATCTGTTTAAAAAAAAGTCATATTTCCAGTGCTGACATGTTGGTGTTAAAAGCATTTTAATTAATAAAGTACTCAGTGTAAATTTTCTTCTTATAACCATATACATATGTATATTGTATAAATGCTTATATTAAAAATATTCTATTTTCACCTCAAAAAATCCGCCTATTTCCAATCACCTTTTTATTTCAATATTAAAGTACGTTTTGATATTTTTGTACATCTTTAAAATTATAATGTCCCTCAAGTTAGCAGACCAAGGTCAGCAGAACATACTTTTTTTGATGGCATAATTAGTGCTTAATTAGTGCTTTTAAGTGCTCCAAAAAAAAAATTTTCTGCTCCAATATAGTTTTGGAAAAAATTAATGTTCAATGAACAATTTTCGAAAAATCGTGAAAACCAAGGAAAAAAAATCATTTATCTAGGATCTATAATCTATTTAAATGCTCTACGAATAAAAAAAAAATTCAAAAAAAAAAAAAAAAAAAAAAATATTTTCATACATATCCATGTTCTGCTAACTTTAATTCCATTTTTCTCAAAAACCATTAGAGTTTTCGACTCAAATATTTTTGATTAGTTAATAGATCAGCTAGCACGGCAAGAGTATGATAACCGGGGCGCCGAGATGTGATAACAGATTTTTGTAGAACACGACAATACAAGAATTTCTTAGTATGGGAAGGGAGTCTATCTCCCCCCGTTTAGGCGGTAGGGGTAATTTAAAAAATATATATGTTAAATGGAAAAAAATTAATTAAAAAATAACGGTAATACTTATAACTAAGTATTATAAGTATTTTTTTTTTTGAGTTTATCATTTTGAGTTCAATTTAGCAGAACATTAATTTTTTCCAAAACTATTGGAGCACAAATTTTTTTTTGGAGCACTTAAAAGCACTTATTAATGCCATCGAAAAAGGTTTGTTCTGCTGACCTTGGTCTGCCAACTTGAGGGACATAAAATTATAAGTATAAAGGGCATCCAGTTATCATTGTTTGGACTTTAAATGATAAGAACATTGAATCTTTAAAATAAAAGTTTTAGTCAATTAGGAAATATAAAAAAAAAATATTTTAAGTTTAATGGTGATTTTGGGGTTTGAGAGTTCAATGGTAACTTTTTTTTAAATAACTTAACTTTTAAAGGCAAATTAAAGAAGGCATATCTATTTTCAAAAAATGAAGCATGAGATTGTTAGTCTTATTTAAAACATTCATTTATTAGAAAATTGCGTTTTCCACTTTAAAGAGGCAATTTTTTTTTCTTGTTTTGAAGCAACCCACTGTGTAGGTACAGTGTACAGTGTACACCCTCTATAATTTTTATTCTTTGCATTTTTGAAATTATTTTATAAATATGGTTCTTTTACTTTATTTGTACACTGTTTAACCCTAAATATATCACCGACATTATTGAAATGATAAAATAATGCCACAAAATGTAAAAAAAGATTTAAAAGTAAATGTATTTTGAAACACCCTGTGAAAACTAAAATTCCAATATTAAAAATAAAATTGAGCAAAATTCGCAAAATTTCGATTCATTTAGTTTTACTCAATTATATTTTCTGAAAATTCTTTCTTTTAAGCCTAGTAACTCTTTGGGCCAACAAAAATTTTTGACGTTTAATTTTCTTATCGAACTGCGAAGCAAACCGAAATCAAAATATTTTTATTGATCAATAGTTTTTCGAGCAAAGCAATATCATCGTCAATGTTTTTTTTTTGGCAGAAATATTTTTTTTTGACGAAAATTTGAAAAAAACCGTGTACAATTATTTACCTAAAAATAACTATTTTTATAGCTTTGGAAATTTTTTTAAGAAGAAAAAAGTAGTAGCAATATGTTCATGCGTTAAAAAGTCGTAACTTTTGCAAAGAAAAATATAATTCTTTGCAAAAGTGCGGCGTCAATTAGATTTTCTGCATTGTTTTAATACGACCTTCTTCTTGGTTTTTCTCTATTTTGTGAGGTCATTTTTTCTCTGTATACTCTTGCGTTTTTTCTGATATTTTCCAAACGCCTTTTGTAGGTTTTATATATAATAGAAATAGTTACTCATATGTTTTTGATTTTACTAATAAAAAAATTTTTTAACTTTTTCCAGTGATTTTTTCTTTCTGTAAAAAATCTGACTTCAGTCAAAAAAAAAAAAAAATAATGAATTGCCACTTTGTCAAATCGTAGTAAAAAAAGCGCAATTGAATTTTTGCGAGATGAATGTTTTGCGGGTTGATTTTAAAAACCAAATGAGAATCAGTGAATATTGCGACTCGATTAAAATTTAATTTGATAATTGGGAAGTACGATTTTCTAAAAAAAAAATTCTAAAGAATGACAGAAATTTGAAGAAAATATTTTCTCAATCTTCTAAAAATTTTCTTCTTAAAACCTGAAAATATTGTTTTTAGTTAAGAATCCAATATGATGAACTGAGTTGAAAGAAATTTAAGAATTTAACCGATCTTTTCTCTGAGTGTTGTTTTTAAAGTTCTGGCCATTTTGCGGCAATAGATTTATATTACATCAAGTTAGCTAGAAAAAGTAAACGGACTTGTACCTCTCAGAATAAAAATGAATGCATTTAACTACAATATATTTTTTGTCCTTTTCTTAAGCTTGTTCCTACAAAGCAAACAAATTTATATTTTTGTATTCCTTGCCTTAAATTAATAATAAAAAACAATTTATAGTGGGTACATATGTATATACATATAACTCCAAACAATTGTTCGCAACTAAAAGAACGCTTTTGCCAGCAATATCCGTTAATAAAAAACAATTCTTAAGCAAAAAGTCTGACTTTTAACTTTGAGATAAATTGAAAAAAAAAAAAAAAAAAAAAAAAAAAAAAAACTCATAAAAAAGGAGTAATTTCTTTTTTGACGATATCCCATCTTTGTCGACCAAAAACCAACACAGAGTACAAGATTATTGTGTACTTTTTGTTTTGGTCTTGTTGATGCTTTGCTTCTCCCTTTTGGTAGCGTGCTTAAAAAACTTTAGAAAAAAAATTTCAAAAGGAAGAAAAAAATAAAATAACAATTTATTTTTATATTTTTTTAATATGACTCGCGATGTTTACACGTCATTCTATGATTCGATGGCATTCTTCGTGTTGTGTTGAGCTATGAGGGCAGCATGGAATATAGCACTAGCACCAGCACTAGGACAGCCGGGTGCAGGCATGCATCCAGAAAACAACGTCTGATGTATAGGATGATGTCGGAATTCAAAGAGTCGTCGCCTCCGTCCGTCGCGTCGTCGTAGTCGGTGAAGTCGTGTCGTCCTCCTGTGATATCTTATACATTGTTCCATATGTGTACACCCTGATGCAGTGGGGGGTGAAATAAAAAAACAATAATAATTGTCATAACACCGTAAAAAGTGAGACAACTCCCCGGCGAAGGGGTGAGAGGTGGTAAGGTGGCGGATAGATAGATAGAACCAACTATGTCGAGGAATCAAAAAGGAAAAAAAAAAAAAATTCTATCCCGATTCCCGGTACAGAAAGAGAGTCGTTAGCGTTTGGGAATAGAGAAAAGTCGTCAGCGTTAACCATAACCACACATCAATGAAAGCGCAAGAGTGAGGTTTTGCACGCAAAACATTATATCGAAGGGGATAAACCCGCAACTCCGTAAGAAACCGTGTTTTCAAGCTACGACCGACAATGACGACGACGACAGCATGGTAGCAGCAGGTATACTCGTACATAAGGAAGTTTATATAGAATCGGGATTTGGGATGTATATCGTGGTGGGACTTGGTTCCTTTGTGTGAATAGAACACCACCAAACTCATATAGTCGAATGGCTGACTGAGTGCTAGCTGGGGAACAATACAAGCGAATTGTGATGTTGACAAGTGCACTATTTGGAGACAGCTTTAGAATTTTAGTTTAGACTTAGTCTTTGTTGTTGTTATACATTATTTTTTTTTTTTGATTTTCAAAGAGGTGTATTTATGATTCCATCGTATACACTGAGCCGTCGTCGTCGTCGCTGGAGGAATACTGATTCCTAGAATTGCAAAAAAAAACAAAAAAAATAAAAATACAAATTCCCGACTGCGAGTTTTCGTGTTTGCAGTTTATTAAATGTGAATTTTGTCTGTGATGCGGTTGGGATAGGACACGAAATCTGTGTGTTATAGATACATAGATATATATAAAATATTCAGGATATAGTTGTTTATTTTTATCGGATGGTTATGTTTGCATCGCTGGGCTTGGTTTATAGCTGTTAAAAGACGATTCTCTTAAATTGTTAGGGTATGAGGTATCAAGTCTGTCAGGGAATTTTAGTTTAGTTGGGGAATTTGGAATTGATTTGTGTTAAAAAGTTTTACACGTAATATTTAAAAAAATAGAACTTCTGAATAAACATACAAGTTAGAAGAATTGAGATAAGTTACGAGGCTGCGACTGGGAATTGTGGCCCTATAAGGACTCGAGCTTATTAGTGACCCAATTAAAATACACATAGGTAATTTAGCTAATAGCTCTTCATGCGGAGATAACTTTGTGCATATGTTTATGTGAATTCTAGAATTCCCGGTAAGTCCTAGAAATGTTCAAAAACATTGATAAAACTCTGAGGAATTCTGCTGAAGAAATGTAAGTCCGTTAGTTTCTCCATCTTTCTGGCGATGTATTTCAGCTCTCTTCAAATCTTCCCCAATTATGCTGATACCTCTTCTCCAAGTGCTTCTAGGTCGGCCTGCATCCAATCCACAGCCACTTAGGTACGTCTTAGTATCAATGGGTTCCTCTTCTGTTCTAGCAGAAAGTTCATCATTTGAACAGAAAACGAACGTTTACAGCTTTCTAGTGACAGCTGTAGTAATTATCCAGTGCTGCTGAACAGCATACCAAACGCTTCCTTTCCCTATTCGGTTGTTAATGTCTAGTTCAGTTCCGCCGTCAATACTTCCAAGACATTACAAATGTTCAACCATCTCTACTGGTTGTATACAAGAAATATATATTTGAACAGGTGAAGAAGTTCCAGTGCAGTTTTTTTTTTTGCTTTTGCAGTATTGGTCTTTAGTCCACCGATTTCAGCTTCTTTCTACATGGAGATCCATGCTCCTATGAAAGAGCAAGAATACGTCGTCGTCGTCGGAGTAGTTAAGGTGTTTGAGGTATGATTTCAGAGTCCACTAATTCCCTCCATTTCCGTTCGACAAAGCTCCGTGCACTGATCACCAACAGAAAGAAGATTGGTGACAGTATTCAGGGTCCGAGTCTGCTAAGCCGACAGTCATTTATAAAGGCTTTACACACTGGATCTTCACATGAAGATGCTTGTGTGTCTTTGTAATGGCCTCTTACACTTTCCAGCACGATTCTTTCTTGTCTTTCTTGAAGCGGGTAAATTCCTATCCAGTTTCCGTACTGCGTAAAATCTCCTTTCTTTGGGAGCCTAAAAATCATTTCATTTTTACATTCTTCAAGAAAGCTCTCTATTTCTCAAGCTCTTTCCTATGAAATATTGTTTTATCTGCTCGTATAAGCTCTGCGGAAGTACTAGCAAGTGCAACCGCTTTGTTGTTCTTCAGTGCTTTGATTGCGGTTAATATTTCTTCTGTATTGGTGTCACAGTGAACATTCGGCAATTGTTACTTCGGACGTATCATTGGGCATTCGACTCACTTCACTCACTTCACTAGCGAAAACTGTGAGCTCTTTGATGATTCTGTATGAACGGTTCTACTGCTAATAAATATAATACGAGAATCATAAAGCTTTTAATAAGTGATCAAGTCCTACCCATCAATTCTTAGAAACTGGAATTTTACACTTCTACTAAAAACAATTTCCTAAGATATTGTGTCTGCTAGTTTAAATACAAAGTTTTACAAGATATTTTAGAAGAGATTACAGAAAACAAGTATTAAAAAAAAACTAGCAACTTGCAAATGGGGACATTGAAAATTAAAAAAAGATTCTTTAAGCGATAAATTTATGGGCAATATATTTGAAAAGTCACGAATTTATTTACTACTACTAAACTATTCTTTCTAAATAACAGTTTTTTTTAATTGAAATCTACCATCAAAGATTAATCATTTAAATAAGATTCCAAGAATTCAACGAAAAATAGCTTTTTGTTTATTTTTTTTAAGAAACGAAAAATTATAAGTCACTAATAAAAGTAACATAAGAATGTCCAAAGTAATTAAGACCGTATATCTACCATCTCGTTAAAATCTCTTTAATTTTGAAAGAGTTGGAATGTACCTAGTTGAAAGTTTAAGATTTAACATTTATGTTGATATGATAAGAAACCTCTTCTCGAAGCCAGCTTAACAAAGCAATGAAAATGCCTTCCATCGATAAAATCGCAAAACAAAATCAGGCCCTTCAAAGCAATTTTCCAGACATTTCTCCGATACCTAAATATTTATAAAAAACGCTTAAAACTTTATTGACCACTTTCTCTCTCAAAAAAAAAAACAAAAAAAAAAACATATAAATCACAAAACGAAGCCATTCAAAAATTTGTTTAACTATCTAAAGGTGATGATCATTTGGTGAGATACCTTCTATACTTTGAGTGAAATTTCCATTCACACTTTTATCTTCCTTTTCTAAAAAAAAAAAAAACTCTCGTGAACCAACCTCCAATAAAGCACTTACAAATGCATCAACATTGAATAACACTAAATCACGATACCAAGATACCCATTAGTTGATAATAATTGACTACTATTCAAAAAAAATAGCTACATCCCTGGCTATTTCAATATGTTTCTTCCTCAAAAAAAAAAAAAAAAAAGAAGATAAGCATCACACATCCATCATCAACTCTCAGCTACAAGTTGCAAATTGTTCTACAAAACGCTTTTTCCATTTTCTCAATGTTGTCTTATACTCATATATACGTCTCATTACAATCTCAATTTTGTGAAAAGATAGAAGAAAAAATAACGAAGAAAAGTAGAATCATTATAATGGATTCCACCCAACACAGCCCAACAACAACAATAACAATAAACAACGTTTAACTTGGTCAAGTAGCTTAACACGAATATTCTTCCTTTGAGATATACAAAAAAAAAAATAAAAGAAAAGAAAGAAAAATAGCAAAATAGACAAAAAAAAAAGATACAGAATTAAATACAATTCAGAATACAGATTATCTCTCATTTCGTTGATGATGGTTTACTGTTTACATCTGAAAGATATACCAACGACCAATCCAGTTCATACTCTCTCCGTCTCTCTGTGTTTTATTTTCTCAGGTAATTGATATCACAAGGTGAGAAATAAAAAAAAATCTAAATTAGTATCTTCAATGTCGATCATTGGGTCGTATATAGATACACTTACTGGGAGGTTATTTTAATAAAAAAAAAAAAAAGTAGAACAGCATCAGTAGCAATAGCATTCAATACAACAACAACAACAACCAGCATCTTTTGAGAAAGTATATTTTGCATCTTATCTCTCTTGCAACTAAGCGCATAAATATACAAAACTTCAATGCACTTATAAACGTAGGAGGTCAATGCTGCCCTGGATAAGATAACTATATGTTGGTACGAATAAAAATCTCATGACATAAACATCATGCACCTCACCGCAAAAGATATCTTCAAAAGTCTTAACAAAAAAAAAAAAAAAATCCATACCAGGAGAGTAGGTGTGCATCTTGCCATGTTATACGGTTCGACTATTAAGTGGTACATGGTCGTACACGTACCACTATAGTGTGAACGGTGGTTCGCATAATATAGGTAGGTATAAAGCAAAGCCCGAACTCATGAACTAAACCTTCAAGTTACGCCTCCTCTTTTATAATATTATGGTTAATATACGCACCAACAAAAAATTAATCCGTTTTTACACTGTAAAAAAAATACTTGACATGAAACATGAAGATTGGTGACGTGCATAAAGTTAGTGACTCCATTTTAAATCTAAACCAAAAATAAAATGCACAACTGGATGTCATGAACTTGAGATAAACGAAAAAAACCATTAAACAGAAAAAAGTGAATTTTTGCAAAAAAAATTCAAAATCGTTGGGGCATTTTTTTCAAAAATTATTTTTGATTACCGAGCAAGTATTTTAAAGATTTTTTTCTTCAAATAATAATATACACTTAAGAACAAAAAATTGAATTTAAAAAAAAAAATATTAGTTTTTCTCTCAAAAACAAAAAAAAAAATTTCAAACTAATTTTGATCGCAATCCTTAAATAAATTTATGAGAAAATCGAGTTAAAAAAAAAAACGTTTTTTTCAAATATTTTAAATTGCATACAATTACACAAAAAAAAATTCATCAAAATCGTAAAAGCCATTTTCGAGATAAGTGTTAACCAAAAGGTTATAACCGTTATTTTGAGGGCTGAGAAAATGTCAGTTTTTACTTTCCAAAACATGCCCTAAAAAAATACTTAAGATAAATAAAACATTAAAAAACAGTTTCACCTTTTATAATAAAGTGTTTACAATTGACTCTCTTTAAGTCGAATTTCCCTAATTTTCCCAAAAATTTGAATTTGATTTTCTATACAGGGATTGGCCACAAATTGGTAAAAAAATACTTTTTTCGTAAACAAATGTTGTTCGAAAATAATTGTGTAAAAAAAGTATTGTCTAAATAAATGCTCAAAAAATATTTTTTGTGGGCCTACTTTTGACGTGTGTCTGCTTGGAAAATGTTTTTTAAAAATTTCTAAAGACGTAACACAAAATGGATTTGATATACTTTAACGCACAGTCACTCCCAAAATTAAATGTACCCTTTCATAAAAATAAATTTTTTTTTTTAAATATAAAGAATTTAAACGTTTCATTACTTAAAATTTTTAAATTTCATTTTCAAAAATAACGGACACAATTTTTTTTTATAATATGACAACATTTTTTTAAGATACCTAGTTGAATTTAGTGCCCACTGTGTCAGAGCGTCAGAAAATAAGGAGACATTTGTCCTAAAACATATCAACATTTCAGCAATTTCATTAAACAAAAAAATCAATATATTCAAAGGTATTCTAATTAATGTTTCAAGTAAAATTAATTTTTTTTTACCGTGTAGATAGAACTGAAATTCAATATGAAATTCAACCTCAAAGACACAACAGAAGTGAGCCTTGCCAAAAGAAGAGTGAGAACATTCGACACACAAAGACCAAAGACACAGATACGTCTATTTAAAAGACCCCTACCATACCGTACCGTAAACTCGATCTATAGAGTTCGAAACCCAGAGAAGGTGTTTTGTAATGTAATCTAGGTTTTCTCGTCGAGAGCTGTTGCTGCTGGTATTCAAAACTGCGTCACATCCAATACCCAATTCCATAAAACCCAAGAACAACAACTACAGACTACTGTTGGAAGTTGGATCCAATATGCTCTTGTTGATGATTCTGGTCTTGTGATGGTTCTGGTTGTGGTGGATGGTGTGGATTATGGTGTAGTGCAGGGATTTAGCATATTTATCCAAACAGAACTTGAAGAACATCAGTTCTCCTATAGCATCACAACGTTCTTTCTGTTATGTGAATAGGAGATATAGGAACGAGTATAGAAATATATATTCTCATCTGGAAAAAGTCTGGATATCGGATAACACAAAACTTTGGATGCCCCTTTTCTCATTCATAATGCATTTTTCTGGTTTTCGTTGCTGTTGTTGTTGTTTTGTTCGAACAACTTGTAGTTTTCTTTTTTTTTTTGTTATTCAGTGGGATTTGAAAAAAAAAAAAAAAAAATCTTTACTTTGGATTATGGGTCGTGGATTATGGATTGTGAAGTTGATCAAAAAATTAAGAGTCAAGAGGAAATCTCTGTTGAGAATTTTGTAGGCGAAATGGAAATTGAAGATGATGGAAGAAAAGCAACAAAAAAAAAAAAAACATTCAGTGGGCCAGAAAACAAGGAGTTCTGTGGGTTGAGTGGGAAGACCAACATGGTTTTTTTTTTCATTTATGAAAATATATAAAATGCAATAAACAAGTCTTGTAATGGTTTTTGAAAGTTTTTTTTTTTTTGTTTTTGTTAAAGATGACTTTGGGTTGAATGATCGGTTTCATATTTCTGTTTTAATTTCTTGTATTATGTTGAAATGAAAATTATTTTGCTCCAGATTTTTCTTCATGCAGGGTGTTTTTTTTGTATTCGTTATATCTCTCATCTTATTATGCACATGACTCTTTTCTTCTGAATGAGTATGAAACTTAGAATTTCAAATTTTGTCTATAGAGAATTTTTAATGTTAATTTATGTTTTAACAAAATATACAATAAACATTTCATATGCGGTAAAACTAGAACAAGAATTATATAAGAACAGAAATAAGGAAGAAGACATTAATTCAGCTTTTTAAATGAACTTTGCATCATTTTAAAGAAAAATGGAGGTATAATTGTTGGTGACACGGAAAGACTTTACTGTTGTTTGAATATGAAAAAAAAGCTGCATACAAAAAGTTAGCAACCACTTGAATTATGTAATTAGGGAAAGAAGACTAACACTCTTTGGAATAAGAAGTAGATGCCTTGGTTTTAACTGGGGTAGAACCTGGTCTCATCTTAACATCGCTGGCAAGGTTTGTAGGTTTGCAAAACTAGCCCAAAATAGACAAACATTTTCTACGGAATTGCGGGTGGTAAATTTGTTGGGCTAGCTATTTCATCAAAAATTTTGATACTCAAAACTATTTCATCATGAACCAATTTTGTTTTCACTGAAAGCTTGGTGCACCCAATCCAATAAGACCAGTTTTTGCTGAAATCCTAATAAAATTACTTTTTCCATCATTGTTTGCGAACCATCCCCGGATTCTTAAATCTGTATTTTTTTTTAACTGAAGGAAAAAGCTTCAGCAAGTGAGATAACAATATGAGAGATTTTAAGCTTCACTCAACGGATTTTCCAAACTATCAAATCAAAGTCAAAGTGCTGTGGTTGTTGATTAAAAATGAACCTAAGTATGATTTTACAGAACTACATTTGTTCGTTAAAAAAAAATTTATTAAAAAAAGCACTGATCAATTTTTAAAATATGAAATGTAAAAAAATAGGTTTTTAAAAACACGAATATATTTATTGAAAAATTTTACAAATTGCTAAAAATTTGTCAATTTTCAAAAAAAAAAAATAAAAAACAATATTTTTATTTCAAAATTCCGAAAAAATTCTTTTGAATATTTTAAGCAGATAATTAATTAATAATAAATAATACATAGACTTGAAGAAGCTTCACATAAATTGTTTTTATAAAATCATATGAAGTGAAAAATCATTAAATTAAAAAACCCGATTTTGGATTATTTTCGAAAAAAAGTTTGGTTTTGTACCAATTTTCAAAAACATGTTTTTCAAAAAATATTTTTTTTTTGAAAATTTATGCAGGCGGTTTATTTTTTTTTTATATTTTATTTTTTTGCATACAAATTTTTATTACAATCAGATCAATCAGATGATGATGACAAAAATAATTCTATGAGAAGTAACGGTTCCTTTCCCCTTTTTATCATTAAAAGTAAGGCAAATTTTTATTTAGTGAATTTTCTTTTTTTTATCGTTAATTTTATTTTACGACCCCAAAACTTGCCCTTTAGTCAAAAGTAAAAATGGATAGTGGTTAATGTTAAAATTAAAATTCTAATATTTTTTTTTTCTAAAAATATCAAAATTTTGTCAAAAAAATTTTAATAAAATTTTGTCAAAAAAATCCAAACAAGAAAATCTAAAAAATTTCAAAACAGAATTTGTTAAGCAAGAGAAAAGTTGGATAAAAAATATTCCCAAAAATATATTGAAAAAAAAAACCAAAACATTTTACCAAAAAGATTGAACAACCTTAAGAGTCAGTGTTTCCATCAGTCTTCAGCAAAGAATCTAAGTTGCATCCATTATACTTAGAATCACATTTTTTGATATTTTTACTCTTTCCTTTAAACCTTAAAATGTATATTAAAATCTTTTTTTGAAGAAGTCATCTTAATAGCTTTTTTTCATTCCTTTATTTTTGAAGTACCTTAATACTCATATACAGCTCTTAAACCATAATAAAAAATATGATGAAAAACTACTCAACGACTTAGTATCATCTCCTTTCATAGAGTTAACACTTTTGTGAAGACGAATCCCTGACTGGGATAAAAAGTGTCAAAATAATGCAACTCCATTATCCCATAAAAAAAAATCATGAAACTCCAAAGTCATATTATCTTGGTTTATAAGCTACTTACAAACATCTCATCTGACTTCTTTCTTCCAATTTTATTTAACTCTCTTAATGTTTTTTTTTTCGTGCACAACAACGTGCACATTCATTTTGTTTAACGACTTTTGGAGCTTATAGAACTTCTACCAAAATAAATGCATCCCAAAATCCCTGATGGAACATAAAAAAAACTTAAAAACATAAAATATTAAATTCTTCAATAACCAGGATACAAGAAGTAATAAAGTACGTACTTCTTGGTTTAGTGGAGTTTGGTAAAATAGCATTTTGTGTTTGGAGCTGCAATTATGGATATATCGAAGAGAATACGGTTTTTTTTTTTTTTTTTTTTTTTTTTTTTTTTTTTTTTTTTTTTGTATTACTGATCCTTTTTGTATACCTTAACAATAGAAATTCAAATGAAATATATAGTATATACTCAATTGATATAACTCTATGTGTTAAACGAATTCAAATGTCTCGAGAAACCACAATCGCATAGCACCTTCCAATTTTCGCCAAGTACGTGCGACGTAGTCGTGCACATCCTTTATCCCCAAAAACCTTACACCCATAGTGTAGTGTACATCTCTTTTCACTCTCCATCAGTGCACACATTATTGCTCCTTTTTTTTTCAATACTCAAACATTTTTATGGGTCTTACTTACTGTTAGTTGAAAATAATGTGTATCTTTTCAAAATGGAAGTACTTAGTAGCTTCTACAATGGCGGCTAAAATATGAGGGTAAAAAAATAGTACTTTTAAGATATTGACGGTGAAAAATAGGCGTGTAAGTGATTTATATGTCCATGGGGTGTTGTATTCTATATTTTTGTTCATATCCTAAACTTTTTTTTTTTGTTTATTAAGGCTAACTTGGTAGGAATTTTCCCCTTCCAATCATCCTGCTCCTATGTCTATACCAAAAAAAAAAAAAAAAAAAAAAAAAATACAAATGAAGATGATAAGGTTCTCTTACAACGAAGAACGAAGTTCCATACATCACAAAGTCGAGTACAAATGAGTTATATGCTTTTGTTTCTGGTTGTTTCAATCTTGTGTGGAATTGGAATGGTTTTTCGGGGTGCGACTATTTTGTTTTATTTAGCCTTGCTTTTTTTTGTTTTGTTGAGGTTTTTTTGGGTCGAAATAATGTACTAATAAGATAATTGTATTCCTAAGCTAGGGATTATTACTTTTTATGTGTTTTTCATGTCAGAAGATGTACTACGAGTAGTATGTGTATGACATATGAGAGATGATAGGGCATTTCGTTTCAATAGAAACTTTATTTTTTTTCTTAGGTTGAGGATAAAAGCTTTGAATTACTTAAATAATGATATAGGTTAGACAACTGGGAATGGCATGGCAAAGAAAAAATTTAGGAGTAAAATATAATTTATAGGTCATTCATTATATTACACACATTTATGTAAGGAAGTATCTTTTTAATAATTGATTGTAATTAGTAATATATACCAAAGTATAATAGCAACATAAATCGAAATATCTTCCTGTGATGTGTCAGCATTAAGATTGAAGGTTATGTTCAGGACTCATGTGAATAAAACTTGTTAAATTATGTGAGTTTGTAGTTTATGAGAATTTTTTTTTTTAATGCAAAAATTAATAGGTTAGAAGGCAAGTCTAATGTTTTTATTATAATTTTTTATATATCCTTGTTTTTCCAATTATAAGCCGGGAATTTTAGTCTTGGTAAGAATCTAAAATTCCATAATATTATCGTAAACATAAATCTTTAGTGAAATGGGTTTTGGACATACTATATACCTTAAAGAAGGATTAGCGAAATTAAAAGTTAAAGTAGAAGAAATGGAGGAAGTAGAAAAAGTAGAAGAAATGCAAGAAATGGAAGAAATAGAAAAAGTAGAAAAAATGGAAGAAGTAGAAAAAACGGAAGAAGTGGAAGAAATGGAAGAAGTAGAAGAAACGGAAGAAGTGGAAGAAATGGAAGAAATTGAAGAAATGGAAGAAGTAGAAAAAATAGAAGAAATGGAAGAAATAGAAGAAATGGAAGAAATGGAAGAAGTAGAAAAAATAGAAGAAATGGAAGAAATAGAAGATGTAGAAGAAGTAGTAGAAGTAGAAGAAATGGAAGAAGTAGAAGAAATAGAAGGAGGAGAAGAAATGGAAGAATTAGAAGATATAGAAGAAATGGAAGAAGTAAAAGCAATAGAAGAAATGGAGGAAGTAGAAGAAATAGATGAAGTGGAAGAAATAGAAGAAGAAATGGAAGAAATAGAAGAAATGGAGGAAGTAGGAGAAATGGAAGAAGTAGGAGAAATGGAGGACGTAGGAGAAATGGAGGACGTAGAAGAAATAAAAGAAATGGAAGAAGTAGAAGAAGCAGAAGAAATGGAAGAAATAGAAGAAATGGAGGAAGTAGAAGAAAAAGATGAAGTGGAAGAAATAGAAGAAATTGAAGAAATGGAAGAAGTAGAAGAAATAGAAGATGTAGAAGAAGTAATAGAAGTAGAAAAAATCGAAGAAGTAGAATAAATAGAAGGAGTAGAAGAAATAAAACTAGTAGAAGAAATGGAAGAAGTAGAAGAAATTGAAAAAGTAGAAGAAATGGAAGAAGTAGGAGAAATGGAAGAAGTAGGAGAAATGGAGGACGTAGAAGAAATAAAAGAAATGGAAGAAGTAGAAGAAGCAGAAGAAATGGAAGAAATAGAAGAAATAGAAGAAATGGAGGAAGTAGAAGAAAAAGATGAAGTGGAAGAAATAGAAGAAGAAATAGAAGAAGTGGAAGAAATGGAAGATGTAGGAGGAATGGAAGAAGTAGAAGTAAAGGAAGAATTAATAAAAGTAGAAGAAATAGAAATAGAATAGAAAATAGTGTTTGGAAAAAAGATTTCTAACAGCTGACAAAATGGCTTACATTTTGTTGAGAACCTTTAAAAAATGCTACCTACCTTTCATTGGCTAGTGTTGACTAACCTTCACATTTAGGTCCGTTTTGTTTTCTTCCCTTTTTTTTGAAGAACAAACCGTTAATATGGCAGATCAATTAAAATACTTAAATTCCACAAAAAAAATTAAATCGCGCAATATAGTGAAACAATTTTTAAATATAAAAAAAAATACCAGCATGTGTTATATTTCACACATTCCTGAATTTGTATTTATCTGTATTTGCATTCCAGTTAATTAATTTAAATATTTAAATCATAAAGAACACCTATTAAGTTTAATAATAAAAGTGCACTCTCAAGTTTCCCATCAGAACCCGCATGCACTCCATAAGCAACATAAATCTTTAGTGAAATGGGTTTTGGACATACTATATACCTTAAAGAAGGATTAGCGAAATTAAAAGTTGAAGTAGAAGAAATGGAGGAAGTAGAAAAAGTAGAAGAAATGCAAGAAATGGAAGAAATAGAAAAAGTAGAAAAAATGGAAGAAGTAGAAAAAACGGAAGAAGTGGAAGAAATGGAAGAAGTAGAAGAAACGGAAGAAGTGGAAGAAATGGAAGAAATTGAAGAAATGGAAGAAGTAGAAAAAATAGAAGAAATGGAAGAAATAGAAGAAATGGAAGAAATGGAAGAAGTAGAAAAAATAGAAGAAATGGAAGAAATAGAAGATGTAGAAGAAGTAGTAGAAGTAGAAGAAATGGAAGAAGTAGAAGAAATAGAAGGAGGAGAAGAAATGGAAGAATTAGAAGATATAGAAGAAATGGAAGAAGTAAAAGCAATAGAAGAAATGGAGGAAGTAGAAGAAATAGATGAAGTGGAAGAAATAGAAGAAGAAATGGAAGAAATAGAAGAAATGGAGGAAGTAGGAGAAATGGAAGAAGTAGGAGAAATGGAGGACGTAGGAGAAATGGAGGACGTAGAAGAAATAAAAGAAATGGAAGAAGTAGAAGAAGCAGAAGAAATGGAAGAAATAGAAGAAATGGAGGAAGTAGAAGAAAAAGATGAAGTGGAAGAAATAGAAGAAATTGAAGAAATGGAAGAAGTAGAAGAAATAGAAGATGTAGAAGAAGTAATAGAAGTAGAAAAAATCGAAGAAGTAGAATAAATAGAAGGAGTAGAAGAAATAAAACTAGTAGAAGAAATGGAAGAAGTAGAAGAAATTGAAAAAGTAGAAGAAATGGAAGAAGTAGGAGAAATGGAAGAAGTAGGAGAAATGGAGGACGTAGAAGAAATAAAAGAAATGGAAGAAGTAGAAGAAGCAGAAGAAATGGAAGAAATAGAAGAAATAGAAGAAATGGAGGAAGTAGAAGAAAAAGATGAAGTGGAAGAAATAGAAGAAGAAATAGAAGAAGTGGAAGAAATGGAAGATGTAGGAGGAATGGAAGAAGTAGAAGTAAAGGAAGAATTAATAAAAGTAGAAGAAATAGAAATAGAATAGAAAATAGTGTTTGGAAAAAAGATTTCTAACAGCTGACAAAATGGCTTACATTTTGTTGAGAACCTTTAAAAAATGCTACCTACCTTTCATTGGCTAGTGTTGACTAACCTTCACATTTAGGTCCGTTTTGTTTTCTTCCCTTTTTTTTGAAGAACAAACCGTTAATATGGCAGATCAATTAAAATACTTAAATTCCACAAAAAAAATTAAATCGCGCAATATAGTGAAACAATTTTTAAATATAAAAAAAAATACCAGCATGTGTTATATTTCACACATTCCTGAATTTGTATTTATCTGTATTTGCATTCCAGTTAATTAATTTAAATATTTAAATCATAAAGAACACCTATTAAGTTTAATAATAAAAGTGCACTCTCAAGTTTCCCATCAGAACCCGCATGCACTCCATAAGCAACAGATGTTTTTTTTTTTTTTGAAATCAGAGACTAATCATTCAAAAAATTATCCCATTAAAAATCTTAGAACCTTGTTTGTTAATTATTTTTGTTAGCTGTTGTTGTTGTTGTTGGTTTTTTGTCATCGTCAAAGATTTAATTATGATTGTAGCTACTTTGCTTTTCCACACTCCGTGCCTTAGAGGAAAATGTGAAAAGTGGTTTATGTGACACACTAACCATCCAGTAATGAGAGTACCTCAACTCATGATGGGATAGTGATGCGTGATGTAGACTTGTACTTGCCATATTTATCAGTAACTGGAATGCAAGCGTTGCATGTTGATAACGTTGAGAGTTGTTGTTAATTATCTAACTAACCTAATGACACATAAATCCACAAACACAATGTATAACGATGGTCATAATTCTTTTCATATTCACATCACCTACTATAACAATGTGATAGGGAAGTTCAAACATTTTGAGAAAAGACTACAAAAAAAAATAGCGTTTGCAAACTACCTGTGAAATAGTTGAATTTTTTTTTTTCGCGAAGAATATTTCGTCCTAAAAGGGAAATCCTTTTTTTTTTTTGTCAACACTTAAGGTGTGTCATTAAATGCCGATAAGCTTGTTTGGGTCTCATTTTAGGGCCAAATAAACTTCATTTATCAAGATTCCGACCCTTTTGTAACACACATTACTCGAATGATAGGAGCATATTTTAAATTTGCCTCAATGAAGCCTGTTGGTAAACTTTGAACCTTAAAAGTGTCCTTTTTACCACAAAAAAAAAGAAAAACCTGAAAAAACACATCAAAGGATTTTTTTTTCTTAATAGTGATACCTACAACTATTGCGTTAGGGCAAGTATTGCTTTCGGTAAAATAAAATTCAAACTAACCAAAAATAAAATTTTTTTCATTTAATTTAGTAAAAAAAAATATTTCAATTTGAACCGAACCCAGTTTGTAAATATCCCTGAGTTTATCTAAAAGAATTATCGGGGCTTAAGTATTCCACAGAATGGTCTAGAAGCTATGTTTTCATACAAGTTATCGATATTTTTGTTAGAAACTCCATTTTTCTTCTGCCGTCATGTTTTGTCAAGACGTCCTTAAACCCAGTTCGTAAGTTTCCCCTAAGTTCAGCTAAATTTTAGAGAATTCTCGGGACTTAAAGCCGTCGAGATAAAATTCAGCTAAAAGCTATATTTTCATACATGTTATCGATATTTTTGGTGGAAACTCCATTTCTCTTCTGCCATGACGTCCTTAAACCCAGTACGTAAGTTTCCCTTAAGTTCAACTACATTTTAGAGAATTCTCAGGGCTTAAAGCCACCGAGAGAGAACCTAGCTAAAAGCTTTATTTTCATACATGTCATCGATATTTTGGGGGACAACTAGGTTAGAAAAAAAGAACTACAATCAACATTCTTTTAATCATATATTTTGAACCTATTTAAATTATCTTTTCAAAAATTAAACATACATCTTTTTTTAGTTTCCCAATAGACTTGTTGAAAAAAAACGACATCTGGGCTAAACGATGAAAACAAAAATTTATAGTTTCCATACAAATTATCGAGTACAGGTATGAGAATATCGTGACAGACCTGAGACCCTGGGCTTAGCGAATCAACAGTGGATCTGATTTTTGTTTTTTCTTAAGAAGCATATTTGAGATTTATAACAATACACACCTTATCTCCCTATTCACGAAAGGAGCAACTTCATGCGACACATTTGTCTATTTTATTCAAATGATATCTCTTTTTTTTTTGTTGTGTTTTTGGCCTGTGCCTTTTGGCCTTTCCCAAGAAGGGTAAAAGTTGAAAATTCCTCAATGTTATCAAAATCAATACACCAGCAAGCATGCCAACCTGGAATTTTTGATTCTTGTTTTATATTCATTTTAATATCCTCAAGGCTTCAGCGTTCGTTGTTATTCATCAAATACCTTGCACGAAACTATGTATAGGTAGTAGAAAGTTTGAAAGGTTAGATACCTACGTATACTGACATGTAGCCTAAAAATATTGGAGGAAATTACCGCACATAACATACTCGCATAGGGAGGTACCGTGCTTCTCTATAGCTACTTTGCTTCTTTTTTTGTATTATTAAAATAACCTTGGAATCTATTAAATATTCCAGTGAATGTGTAATTTTGTTTTGGAATTTGGAAAAATTAATATGTATAAAATTCCTTTAAAAAAAAGAATTTCTCTTTTTGCTGTTTATACCTACTGTACCTTTTGAAGAAACATTATAAAGGATAGACCATTAGATACTTTTTTTTTGGAGAAGAAGACCAACGGTATTATTATTTTTTCTTTCTAACCCCAAAAGAGGGTTGCTTATTTTGTTGTTGTTTTTGAAAATTGATATGGGTAGTGTATATATTTTGGGTTAGAAAAATTGGTTATGGAGGATATTTATTTTAATGCAAATGTTATTTTTTTTTTTTAGTAGCAGTAGGGCAGTTACGTGTTTGTTTGTTGTTTCTAAATGTAAATTTTGCTCTTAGACTTGGCAATAAATTATGAAAATTTATACCTACATGACTCTTCGTTAGGTTCTATTTTTTTGTTGTCCCCAATGGTTACATTTCTTCTTTTTTTTTTTTAAATTAAAATTTGTATGTGCTAATGTTTATTAATCTGTTTTTTTTTTTCTATTTCAGGTAATTTGGAATTTTTGATAAAATGTTGGTAAGCGGTCTATTTGATAAAAAAAATTAAGGGCGGGTCAAAAGTGATGGGAAAAATCTCATAAACGGTTTTGTCACTAGAAAACAATCTCTTTTTTAAAGATATATGCCTCAATCGAAAATTTTTTCAATGAGTTTTTCAATAAAGAAACTCAAATTGACTTTTGAGTAATTTCTTAATGCAAGTCTTTGATTCGCAAAAAAATCGAAGCAGAGGTATTAATTAGATCACACATTGCGATGATAGAGAACCCTAAAAAAACAGGGTCCTGCAATTATGTCTGTCTGTTTACCTCGTGTGTACCTCAATCTACAGAATAAACTACTGTAGGAATTTTCTTGAATCTTTGGACTTAAAGTTTTCAGTACATTCCCTAGAAGAGCAATTGAATTTTGTTTAGCTCCAAAAAGAACGGAACCTGTCATTAAACCATTACAAAATATGTTTTATCTCGAAAACGTCTCTAACGATTTTGATGAAATTTTTTCAGTGGGCTTTTGTGTATAATTAAATTTATTTGGTCAAAAAACCGTTATTAACGTTACGCATTTTTGGTTTTCCATTTTCTCATAAAATTTTTATGAAAGAGTTCCTTTATAATCTTAACAATATTTTTATACCTTTTTGGAATTTTTGAACTTTAAAAAAAATTTATATTTTTAGGTTAATGAATTGATATTATCGTTGTCAACAATCAAAATTTTTGATAAACTGTGAACGCTCTTCAGAAATTAGATCTATTGTGAATGATTCAAATTGACAGTCTTGGTATTATGGTTGTCAAAATATTTGTTGATTATCAAATTTTCAGTCAATCACAAATTCCTTGTTGATAAAATATTTTACGGATCGCAAAAGCCAAAAGCATGTCCACCACAATCTCTGCCCACTTCTTATTCATGAGCGGCTTCGAATAAACACCCTTGGCGAAGTCTGGGTTCTCTTCCATCCGTTCTACCAATCTGGCGAGCTGATTTTTGTTACTTACAATTTTACTCCTACGTAAAGAAAACACTTAAAATTGAATTGCACCATTAATTTATTGCAAACTACTTACATTTTTTTTTCCAAATCAAGCAAAATAAAATTCGTTACACGAAACAAAAGCAGTCCGTTGTAAGATTGTAAATGAAATTGAAACATCAAAAGTAAATAGGCACTATTCACAATAGATTTTTGATCTTCACAATGGATCAGAAAATGAAAAAAATTATCAACTCGCGTTCACAATACCAATGTATCAATTAATTGATAAAATGTTTCAATTGTCAATTAATTGATCTCTGACAATCGTAATAAGGCTGTAATTCTTTTCTTCTGATATTTGATAATTTTGAACAATCTTGTCTTTACACAAAAATTAGACAGTATGTGAAACAACAAGCTTCTACTGGATGTGTTGAAATCCTTCGTCAAATGAAAATGCAAACTTCTTCAACCTTCAAGATGTCGATTGTGACCAAAACTCTTCCACTTTACTGCTTTACCTTAAGGATCCACTTCTGGGACGCACAAAAATGTAATATAGACAAAGATGACTTGAAGGATTTTGAATAGTCCTCATACTTTTTTACATAAATCCGCATTCAATTGGAACAAGCCCTAAAAAATATGATACCAATTTCAATATCCAGATATAACAGATTATCAAAAACAAACGAGGCTACTTCTTTTGCAAAAGCAAATATTCAAAAAGTGTTTGAAGAAATAATTGACAAAAGCTAAAAAAGTGAATAAAAAATAGCCATTAAAACGATTTCCGTTCTCTTCCGAAATTCATGAGGTCAAAAGGTTAATTAAAACTTTTAAGTCATTAACCATTAAACACAACAATTTCTAGAAAATCTGTACGTCTGTACCTGTGTATATATGCTGCACAGTACCTACATAAAATTTAAGTGCAAAAAACATCAAAACTCTAATTTGATTATATTATAACTTTACTATCTTCTACATGATTGCTGCTTCTACGGTTTAAAATTGTATGTACATATTATAAAACTTGTATTCACAGAACAAGCTACTCACTGATATACATTTTTATTTACACTTTTAAAAAGTTTGAGTTTAAAACTTTCCCATCAAAACATGGTTCACAATGTTCAATGTTCATCTTCATCCAAATTCGAACGTCTGGCCGGTTTATCTAACCATCTTATCTTGCTATCTATATCTATCTATCTACCAATTAAAATTACATTTTTTATTCCTATTAAATTTGAAAAAGAAAAAAAAACTGGTGTAGCAAGGAAACATTTTTCATTATCATCACTTTTCATCTAATCATCGTTGGGATAATAATTTTTTTTTTTTTTTTTATCCTGAAGTCAACTTAACTCACCCAACTAGAACTACAACTTGACAGGTAAGGAAGTTTTGTGATGGCAAGGTAAGGTAGGTTAGGTACATCTCTATCTACACTGTGATTATACTTGACTACCTATCTGTGTATCAAAAAGATAATATTTTCATGCTGTGGTACAATCACTCTTCTTTTGGGGATAGGTAGAACGAGTATATCTCGGTTGATGCGAAATTTGTGCAAAATTTATGTACATCCATCTCTCTTTCTGTCTCTCTCTCTGAGACTTGTGTCTTTGATGGTGATTTGAAATGTTTTGGTGCAGAAACTAAAAGACTTTTCTGTCCGTCATCGCTGTTGTCATCGTTGTCGCAAGCGAAACACACACAAAAATGAATGAATAAGCATTTTAGTATCACATTTCCCACAAAAGGTGTTAAGAACATGAGTGGATAGATGGGGAGGGGAATAAAGGGTTATTTCCCCGGTTAGGTTTGGAATTTTGTTTAAATGTTCAATTCCTTTGGAGTTTTTAATTTCGGGTGGAGTAAAGTATGTAATATCCGCTTTCGAATTTTCAAAAAAAAAAATCTGGAGATTCTGAAATACAGAATGTTGAAAACCCAGAAAACCTAAGAATGTCCAAGAACTGGAGAACTCAAAATCCTGAAAATTCCGAAAAACAAAAATTTCAAAAATCTTAAATCTTTAAAACCGCAAATCCCGAATGCTCAAAATTTTTAAAAAGTTGTAAGATGATACGAAACTAAAAAAGAGGCTGGGTGCGACCCACACTTGATAACTTCCCATTTGTGATCTTGAAAACTTTTTATTTAGTTTTTTCAAATAACCAAATTTTTTTATATTTTTTGTCAAAAACTGTCAACTAGATATTTGTCAAAATTTAACCTTTCATAAAAAATTGTACTATGTATAAAATAAAATATTTTAGAAGGCTCAATCGTTGTTCGTTCTCTGGATATTCGAGCCGAAATACGATTGTAACTACTTTTCTTTAGAATTTTTAACAGTTTTTGATTTTTTCTTAAAAAAACTGCCCATTCAATACCTGTCAAAATTTTATCAGTTGCTACCAATTATGTTATGTAGAAAATAAAACAAACAAGAAGTCAATATCGTTACCCGTTTTTGAGAAATTTGAGTCGAAAGACAATTTATACCAATTTTCGGTAGAATTTTTTGTAATTTTTAATTTTTTGTAAAAAAACTGTCCATTGAATTTTTTTGAAATTTTCACCAGTAGTCAAAAACAACATTTTTCGTAAAATAAAATTATTTTAAAGTTAATATCATTTTTCCATCTAAGGATATTCGAGTTATAAAATTTTTTTTTTAGTTTTTTTGATTTAAAAAAATAACGGTACATTGATTTTTTTCCAAACTCATATCAAATTTGTACGACGTCATAAGGTGTCGAATAAAATTTATTTCAAGTCAATGGCATTATTTGTTCGTGAGATATTTGAGCCCAACCAAAATTTTCACTTCTTTTTTAAACTGCTATAGTAAAAAAACAACTGATTGAATATTAATAAACGCCCTTTCAGCTTCTTTCGAAGTTATTATCTGTAAAATAAAATTTATTTCAAGTCGATATCTCTACTCGTTCTTGAGATATCGACGACGAAAAATGGTACCAGAACGTACGGACGTACGAACGTACGAACGTACGAACGTACGTACACACGCACACACAGACATCTCTCTAAAAATGATTGATATAGACTCTAGGGACCTTGAAACGTCGAGAAATTTCAAAAATTTCAATTTGACAAATCGGACCGATTACAATAACTCCCTATGGGAAGTTAAAAATGTATGACCAACTTGAACTGTCAATTTAATGTGTGCACATTTTTGTTCTCAAATTTTAATTCGTCGTTTTGGTTTCGGGATTTTGGGTTTAGTTATTTTAGTTTTCCGAGTTCTGTTTAACACGGGCAATAACACCAGCGCCGAGATAAGACGAAGAATAACTCTTGCTAATCGCTGTTTCTTTGGGCTAAGAAAGCAATTGAGTGGAAAAGCCCTCTCTCGAGCAACAAAGGTAAAATTGTACAACACCCTCATCATCCCTGTCCTGCTGTATGGTGCAGAAGCATGGACCTTGACAAAATCGGATGAATGTGCCTTAGGATGTTTCGAGAGGAAAGTTCTTCGGGTCATCTTTGGCCCCGTGTGCATTGATGGGGAATGGAGACGAAGATATAACAGCGAACTTTACGGGCTGTACAACGACATGGACCTAGCCAGAAGGGTCAAGGTCCAGAGACTCCGATGGCTCGGTCATTTAGAGCGCATGGACACCAATGCTCCGGCCCGGAAAGCCTTCGACACTATTCCCGAGGGACGCAGAAGAAGAGGAAGACCGCGACTCAGGTGGCGCACACAAGTGGAAGAGGACCTCAATCAACTTGGAGTGCAAAACTGGAGACAGCTAGCTAGGGACCGAGCTGGCTGGCGGAGACTGTTGATTGAGGCCCAAGTCCACACCGGACTGTAGCGCCACCTTAAGTAAGTAAGAGTTCTGTTTTTAATTTAATTTTTGGTTGTCAAAATTATGGGGTTTTTGCGACTTCTGGTTTTCTAGATTTTGGGTTTCTAGAATTCTGACCTCATACCGTCGAGGGCTTCTTCGATGATTTTGAGATTTGTGAAATGTAAGTTTTCGGGATATTGGAATATTGAGATGAAAAAGTTTAAAATCAAGAAAGCCTAAAAATGCCCCAAAAACTCGAATACTCAAAATCCTGAAAACCCAAAAATTCCGAAACTGATGATTTGAAAGCCAAAATGTTATTGCCAACTAAACCCATAGTTTGGCACTTGCTTTCTTTCTAGATTTTAAGTTACGGAACTTTGACCGAAACCCTTTAAGGCTTTCCAGAATTATGTGTTTTTTTTTTCAATTATGGGGTTTTTGGATTTAGAGTTTTCTGTGTTATAGGTTTTCGGTTGGCATTTTGAGCCAATTATGGTCCTAAGGCTTGCGGAATAGGTTCTAGCTTTTTGAATTTAAGAGACATTGATTTTTGAAATACTAGATTTTTTCAGAATTACATATTTTTTGAATTAAGAGTTTTCTGAATTATGGGTTTTTGAGGTTTAAATTTTATAAACTATGGGCATTCCTGACTTTATGTTTTCCGGAATTGGGTCTTCAAAATTTTGACCCCAACCCATTTAAGATTTCTATATTTTGGGTCCTCAGAATTGTGTGCATTTCGTATTTGGGTTTTTAGGTCTTCTTATTTTTGATTTTAAGAACTATTTAAACACCAACTCAATATTTGGATTCTGAGAGCTTGGGTTTTTGGAGTTCTGTAATTTCTAGATTAAGTTTTTTTTTTGTTGAACTATTGGTTTTCAGGATATCGGAACTCTTATGGGTTTTCGAGATATTCTTTCTTTTGCGGCACTTTACGAATGTTGAAATATAACCTAGCCCCTCAATATAATGCTCATTAATATTAATTAATTAATATATAACATCAATGTCGTTTGGGGGATAGGTAACTTCAATAAATTCTTCCAGTTTTTTTTCTTGTTCTTCGTATTATTTTTATTATAACTGTAACTCATTTATTCGTGCAAAAACAAATGGAACCTTCTGGGTAAATTCTTTTCTATACCCGGACCTGACTGCACTAGGAGGAGTGTTGTTTCGATGGCGCCTGCTGGTTTTCAAGAGATACGCGAAATAACACGCTATACGCATATTTTTGTTTAACTCCATACACATTATTATGTAGGTATCATTTCCCTGCAGGCGAATTTTTAAAAGAAGACAAAAAAAAAACTAGAAAAAGAACTTTCCGGCACAGTTGGTTTTTAATGTTTTTAGTTAGAAACCGAGATAGATAGACGGATGGAATGTTTTGGAAAAAAAAAATATAAAAGATACTTTCTTTCAGGTGACGGTGATGTGTCCCTTAGCTTCTACTACTGCTCCTACATACATATATTTGCATTTCACTTGTGAATTTACCAAAACACATCAGCTGACATCAACGTTGTGAATTATAACACTGAACGTTTTTTTTTTTTTTGTTTGTGAACGTGTGTCACCACTTTACAACAACTGTTAGTCCTGCATAGTTGGCTTGTCAAGTGGAAATAGGCAAAAGGACAAAGTAGATACGTATATGTACTTATACCTAAAAAACATAAAGATACGAAAAGTAAGCACTTATCTTGTGGATTGCATCTCATTCATTTTAAATTCAAAGCAAAATAAGCACAGAATGTGCAAGAAGGACTGGGAAATATTAAGCTAAGGATGGGTTGAGGAAAAAAATAAAACATTAAAATGCCTCAAGGGGTGTAGATGAAAATTGGGGGTAGTGAGGCACATCCTCACATCGAACAAGGAAAATGGAAAGTTTTTGTAAGAATTTTCCTCTGAAATCTAGCTTTTTATCCTTTCCATTCCCATTGGCAGGATTCCAAAATACCGTGTCGTCTTTATGTGAGATTTTATAAAATGGGCTTGTTCTGTGGGCGCGCGTGGTTATTAGAATAAAAAAAAACAAACAAAAAAAAAATAAAGAAAACTTTTTTCTTCTATAATTTTTTTCTTGTTCGTATTTTAAAAATTTGAAAAATGAAGAAAACGGAAGAAGAATAAACTATTCAACGTAGAACGAAGTTTTAATTTATAACAAGTACGTGTCCCAAAGAATGCTAAGGCTCACACAATTTTTGGTTAATTTTTTGGAAGTCACGTTTCAGAAACTGCGACAGCAGCGGGTGGCAGCGCAGCGGCATCGACATCGACGCGCGCGTTTCATGGACTGCTAAAGCCGTTTCTAGATTGTGTATAAGATGAATGGGAACACTGATTTATTAGGCAGCACATGCACCACACTGTGGATTGGAACATGCACGGAATGCACCAGCCACCATGCATCGTGCCAGGTAGTTGATTTCATGGTATGTCTATAATGCGTTTCACCTTGTCAAACATAAGGCAGCACAATTTCGATTTATTGATCATCACATTATTGTGCAGCTGAGTGATATAGGAAACAAAAATCAGTGATGGGATATTTTGAAGTGATTTGTGAGGGAGTGTGAATTTGGATTTGATTGGAAGGCGATATTAATCTTAATTAGTCGTTAGTTAATGGCAACAATATAAAGGGTGTCCCAACAAGAACGCAAGATTTAAATTTTAAATAAAACACAGACATATAAAAAAATCGCGAATTCTTTATTATATCGTAAATTAGACAGGATATGGTTATGTATGGAACAACACAGTGGGCAGATGGCCGCCGCGGCTTTGCTGGCACATACGCGATCTTTTAATGAAATTTTCAATTACCGTTTTGCATAAATGCTGCGGTATTTCATTAAAGCAGCGTCCAATTTCCTCTTTTAAGGCTTGAGTCGTCGTCGGCTTATTCGCATAAACCATCGACTTCAAAAAACCCCCAAAAAAAGTCTAATGGTGTTAAATCGCACGATCTAGGCGGCCAATTCTGGTCTCCAAAACGCGAAATAACACGACCGGGAAATGACTGATGCAGCAATTGAATTGTTTCTCTGTCTGTATGAGATGTGGTGCCGTCTTGTCGAAACCACATCCCCTCCACATTCATTTCTTCAATTCTAGGCACGAAAAAATTGGTTATCAATTCACGATACCGATTCAAATGATTCCTCCAGCCCGAAATCCACACCACACAGGGACACGTTGAATATGCATTTGCTTCTCTTGAATCACTTGAGGATTTTCCCCGCCCCAAATGCGACATTTCTGCCTATTGACGAAGCCATCAAGATGGAAATGGGCCTCGTTACTAAACATGATTTTATCCGCAAAATCAGCATTTTCATGTTGTCTCTCAATTACCGAACTCAATTAACGAACTTCCTTCGCTGTGCATGGTCAGCTGCCTTCAGTTCCTAAGTCAATTGAACTGTGTATGCATGAAGATGCAAATCTTTCGTCAAAATTCGCTGCATAGTGGATTTGGAAACACCAATTTGCTGAGCTCGGTGTCGAATTGAGGTGGATGGAGTTTGAACGACATCATCACGTACTGCTGCGATATTTTCGGTCGATCGATCTGGTCGAAGGCGCGTTGTTGTCTTTACATCAGTGACAGACCAAGTTTCAGCAAATTTTTCCATTAATCGCTTTACAGTTGACTCTTTTAGAGCATTATTGTAACTCCAAATTGATCGCAATTTGCGAACTGTAGCCGCAAAACTTTCACCATTTTGGTAAAACAATTTCACAATGAGAATGCGTTGTTCATTCGTGTAGCGCTCCATTTTTATTAACCTTACCTTCTACTAACAAACAATAATAATTGTTCAAATGTCAAACAACGACACTTCGAATGGCGCCTGATTTAAATCTTGCGTTCTTGTTGGGATACCGTTTAAAATTGGTCGATCAATTTGTTCATATTTCTTTCAAGTTATCGAAGCACTCCCCGAGAGAAGGGTCAACGCGACAAAAATGTGTCCACAATTCTGTCTGTGTGTTGATACTTGAAACGGCAACTTATAGTAGTAGAAGAAAGATTTTCTTCAAACTTTGGACTTAAATTATTTTTAAGGCCTGAATATAATGGTACTTGTCATATATGTATGTATGGCAAAACGTTACTCATCTCGACAGTAACGATTTTGATGAAATTTCATAAAATTTTTTTTTGAAAACTCAATGAATAAATTTTTTGAAATTTTATTTTAGACTACATTATTAAACACTTAAAACTATTTTTGATTTTTTTTGGATTTTGTTTTCGATCCCAATATTTTATGTTCTTAATCTTGTTTTTTTTTTTTTTTTTTTTTTTTGGAAAAATTAATGAACGAAGAATATTGTCAATCCCTAGTAATAAAAGTAAAATGTTGTTTCGTTGGCATTCAGAAAGTGAGGGAAAGAATGCTGCAGACACTGGGGTTGTAACCCACAGATACTATATTTAAGAGTCAATTCCATTAAAGTTGTCGAAAAAAATATTTGTCTTGAGAAAATTAGTAACCAATTTGTAATTTTTCTTTTGAAACATCTACAGATGTACTAAATGATTGAATAAGTCACAATTCTATTGGCCCATGATTCAGTGATTCACTGATGTGCGTTTTTCTATTCATTATTTGTTTCCAAATCTGCAAAATTTAATTAACACTTTTTACGAGATACTATAAATTATCGAAATTAACTTGAGATTAATTCACGTCAAATTATGAATCAATAGATCTGACACTTTCACAACAACCATTCCATGTATGAAAATTTAACACCTTTTAAAGAGATAGACGCTTTGCAAAAATGAATAAAAAATCGCACGAAAAAATATAAATTATCACAACTAATTTATAATGTGTAGCATATTCATGCGAAATTCATTAATTTCTATTTAAAATAATTTAAAAAACTAAAATAATACTATGTTAAATAATTAAATGTAAATCAATGTAAAGTAATGTAATATCTACCGAAATATGTTATTGCGAAGTAATGAAATACGAAATAATGAAAATTCCGATGCGAAATTCGTTCAATTCTGAATTTGCGAAATATAACATAGCTGAATAAACATAATCATTGCGAAATGAAAACTTGTTATAAATGATCAATTCCAAAAGATTTTTTACTAGGTACCGTATTTTTGTCTATTGGATGGCTAAGTGACGTGTGTCAATATGCACGTCGGACGTTCCAGCACTATCGCGTATAGGCGAAAAACTCCTGGATCAAACAAACGCACTGACAACTGTATTTAGTTGGCGTGAAACAATCCAAAACCGGGAAGCCTGTTCGGAGGGCATGAACCTAACAAGAAAAGTCTTCCGGTGAGTTGAAGCAGTGGGGTGGAAGAGTTGTGGTCAAAGTCAAGAGACTGTCGGATCATGACAATCTTCGATTAAAAGAGAAGATGGTTTTGCCATTGAACAGAATCACTTCGCTGATCCTTCAACTATACCTAATCATGTTTAGATTTGTAAAGACCTTAGCCCACTCTTCATCATCATCATCATCATCGGCTCGACAACCGGGGTCCAGTCCTGGCCTCCTTCAACAAGTCTCTCCACCTATCCCGGTCTTGAGCCGACGCCATCCAGTTGCGCACCCCAAGGCTTCGGGCGTTCTGGTCTACGCCATCTCTCCAGCGCAAGCATTGTCTACCACACTGCCGTCTACCATAGAATGTACCACAAAAGACTTTCCGAGCAGGTTCACTCATGCGAGCTAGGTGCCCTGCCCACCGGAGTCTACCGAGCCTAATTTTTGTCACTATGTCTGCTTCAAGGTAGATTGCGTACAATTCCTGATTGTACCATCTCCGGAATCGTCCTTCCTCACGTATGGGGCCAACAATTCTCCTTAAGACTTTTCTCTCGAACGCGGCTAAGAGGTCGGAGTGTCTTTTGCTAAGCACCCAAGTCTCGGATCCATACCTGAGTACTATGGTCCTGTACAGCAGCAGTTTTGAAGTTATGGTGAGATTTCTGGATTTGAAGAGCTTTGACAGACTATAGTGGGCTTTGTTGGAATTGAGCAGCAGCCCGCGTATTTCTTCTTTTATATATTATTATCGGCTGCTACTATTGACCCAAGGTATTTAAAGGATTGCACCACTTCAAATTCGTGCTCCGCTATCTTGATTGTTTGACCAACTGTTCTTTTCGCATTCGACGCCACCATGTACTTTGTTTTACCTTCACTAATGTGCAGTCGCAGATTTTGTGCCGCCTGCTCGATCTGGATGAAGGAATCGTGTACAGCTTGTTCGGTCCTTCCGATGTTGACGATGGTCCCCCTTGTTGCCGTGCCAGAGTCACGGATTGCTTTCTCCAACGCCAGGTTGAAGAGAAGGCAGGCCAAACCATCCCCTCCAACCAGCCCACTCTTCATATAACTTAAATCACCGTGCGCACGAAACATTCTTTTTCAATAGATCTGCATAACAAATCACTTGATTTTAAGTGATGGCAGAAACAATAAACTTAAATTGAGTTTTCGAAAAAAACTGATTGATTCCCATTGCGAATATTGATTATTTTATTCACTTTATTCTTTAGGTGTTCCTTTTCCTGACCAACTCAATTTTCCTTTCCCATTTTTGGTTTTGTTATAGCCACCACTCATCACCACAAGTTCTAAAGCAGTTCATTGCCAATGTTTCCATGGGTATGTTGCTGGAATTAGAACATTAATTCTTCAATAGAGGCATAAATCAGCTTCCTCTGCTTTCAGCCATGACCTCAACCAACCATCCATTTATTTGGTTAGTAGGGGTGCTGTCCAATAACTTCGGTTGTATACACATAACATAATAATTCTCTGGAGCAATCACCTGGAAAACTACGTGCCCTACATTCAATGGAACTCATTTTCTAAATAAACACACATTTCACCCAAACGCGATACTGGAAACCATCAAATAGATCCACACGCTGGCGCTGGCTGGTTTGGCTCTATACACAAACAGAAGGCTTCCCCAGCGAAAAATCAACACGACCGGCGCGGCGTGATGCTGCTCCCACTTCTCCATTCTCGTTGGTATAATACATTGCATCGCCATGTTCTTATAGTGGACGGAAACAATTTTAGAACTCAATTACCCAAACTAAATTATTACAGCTGCAATCTAATAACTGTGAACCTAATCGTTACCCAAACACAAATCTATCTATCCACAAGTCTGCATGGTGTGTTGAATCCATTGGACATCCATATACAATAGCGTTGCAGATGTAAACTGCTGCTACTGCTGCTGCACGCCTCAAGTATCTATGTATCTTTGCAAACAACACTATTCTCTACTAATGGAATAATCTTTCCCTAAAGACCCTGAAATTGTTGTTTTTGTTGCACGCTGCTTTAAGGCGACACATTCGGTGCAAGTACGTATATACTTGGATCAGTCCAGAGAAGACCCATTAGACCGCGAGACCATCACATCACATCGAATCGTGTCGTCCGTCGTCATCGTTGTTGTTGTCATCGTCGGAGGCTGTTGTATATCGGTGGCGGCTGGCGGTGGCGACGACGACGACGGTGAAGGCAGTGTGGTGACTGCTGAGCTTATCTTCCCAAACGCATCATCATTAATTGGGAATGTCGCCTCATTCATGCACGCCTGACCGAACCAGATAGATACTATCCGGGCAAATGTTAAATCGAAGAAGCAAAATGTTCTTGCCGGTTCCACAGCTTTTCGAGCATAATACTAGTTCTATGGAGTACATAACCGACGACGAACGTCAGATTGTCCCTTTTTGTGGCCCCCAAGCGTACGGGTGTCGTCATTGTCGTCGTGTAAGAGGAGATGTCTATGGTCCATTATATGATGGTCGAGTCTATCACAGTGGTAACTTGGCTTCATTTGATTGGAGAAAATGTATCCTGTCGCAAAAATCTCATGGAAATTATTCTAAAAACGAAGACTTCAGGTCACCAGTCACCGCTTTTGATGACAGTTCTTACGGAGCCGAGTTGGCTTTAGTTGATGGTTGAGGCCTTGGTCCACAAGGGACCGAACTGGCTACAAGAATCTTGATGTTTAAGGCCCCTGTTCACATAATTCTTAGATGATGGTTGACGGCAATTAAATTAAGCCCTGTTCTGCATAGGCCGAACTGGCTGGAAGAGAATTGAGTTTAACCCTGACACTCAACTTGACCCCTTGTGTTGGGACCAGGTTGCTGGATGAAACTTGTGTTCACACTTGCTGTGTGTGAAGAAACTTCACTTATGCCTTGGTTCATATGCGATCAAGTAATGGGATAAGGGGGCTGGAAAAAACTTGTTAGGACCAAGCTTACTGGACGACAAGGGATCGGGATGGCTTCAAGAATCTTGTTGTTTGAGACCCTGGTGAAGATCGAACTGGAACAGACTTGAGGCCCTGGTGCACACGAGACCGATCTGGTTCAAAGAAATCTGCTTCTTTTAGGCTTCGGCGTGTATGAGAACGACTGGCTGCAAATAACATGTTTCGGGACCTTTGGAAAATACTTGGGTTGAGCCAAGATAAACATGTAACGGAGCTGGCTGAAAGACTCTTGAAATACACTTGACTTGAGCCCTCGGCCATAAGAAACTAAGCTTGCTCGAAAAAAAATCTTTTTGGTCTTTATTGAGCCCCTTATATTAATGATACCGAACTGGTTTAGGCCCTGTTTCACAAGGGTCTGAGGTCCTACTTATTTGAAGATCTGGCCGACAATAAACTGCAGCTAGTTCGAAGAAAATTCTGATTCACGCTGAGCCGAGCAAAGCCATGAAGTAACATGGTGCCCGATAAGACTTAAAACAAAGTTTTAACCATTTTAAAGTCAATTTTTCTTCAGATTTCTATAACTTTGGTCTACTGTAGTACTTGCTTATCGGCGTTTACAAAACATATAACGTATGTACACCCGACGACACGGTCATGCTCCATGATGCTGCGAGCGTCTTATCCATGTTTCTCATTTTATAATCATCATCGTCGACATTTTGTGCAACCTATTGAAGCAACAAAACATAAAGGCAGCACCTTTGGGATACAGATATACCAGCAGCAGAAGCGGCATCAGCGATATGGTGGCGCAGACGCGATTATAACCGCGAGCTTATTTGTAGACTTCTGGGGCTTTGTGTTTTCGTTTTTTTTTTTTTTTTTTTCCTAGTCCATCGTGAGATTCTTTCATCTTCGTGGCCACGCGGGTCTGAGCTGGGAGTCTGTGTCGTGCTCTGTGCAAGTTGTATGGTTCCTCCATGCGATACCCGTCAAGTAATTTGTAATTTTACATGTCAGACTTGGGGATAATCCGACTTGAATGTGCGCGCGCGCACGCTTGATCTCGTTGCTTCTCTGAGCATGCAATCAACTTAAAGTCGATCTTATCGACTGTGTTACTTAAATAGGTACTAAGTGTACTTCGACACTGACCCGATTGGAGGATTTATCTTTTGCATTGTTCAACAGAATTAACAACAACATGCACCTCACCCCAAACAACACCAGGATCCCAACACGTATGATTGAAGTCTCTTAAACGTTTTACAACCAAAAACAGAAAGGGTTGGTCGTGAATGAAGTATTGAAAATAAAATTGACTTTGAAACTGGTTTTTGCTTGAAGCGGATACAAAAAGCTATCTGAACGATTGATTGATTCAATGTCGCCAATGTCTAAACACTGACACGATGCTAATCGCAATTATGTCGTTTGCTGGAAGTTGATTGTCGCTGTCGTTTGGTTGGTCGTGCACTCCAATCAAGGTGCTTGCTTGGAATTTCTATATAGTATTTCTGTGAGTCTAGTTGAAGTTCACATACTCCACACGAATGCCTTCGCCACGGGAGACGCTTCGCTTTGCTTTGCTTTGCAAACTAAAGGAGCGCAATTTAACGATCGACTTGATGTCAATCAAATGGTGTGTGCGATGTTGAGAAGAAAAGAAAAAAAATGAATTTTGAAGACTGTTCAAACGAAGGAAGGTGAAGACTGTGAGGGAATTTATTACAATTGAATGCAAGTGAGGAAGTAATGGATAGAAAAAGCGAGGTCAAGATTAAAGACCGAATTTGTGTTGACACAGAGGAAATTGCTTAGAGCACTGATGACAATAACTTTGGCAGCACCGCAGTCTAAGAAGATTAGGAGAAAATCAATTTCAGATAGCAGAGGGTATATTGATGGAGATGGAATTCAAGGTTTAATGGATTACACCAACAGCACCAGAGCAGTGCGCACCCTGGCGGCAATTAAAGTTTTCTAATGGATTTGGTGTTTTTAATATTTCATTCATGTTGTATGACTTTAAAATGTGTTAAGTGTTTTTTTTTTTTTTTGAAAATGGTTGATATCAACTTTGCTGACGTAGATTTAAGTTGCGGAAATGGTGGATTTTATTTTGTTTTAAACTCTTTCTGAGAGATTGCCAATGATTGGTTTTAACGGGATTGATGTAATGATGGCTGCCGAAAATTACTTCAATCCATCCTAACCAAAGGTTTTGAACGAAAGAACAATATTTATTTGAACATTTTAGAAATCAACCCAAATCATCTTCTTCATCCTCTTTTTAGTAGGGACAAATACATTTTTATACTTTCTTTTTTATCATTTCTATGAACTGAAAAAATCGAATACAGTCGGAAAGAAACTTTAACGAAGCTTTATCGAAATTAAAGAAAATAACTTAAAACTGCTTGGAAGAAAGAAAAAAGTTTATCTATTTGAGATTTCTTCTTTCATTTTTAATTTGGTGTTCAGAAATTTAATGGACTCCGACAAGGGGATGGTTTGGCCTGCCTCCTCTTCAACGTGCCGTTGGAGAAAGCAATCTGGACTCTGGCTAGGCAACAAGGGGTACCATCGTCAACAGGTCCAGTCAGATACTGGCTTACGCAGACGACATTGACATCATCGGAAGGACCGAACAAGCTGCAAGATTCCTTCATCCAGATTGAGCAGTCTGCACAAAATCTGGAGCTGCACATTTGTGAAGGTAAAACAAAGTACATAAGTACATGGTGGCGTCGAATGCGAGAACAACAGTTGGTCAAACAATCAAGGTAGCGGAGCACGAATTTGTAGTGTAATCCTTCAAATACCTTGGGTCATTAGTAGCAGCCGATAATAATTTAGAAGAAGAAATACGTGGGCGGCTGCTCATTTCCAACAGAGCCTACTATATAGTCTGTCAAATCCAGAAATCTCACCATATCTTCAAAACTGCTGCTGTATAGGGCCATGGTCCTGCCAGTACTCACTTGGGTGCTTAGCAAAAGACACTCGGATCTCTTACCCGCGTTCGAGAGAAAAGTCTTAAGTAGAATTGTTGACCCATATGTGAGGAAGGACGATTCCGGAGACGATACAATTATCAATTGTACGCAATCTACCTTCAAGCAGACGTAGTGACAAAAATTAAGATCGGTAGACTCCGGTGGGCAGGGCACCTAGCTCGCATGAGTGAAGATGACCCGCTCGGAAAGTCCTTTGTGGTGCATTCTATGGTAGACGGCAGCGTGGTAGACCATGCTTGCGCTGGAGAGATGACGTAGACTAGGACGCCCGAAGCCTTGGGGTGCGCAACTGGATGGCGTCGGCTAAAGACCGGGATAGGTGGAGAGACTTGTTGAAGGAGGCCAGGGGCCAGATTCCGCAAGAGTGAGTTTTAATGTGTACACGAAAAAATGTGTACACCCTCTTATTTCGATTACGCAAGGGTGAAGGTGAGTTTTTTTTTGACAGAAACCGTGTACACAGTCCTATAAATTTATTCACCGTATTTTTCATGGTGAATTTTCAAAAGTAACAGTGTACACGGGCATGAAACTCACTCTTGCGGAATCTGGCCCCAGGACCGGACCCCGGTTGTCGAGCCTATGATGGTGATGATGATGATGTTCAGAAATTAGATACCAATATTCTAAATATTGAGTAACTTGATGGTTAAACTTCAAACTCCAACAGTTTTTTTGTGAGTCCAAAACTTGTCTGCCAAGTAAAAATTTTCAAAATCGGAGCGGTTCCTCAAAAGATTAAAGCTTTTGCGTTTTTTCGTTTTCAATTGATGGAATCGTTCATAATTTAGATAAATTATTTTTATAGCAAGTAAATCAAAGCATGCTTGAGTAAAATGTTCCCAAAACATTTCTATTAAAGATTAAATTACAAAGTGCATAAAAGAAACCTTTTCATCTACTGTAACTGTCAAAAATAAATCTTCATCACAACAGTTGATTTAGGAATTTAAATTAACTCCAACAAGACCCAAAATTCAAACAAATCTTGAAATAGTTTCTTCCATCAACTGTACTGTGTTCATATTTACTTTCCTTTTGATTTTAACATGTTCAAAGTAAGTTTAACACAAAAAATGTAAAGCCGAATGAAAATAACTTATCCTGACAAAATACCATTTCTTTTGATTGTTTTTAACGATTAAAATAATTTAAGGTATGTACCCATGTTATTAATGGGTTGTTGTTTGAATTTACTGCCCAAAAAAAAAACTACATACCTTATTTCGCAAATTATTATAAAGCAGTCAAATAAATCCTTTTCCTTAATAAATTGTCAGTTTCCGTCTTCTTTGTTGTTGTTTTGTATTGCAAACTTGAACTTTATCCCCGTGTAATAATCGTTACGTTAATTTAATTTTGAGTCATAGCTATATCTGTTGTATAAGTGTGTAGATCTGTGTGCAGACAAGGCCGTTAGATAATGCTTTCGTTAAGACTTTTTAATAGATTTATTAATTTTTCTTTCCCTACAGGATTTTACTTCAATACAAAAAGGTTCCTAAAATTCTATATCTACATTTAAGAACACAAACTTTTGGAGAACGTCTTACTTAACGCGCTTATGCTTAAATCCCTATCGCATAATTCAAAGTTATTTTTATTTATTATTTGTTGTTATAGCCGAGGAGTCCTTCCTCCTCTGGCCACGCCACGCCACGCCATAATCCCTCTTTATACAGATGGTCGCGATATCCCGCAAGGCGAATAAAATATATTGCTTGTTTCTTTCTTCTTGATAATGGAAGCGTGGTGCGTGTTGACAAGAGTATGGGAGGGGGAAATAAATGTTTATATTAATTCTTCATTTAAGTTTCCATTGAGATGATTCCAAAAAGGGCCTAACTTAATCTGCCGCCCGCAATATGACAGCACAGGGATTTTTTATAAGTATATTTATTTTTTGGACAGTAACATGCGTATAAGAAGATCAACAGCTGGACTACTGTCAAAAAAAGGTGCTTCAGCAGCTTTGGAAGAATTACAAATAAACAAACTGGGACTTGCCCTTTAAAATTAAAATTCAAAATTCTTGAAGCCAACCAACCCACCATCAGTTCACACCCTAATTCTTGCGGTCATATCCTCTTCCTGTCATATGAATTCCCAAATGCAACCACAGCATCAAAGTAAAAAACAAAATAAATAAAAAAAAGATGGCGGTTCTTAGTCATTTGAAAGATGACTTTTCGTTGTGAATGCGCTGATACCGTCATCATAAAAAATTTATGAATAACAACGTCGTCGGCAGCAAGAGTCTGGGATAAAACAGTTGAATATGCTTTTTGTGATGATGGTTCAGAATTCAAAACGACTACGGTGCATCCATTCATACAAAGAATTTTGCTTTAGATAGGATTATTTTTTAAAGCTACGGTAGGGCTTTGTATACTTTGTCAACATACCCGCAGTACTTACATGTTTTGGCGCTGGAGAATTTGGGGATCGATTTGATTGTCGATGTCCAGTTTATTCGGTGTGTAACTTTTTGAAGACCAATGACGGACAGACAGTGGAAGTAAAATTAATAAAAAATTTGTTAAACTAGTTAAATTATTTCAATGTATTAGTATTAGAGTAAGAAAAAATACGAAATTATTAAACTTAACTTTTTGTGTTAAATTCACCATTTGGCCACCACCTTGGTTTTTTTTGTATATGAAGTAAGTCGGTTTTTAGCCCCACAAAAAAATTTCAAAACCGTAGGTAACCGAAAAAAGTGGTTCTTGCAATACTGTTGTCCTACCTAAACTGTTGGGTGGATTTTCTTGAAAACTGGTACACATTTTTTTTTGCCTTTCTAGAAAATGTGATTTTTCAAAAAATCTAAAAATTCAAATAGATATTAGCGCACTTCAAAAAAAAATTCAAAATGTGATAGAACCGTTTCCTCAAATAGAATATTTGTTTTTTGATTTTTTCACAAACGGTTCCCGTGATTGTTTTCAAAATTTGTATGCAAAAGCATCTGAAATTTAGGGGAGAGTACGATAACTTGGGCGCCGATAATTGACAACGGTTTTTTTTGTAGAGGGGTCCAAAACAAGTCTTTTTAACTGTGGGGTGGGGGGGTCTATGTTGCCCCGTTTGGGAGGGATTTACAGTTTTATGAAAAAAGTACTAAAAGTGAAAAAAATCATTAAAAAATAACAGTAATATGAACTTACAATTAAGTTTAATACTGTTTTTTACAGCCAGTATTTTGTACTATAAGCCACTTTTAAAATCAGGCAAAGTGTTTCAGTTTTCGAAAGAGTTTCAAACACAAAATACTGGAAAAAACACAAAAAAAAATTGAAGTGTAATTTTTCAAAACCACAAGATTTAATATATTTTTTTTTATAGAATTCGATGTTCTTATTAATTCCTAATCAAAAACTGAAAACTAGATTATTTTATGACTTCTAGTTTTAGAGAAAATGGAAAATAACTGATTAATTTTTTAAGAGATTTAAGCTTTTTGACTGCATGCTGTCTGACTGTTTATACGTTACTTCTATTTAAAAAAAAATTATTTTTTGAAGATTAAAATTCAAAATCGGCTCCATATATATATATCTTTTAAATTTAGTGCAAACCGGCTTTTCAATACTGTTTCGTTAGTACTTTGAACAAAAATTAATTTTAATTTCGAAGAAAACGGTAGGTACTTTCCATAAAAATGTAAAAAAAAATCGTTTCCAAAAATTGCAAAGTACTCAAAAACAGCACCGAAAATTTTGATAACATTTTTTTGTACGTTCCAAACAGTCGTGCATCAAGAAAAGATTCGAAATAAACCGTTTTTTTTTTTTTATAAAAAGTGAATTGATATTTTCAGTTCCAAACAACGGTATTTACTTTGTTATTTTGATGGCTAGTTTTTAGAATCAAAAAGTTATTGAATACTAAAATTTTATATATTTTTGAGTTTTTGAAAATGAATAAATAAATGATTCGTACGTTTGATTGCTTCTAACGGAACTGTTCTTCCATTAAAAAGTTGTATGTTGTCAGATGTGTGGCGTATAAGTACTATTTTATTTTTCTTCAAAAACTAGTTTATCTGCAGTTTTAAAAAATTGGAAAATTATTTTGTATATTTTGCTTGTGTTAATAATCTTAATAGCTTCAGCCTTGGTTTTTTCTCATTTCAAATTTTTCGACGAAAAATATATGTGCCTACTTCTATCTGAAGTTGAACTTTCCGTTTAAGGTAACTGACTTTTATTAGATCAATGGTTATACATTTTTGCAGAATAAAAAAATTTCAATAACTGCGTACGTAGTCAACGATCAACTGATCTTATCACAGAACACGAATACTGAAAAACCATTTAAGACTCCTCTGGAACCTAACTTAATCCATATTTGTTCTTCTTTTTTGAACTTTTGAGAGTATACTTTGTGCTGATTAGGTACAGTTCTTTCAAAAAAAACTCCACTGTCCGACTTTATTCATTCATTGAGTCTGTTTCAGTGAGTACGAGTATATGGCAACATTTAAAGTAAATAAACAAAAATCGATTTCCGTTGCAGGTTAAAACACAAGGAACGTACCCCATGAGGGGTCGAAAAAAAAAATAATAATAATTCAAGAGGAAACACAGAGAAAAAGAAAATAATCTGAGAGTTGGGGGCGATAGCTGTAGCAAAATTCAAATAAACAGGGAACCCAGTGCAACAGCACACAGGAACAGCCAGCGCCAGAATGTAAACGTCATGAAATAGTCTGGTCTGTTTGGGTCTATATATGGGGCGGGTTAGGAAGCAAGCGACTTCAACAAACTTCATTCGGCCTTTGATGATGGTTGGACGTTTATTTTTATTTCGTTGTTTTTCTTCTTTTTCAACTGCAACAGCAACAGCAGCGCCATTGCCTCTGTCTGTTTATCTGATAGACAGACAAACAGACAGACAGACACACAAACTGTCTATTGATCTAAACTGTTGCCTTGGTAGCTACAATTCGAAAGCAAAGCTAAACCAGCTCCCGCGGTGGTGCCTTAGTTTCAAAAAGCCTGTGGGTGAGGTGATCTCTTCTGTTTTATACACTTTTTTTTTCCTTGTTGTTGTTTCTTTTTTTTTATTATATATTTCCTCTGCAGGATATTTGGTTTGCGCGATAAAGGACGCATCCTGTCTCTCCTTCTGCTATGTGTTTTGCCATGATTCTGATTCTCAACATCGCCATTCACCATCGTTCACAAAGTAAAAACGCTTCGGAAATGCAATTAGCAAACATGGGTGTTATGTGCCACTATACTAACAGAAGCAGAAAGGCGAATGAATATAACCCAGGTTGATTCTAACGAAACGGTTTGTCAGTTAGACAGAGGGAATATGGCTAGAAATAAATTGCGTTTTATGCTCCTTGTCCGGTGTGCAGTACATTCAAAAGGATACTTTTTGGTTTAACCGCACTGCTCGGCGTCGTGTGCAAAAAAATGACTTTTGGCTTTTAATTTGGTTTTTGATAATATGGTGGAGGAGCATACATATATCCATTGCATGGGGTTAGAAGGAAACTCCATTTTTTTTTTAGTGAGGTTTGTATTTTTGTGCTCATCATGATCATGGGTGAAAGCATGTTGTATACCTTTGCTCTGCTCTTCATCATCATTTCATCCAGGATTTGTTTTTTTCAGCAAATAAATAAAAATTTAGTTCCCATAAGGGAAGAAAATTGTAGAAATTATTTGTTTAAAGCTTCGAAAAAGAGAACTCGATTTTAATCAAGGTATCATCTGTTTGTGGTTTTTATTCAAACCCGTCTATGGTAAACATTAATTAATAAAGAAAGATAGAAGCTTATCAAATAGATAGTAATTAAAAATATATATTTATATTTAAGTCTTCACAACTAATTCAAAATTTGCAAACGGCTAATTTCAAAGCCATAAGTTGCTCTCTCGTTTCTAAAAATGTTTTGCAAACTTGGCAAAAAGTTAGCAAACCACACAGAGTTATTTATCATAAATTATTAAAGACAAATCATCCAAACCCATATCTTACTACTTTATATGAGCTATTCTTGTTTACATATTTTTTTTTTGAGAATTCGCTCTAACATTTTGGATCAAGTTTGTATATTTTGTTCTTATGAACGAGTAAAATTTTATAAAATTATTTTTATTAAAATCCACCCGCTGTCACACCTACGTTTTTTAGTGGAAACCACACTGTTTCTCAGAAAAGACATCTGACAAAAAAATTAATCTGGTCAATTCGTTAACTGCCACGCCCCCTTTTCAATTTTTTTGTTCTTCTGAAAAGGCTCCCGCTGCTTTTTATAAACGACTCCAACGATTCGGATGTAATTTTACATTATTTGACTTTAAAAGTTGTCATGCAGGGCTGTAGACCAGGACCTCCAAAAGGTGCGCTTATTTCTACAATGTGTTGAGTTTTTTTTTGACAGTACTTTATTGTCAAAGGTAATAAAAATAGATGTCACCCATCCCCTCAACTTAGGGGGTGCTTAGCAACTATTTGAACAATTTTGATAAAATTTTGTATTTAGATAATATCCTGCTCTTCTTCTCAGAAATGATTCAAATAATTTAAGTAAAATTTTCAATTTTCAACGCTGTAGCCAAGGAACGACACAAAAGGCGCAAACGGCTCTAATATTGAAAATTGAAAATGTTATCATTTTGCCAAATTGGTTCAAAAATCGCAAAAAAAAATGATTTCCGTGGTTGGATCCAAAGAAGTTCTTCGTTGCAAACGAGCGTTCATAGTATTTTTTAGATGGATCGCAAACATAAATTTAATAAAAAATTTGAAATTTGTTTAACCGTTTGTGAGAAAAGAGGTACCATTGATAATGTTTAAAAATTTAATTTTACCAAAAGGTTCGATTTGGTTTAAAAAGCTTTAAATAAAGCTCAATCAAAATCTAGGTTAGGTTCGGTTAAAATGGCTGTTGGACAAGAGCTCGACTCACTAAGACCCTTATGGGTCCATTGTGATACCATAAAAAGAGAAAAACTAGCAAGATTGGAATTCACAAGTCGAATCACCCGGAGCTTCTAATAAATACGGATACACTTTAAACGCCCGTTTTCACTAGATAACTAGTGTCCTCATAGAAGAATTCTCTTAGATGGAATTTTCTTCTAGCAGAGAGAGCAGGACTGGTGCACAGAAGATGTTGAACAGTTTCCTCTTCTTCTTCGTCCATGCAGCTCCTGCAGAAATTGTTGCAGAACACGCCGTCTACCAATTAAGCAGTGTCCTGTAAGAACACCTATGGTGGAGCTATTATGTAGTCGATTTAAATTTAACAACCCTTTTGAATGTTTCAAGTCTATACTAGGCCATATTTGTTTGCTTGCTAGGAAGGTATTACTCTGAGTCCATCTGAGGTTGGTTTTCTTCAACGCCTCCTGCTTTAGCAATGAGTTTACATGTAGCAATAAGTTCCTTTCTGGTTGTAGAGGGGTGATTGTTCCTTGTTTGGAGAGTTCGTCCGCCCTACAAGTGCCCGGACTGTCTCTATGTCCCGGCACACATATGAGGTGAATATCAAACTGTTCAGACATCTCCCTCAGAGCTGTTTGGCAGTCTAGGACTTCGTAGTGACAGAGGCAAGAGATTTAATAGCCGCTTGGCTATCCGAAGAAGATCCGAACAACCCTGTTGGTTATTACGTTTGCTCTGAGCCAAGAGAGAACTTCCTCAATCGCCAGAATTTCCGCTTGGAACACGCTACATTGGTCTGGTAGACGAAAGAAAAGACTGAGATTCAGTTCCTTCGTTTATGAACCATCAGTGTAGAAGTTCAAAGATTCACTGTCCAGAATGATCCGGTCTTCCCATGCTGTGCTGGATGGAACAGAGGTCTGGAAATTAATTTCGAACACCAATTGAGGTTTGGTGTAGTCTAAGCATTCCGGAATGAATCCGAAATTGTTTAGAATGACAGTGTGGCCCATATGATTACTGGTCCACTGTAGGGTTGCTTTTATACGAGTAGCTGAGTTTGCTGTTACTTGTTTGCTAAAGATGTCTGGGTGTAAGATTTAGTGGTATGTCGAGGGCGTCCAAAGGGGTTGACCTTAGCGCTCCGCTTATACACATACTAGCTGATCTTTGGACTTTGATAAGCTTGTTTAAGTTTGTCGTTATGTCTGGAATCTTCCATCAAAAAAGGATTTAAAATATGTGATCTACTGGAAGAGGCGAAGCAAGGTGTTTTTAATAAAGAACCAATGAAATATTGCCTAACGGTAAATTATAGAATTTCTTTATTTCGGATATTTACAGTAACATATGCAATTATTGGTCGCTTTGAAATATACTCGCTTTCGCAAAAAAAATTAGCTTCAAAATATTTATAGTAAAACCATTTTGGTCCCACTGTGCTTTTATTTTATTAAAAAAAAAACCATAAATTTGAATTCCATTATTTGTTTTAGAAATAAAAATCTACAGAATTTTGTATTTAATTGTGTACCTATAGTTTTGTAATACATAATTTTAGAATTCATGGAATTTTAGCAAAATTATCACACCAACCCTGTTCAGTACTTCTTCAAGCAATTATTGTGGCTGCGTTCAAAGATATAAAAAAATCAACTTAAAATTGGGTACTAAATAGAACTCTTAGAAAATAAGTCCTTTGCAAAAATTTGAATACCTTCCGTTCTAAAAACGAAACACAAAAACCATTAACGCATTGCAAAAAAAAACAAGTCATTATTTACGACACGCTTCACTTGTCAACTAGTCTCCATCAGTCAAAGTTCTATTTATATATACACCTCAAGTCTCAAGTCCACAAAACGCACCCATTACTCAATAATAGCTGCACCTTTAATTCTAAACGTATTTTTTTTTTGCAATATATAAGCCAAGAATAGAATTTCTATATACGCAAAAAACTTCACATCATATACATATACATAGGTACAACCCCATTTTCTACACAAGAATATTGTTTGCCGTTAATCATTAACTGTTAGAATGTTTTCGTTCTCTCAAAGTAATTTTCATTCCAATTTCCTTATACAAAGCGCGAACTCAAACCCGTCAAGAGTTCATATTCCAAAGTCTATATTACATTGCAAAAAAACACACTTAGTTCTTATTTTAACGACGACACGTCTTATGTCTTTTGAATGAGGAACACAACATATTTCTATTGAAACAGCTATACGCCTATAGAGAAAATTTAAAATTCCATAAGGCACCAAAGTTATATAGTATGGAGAATTTTTGTTTAGAAAAATAACATAACACCCTCTTCTTGTGTTCTTCTACTTGGCGAAATGTCTTCATTTTTCAATGTTAACAAAGCAATTAATCACCTTGTCAGCTTCGAAGTCACAAATGCACTTGCCACTTCGTATTTCACTTCACCCGCCCGCCATTACCGTATCTACCTACAAACCGACACCTTGTCAGTTAGCGGCTGCGACTGAGACCCTAAAAATCCAAGGCGTATAATCATTGAACAACTTCCTTTTTGTGCGGAATTTCTTGGCTTTCAAGGGAATATCAAACTATGTATACCCATGTTACATTGCTGTATTAGAATTTTTACACGTCTGTCAACGACATGTACGACTGACTACTCGAAAGTACGTTAGGTGTACACATTTTTTGTATTGTGCTCGTAGATATGAATTTTTCTGCACTTTTATGAAGTTTCGTTTCCTTCCTTCCTCCAAGATGGCCTCTCGGAGGTCTTATTCCTCGCTTAGCTGTACTTCTTTAACTATCGTCGTCGTAAATCGGTTGTTCGGCGGCAGCATGGCAGAATTGCCAATACGGAAATTTAGGTATCGAACGTACGTTCGTTAGCTAAGAAGTGGAAACGTCAATCAGTGGCTTCCTTTCAAGCTCACATAGGGACTATTGATTGTTTTTTTTTTTTTTTTTAGTTCTCGTTATCGGAGGAGCTCTATGGAAAAATTCATAATAACGGTGAAATTGCTTAACACAGCAGCGAAAATTCATAATTCCGAGATGATGATTACTATGATGATGATTTTTTTTTTGAGGGCACCACAATCAGTTTGCATGCATCGCGGGGATTAAAAGTGAAAGGTTTATGAACAAAAAAAAAAAGGCTGCCATCATGGAAGCCCTCAGCGTTTTATATGCCAATTAAGATAGTCCGCTGGGACAAAAAAAAAAAAAATAAGTGCGGCTTAGCACGATCGAGGTATTGTTCCAGATAACCAATCTTTTTTTTTTGGGGGAACAACCACATTCGAGTAATGCTTAGGTTACAAAATACGGCGCGGCGTGACAGTTTCATAATTGGACCAATATTTGCACCTTTTGTTCGACGACAACGAAACCATATAGTACCATAGTTTTTTTTGTCTACCTTTTTTTTTTTTTTTGATATTCGGTATTCTCTGAAAACCATCTCCTTTTTATTTTTTGTAGATATATTTTTTTTTTTAAACTACATACATATATTCGGGAACCTGGGTGTGATGAAATGTTTTATTTACTTATTTTTTGGTTTTTATTTAATTTGAGATAAATCAATATTGTACGTTATGTATATTTTTTTTTGTTGTGGATATAAAATGTTGGTTTTTATGTAATAAAATCAAATTAAAAATCAAAAAAGAGCAAAGCCAAACAGAAAAAAAAATAACTACAGCTTTATGTTGAGATTGTGTTCAAAAAAGTGTGTGATAAAAATCTCTTTTAAGAGTTTAATTGGAGTTGGTAGTGAAGCTCGACGGTAGCCAATTTTTTTTGGTCTCTTTTTTTGTATGCACAGTAAAATCTCTGATAAGCAGAAATGACTTTGAAACAGTTCAAAATTTAAAATTTTTTAAAAACACTTTTTTTTGGTATTTATATTAATAGAACAAAATATCGAGTTATAAAATTAAAATGCCAAATGAAAAATTGTAAATTCAAAATGCGAAATTAAAAAAAAAATACTAAATTAGAAAAAAGCTTAAGGAACAAAATGCAAAATGGATAGTGAGAAATACGAAATTATACATAAATGCGAAGTGATAATTTGTTATAAATCTTATTAAAATGAAACGAAAAAAATTGCAAAACGTTCGATCCGAAATAACAAAATGCTAAAAACAAAAAAATATGCGAAATGAAAAATGTTAAAATGAAAATACGAAATGAACAACGTCTAAATGAACCCCGCAAAATATTAATGCCCAACAATTTTGACGAAATAGCATTATTCTATTTATTCTATATTTTTGTATGGTATTCGGGGTAAAGTTGCGAATATTCTAATTTTTTTTAATTTCGAAAAAATTTAAATTTGAAAAATTCATAAGCATTTTTTTTTAAAGACGCAACAGAAAAATTAATGCAAAGACCACAATTTAAGTTATTTAAAAATTTGAAAAATATGTCCTTTGTAAGATTTGAAAAGTTGCGAAGTTCTTTCAAATATTTACGAAAAATCGCAGGACTGCTTGAAAACATTTTCAATCACATGTTTTTGTTTAAGCTTCGCAAAATCTAGTCTATTGCAAATATTTTGCATGAATAAGGCGCATGACAACACAAACTAAACACTATACAGCACAAGTAAGAATTTTTGAAAAAATAAAAATTCTCAAACAATTGCAATTTTGGGAAATTTTGAAAACATTTATAAATTTTGTAGGTATCGTAATTAGCAGTTGCCGTGGAATACTCAGCTGAATGGAATTATAGAGTTCAATTTCAATTTTTTTTTTAAATTCAAAAAAAATATGAAATTTTAAAAAGTTATTAATATTCTTTTAGAACCCTTTGAACAATCCTTTATGAGAGATTTTACTGTGCTCATCTGTATGTTTTTTTTTTTTCTTTGAAATAATTTATTTATGATCATACCTACCAATTTCGATGGTCAAAAATTATTGTATTTGAAAAGGATTTTTTATATTTTTTAAAATAAATATACACATTTACCTGTGTAATATTTTTCTCCGTTCATTTATTATTATTATTACTGATGGACCAATCCATTTATATGATAAATGAATGAGTTGTGTGGTTATATAGGGAATGAATGTTTTTTTATTTTGCGGTCATTCACTTCATTGGATAATTTAAATAGAGAAATTCGTATTCATATTATATTTGTATATTTCCAATCAACTAGTTTTTTTTTTGACAGCATCAAGGATGGATTTTGTATAAACTACTATCAACTATGACTCAACGATTTTGAATGCATTTTTTTTTTGTATGGTAAATTCAAAATCAGTTAATCAGCCAAATGTATTAAAATTAGAACTTGATGCTGTGGTGTGCAGAAGGAGGAAATATTGATTTAAAAAAAAAAATTTAGTAATTAAAAAAAAAATACATCAAACAAATATTGAAAGTTTTATTTTACAGTCGATGCACAAGAACAAAAATTATTCAATTTAATTGGGAATAAAACGTACTTAATAACTTTGCAAACGTAAAATGATGAATATACATAGTTTATAAAAAACACAATTTCAATTTGTGTGATTACGTATTAGTCCACTTCCTATTACAAAGAAACAATAACATTCATATATTGAGCTTTTTTAATATATTTTTTTTTTTCAAACCACAAAACACATAGTTTTTCCAAACTATTTCAAAGAGAAATCCGATTGATTTAATGAAGAAAAACTCATTAAATTTAATAATATTTTTTAATTGTCTAAGCAGAATACCACTCAAAATATTTCCCTCTAATACGAAAAACTTATTGTTTTAAAAAGTTTACTTATCAAAATTTCTTGCAATTGAAAAGTTCAGAAACAGAGTTTAATTCAAATATTGCATCAATTCATTCATTCAGCAATTCATTCATTCTTTTTTTAGGACTGCGACTTAGAATTATGCAATCAGCATTCTCTTACCTTAGAAAAATTGCAATAGCCAATTTTTTTACCTTGAAGAGATTGCAATCAAATGATGCATTCTCTTGCATTCTATTTGCATTGTTACAATTTTTTACATTCTTTAAATTTTTTAAAATTCAAAATGAAGAAAGCAAAAAGAGTAAATTCCAAGAATGAATATATGAAAATTGCAATTAATAGATTGCAATCCGTTTTAGGTAAAATAATTTTTGATTGCAATCATTCTAAGGTAAAAGAATGCTTAATGTATGGTTTGAAGTCGCAGTCTCAAAAAAAGAACGAATAATTACAATTTTTAAGAATGTTAAGATTTAAAGAGATGCATTTGCAAAGATTGCAATCTTTTTACAACCCTCTCAAACTGAATTGCTGTAGTGAGATAAATTTAGACAAAAATTTGACAAACACAAAATCAAGATCCACATCATTTCTAAAAATTGAATTAAGTTCTTGACTTAAGTTCTCGACTTCATTTACTTCTGATATTTTATAATTTTGTATTTTATAACTTTCAAAAATATGAAGATACATATACATAAGTACGTAATAAATTGACTACTTACTAATTTTTTTTTTTTTTTTAATTTAATTTCAGGTAAGAAACTCACATCCACATAACTTTTAAATGAAGCCTTTTAACGTAAGTCTTTATTATTCTACAATAAAAAAATCAATTGAATATAAGTTGTAAGTGTCATACTTAAGTATTAATTTGACAGGTACCTACATTCAGATATAAATTACAAAATGAATTCTGCAAAAAAAAAAACAATCAATCCAGGTGATATTTCGCACAAGAATGTAAACTCATGAAACAAAAACAAAACTGAAATCCCTTTGTTGTTGCTTTTTGTTGTGGATATTTTAAGTGTTCTTTGAATAATTTTACTCCATTTTAATTTATACTCGTATATGTCTTCTTCCAATCACAATTGGACATTAATTCCTTCAAAAAATGTCAAATTTATGTTATGCCATTTTTCTTTGTCATATTTAGAACATTTAAACATTTATCATTTAACGTGTTGTTGTTGTTGTGGCATACTTATACGGCAGAATACCCCTTTCTACCTTAATACATTTGTATCATATACACAAACTTGGTAAATGAATAACTAGAGCTGGTGACGATACCGAGACCAGTCTCAGGAAGCGAAATGAAACCGAGACGATACTTACTCCTAGGCATCCAAGTCAAGCTGAGAATTTCTTGATTTCTTTTGTAATCATTTTGATCATTTTGAAAATCATTCCAAAATTGCGTTATTAAAACATAATGTTGAACATTTAAATGTTAATACATATTTGGCAGTTTCTAGATTCAAATTGTTTTTCCTTATTCTTCTGACAAAACAAAAAAAATAAAAGTTGAAAAGATTGTTGGACGACGAGAATAACTTTTTTCGATTTTTATGAGACAAAAATCTAACCAAAGAAGAGACTAACCAAAGTCTCGTCCACTCTCTTCTCTTTGCCAGCTCTATGAATGACTTCAATCTGTCTCAAAATCTCATTACTTTTGAGTTTGGACAGCTAGAAAGTAGGTCCATTTTGTCGACGCCATTCTCATCATGACAAATCTCTTTGAAATCAAAAGCAATATTTTTTCTTGTGTTGAAACCTTCAACATTCATGAATTATGATCAACAACATAAAACTATTTTCTTGAGAACACAAATCGAGCGGAAATTGAAAATGAAAAAAAGATTTTTGCAACATATACATAAATGGTTTAGTCGATGTTGTGCTTTTCGATTATTCGTACACTTGGGCGTATACGTACTTTTTTTATACATTTGTTAGTAATTAACTTTTGTATTAAGAAACTTTTAGTGAATTCATTTCCAAGTTAAAATAACTAATGTGTACCAAAACATAAATTTCCTTATGAGTTTTGTACGAAACTAAAGGAGATTTATTGTAAGGGATATTTAGAGTGGGGCATTTTTTTTTATTTGAATATTTGCGACAAATTTTGATTGCAGCTTGCGATAAAAATTCTACTGACTAGATGTAATAAAAATGTCTTCGAGATATATTTCTCCAGTTGTGTTAATTCCTCTTTTACCGTTTTTGGGCGAATGCTTCTAAAACGGACCTTTCGTCTGCAAGCGTGAAAAGGTTTCATTACACAGCTCGACCATTTCAAAGCGTGTATCCAATTTATTGCTTCTTACGTCTACGAATCATAGAGTTAATGAGTTCCTGACCTGTTCTCGTAAGAAGTTAATCGAAGATACGGTTGGGCCAGAAAAAAAACCGAAGATGTTTCGCAGAAAGCGGATGTGACTTTCCAAGTGCTGCATCCATAAAAAAGAACCGACGCGACGATTCAACATGGAAGCGGAACAGTCGTAGGTTGGTTTCCAAGCTTATAGACTCGTTTCTCCATATTTTGGACAGCACTTGCTCAAAAAATTGGTTTTTATATTTCAAAAATTTTAATATTTATTTTGCAATGAATTTAAAAATATATTTTTTTATAAAATAATTTTTTTCTTAATATTCATTCCTTTTTCCTACATCAATTTGATTTGGAAAAACCTGATTGCTCATATTTTTCTAAAACTGTATTTTCTTTAAAAAATGATAAGGCGTGTAGGACCAAACAAGAACATCAAATTGTAAGTTTGCCTACTTCGGTGGCAAGCGCCAAATTTATAGACGAAATTACTTAATTGGACATAAGGTTTTGAGGAGATTGCCTAGAGGGGAAATCGATTTTTTTTTGTTAGAACCAAAAATAACGATAGGTACCTGTGATAGTACCATTTAGACAAAACATTTTTATCTAGAAAACGGCTCTAACGATTTTGATGAAATTTTTTAAATCGGGTTTGTCAAGTAACCTTAATAATTTAGTAAAAAAATATTTTTAAAAAAACCGTTATCCGGTTAGTTAGTTCTTGCCATAGAACCGGATTTTCGGTTGTCGGTTTCTCGTAAATTATTGGACGGATTTCGATGAAAATTTTTCAAAAGGAGTTCCTATATAATATCAATAATATTGCATATCAAAATTTTCATTTTTTTTCATTTTCTCAATATTTTGAAAACTAATAAATATTTTTTTTATTTATTTTAAATGTATGTTATCAAATACTAAAAATGTGCATACCAACTTTTTTTTATAAAAATACTTAAAAAAATATATATGTAAAAAATAATTTTTTGAAAAAACAGCTCTCACGATTTTTGAAATTTTCTTTTCAAAAATTTGTATTTTTATGATACATAAGATGGCATCTTCAATTTTAAGATTAAACTTCTTTTTGGGCTTATTTTATTTATTTGAGGGTTTTTTCATATTTTTACTTGTGACTTTACTTGTGATAGTAGGTAGTCGGGTGATATCGTATTTTCTTGATTTGACTTTAAACCCAAGATGTTATCGCACAAAGGAGCTAGTACGTGCGACCCAGTTGTGCGACCGGTGAAGTTTTGTTATGTAGAACATCTGTATTTTCTCAAACCTTATTTCAAAATTCTTTGTTTTCGTTCTTGAAATTTTTCATCATTTTTCATAATTTACCATTTTATCGTTTGGCATTTTTCTAGAACAAATGAATTCAATTTGAGACAATCAATAACGAACGTGATACAAACACACAACAAAAAAAAATCGTTTGTTTTGTGTCGTTTGTTGTTTTCTCAAGATGTGCATTCTGAGATGAAAGAAAAAAAAAACTCACCCACTTCACTTCGAATCCAAGGGAAAAGAATTGAGAACACACATTTCAAGAAAATGGCTTCGGACCTGAGGGAGATCTTTGTCGTCATGTTGCTGCGTTTTTCTGTTCCATGTTTGTCGCCGTTGTCGCCGTCGTCATCATCATCTTCGTCGCAGGCGGCACCAGTCTTCATATATATGTACCTATAGCCGACATAGAGTCTTCTATTTTCTTTAACATCAGAGGTGAAGTGGAAGTGTTCCATATTTCACGCTTTTGTTGCTGCCATATCGTCCGACGACGACCAACTTTCGAAGATTCGAAGTACGGCATAATATGCATGCTGTATATATATTCTTGATGTGCGTTTCCCAAAGTATGTCAGGCTCAATTAGTAAGAGATGATGATTGTATTTCTTCTACTAAATAGGTACCTTCCAAGTTTCATATAGTTCAGCAACTCAGACGAACGACATCCAGATTCTGTGTACCGATGTCGTTTATTGTTATTGGGGTACTTTTTTTTTTTTTTTTTTTTTTTGATTGGCGTCTTTACCTAGAAAAAGAATCCAATTACACACAAAAATAAAAATGGAAATGGAAATATTTTCCCAAACCATCAAATAAAAGCGGATGAATGGAGGACCATTCGAGTGTCGATAATTACGAACATACACGTTTAAGAGGCTCTTCAAGTACCATGATACCTATATCTACGAATTAGGACAGAACTATATGTAAACATTTATCGGCCGAGGGGCAGACCAAACGAATAAACGAACAAACCTGGAAGCTGTGTTTTCTTTCTCTGGAAGATGTGAGAGCCTTCGGGAATTACCGATTTTCTTGTGCGTGTGTTTGTTTGTTTGTTTTTTGAACAAATAAACTTAAGAGTACATTTTTGGGTCAATATAGATTTGTAGTGTGCTCTTGGCATAAACAAAGGGTGTTTTAAATGATCTAAATAATTACATATGTACAGTACATAGGTGAATTGTTTGAAGAATGTTTCGGACGTTTACGTAAACGTAAAAGTTCTATCAACACCGGATATTTCATTTTTTTCTTGCAAAATTAGGGCAAACGGAACTTTGTTTTTCTTTTTAGAGTTTCTTTAATTGGTCCCTGAAAAGTTAGAAAGTTCAGAATGTCCTGATGAAAAATTCATGTTCATTAGGTAGCAACAATCTTGTGGGGAATTAATAAAACGGAGTCTTAATGACCAAGAGAAAATAATTTTAACCTAAAAAAAAGAAGAATATTTCAAAAACAAAATTCTACGTAGTTCGATAAGATCAGTCAATCAAGTTCAAATGTGTTTGCTAAGCTAACTAGTTCGTTCTTCTTGTTCACTAGAGTATTTCTTTATTGCATATGGGTTTCGAGTACCTAGCTAACAGGAAAGAATTTAAATAGTAACAGAGTTACGAAAAATATGGACGAAGAACTGGAGTGTAGAGCTTTCCTATCTGCATAAGTATTCAGTCTTTTTCGTGCTAATCCGGTTTCCATTTACCTCCAGAACACCGTACCTTCACTTATGATTTTATGATGGCTCCATCGTCAGCAAATAATAACTGATTCACTTCAGGGTCGGTCACCTTATCCTCAAGCCGAAAATCAAGGACTGTAATAGTTACTTGTAGTTTACTAATTCCCTTTAGTTCAATAGCTCACTATTTCGCTAACGAAGTGTGGACAACTATTGTTACTAGTTCGAGTTCGTTTGGGAAGTATTGAACTTTATTGATCTTCCCAGTTCACTTGTGAGTTGTTGGTATCGCAACAAAAGTAAGTAAGACTAAAGTATAGCTATTTTCAGTTTCTGCTCTTCGACATATGTTCGCCAAGTATTAGAGTAGCCCGTCTATCTGCCTGCGTTAAAAAGTTCTATTGCATCACTTGACTCGCAATGCTTTCGTTACTATTTCGAAGCATTCGATCGAGCCAGAAAATTTTGGATTCAAAATTGGAGTGGAATAGCTCTAGCTTGGTCCTTAAGCTCATAAAAAATGTTTCTCCATATTAAGGACAGCATTCCCAACGCAGCATTTGCTTTAAATATTCGGCTGCTACGAGCAACATCTACATAGTTCGGTTGCACTATAAGTATAAACAGTATTTCCAAGATATTGAACGTTTTTTCCTATTCTCTAATGTGTTCTCCAGAAATATGTACTTGACTAAATGAAGTGGTTCCAGAGCTGATCACTGCTCTCTCCATCCATGTAGTTATTTTTTGGAGGTCAATGATCCTATGAGAGAGTAAGCTCAAGTGGTCCACGTTGTGCAGGTATGATTACAGAGTCTACAGAATTTTCCCATTTGCAGTCGACAAAGCTTGCTGAGGTACACCAACAGAAATAGTATTGGTGACAGTATACAGCCTTGCCTAACCCCACTTTGGATTTCAAACTCCTCTGACAACGTTCCTTTATGCAGATCCACGGATGTGGTAGATCCGTTTTCGAAAAAGTGTTTTTCAAAACACCTGCAGGCGAGCCGTTTTGTTTTCAAAGTCTGGTCTATTCTTGAAGTAAACAATATGAAGTCTTCAAAATTTAAAAAAATTTCTTTTTAAAATATTTTCTTCCCTAATAAAAACTGTAAAAAAAAAACGAGAACAAACCCTTTTTTTTTTTGTAAAATAGAATTATCTCCTTTTTCTAGCTGTTCCCCAAACTAAATATGCAAACTCAAATCTTTACTTGTTTGTACGAATTTTTCTAAATTTATCATTCCCAGTTCCGTTCATACTTGGAAGTAAATAAAACCAAGTTAAACCATTCCTTACCATGGATTAAAATAACCAAACGAAAATCCTCATTTCTGAATTTTCCAAACCCAACCGAACTATGAAACTTTAAACTTCAAAAAACAGTTTCTGCGGTACATTTTTCATAAATTAAAATAGCTTTTCCAAAAGACATCTAAACTTTACAAACCGTCACCGCTACCCACAACAACAACGTACAAAAAAAAAAAAACAAAATTCCTAAAACCACCCGAAAATGATGTAAACTATCTTTTAAAAGCACTTTTCGGTTTGTATATAAAATTTTAACAAGTTTCCCAAACGCAAAATACTTTTATTGTCTTCAATTTTGTATTCCACAAGGTATTTGCCTTCAACATCAGTAAACGTTTTATATTTATTTCGATATTGTGAATATAATAACATTCTAAAGGTAGGTACCTACCTAACCTACCTAACAGAATTTGTGTGTATAGATAAAACTTTCATGTCCTTCCAAAATGATGATTTGCAAGAAAAGAGAAAAAAAAACAATAGAAAAAGGATATGACAGAAATACACTTCTACACCTTATAACACCACAATTTTCAACATCACCACCAGAAAACAGAGAAAGGTAGATACACACATCCACAGCAGATGGGAATTCGATTTGGCCAAAAAGCTATAATTCGTTATAGTCGCACAAGCAAACAATCCTCCTCTCCTTATTTTGAAAATCACCTGACATTCTTACTTCATCTCGAAAATAAAAACAATTCTATCTATTTTTAGAAATACAGAAACAGAACCCAAAATTTAAGGAAGACGAAATGTATCTATTTGGCCAGCATATCTAACCTAATATACATATATATGCAAAACATTTTACGACTATTGCTTTCCTGTTTCCGGGGAATGACACAAAACCTGCTGAACAAATGTGCTAAAATGTGCTACTCATCCTCTTTTCCTTTAAGAATTTTGTCTGTATAGTCCTTCACATCAGAATTTCACTAAATCCTTCAACATCTACTAAAACGCAGAGAGTACCAGAAGGATGGATTCGGGATGAATGGAGGAGGGATTTTTTTTTTTTTTTGGACAGGATGCTCCTGTTGTCCTTATTTTCTCCCAAACTCACATTTTGTATGAACTTCCAAAGTCAGGGTGGTGATGATGAGCACTAAGAGAAAATTAAGTGGTGTATTGATGTTTTTTAATCTGAAATTAAACTTGCAATTTTCATTAGACATGATACTACGAAAATTATAAGGTGATAGGATAACATAAAATTAGTCCTTTAATTACTCAGGTGTATAAACTTAACGACAAGCAAGAGAGGAAACGACGACTTGTTGCAGGTTGTAGGATTGCAGGAAAAGAATGTTTTGCTTTCAATTTTTTGTTTAGTTCGAAATATATTTAATTGAGTACAAACGAGTATTCACAGAAATTGCAAAGGTTTATAATTTGGGAAAAATTTGGGTTGGTGTCAAAATTCGTTTTCATTCAATATTCTGGAAATTATAAAAAATAAAGTTTAAAAAATCGGGGCCACTTTAATACTTTCGAAACGTTTCTTTATTTTTTTGTAGTAAAATAGAATTCAATGCAGTTGAGCACCAACATTTTTTTTCCCAGAAATTAAAATCGAAAATTCCTTTTATTTTCCTTTTTCGTTTTTTATGGACTAAGAATTTTTGGGGCTCAAATCAAATGCAATTGCTTGCTGAGTTGGGCTCAGAAAATTGATAATCTATACATAGATTTGAATAATTTTTTCCACCTTTTGGCTTGTCCATTTTTTCCCCGTTCTTTTCATAAAATCGACAGAAAAGGTGTTTGGTGATTTGCCCGCAACCTGTGAACACTGGGTATAAATATTATCATTATTTTACTCGCCACTCATCATCATCATCATCGGTTCGACAACCGGGGTCCGGTCCTGACCTCCTTCAACAAGTCTCTACACCTATTCCGGTGTTGAGCCGACGCCATCCAGTTGCGCACCCCAAAGCTTCGAGCTTCCTGGTCTACGCCATCTCTCCAGCGCAAACATGGTCTACCACGCTGCCGTCTACCATAGAATGTACCGCAAAGGACTTTCAGAGCCGGTTCCTCTTCACTCATGCGAGCTAGGTGCCCACCAGAGTCTACCGAGCTTAATTTTTGTCACTATATCTGCTTCAAGGTAGATTGCGTACAATTCATGATTGTATCGTCTCCGAAATCGTCCTTCTTCTTAAGACTTTTCTCTTGAACGCGGCTAAGAGGTCGGAGTGTCTTTTGCTAAGCACCCAATACCCATGTTCTGTAACTGAGGCGATAACTTTTCGCATCGTTAAAAAATGAAACAACTCATTCCTCAGTTATCGCCTGTGGAAGAAATCGGGTTTTTGTAACTGAACTTGATAAACTCAATTCACGAACCATTCTGACTGGAATATCCAGTGGAAGGTGATAAGTCGAACTGTCAATCTTCTGTGAATAAAAAAAAAAAAAAACAAATAAAGTAATTGAGAAAATTAAGCAGTTGAGAATATTTAAAATAAAAGTAAAACTAAAGTAAATAATAGTTGTAAATATGTTTGGAATACATTTATTATTTGTAATTGACCAATGGCGCAACAGGATGCGTTTACAAAAAAAATTTGTTTTCGCTCATAAAGTCGACAAGAGCGTCCTTTTGGCATTTGGAAACCCTTGCGCATCTCTAAATATATATATTCAATAATAAACTTTTGAAATTAATTATTTATTATTTTGCTTACCTTTCTTGCCTCAGACATGTTTCCTTTTCGCCTGCTTTTATGTGGCGATAAGATTTAACGTTTAACTTGAAAAAGATATCGCTTTTCGAGCTTACAGAACACTATTTTATCGCACTTTCCAGAGATTTTCATTCCATACTGTTCCATGCGATAAAATTATCGCCTGTCCAGTTTACAGAACCCCAATGATGCGATAAAATGAATTTTGTTCCAAATTTCAACGTTTCTCGACGAATTTTATCGATGCGATAGTTACAGAACATGGGTACAAGTCTCAGATCCATACGTGAGTACTGGCAAGACCATGGTTCTGAACAGCAGTAGTTTTGAAGTTATGCTGGATTGACAGACTATAGTAGGCTCTGTTGGAATTAAGCAGTTGCCCACCTATTTCTTTTTTTATATTGTTATCGGCTGCTACTATTGGCCCAAGGTATTTAAAGGATTGCACCACTTCAAATTCGTGCTCCGCTACCTTCGTTGTTTGACCAACTGTTCGGCACCATGTACTTTGTTTACTTTACTTTAGATTACTTATGCTTAAATATTGACAAAACTGGAATTTTTGTTCCAGCAAAATTTTAAATTTGGAACTACAATATTGGCATTTTGTGAAGAAAAAAAAAAAAAAAAAATTGAGAAAAATGTCTGATAAAAATTGTCAATTCTGAAAAAAAATGTTTCAAAAAATATCGAAAAGAAACCTATAAAAAAATATGATAAAATTTTTTTGAACCGTTAGATTAAAATTTGGTGTGAATATTGATTTAAAAAAATGTTCGTCCTCAAAATGATGAAAAGAAAGAAACATAAAAATGTTGTCAAAAATTGGTCAAAAAAAAAAGTAAAACAATTTTCAATTTGTCAAAAGTTCTATCAGGAAACAAAATTGAACCGATTTTGTATTATCTCTTATACCTAAAAAAAATTCGAAAAGGTTTAAAAATATTTTGTATCAACATGTTCCAAAAATAATGTTTTCCTTTTTTTTTAATTATTCACAAAAAATATAAATAAAAAATTCGAATTAAAAAAAAATAAATTTTTAGATGAAAATTAGTTAATCCTTTAAATTGAAATGTCAACATGTAACTTTTTTCATAACATTCTTGCTGTCATATTTTATTGTGAGACAAGAGTGAGTTTGAAAAAAATTGTATGGGAGGCATATTAAAAAAAAATGTGAAAAAAGTGTTGCCGTTGTCCTTAAATAATTTATTTTTTAAGTTTTAAGTTGTTTTGTTTAAAATTGCCTCTCCCGTTCTATCGACAGAATAAGACTCCCTTCACTACGATTTCACCCCAACTACATCCTCTATCCTTTTGTCACATCTAATAAAAAAAATAACACCCTGTTTATTTGGCTGAGTGTACTTTATGTTATAGTATCGCACTGCAGCAAAAATACCTACATCTGAGTATGAGATCCATTGCCCATCAGTAAAGTTTTACGAGAGAGTCTGAAAACAGGATATGACACCCATCATATCCGATTCTGTGGTTTAATCCGGCTACTGAGTCCTTAAAATTCTTCCCCTTGTCCCATCACATATATCAGCTGGGATATTTGTTTTTATTTGAAATCTCACACCTGTCTCTAGCTGTACAGTGTACTCGTACGTAATGTCCATATCCTGCCATCAGAGGACATCCCTGTCTCTGGCTCCCCAAAAAAATAAAAGAAGGAAAAACAACAACGGGCTTTCGTCCTGTTGGTTTTTTTTTTGAAAATCCCTCATGTGATGTAGGGATGTTTGTGCTTTGTTGTTGGTGGTGCGGTTTTTGTGTCTTTATCTGGAGTTTGGTGGTCGATTTTCGATTCACTTCTGACTCTATACACTCGTAGAAATGTGACAATGAAAATGCTTCCAGCTCCTATGTTCCTGAAAAAAAAAAATAAATAAATTCCTCAGACTATGTGAGCTAAATACAAAAAAAAAAAAAATAGGAAGCAAGAACATGCTGTGCTTGCTTCGATACTGTACAATTTTAGTGGGTTGGTTGGTTGGTGATAAAGTGTGATGCGATGAATGGTTTGAGTGTGTTTTATCCTGTTTTGCCGTTAATGTTTTGGCTATTAATCTCAGTGTCAGGACTCAGGAGTTTGGGGCAAATAAGGCACAGACAGACAAACAACAAAAATATTATTATTTTTGGCTGGAAAAAGATAAAAATTCCTTTTTTTTGTGATTTTCAGAACCAAGGTCCTGTTGAAAGGAATGTGTTAGAGGATGGGTGAAATATTTTCACTGCTATACCTAGCGGTATCATCATTTGTTACCAGCATGCTATTGTTTTGGGCTTAAGCTTTTAATTTTCCTTCCTTGTTTTTTTTGAATAAATATTTTTGGCATGATGTGTGTTACTGGACGATGACTCTAGAAGGTTAAGGGTTTGGGTTCTTTTTTTTCATAGGTTGAAAAATTTAAATATTTTTTTTTCGGATTTTTTTTTGGTTTCTTTTGACACTTGTTCGTGTTGCATGAGGTGACATTTTTGGCACCAAGTGAGAAATTGCGATTTTAAGCACAAGCAATTTGGTTGTGTCAATCCAAGTCTGTTTAAAATTGCTTTGTTGTAGGATGGTCTCCACCTAGTCGTAGTATGATCAACAACTGATAAAGAACATAGGTATATAATAGAGAACCATTAGAACCAACCAACTAACTGAAATTACTATGTACGTATAGGTATGATGATAAAAATCATTCATTGCTGCGTGTTGTGAATAGACTATAAAAATATGTACCTACTCCTATAGATGGTGAATAATTACTTACACACACAGTCTATGTGATGTGGTTTAACTACAGAATTGCTAATGAGGTGGTGCAGAAATTGAGTGAAAAAAGGAGGGGTTTTCGACACTATATAGAAAATTATCAGGAAATATAACTTTGGGGTAAGAAAAAAAAAATCAGGCATTTAAGAACCTACACATACCTAATATAGAAAAGGGTTGATTGCAATTGTCAGGGAATTCTTTTGGTGAAACGGTTTGATGGTGTAATTAAGTATTTTTCACAAACGTAGTTTTTAATGCTCTGTATAAATTAACGAGGTAGGTATACACTGCCTCTAAGTTAACAGAAACAAGAGTGTTACAATTTTTAATGGGAGATTTGTATCGGTTACACTTAAGCATTTTTTTTTTAATGTGATTAGGCTTAACTCATTGCCTGTTTTGTATTTAAGTGATTAATGGCTTTTTTCAAATAAAAATGAAAAATATTGCTGTTTGTACTAGACCTACACAGTTAAACAAACGTATGAAAACATTTTTTGATTTTTTTTTTAAAGCAACAAAAAGGTTTATTCAGAAATATTGGATTAATAAAAAAAAATTGTTAAAATTTAATAAGATTTTCTTATTATTTTAAAAAGAATTGTTGTGGTTTAATGTGATTAACTTTTAAAATTAGAATTTTATATTGTGGTACTCAGAGAGGGAAAAAGAAAGAAGTGATTGAAAATTAAAACTAAATGTCAAAGAGCAATTAATCATTTTTTTCATAGCTGTCATCCATTTTTGTGTAATAATCAATAAGATTTTCTCTGTTATTTTAATATGTACGACCTTTTTTTGAGGAAAACGTGATGACTATTTGCAGTTTCGAAAGTGGGTGGACAATTTTTTTTCGGAAGTGTTTACTTAGCGAAATGGGAAGCCACTCAATTGTGTTGAAACCAAGGGTCAGTAGGCGTACCAATCACAAACAAATTCCCCGAAATTTTTTCCTTCTTCTAAAATTGAAAATGCTGATACGTTTTCCATTTCACCTTTTTATCTCAAATATGATTAATTCCCTGAAATATTTGTGGCGCTTTGAGTCCAAAAGATATGAGATATTATTAAAATTTTTGGGGACCTCATTTATAAAAAATTGTATAGCAGTCCGTCAAACCGTTTATGAATCGAAAATCAAATAAAAATGTGATATCTGCTCAGTATTTCGAATTCAACTTTTCGCCAATGGTACCTAGCTGTAACTACACATAGTCGCAACTCGCAAGTAAAAAATAGTTAAGATCGATTGAAAACGCAAAAAAAATCAAAAATTTATTTACACCAGTTTTGCACCCGATGCCAAAAATCTCCAAATCTCTGTTCAACACTAATTTAAGCGATTCGTTTCTAAAAACTAAATTTTTTTTTCTAACTTATTTTCTGGTGGACCGTAACTGGAGCGTATTCCGGACTTAATAATTTTTCTGTTACTTCTGTAATCACGAAAAAACATAGTTCAAACTTCAAAAATAGTGTACTAACATCAAAATTGAGACAAAAACCAATACTAAATGCAAGGTGCTCTTCTGATTTTTGTGAAAAACACCAATTTTTTGTGAATATTTTAATAAATATTTCACAAAACAAATCTATTACCTGTCTCCCACCTTAAACAATATTCAATGCATTCAGCTGTTATCGATTTAAAGTCAAATATTGTTTAGCAAGACCAAAACTAAGAGTATAGCCACCAAACAATTTTATGTCGCCTCTTTAGAAAATCGTATGCCTTTCCAAATTCCAAGACCATCATCATCATCGGCTCGACAACCGGGATCAGTTCCTGGCCTCCTTCAACAAGTCTCTCCACCTATTCCGGTCTTGAGCCGACGCAATCCAGTTGCGCACCTCAAGGCTTCGGGCGTCCTGGTCCACGCCATCTCTTCAGCGCAAGCATGGTCTACCACGCTACCGTCTACCATAAAATGCACCACAAAGGACTTTTCGAGCAGGTGCCTCTTCGCGAGCTAGGTGCCCTGCCCACCGGAGTCTACCGAGCTTAATTTTTGTCACTATGTCTGCTTCAAGGTAGATTGCGTACAATTCATGATTGTACCGTCTCCAGAATCGTCCTTCCTCACATATGGGGCCAACAATTCTCCTTAAGACTTTTCTCTCGAACGCGGCTAAAGGTCGGAGTGTCTTTTGCTAAGCACCCAAGTTTCGGATCCATACGTGGCCCTGAACAGCAGCAGTTTTGAAGTTATGGTGAGATTTCTGGAATTGAAGAGCTTTGAAAGACTATAGTAGGCTCTTTTGGAATTGAGCAGCCGCCCGCGTATTTCTTCTTCTAAATTATTATCAGCTGCTAGTGTTGACCCAAGGTATTTGAAGGATTGCACCACTTCAAATTCGTGCTCCGCTACCTTGATTGTTTGACCAAATGTTCTTCTCACATTCGACGCCACCATGCACTTTGTTTTACCTTCACTAATGTGCAGCCCCAGATTTTGTGCCGCCTGCTCGATCTGGATGAAGGAATTGTGTACAGCTTGTTCGGTCCTTCCGATGATGTCAATGTCGTCTGTGTAAGCCAGTATCTGGCTGGACCTATTGACGATGGTCCATCCCATCTTGTTGCCGTGCTTTCTCCAACGCCAGGTTGAAGAGGAGGCAGGCCAAACCATCCCCTTGTTGGAGTCCATTAAAGATGTTGATTGGTCTGGATAGCAATCTAAAATATCTTGGAAAAGTTTCAAATCATTAACAAAGTTCAAAAAATTAATTTTTTCAAATATTTTCGAAAACATCACAAATTCTCTATTCGCCCTTCAGAATGGAATTTGATATTCTTCAACAACTTCACAATTTTGAAACAGCAGACTGCTAGCATATCTTACAATCTTCTACGCATTTTGCGAAACGTTTACGAAATCGGTAATTGGAGTAATTTTCAAAATCGACCCTTGCTCGAATACAACATCCACTTAGTATACCTTTGAAATTGAAGTTTATCCGCATGATTCATTGCCGAATAAATTTCAATTCTACAGACATTTATTTCAAGTCATATATCTCCCATATCTGATCTACATCACTCCAAAAAAAAAACAACAACACATTTTCTATAAAGTACAACGACTCATATTACTTGTCAATTCAACAAAGTGCTTTGCTTTCGCGTGTTGCAAAAAAAAAAAAAAAAACATCTCTCGTGTTGTATTTTTGTATGCAAAGCAATCAAATCTCATGAAATACAGATTAGTAACATTATTGTTGTTGTTGTTGTTGGAATTGCTCTATATATTTATTCAACCACTCACAGTCAGTGCTATAAACTTCCATTCCATTTATCTTAGGTCTCTAGATGGTGAGTGAGTCTATTAGCATTCTATGTCCATTAATAGTTGCACCATTAGAATACAAAATGGTCATTTTCTTTTTTATCTGTATCTTTGGTGTTTTGTGCCCTCTGTTTATAGATACTCGTAGAGTATATTAATGTTCTGTTGTGACTCAGTTTAAAAGATGAAAGCTGCAGATTCCAATTTCATGTGTTCATACACATACAGATTGGATGTGGAGTATAATAAATTTTAAGCTGGAATGACCTTTTTATCATCATTATGGAGTCTCCACTAATGTGAGGCTTAAATCTTCATTGTCATTGAAATTACTTTATAACGCCCAACAAATAAGGAATCTCTGGTTGGAGCCCTATCAATATACTGACTCTCTCTGATAACCTGCGTTCGAACCTTCCGAAAAAGTAGATCATTCCAGCACGTCGTCGTTTTGGGTTGGAATGGGATGCACTTTACCAAACCAAAACCATAAGGAAAAGAAAAGATTACCATCGCATCATCATCATTTATTTGGAAACTTGAGAGGGATTGGCTTGCATGCTGCTGCAACTGCTACTGCAACTGCTATTATAAGTTGTGTGTTGTTGTTGCAGCTCAGCTCATGAACAAATCGCTTTCAATCCGATTTGTTAATTGCTTAATGTTTAAGCATTCAAAAACTACTATGGAGGAGCAAAGGTATCGGATTACGCATTACCACTTAGGGTTGGCACGATTTTGAACAATCTGTGAGGCGACATTGTATTACCTCAGTTGGAAAATGCAATACAACGACGACAATCACTTGTGATGGAATCTTACAGTGCTGTCGCTTTTTTAATTCAAAAAATATTTTTCATAAAATAAAGTCGTGATTCGAATATGTAACTGAGTTGTCATTGATTTTATCAAAAAATGGGGCAGTTGTTGCACAAAAAATCGTCGAAACGCGGGTCTAACTTTGCATTAAATCGAGGTCCAAGTCCGAGAATTTTGAACTGTTGGTAGAGAGTAACACTTCGATTAAGTTTTCTTCTTTCGGACACTATTTTTCATTTCCTTTAAAAGTAATATTGTAATGATGTCGATTACAGAACTCTTAGAATTTTGATCGTTGTGAATCAGATCGATCCGCTGCCCTTTCGCTTTCGTTGTAAAATTTAATTATGAAATTTGCCGAATGAACTACATTATCGATTCTTAAAACTGCCTTATCATCTCTGAACTGTCCTATCGACGCTGTCAGTTTCTGATTTGAATATTTGCAAAGCTCAGGCTCAGAATAATTTTTTAGTTGTTTTCGCTGAGGTATTTGGGATTTTAGTAGAACATTTAGTGCCAAAGTGGATCAACCGGCAAATATGCGCGAATAATAGATCATTGATATTGTACGGAGTGCGAATTTAATGCGGTTTCAGTAATACCACATAAATTGAACAAAATATCGACGCGCGGCGCAGGGAATGTTACCGACATTGGTTCAACTTTCTTTCGTCGGATTTAGTAATACCAAATGTTTGGAAAATAATTGAAACTGTCACTTTAGCTCATTCGCCGAGTTCTGTAATAGGGTTGAATACTTTAAATGCATTAAATTCAAGATGGCGGCCACTTCTTGAGGAAAATGAAGTCGCGAGTTTCATTTTGACCCACAGTTTAAATTTCCTAGGAATCTGATTTAACGTAAACCTGAACTATGTTTTTTGTTTTTCAAAATGGCGGCTAAAGTATATTCTTTAAAACCATTCCACTTTATTACTTGTAAAAGAAAAAAATCTCTCACTACTATCTACCACTTTTTTTAATACACTCGACATCTATGGTAAAGTATATAATTGGGCCTATATCTAAATGCATTTGACCCACCACAGGCCACCATACCGACCACATTACACCATTTTAACAGACAACACCGAGATACCAGAAAAGAGAGAACATTAAATTGATATACGATCTGCATGTTGTATTAAACCAGCGGCAATTAACATTGTTACCCGATCCGCTACCGTAGTACTCGTAGTCATAGTTGTTGTACTACTCTTCTCCTTGCTCGAAATAGTTACTAGCAGCAACAGCGGTATGTTGGTTTATAACTACCGAATACGGATAAACTTAAATAAACAAACAAAAAAAAAAAAAAAAACTATACACACTGCGACTGGCGTATGCATTTACCTACTATCGTACTGCACTGCATCTTGCACGTTTTACTTGCCTGGGTATGGTTTGAAATTCAATTTACAACTCGTCCGTGTTCATTATGCGCTACATTACTCACTTCGATACACAGATGCAGATAGATATTCTAAATGTAACTCCGAACTTAAAGCCCCCCGATCCCCCCGCCCGATGGCTGTGTCGTCGTCGTCGCATCCCATATCCCAGTCCCGATTTGGGCCGTTAATACTTTGCGCGCATTATTATCATGCTTTGGATTTGGAATTTTTCGAGGAGGACGGATGGAAGAGGTAATAAGTTGGGTATAATTTCAATTCGAATTCGCTCTGAATCTATTTTACACTATTTGATATGCTAGTACTGATGCAGAGTATTATAGTTGCAGTTGCACATTTGAATTTGAATTTTTTTTTTTGTTGAATTAAATTTGTGTGTTTTTGTGGAGATATTAAATTATCTATTTGTTTTCAATAATATGTGATGATGGCGGTGGTAGCTAGTGGTTTTTTAATGGAACCAGATTCTGATGAATGTCGCAGATATTTCATTTTAAATGCGTGTGAATTGTGAATGCTCCGAATAAATTGAATTTTAGATATTTTGTTTTTTTTTACAGGGTGCTCTGTATTTGACGAAAAAAAAAAACAATTTAATGCACTCAGTACATCGAGAAATAAATTGTGTAATGATTACGTTATGCTCGTAATGTTATTCGGTACACACAGAGCTAGTTGTAATGACTGCAATTTTTATTTGGATACAATGTATTGAATACATGTCGTTTGATTTCAATAAAAATTTAAATGTGTGGGTTATTAGCTTATTATATATTCACTACATATCGTCTGTATTAATTAAAAATTATTATAGACTCAATCAACACATAAAAATGACTCGTGTTGGTGACTACATCTTTTGTTTGGATTGTTTCCTGCTCTTAAATACGTAATGTATTGACTACATAACATATCTTACTATGATGATTACGTTTTCATTTGGATTGATTTCTCGTTTTAAATAAATTATTTTTCTGACTAGTTACTTGAAAATGGATATAGACTCAGTTCATGTGACCTGTACTCAGTACAAAACTTCTTTTTATGACTACAATTCTTTTCTGGATGCTGGTCACTTTCAATCGAAATAGTTTCAATTTACGTTGCTGGTACTCAGCACATAGCTCAATGTGGTGATACAGTACTTTCATTGAATTGCTAATGAATTTTACATTGACTATTTAAATTTAATATAAACTGTCTTGATTGTTTTCAGCGCATAGTTCGTATAACTATATTCTTTGTATGAATATTTTCGATATTTAATAATAATCGATGTAGATTCATTTTAAGTTGCTTGTGCTCAGCGCATTACAAGATGTGCCGATTGCAGTTTTTTATTTGTTTAAGAACTGGGTTTGTACTTAGTGCATAACTTGCTTTAAAAACTTTTAATTTTTATAGCTTACAGGTCTGAAGCAGATTTTTATTTTATTTTTATTTTGTCGGGGCTCTAGTGGTTTGTAATATTTATGAAGTCATATCGTTTAGAAAAAAAATGTATAAAAGTTCAGGGCCTTTTGCTTGTATTCAACACCTTACTTGTGCTCTTGTATTGAGCGCATATCATCCTTATTATTTAATACAAAGAATTTTTTTTTCATAGATTAACTACGAGTACAATCAGCAAAAAATTAAATATGTAACCAGTACATTCCAACTGCACTCAGTTAATAGTGCCGTCCATATGAAACACCCTCTAAATATGTAGGTTATACTGTAAAGCGGGCGCGTGAAACTATTATTAAACAAATGAAATTAGATGCAATAGCATATGTATGTTATCAATACAAAGCTGCAAAACCAAATGGTTGCAATATTAAATATGCAAATAAGTTTAAACAAAAAATGATATAGAAAATATTTTATCAAAATGAAAATTAATTTTCTACTAAACAAACAGCAGCAGACACCATATATATATCTTACTACTGCTGACATAAACGGCTTTTCATAGATTTATTATGCCAATGTGGTTTTGCACTAAGTAAGGCAATAAATAATAGATAAATGAAATCATATTTCCGATAAATAAAATGTACGCTATTTTATTTAAATGATCACCACCGTCATTAGACAGACATAGGCAATAGTCATCGTCATATCACCATCGAGTCGTCCGTCGTTTTTGTTGTCACTGTCGTCAGCGGGATAATTATTTATTAATAAATTAAAAAGTCAATATCTATCTATACAACTGACAACAACAAAAAAAAAAAAAATAATAATAATTTTTTACTGGAAAATAACAATCTGAATATATGCGAATTACATTCAAATATTAACTCATAATTGACACTGAATAGTGGCAATCAACATGCAAATGCAATTAAATTGTACAGAGATTCTTGTTGAAGATAAACCAAATAAGTAAGTATCATGAGAGAGATATTTATTATATCCTCTCATTTGTAGATATATTTAAAAATGTGTTTGAAGGCAAAATCAACTTAGAGATGCAAATGTGGGTTATGTGAACTATACGAGTTGTGGATGGGGATGTGGATGATGGAATGAAAGTTGGTGTTGGAGGGGGATTAAGATTGTTGCATTTTGTTTTTGATTCTAATTAAAATCCTTATTTATGTTGTACATTAAGTCAAACAGTCAGTCAGCTGCATGAAAGATAGAGATAATCACTAAGTGTAAGAAGATGGATTACACCATTCTATATATGAATGAACAAACAACGCCATCTGTTGAATGTTGCTTTCGGCATACAATATGAAGTTGATGTTGATTTTTAATTGTGACATTACAAGCTATCTCACTTAAGATTTCTAGCTGTAAGTTTATTTGCAAGCAAATTAAAGTGAATGCTGTCTGGAGTTTTGGCTGAGTGAAAAGAAGATAGACAGACACTAAGGTTTTCTGAGTGAAGATTATGAAGCTTAAGATTATGGGTTTTGGTTTATTTTAACGATTCATCGGAATTGAGGCTTTGACTAAAAAACACCTGGTTAAAAGCTAAAGTTTAGTTCGACCTTGCGGACAGTTGCAACTTTTTACTGCAAATGTTTTTTTTAATGTTAGTTAGTTGATTCGCATCTAGCATTTTCACTACCAGAACTGATTCTTATCGTAAAAAAAAGAAAGCAGTAAATAAAATATTTAAAAAAAATTCAACTTTATTATTTTTTTCGATTTTTAAAAATTCCAAAAGTCTATTAAATATATTATTTTTTTCTTTCAGGTATAAACTCAAAAATGTTAATTTTTTTTAACTCTGAGGTTCGGTGAGTCTTGAATGTGAATTTTCTATTGAAAACAAAAGCCAAAAAAGCTGTGGCATCGTTTACTGAACTTGTGCTGTTAATGTTTTAAGAAACTTAAGATTTTCAAAAAATATGTTGCTTGTGCCCTAATTTTGTATTTTAACTTTGCAACTTTGCAAATTCTACAGATGTAACTTTTTTTCATAATTTTCTATTTATTTTCATAGTTAGTGTAAGTAAAATATGAAACAAAAATTCACAATTCCTTTATAATTTTTTTTTAAATATCGTAACAATGAAAACTGACCAAAGCTATTTGTCGCAGTTTTCGATTTTCAAAAACAAGCTGGCTCAACTCGTTTTGCCATTTTTCATAAATTTTTGAAAACTTCGCAAGTTTTCAAATCCTACAGTTCATTTTTAAATTTTTCAAATAAAATTTTTTGTATTAAGTTTGTTCTGCGAAAGTGTAAAGTGCCCAAAAATCGCAAATTTTTGAAACAGATTCTTGCGTGGTTCGTAAACAATTATTATGTACCGAAAATGGGTTGTCACACATTTCTAAATCCTACGTGCAAATTAAATTTTTACGGATGAAAAGAAAAAATTGAAAATTAGTTGCGAAGTTCCATAATTTTTAAAAATATACAGAACAACAATTTTGTTTTCAAACAAAAAAGTTGTACTTTTTAAAAAAAATCGTGTTTTGAAAAAATCAAAAAATTCTCAAATTTTACGATTGGATAAACAACATTCCTCCACTTCACTGCTTCAGCACCTTTGGTTATCTTTTATCCAGTATTATTCCAACGCGTAATTTCTGGAATGTGCATTTGAATCAAATTTTCACTCCACCTGGACCAAAAACTTGGATTTATAATAAGAAGATATATCGAAACGATTCTTCCCCTTTTTTTTCATAATCTATTGATTCTAGACCAAAATAAGTGTAAGAGAAAAAAAAGAATCAAAGAATCCAAGAGGATCTAAAAAAATTCAAAGAATTCAAACGAATAACAAAAAAATGCTTTCCAATGGAATGCAATCAATTGTTTGCAATATTTTTCAGTCAAAAGAATTGGCAATTGTAATTTTTCTAAGAATGATTGGATAGTTTGAAATCGTAGTCTCAAAAAAAAATGATTGAATGCAACCATTAAATTAGAGTCAATTAAATGTTGATTATGAATGCATTCCCAAAGATTTCAATCTTTTACAACCCTGTAATTAAAGGCAATTTCAACCCTATTCCCAAGCGTTCTAAAAAAAAATTTCTTTTTGAATATCAAATTTTCAAATATTTTTGCTGGACCAAAACTCGACCTTAAAATCAATCATGAATTTTTATAATTCAAAATTTTAAACCTAACCTCAAAAAATATCATCCATTCAAAGGAATATGAAGTCACACACTATACATTCATACATTGTCAAATTTGTACCGGAATTGTGTATTTTATAACGGAAATTGCTTTGAGGCAAATTTCATTTTGAAAAAAAAAAATAGAAATAAAAAAAACATTTCCCGGATATTGCAATATTAAATGAAACCGTTATGTGTTCAAATAATGACCACATACGACTTACGAGTATGTGAATGGTTTTGGTCAATTCAAACCAAAAAACAAAATATTAAAAGCAATTTGCCTTGAGGGACCCAGTTATACCTAAATAAGCGACCAGCAGTAGAAGCAACTTTAAATAGAACAACAAACACTTAAAAGCTAAGAATTAATGTATTCTCTTGTTTGAGTGAGGAGGAGGGGGGAGGAAAGGACAATATCCTTGCTATGGTCGATTTCCAGGACATACATATTTATTCAATTTCACCCAAAGAGCTTTATTCTATTTTAAGTTCTTTGATATACAAAAACTAATTACATTTTCAAGTTGTGTTCCAAGTGAAAATATATGTACATCCATAACTACGTTAACCAACATAGCCATTGCCAGAGATCCCTATTTAAAATATATCCTCGAGCCACTTGGAATACATAAGAAGGACCATGTTGGAGAGCAATTGTAGGTACATGTTTTTTTGCCTGAGATTATCTTCCTGCTTATGGTTTGGTCTATGGACTGTCATCAATACCTGCTGGCGCCTGAGATTTTTTCAAAAGAATCAGAAACCAGAACCAAGAAACAACTGTCAACTAAGTGCAAGATATTGATTTTTTTTTTTTTGGTTGTTTGTCTTCCTTTTGCCTGGGAAGTGGTGCCGATGCTGTGGCGAGAGGTTTCTTCTTGTAAATTTTCTAATATCTTTGGGAAAAAAAATACGGAATCGTTAATGAATTGTTTTTGTTGTTGTTGGAAGAGCCATTTTCAAATAAAAAGTCATTGAATTCGAAATCAATTATAGAGCTTTCGCTTAGAGCAAATACAAACAAAAACTCACTCAAGTAAAAGAATAATTCAAAAGGACTTTTTGTTGTTGTTGTTATTCGTATTTCTGTATCGATTAAGGAGGAATAGAATTGTTGGTTTGTATTATTTGAGTGCGTCGTATCGTAACGTAACTTTGCCATTGCTATAAATACAAAAGTGACAAAACAAAAGTTCACAAATAGGAACGGTTTTTTTTTTGTTGTTGTTGTTGCTGTCAAAGAAATAAACAAAACTTATTTTGCCATCGACAAAAGTTTTCACATTTTCTTTTAGCAGAATAGTTAGGTTAGGTACTCTATATGTATATAAAAATCGCTGAGAAAATAATGCTAATTATAAGAAAGTTTTCTTGAAAGTTGGAACCAATAAAAAAAAGGAAGTAGCAGAAGATGCCAATTATGGGAAAAGAAAATAGTTTGTGACTTGTTATAAGTAAAAATGAATATACTGGAAAAAGTAACGACTTTATGTTTTTTTCTATTTCTGTGTTTGGTTAAAAATTCAAGAATATGGCATTATATTTGGATCTCATATTTTTATTTTATTTTATTTTATTTTATTTTATTTTATTTTATTTTATTTTATTTTATTTTATTTTATTTTATTTTATTTTATTTTATTTTATTTTATTTTATTTTATTTTATTTTATTTTATTTTATATTATTTTATTTTATTTTATTTTATTTTATTTTATTTTATTTTATTTTATTTTATTTTATAGGCTATGGAAAAAGATAACAGAACTATTTCATCCAATATTTCATTCATTCATTTAATAATTCATTCCTGCAGTCATCCGTTCATTCAATAATTCTTTCATTCATTCATCCATTTTTTCATTCATCCATTTTTTCATTCATCCATTTTTTCATTCATTCATCTATTTATTAATTTATTCATTCATTTATTCATTCGTGCATTCATTCGTTAATTAATTCGTTAATTAATCTATTTACTCATTCATTTATTCGTCCATTCGTCCATTCTTACAATCATTCATTTATTTTTCATTCATTTATTCAATAATATTTTAAATCATTCATTCATTCAATAATTAATTCCTTTCTCATTCATTAATTTTTTCATCCATTCATTCATTCAATAATTTTTTCATTCATTCATACAATCATTCATTTATTTATTCATTCATTCATTTATTCATTCATCCATTTATTCATTCATTGATCTTTATATTTATCCATATATTCATTCCGCTATTCATTCAAGAATTTTTTCATTCTTTCAATTATTCTTTCATTCATTCATTTATTCATTCATCCATTCAATCATTCATTCATCAATTCATTTATTCATTCGTACATTTATTCGTTCATTCAATAATTTTTTCTTTAATTCATCCATTCTACGATTCATTCAATAATTCTTTCATTCATTCATTTATTAATTCATCCATTCAATCATTCATTCTTTCAATTATCAATACATTCGTACATTTATTCGTTCATTCAATATTTTTTTCTTGAATTCATTCATTCAGCTATTCATTCATTCATACAATTACTCATCAAAACATTCATTCGTTAATTTATTCATTCATTCATTTATTCACGCATTAATTTATTCAATCATTCTTTCATTCAATCACTTATAAATGCGTCATTCATTTATTTTTATTATTCATTCACCCATTCATTCTTTCATGCATTTATTTATTTATACATTTACATTTAATCCTTCTTTAAGATTAATTTTTTTATTTTAATTTTTTCATTTTTTTTGTGGAAAGCCACGAAAAATTAAAATTTTAAAAATTATTCATCAATTTGATTGTTTTTAAACATCCATGATTTCCATAATTTCCTTTTTGACTTAGGTTAGGTATGTTTTTAAATTATTGAATATAAAGAACGAATATCATCTAAAAATAAATTACATTTCTCTCAAATATTCCTAGTAAATTTACTAATCATCTCATGCACTAAATAATTTGATATGAACTAAATTTTAATTACATTTCAAACACATCTAATTCCATGCACGTTTTGTGCAATTTTGAATCGTTTTTTTTTTTGTTGCATTTCTCACTTAATTAAACAAGTTCGAACTATCCATATATTTAATATAATAACTTTGCCACAAATGCACAAACCTACATCCTCTTTTTATTAAATTACTGTGTATTAATATTATGATGATAAATTCCTCGATAAATTTAATATACCTGCCATCAATGCAGACACCACAAAGAGGTATAATTATCGTATTGTAAGTGAAAATGATTAAAAACAAAAATCAATTATTTCGAAAGTATCAAACGTAACGTAAGTATGTGGGGTAGGGTATTTTATATAAATTATGATCCACTAGGCCATCATCATCAGCACGGTCATAATAAATATCCAATATATAACTGGAGCTTTAAGAGGATAGCTTATATTATATATGTAAAAACACAGGGTGTCTGTAAAAAATTGCCAATTTTTTATTATTGTTTTAAAAAAAAAACCTTCCAATCAAAGTTTTTGAAAAATTTTTGTTTAGTGTTCTATACTTTAAACTTATTTTTAACATTCGGCATTATCTGGATAAAATCTTAAATTTCGATACTTGAGTCATGATACCCAACACCATAAATATCTGTATTTTGCATTTGGATTGGATGGCCTTTGTAATTTGGATGGCCTACAGTATCCGGATAAAAAGAAAATCTCGTTACCTAATTGATAATAAATATATAATACCAATTTCCCAACGGATTCGGATATCCGAAACTATTCGGATAAAGGGTCAAATGTCCGTACATGGATATATGTATAACACTTTTCTAATAAAACTTTTGTTCTGAATATCTGTATCCTTATCCGGATAAACGTCAAAAAAAACTCAGAACTTATTATCTAAACAAAAATTCGGCTACTGTAAACTTATCCGGATAAAGCGTTGGATTTCTTAACTCAATTGGATATTCGATCCTTCCAGGTTAAATCGTCAATTTTAGATTAAGTTTCAGATATCAGTAAGTGGATTATTTTTGAATATTTTAAAATATTCCTGTCTCTCTACGGATAAAGTGTCTTGACCCAGAAAAAATTCTTGAAGAATCTTTAAAACTGAATATCCGACACCACTCAAATTATCTAGACACCTACCGATTCTTACAAAAATCCAGATATATTACTTTTCGGATAATGTTTCAGATATCAGTGCCTTGATCAGGATGCGAATATATGACAATACTCTTGAAAAGATTACCTTTATCTTGATTTCGTTAACCGACACAATCCGGATAGGGTGTCCAGTGTCGATACCTGAATGTTAATATCCGAAACTATTCGATCCTGAATCCCGATATTTGGCTCTTACTGGGAAATGTTTACTTAAGTTTCCGTAACTGTATCAGGACTTCCATAGCTGAAAAAATTCGGATAAAATGTAGGGGTTCTATAAATGTATTCGGATGTCAAGTTCTTTTCGAATAATGGGAAAAAAATTCCTTGGAGTTATTCCTTTTCAAATATAAAAAAGACCAATGCTTTTTTAACTAAAAGTTATAAGGTCGAATCTGAAGTAGGTTTTTAAAGTTAGATAAGCTCATTTAAAAAAAAACTCCTGTACCTGAATCGGAAGCCGGATATCGGAAACTATCAATTTGATGTGTAGTTTTTTTTTCTATACCTGAATATAGAAATCTAAAACTTTCCGGATAAAATTTCAGAATTCTCAGGATTGTTATCTATCCACCTTCACAGTTAAGTTAACCAGATTTGTTTTTTATATCCTTTTATCCGAAATATTCAAATATTTTGATGTATTATTGCGGTCTTTAGAAGAAACAGCCTGCAACTTTTTTCTCATCAGATGAGTGTCCCTTAATACCACAAAAAATAAAAAGTTAATATCATTAAATTTCTTAAAGATTTTGTTTTGTTTTAAGTAAATGACAGCTTCTGAAGCCATTGAATGAAATCTTTTAGGAGACCTACTTGAATTATTAAAAAATCCTCAATGAAACAACCTACTTGTAAATATTTAAGCAAGCATTGAAGATAATTGTAATACTCCTTCTTTCAAATAGCTTTTTTTCTTTTATGAATACGAAGGAAATTCTAAATCCTAAAAGCTTTTAGGTTAAGTCCATAGCACCCTCTTTAAGTATCAGAATAAGCAAAATGTATCGAAAAAGCCGATAACACATAGGTATAGGTTATCCCATCCATAAATGCACTTAATTACAAATCCATTGAAAATAGCTACATTATTAAATGTGTTTGTAATGTCTGCAGTTAAGGGTTTGAATACATGATTTGATGAGGGGCGGGGTTTGAGGTTTGATGGCTGTCCACGAGGGATAAATCAAACATACACACTACAAATACAAATACAAATACAGATATCAAACATTTACATCGACCGTTCAAGAGTAGTTAATTAAATCTATCCCCTGATTGCGAACAAATAAAAATATCAACATCGCAACAGTCAACAAAAAACCAACAACAACAACAAGTCCAACTCCACAAAACCCACATCATGGAAACATTCCACAGTATTATTGCATATCTGATTCCCTTGAGAGTATTTATGTTGGTTGGTTTGGAACTTGGAGCTGCTGGCTGCTCCACTTGATGATGACTATGATGATGCAGAGGCATATGGTAGTTGATATTTTATATGAATAAGTGTTGACTTGTTCACAGTTTTTTTTTTTTTTGTTTCATTTATCAGAAAATTCAACTGAGCTGCTAGCAATCAAACAACAAATAGTAATTTGTTGGGTCGCTTTCCGGCCAACAACGTTATAAAGTTTGCATCAGACAGAGTCCCTTGCGTTCTGGTCCAGTTTCGTTCTCTTTCTCTGTCCAAGTGTCCATGTCGTCAAATCGAAACAACATGAACTGTAAATTTAATTCACTTGCACGATCATGAGTAAATATTAATATCAACTATTGGATTATTTACAAATACACACAATCGAATTGCAAAGGGGTGGCTTTCAGACTAAATGGCGCCCGGGAAGTAGACCTTGCCTTGTTTTCAAAGATTTCAAGTAACTTCTCATTGGGTTTCGGGAAAAAATCAATTTTTGGGAACACTTCAAATTTTGAAAAGATTTTCAAATCACCTATTTTTGACTCTTGTAACCAAACCTTTTTGAAAAATCAAAACTGGACATTACTATGTTTAATATTTCTTCCTCGAACTCGGCCGGCGCCCTTTTGAATCATAGCCTATGCTATCTCGCAACGCGAGATACAACCGTTTCTGACTTTTTATTCCAACTCATACTTGGTTCGTAGTATCTTCGCTATCATCCAGCTGCGATAACGAGCAAATAGTACAAAATGTATCCGCATCTACGAGTACGAGTATATATCTAGATTTAAAAAAAAAAATGTGTGTATAGAACCCAGCAAATCATATACACAGCAAGAGCCATCACATCAAATATTAAAGACGATATTCTTGGACTGTGAAACTGTCAAAAGGAGGCAAACAAGAAGTCAAAGCACGATTGCAAGTTACTGCCAATCATTAGGAGCAGAAAAGTATTATAAATATTGAATTAAATATAGAGAAGCAAGAAAACACATGGTGCCAATTTAAGTTGGGTCTATTATTACGCAATATAATTCCTACGCATTTTTATATAAATATCCAATTCCATTGAGTTTTTTTTTCTTTTATAATATCGATAAAAATTCGGGGAATCGATTCACTTATATCAGCCTAATGATGTTTTTTTTTTTTTAAGATGAATCATCGAAATCCACTTAAGAATGAAATTTGTTTCTTATCGATATCATAATTGGGTAGTTATCTGTTGAATAGGTTAAATTTCTCGTAGTGTTATTAGGAGAACACGTTTCTATAAATCACCAATTAAATTTTTTAATGAAAAACTTAAGTTTTCCAGAATTTAATATGTGGTATTTTGGTTGATTGTTGCAAGATTTTCCGGATAAATTGCCAAAGATCGACACTTTATTTTGATTTGAATATATGGATAAATGTCAATCTTGGTTCGTGTTATCCCCCACTATTCGGATAAAGTTGTCCTCCTCATCCTCACTGTGTTAAGTTGTCAGATGTTGGTACCTGGATGAGTGTACGGATAATCAAAATGTTATGGATAAAGTATCGGATCTCCATATCTGCAACTACGCTTATAAATTTTATATCTTTGGTGACTCGGTACTTCAATCCTGATATCAGATTGTCAGATCGGAATTCCATATCTAACACAATTCTGATAGATCACCAAATTTCGATACCTGTAAATTTAACCGGATTAATTTCTTATCTGAGTACCTGAATTCTGTTACTCTCTCCATATTGGGGAAACGTTATTAGGTCATGATATTCGAAAGTATATAGTCTCGAGTCTTAGTATATGGCAATTTGTCAAATTTCCGCACCGTTACTATCCGGATAAAGTTTTAATCGTGGTATTTGAATTCTGATATGTGCTAATTTTTGGAAAAAAATTTCAAATCATTTGATTTAATTGAGGATCCGGGCAAAAATAAATCTCAATAAATAACAATATTCGAATCGTATTCGAATTGTATTGTAATGTATGCCTGACACTTCCCGGATAATGTATCATTTTTTTTCGGGTACCCGAAATTGTTCGTATAATGTGATGATTTTGTGTTACCTGTATCTCAATACATTATTTTCCCGATGAGTGTCAGATCTTGATACCTGAAACAAGATTCGGATATGTGTTTGAAATGTTATATAAGTCACATAGTTTTACCCAAAAATCTAACCTTTTCCGGATAAATTTTTGAAACATCGCTAACTTGACCCTGGATAACTTATACTATCCAGGTATAGTATCGAAATTCGAAGCATTATCTACTATTTTTCCATCCCGAAATTGAAATTGTTCCGGTTATCCGTTTATCCGAAATTTTGGAGATGTAAAATTATTAATGCATTGCGAATGAGTAAATCCTGCTTTTACCATTCCGGTCTTACATCTTGCAATATAAAAAAATTCGTAAGTGGATAATTATCGGAAGAGGTTTTGAGAGGATACGAAAGTAAAACCAAGCATTAAGTTGATTTTCATAAAAAATTTTCTCAATTTGAAGTTTAAATTCTAGAAACAGTTTTAACAATTTTATCATTGTGAAATTTCGTTTAGAAAAAATAGTTAATTTCGTTACTTACATTGGTTCGGTTTGTTTTTAAGTAAATTATTCGAAACTTTGTTCAACAAGTGTCTATTAAAAAACTCCAAAGTTCAATATTCTCTCATTATTAAAACAACACTATCCAGATGCCAAAGCTAAATATCAAAATTCTTCCAAAAAAAAAGAAAACCTTCAGACCTAAATATAAAAATCTGATTTATTTAATGCTATTGGCGGTCGAAGATTATGCCGCCATTCTTAAGAACACACTTTAACCACCCTCATGTGGTCGTGTGGTCTTGGTCGTGGCCAACAGTGCCTATATAATCCCCCCCATCACATTATTAATCTCTAAATTATTACTTAAAATAAGCTTCTTCGATTCGAGACCATACCATGCCATATTGTGGTATTCTCGCCATAACGCTTGACGGTGTCTTTTACGCGCAAACTTAAGTCTATATGAACTTGTTTTTCCGATGGGGATTTGGTTAATTAATAAATAACCACATTGATTGGATTTATCCTATAAATCATCCGATTGGGGCTTTCCACTTAGGAACTTGTTAGATGTTGTACATAAATGTATTTATCATTACTAAACTTCCAGAACTAATGGGAGGAAAAAGGTGCTTACAAAACTTTTCCTCTTTTTTTTTTGTGTGAAAAAGAAAATCTTAACTGAAGACTTCTTATAAATCTCTGAATGAAAAATCTCATGATGATATCCTGCCTGAGTATTTTATCATTTTCATCACATCAAACATATCAATAGGAATCGACTCGACACTTATCGATTTCTTCTTTAACTTAGATAAGAAAAGTGTCAACTATGTGTGGATATAAAACTTAAATACCGAAAAGGTTAGTGCGCCTGAGGCAATGCAGACTGACCGATAAGGTCTGTTTGTTTATTTGAAAGAGTTTCTTGTCTCAAAACCATAAAAAAAGTGAATGAAAATCAAAGCAGTATTGCCATATACTCACTGACAGCGAGTTGATTGGTATAAATTGCAGATAATTTATCTTTGAAATTTTAAATTAAATCTAACAGAAAGAGGATCGACCCGAAGAAATATCTTTATTTTTTTTTTCTTCTACTGGAATATTTGATGATTGGTATAAACTGGTATAACTATTTATTAATTTCAATTTGGATTTATAAAACGATAGTACAATACTGCAACAAGTTGATAATTCAAAGACGTATCTCTTTGATTTACTTAGATTGGTATAAATTGGTGAAAATAATATTTAATTTGATTTTAGACCAGTAAAATTAGTCTAAAGATACAGAGTTTATCCTGAGTTTTTATTTTTTGTTATTTGCATTTGCAAAGATTGGTATAAAATTGTCTTACTTTTTGCTTAGAGTAATAGACTCGAAGTACCTACTGGGGAATATTTATAGTCCTTTGCTAAGCTCAGGTCTTATTAAAATCGAGTTTATACCACCTTGATACATGGATTCAGCTTTTTTTTATGCCCAAATTATTTTCTGCATCTATGTATATAAATATAATTTAATTAATTCACTCAACTTCAAATATTGACAATTGAAATGAAAAGGAGCTCTATAAATTGATCTAAATGGTATAAAGTCAAGTTTAACAAGAAGTAAGCTCAGAAAACAACTAAAAATATGTATACCCTGTATATTAATTCTAACACGGCAGCAAATTGATATAAAACTGGTCTAATTCTGTTTTTATATGAATTCACGAGCTATATTCATTGTTTTCGAAAGTTTGTATAAACTGGTCTAAAAAATTTTTTTGTAGCTCACTCAAATTCAGCTAATTAGAAATATATATTTCACCTGCAAAGAAAACATATTTTTGCGTTGGTAAAACAAATGGTATAAAACTAGTCTAATTATTGATTTCATATAAGTGGAATCTTTTTCTGTGTCTGCGTATTTTGAAAAGTCGAAGGCATTATTTTACATATTACTTTTAGTTAACAAAGATTGGTATAAAACTGGTCTAATTGCTTATTTAGCAAAAAATAAACACTTCTGAGCAAGATAGAAAGTGCTAGGATTTTATTAAGATAGATAATACTTGCATCAATAGAAATTAATAATTCTAGGTTTTTAAAATTAAGTCACTGGGTTACCTCCTTAAAAAAATATCAATTAAAGAAATAAAGAAAACGCTTACGAAAAAAACTATTCACATTCAAAGATATAAAAGGCAACACTAAACATTTTCATTTTTGAAGTCCCCAAGTAGACAAGCAAAGGGGCATCAAGTATAACATTTCATTCTCACCGATAAAATTATTTTTTTTTCTTTTTTTTATCTGGTGTTTGTCCGTCCTTCTTTCGTCGATTTTATTTATTTAAACGATTGACAATTTAATTCCTCTTGTATACTTCGGACCAGCTTCGCCCTCAATCAATCATTTGAAGCCTTTTTTTTATACCAACAAATATACACACGAATATAGATCACAGTGATGTGGTGTCATGCGGGCTGCTCGGGTGATGGGTCGTTCGGTATAGGTAGATTGGTAGAAGGACTGATGTTCAACCGACCGATAAACCATGTCGTCCATCCGTTTGTTATCTCTACACACAGAATGTGAAAGTCAATTGAGTTGTTTATTGGGTGATAGGAAAAAGGAAGGGCTGATTTTTCCGAAGTTGAAAAAATAAAAATAAGTCAAAGTTGAATGACGAAAGATGCAAAGGGGGATAGCGCATAAAAAGTGACGAAGGAATTCTATATAAACAATTTGTATGGATTTATGTTGTGCAATTTGGCGCGAACGGTGAATTGACCTAAAACAACACAAAAGAAAACGATTTTTTAAAGATATTTATCAGTTCGATAACCGACCGCATTCAAAGTGAAAAGATATAGTTTAATTTGTCGATAAGCTAAATAGAGCATGAATTAGGGCATTATCGATAAGAATAAGAGTTTTTGAGTTGGTGGTGTTATGGGGAAGGTGTTTAGAGTTCTGAACAGTTTTGTGTAATGTTAAATTGGTATGTTACAGATTAATATTTGTAACCTTACTTACATGATAAAATATATAGTACTCTGAAATTTACCTTCTAATATAATAAATATTTAAATTTTATGCTACGGATTAAAAATTAGAAAGGGCCGAAAACTTATATTCTATGATAAATGTTCTAAATTGCGATATTTTTAAACAAAGTTTTTTTTTAAACATAAAGACTGATTCGCATAAAGACAAAGTGTGACAACAGGTTACGCAGTGTAGGTAAGATCGATGGAAAAAAAATATGTAGAGGGGGAAAATTTTCTTAAAAAATAGTTAAAATAAAAAAATGATAGTAAAAGTTACAAGGACATGCTACATCTTTTTAATAATACATAAATCTATTTTTTAATCCTGTTTTTAAATAATGTTGTTTGAGTGAATAGTTTTCGAAAAAATAATTGTCATAGACAAAATTTTGATAGTTTCCAACTTTTGGCATCTGTTTTTTTTTTTGTGTTTAATAAAGAAATTGAAAGCAGAAAAATAATCTTATTTTGTAGGTAACGCAAGTCTTGAAAAAAAAGTCAAATAAAAATAGTTTTATTTTTTATTTTGACTTTGAAAATTTATTTTTCATCAACAACGACAATTTTGTCTAATGTGCCATGAAAAAAAAGTTTTAAAAATTAGTTTTCAAACTCAAAATTAAAAAAAAATATTTTTATTTCGTTCAGAATAGTTTTTTTTTAATTTACATGAAAATTGAATTTTCGAGATGCTTGCCAATCGGTTAACGTAAAAAATTTTTTTCGAAAATGTGGATCAATTTGTTGTATAAATTTGAAGTTTCTAAAAACATGTCTTAAATAATAAAATAAAAATTTAACAAGAAATTCAAAATTCTCGTTTGGTCACATTTCATAGCCAGCCCAAGTTTTTCAGTTCAAACTTTATTTTTAATTATTAGTTATTCTCGAGATATTGTTTTTTTCAAAATGGTGGAAAGGTATATCCACAATTCTTGATTAAAGATTCATCAGGAACAACTCTACTAATTCCAATCATAAAATTTGATCAGTAGATAACAATATTTTTTAGAGCTGTAAGGGATCAGCTGACATCGTTACTTAGTACGAAACGTTACTAACCAAACAATGTTGTTACTTATGATTATGCATTATTACGTTATTTGAACAATTTTATACCAGAAAATACCGATATCGCAAAAATAATAAAATTTTTGTACATGAGTATAACGAAAGAAACGTAAGTAACGAAAGTAACATAATAACGAAAATAACGTACATACATACATAAGTAACGATATAACTTTTCAGTACAAATTGTAGTACTTGAGTAAAGAAATAAACGTAACGATATCAAAAGTTACTTTTACAGCTTTATATTTTTGAATTGTGAAAAATCATTTTATTTCGCCCTAAATCTATTTTAACTGCGGCACTCGAAAAAAACATCGGCAGAAGTTAAATGACTATCACTTCCAATTTTAACTACCGAATTATAATATCTATATTCATTGCGTAATATTACACGGTGATGAATTAAAAATTTGATTAAAATTTCACTTTGTCAACTTTAACAGATACAAAGCTCCGTAACTAAATTTTAAACAATAATTCCATTTCTCTAAATCATTACCGAAAATCGACATCCCGCATAAAGAAATTTAAACATTTTTATTGTCTGACATAACAAAAAAAAAAACTACTTTTGTGTATATCTGGCGCCGCGCCACCAGTCGGAAATAAATTTTCCGACCCAAAAAAGATACCTACATTAATTAAAATTTCCAAAAAAAATCAGAAATCATTTTGCATATCAATCGAAAACACACGCTCCCACAAATCATTTCCATCACATCACGCGCTTTCATAACAAAACAAAATTATTATTTCAAACAAAACAAATCACTTTTTCGGTTGTAAAACAATAATTTTATATGTTTAGTCTGCCGTATATATACACATACCCACCTAACTGTAAATAAGGAACCATGTCTTCTTGCAGACTGTTCATGCAGACGTCACAAAACTCATGCAAATAAATCGAATTGAACTGATTAGAATCGATTCAGAGAGAGCGAGAGAGACAGAATAACCATTAACCAATGAACTTGTGTGTTCGATATTTTGATTCGATAAACAAAATTCAGTGAATCGAATCATGAAACATCACAGCCTCGCATCAGCATCAGCATCAAAAGTAGGTAGTAGGAGGTATTGTATAACAGAGGCAAGAATGCTGCTTGAAAAACCAAACAAACGCAAACGCATCTGCAACTTTGTGTAAATAATTCATTTTCAGTCAATCGATTTACTTGCGGTACTGCCACTGATGTTTAGGGATTATTTGCACCGTTTTCTTGTGTGTTTATCGATTCTTTGAACTTTGCTCCCCTTTGGCTCCTTCATGGTATCCCTTTTGCTTAGCTTGGTGGTGTTTCACACTTTTTGGGATTATTTATTTTTTTCTTAAACAATTTGCTTTTAGTTTTCCGCCTTATGAAGCAGATCAGAGACATTTGGTTGGCCACCCAAATAACAACCGACGCGACGCGACGATGGCGACGAGAAAAAATCGCCCTTATATTTTTCTGACCAAAGACAAATATAAATATATAAAAATAAAGAAGATAACTAAACCCAACAACATTGAGATATACTCGTAAAAAGGGATTTTCAAAGGCAAAAGCTATATGGCAAATAATACTTGCTTCCAGAGTGTATAGTATATACACAGAGAGAAAAGATGTTTGGCAAGGATTTTACCACAAATCCCATTCCAAAGGGTAGATATCCTTAAGGAATAGCCCTAGACAAACCCACAGAACAGACATTCTATAAGAGTTTGATTATACATACTCGTACCTATATATAATATATAGGTTTGTAAATAACGTTTGCAAAGGAATTTTAGCTTTAACAAGGAACTGGGGGGTGTAAGTGCTTTCGATTTCTTCCGCCTGAAATCACCGCTCTTGAAATAATAAAAATTCCAGCCTTGTTCGTCGTATTTTGGTTGGTGTCTCTGACCCTCTTTACATATTTAATCATACCTAAACTTTAATGGATGTGTATTGGTTTTATAGATTTTTTTTTTTTTAATTTAACTTTTGAAATAATAAAATATTTTATGTTTTTTAAAAAATATTGTATGACTGAGTAGCCCTAAATACTTTTTTTATTAAAATCTATTATATATGTATTTGTGCATATATAATAAATATTTGTGGAACATAAAATTTAATATTGTATTGAACTTATCTAAGCTCTCTCAATTGATGTACTTGCTGAGCGAACAATACCTAAGAGATGCACAGAGAAATACTGTTTTGACTGTTAGGGTTCGGATCAATTCACATCACTAATAGAGCATAACACTAGTATTGTTGTGTATTGTAAAGAACTTTATAATCATATTCAGTTTTTCTCTTAGATTAGGTTCTTGTTTGCCCCTAGACGTTATTAAAATTGGTAAAATGTTGTACTTTTTTTTAAAGTTACGTTAATAACAAAATTACACTAAGGCCCAGTTTTTCAGTGCTGAGATATACTTAAATTTATAATCCTGCAAATTAAATGATCGATAGTTGACTTGACAAGCTATTTTTTTTATTGGCGAACGAATTAAAATGCAGATACAGAAACAGCAAATTAATCCGGAACTAACTCAAATTAACTTAATGAATTAACTTTAATCTCGCTTTGAAAACTGGGTCTTGTTATACAGATTATGTCACAGAAAACAGCTGAACTTGTTTTCAACAATTAAATTATTTATTTATTTGAAGATAAATTGTTTGCTCCCTTGTTTTGTTTTCATGGATTTCATTTTTATTTTTCTATAAATAAAAACCACGCAAGCTCTAAATAGACTTAAATCTTTGTCAATCAACACATTTTTTCATGAACTTTGCATTTTTTGGACAAAAGAACTTTTTAAAACAATAACCCCCAATTTCACAGTGGGAAGTTTTGAACTTGAGATCAACTGAGCCTGAACTTGAATTTAAATCTAAAAGTTCAACTCGTTCGGTTTCACATTGTAATCTGAACTTAAGTTCAACCGAACGTAGTTTAAATAAATTGTATGAATCAAAGTTGGCAGCATTTTCGTTCTTCTGTCATGTGACGTAATATAAACGGAACGTAGCTTTTATTCAGATTTCCTAAAATTTTTTCTTGTCTTCTCTTTCTGCCTTTGAAACAAAAAACACGCGAAACAACAAATATTTTGTGTTGTTGACAATCGGTAAAGTTTGTTGTTGTAAAAGTACCGTTGTATTCGTGACGATAAATTATAAAAAATTAAATATGGAAAATAAATCAAATACAACAATAATTGAGCAGAAGAATAAGAAGTAATAACTTCTCAAAAGCAGATATTGATTTTCTTTGCTGGAATTAGTGACAAAAAATAAGAATATCATTGAGAATAAAAATACTGATAAAGTGCAATGGAAAGAAAAATTAGTAGAAAAAGAATTTAATTTTAAAAGTGGCTCTCATTATTGTTCTTCAGAGGTCCTATGAACAAAATTATGAAAGACAGCTATGTAAGCTGTCAAATTAAATTTAGTGAGGTTGCGTTCAGGGGTTCTCTGCGTTGAACTGATGTTAAAACCATAGTTTTCACTCGTTTAACTTGAACTACAGATTGAACTCAGTTCAACGTTTAAACGAAAACTGTGAAACCTATTTTATTATTGAACTTCAGTTTAAACCAAAAGTAGAGTTTAAACTCTCACTGTGAAACTGGCCATAAGTTGTTCAAATTATTGGGTTAAATTTAAGTAATATTCTTCTTTAACTATTACAACCATCTTATTGACTTTTTGTTAATAGTTTACTTTTTCCGCATTGAATTTTCGTTGCCATCACGTTGAAAAATATCTTCTTGATTTAAAAACGTATCATCATATTAATGGAAAGCAAAGCTTAAAATTATGAGCAATTATATGCGACCACAATGGTTTTGAGAATTTTTTTTTTTTCAACTTAAAATTCCATTTTTTCTGCATATTCACTGCATGATGCTGCATGTTGATTATGATAAACATTTATTTTTTTTCCTTCCCCTGTGCCAGGGACTTTAACATTGAAAACCTAGAAAGAGGGGAACTTTTCAACCCCCAGCCCCTCCTATCATACAATTTGTCCTGGTATGGCGTGTACACAGTTTGTTGTACATTATTTTTTTTTTGTTTTTAAATCTTCCTGTGATGTTATTTTATTTTAATTTTAATGGCGAACGTTCTCCAGCCATGGAGTCATAAATATCTAGAGAGACACAAGCATTTTGCTCCTCTTGTATGTCTACCGAGCGATTATTTATGCTTATGTTTCTTCAATGACTTGGTTGGTTCTCCGGATTCTGGGATTCTGGTCTAGGTCTGTTTCTATTTGTATCGTCTATCGTGCGATGTCGTTTGTTATGTGAACATATTTTTTTTTTGTTTTTTTAAATACCGATGGCAAATTGCATCTCGTGTCTCGCAGGGAGAAGTTTTATATACCTTCATACAAAAACTTGAGAAGATGCATAACCAAGCCGACATCGACATGCATAAGTATGCAGGCGGAAGGAATGATGAAGTTGGGGTTGCAGAAGCAGCAGCAGCAGCAGCAGGTTGCATCCGAGAGAATACGTAATTAAGTCAATAATTCTTCGTCTGATGATTATTAGTTTCAGAACGTGTTTTTGGCGACATTTTATTTCAATGTTGATATTCCTCTATAAAGCCCCCCACCCAACATTTTATTTTACCCTTAGAATGAAATTGTAGTTTATTTAAAGTTTGACATTTATCTTCCTTCTTTTTAACAAAATAGTGCATAGGTCTCGAGAGGGATTACAAAAAATGTTTTGCTTAGTAGAAATGAATCTTTGTTTCATTAAATTAATGAGATTCACAGATGAACAAAAAAAAAAACATAAATATCTGCGACAGCAACAAAAAAAAAACCGAAACGTTTAGCAAAAAAGTCCATTAAACAAATTACGCTTGAGTTATTTCATACCTTCTAACGAGAATTATTTGCTAAATTAAAAAATAAATCCCACGGAAAAGTGCTTTCAATTTTCTCTCTTATTTTCCATCTATGCATAAGTTGAAGATACAAAAAAAAAAAATCATAAAATAGAAAAAAAATATATACAGAGGTGTATAACATTATCAGTAGAATTTTTCGTTTTTTTTTTTGCTAAAATTAGCTTCGGCTTTTTCTATGGAAAAATTATCGAGGTGGAAAATGTTAAAGTTTTTTTTATTTTTAAATGAGGGTTAAAAATATGTGTAATTTTTAATGGCTTTCTATATGGTATACAAGCGTAGAGGGGTGCTTGTAGGATGTGGGTATACGAATTATGGAGGGAGAATAAGATAAAAATAATAATAAAAATTAATGTGGTTGAAATATTATACTTTATAAAAAAAATTAAATTCAGAAGAAGTTAAGGAGAAAAGATAAAAGGTATATTTTTAAAGAAATATTTTGGCAGGATGATTGTTTTTGAAAGTTCTCATTTGGTTTAACTTTAAGGATTGAAGATTTTTTTCAACAGGTTTGATTTGACTTCGGATGGTTCTTTTTTTTTTAAATGTTCCTTACTTTGTGTATAGCAGCTTATTTCGAGGTTACTTTGTGAGTGAGTAAATTAGCGATAAAATTGAGTAAGGTGAAATTCCAAAAACTTACCAGTATTTTGCCAATCCCAAATACCTCAGAGGAAAAAATAACCACGTTAGTTAGGAGAAAAGTTTTAAGATTTTTCTATGTTTTTCATCCAAGAAGTAGGATTATATTAAAAAATGAAGAAAACCTTGTTGATCACTCTATAAAAATTGTAACTTATTATTTTTTTTCCAAGTGTCACTTCTTTCCTCTTCCTGAACTGGAACCCGCAGACTACCAGCCGAGTACTTTGCATCTGTGCCAATTCACAATAGTTAAACCAAAGACGAAATAAAAATTTTCTTTGCATTTGCACTTTTAAGGATTGAAATTTAATAAATAAATTCGTTAAACATTATTCGTATATGTTTTAAGTAGTTATCTTCTTAAAATAATAAGAAAATCCTATTAAATTTGACCAAGTTGGAAAAGCTAGTTAAATATGTGAATCTTATTGTTTTTTTTTTTTTTTTCTATTTGCGTAATCTCAAAATCTTGAAAACCAACCATATTCCCGTAACCGAGAAAACTCTGACTTAAAAAAAAACTCGAATGTCAATATCCAGAAAAGGCAAAATTTCAGAACATTCAAAATGAAAAAACATCTGAAAAATACCCAAAATCTGAAATCCGAAAAATTTATTTATAATCTGGAATAAGTCAACTCAAAATCAAGGAATACCATCAAAAAGCAAAACCCCAAAATTTCATAAAACAAATATTTTTGTATAATCATTTATTTTTTCTACACGCAAAAATTTTTATCAAAATCATCGGAACCGTTCTCCATATTTTTGAGAATTTTCAGAACAAATTTTCGTTTGATTTGTATGGGAGTTGCCAAAAAATTTATCAAAATTGTCAGTGCGAATTTCCTAAAAATTTGAAATTTTTGAAAACGGTTTTTTGATCATTTGTATGTGAGGTACCACTATTTTCAAATATAATATCATTTTTTAACATTATTTAGGAAAATATTTTGAAAATATTTAATCACCTCGATTACAGAATCCGATGAATGGTCTGCGGATGGCTTCCGACAGTTTTTTTCAGTTTTTACTATTACAGAATCCGTCGCAAGAACCTTCATAAATGTCGGTAAAGTAGTTTACATTTTATTCGATTATGAAATACTCAGTCCATCCGAACTCCATATAAATTTTGGCATTTCAAATCCGCACCAAAGTTGTTGAGTATGCAACAAAATACAAAAATGGAAAGCTTGAAAAAGTAGGTTTAACATTTGAGTTTTTGATTATAGTTTTGATTTTTATTGCATAAAAAGAACAACAAATAGATTCCAATTCGAGAAAATGGTAAAATTGTCATTAAATAATTAATTAATTAATTTTATTGGTGTTCAGTGCAAATATCCATACCAAGCATTCTTGTGTTTCTGTCCCCATTAGCGTATAGCGATTTTTAGTACAGGCATGCACCCAAACAAGTGAGTCGTGACTCGAACCAGGAAATTTAGCGTTCTCATACCAATTTAAGGTCAAAAACTGTCAGCATCGATAAGAAAGTTTGAAAATGATAATGAAGTTTTAAGAAACGGTAATGTAGATCTTCCGCCGGATTTACTAATAGATGTTTACCGCGGACGTGAGTGATATGTGAATCGAGTGGACCCACGGGGAATAAAATTTTTCGGATTCCATAATCGACATGAATAATTTCAAAATTTAAATATTCACCTCGATTATAGAATCCGAAAAATTTTATTCCCGCGAACTTGACTCGATCCACAGTCAACTCACTTACGCAATAAATAATAACATAAAATCCGCCGGAAGATCTACATTACCGTTTCTTTTTTCATTTCAAACTTTCTTATCGATGCTGACAGTTTTTGACATTAAATTGGTATATGAACCCTAAATATCCTAGTTAGAGTCACGACTCACTCGTATGGGGTATTAGTGGTGCATGCCACCAATAAAATTAATTAATTAATGACAATTTTAACATTTTCTCGAATTGGAATCTATTTGTAGTTCTTTTTCTGCAAAAAAAAATCAAAACTATAATCAAAAACTTTTTCAAGCTATCCATTTTTGTATTTTGTTGCATACGCAACAACTTTGGTGCGGACTTGAAACGCCAAAATTCATATGGAGTTCGGATGGACTGAGTATTTCATAATCGAAAAAAAAATAAACTACGTTACCGACATTTATGTAGGCTCTTGCAGCGGATTCTCTAATAGTAAAAACTGAAAAAAATTGTCGGAAGCCATCCGCAGACCATTCATCGGATTCTGTAATCGAGGTGATTATTTTTAAAATGTTGGGATACCATGAAAATTGAATTGAGTATTAAATTTTTTCAAAAAATCTACATAGTCGTTTTCGAAAAAAATTTGATCTTCTAAAAAGGCCAAACAAAATGTATGACAGGTACCGTTATTTTTGGTATTAAAAAAAATTAAAACGATACGGCCGAGAAAAGTTAGGTTAGCCCCTATTATTATAGTCATGTCATAGTTATTATCAAAATTTGGAATCCAAATTTTTTCACGAATCCAAAACTATTTGTTGTTAGGGCAGTGGGGAGTGAAAATTGCAGTAAAAGTTCTTACTTGTGTTCATCCATTTGTAACACAATTTTACTTTATTCAGTCTTAAAATTTTTATCCCTTAAACAAAATAGTGATTTTAATTTTTCCGGGAATCAAAATTTGACTCAAAAAAACAATGATAATAAAATAATTTTCTTTATCTTTATGAATATCTTATTTTCGTCTCTTGGCTCCTGAATTCTTTTGTCGGAATTGAATTCTCAGGAATATATCAACATAATTTAATCTCACCTTTGATTTTTGTATTAATTTTTCTTTTTATTCTTCTCTTTTCAGGTGAGTGACTCTCATTTTATTCCCTTAGTCATAGTCATCGTCCAGCAATTTGCCACTTCAGTAGTAAGTTTTAAAATTAAGTTATCCACTCGGCAGATAAGATTCTCGGGATGGTTCCGTATTGTTTAGACAATCAAGATTATATTCGCATATTCGACCAACCGTCAAAGTAATATTTTTTCTCTAGAAAAAAAAAATGCATTCGTCTGCATCATCGCATAAAACTTCCTCAAAGTCTCTCTTTGGGCTATGGCTCCTTCTAGCCAGCCAACCAACCGCACTTACAATAACCATTAAATATCCAATAAGCTTGTCAAATATTTGTCTTTGATGAAGGAAAACAAAAAAAAAAAAAAAAACTTTTTGCGCTTCGTCGGTTTCGTCTGGACTCGTTGGACAATTCAAACAGTAAAACCTGCTGTGATGAAGATATGGGGATGTGGATGACTTAAGATGGCGTCTTCTTTTTCTTATCTTCGTCCACACGTATTTTTCGCTTCTAAAATGGAATATTATTGCGACCAGTGACGCGCGACATTATTGGTGCTTCGCGAAGGTTTTTATGATTTTTCTTAATAAATATAAAACACCATAAACTTAAAAAGGAAACATAAAGCATCACACAAGTTCAAGACCATCTTCTTCAAGCCTAAATATCGCCTTCAGGTTTTTGATATCCACTTTTTTTTTCTCTTTTCCTCCAAATGTTTCAGAAGAACGTTCATCTTTTTTTTATAGGTATATTTATCTTTCTAGATGAACACGGTTTTGTTGTCCTAGAAATGCCATTTCAGAGAATCGGTTGAATAAAATAAGAAAAAAAAAATGGAGGGAGAGTTGGTTGTTGTTATTATCATTTGAGGGTGGGTTATATTAGAGCACAAACACGCCATTAAGGTCGTTTCAGAAGCATAGCATTTCACATGGTTCTTCCCCATTAAACTGATGATACACACACTAAAAAGGAAGTTAGGTTGGCCGTTCTTCTACACTTTTTTTTTTTATTATTATAAAGATAGATATAAATGCCAAGAGCATTTCATTTAGGTACCATCAGAGTGCTTGGCTTGCCTTAATAATGTAGATACACATAAGGAAAGCTTCTTCAACTCTCTCTCTAGGTTCTAGGATATGGAGTTTTTTGTTGTTGTCAAATTTAATAGCTATTCGAAAAGGCGGATGTTCTTGAATTGGCAGAAAAGAAATCTACATTCTATTTATACTTTTAGGGATTTTTTTTTTAATATCAAACAGAACAGATAGACATTAAAATATACCCTTACTTAGTATGTTTGGTGATTATCATAAAATAAAAATTTAAGTACAAACTGCCGTGTTTATCATCCTTTTTTTTTTTGTGAAGAGGTTTTTTTTTTGAAGTAAAGGATTACACGACAATAAATTATAACGGGACATTATAAACATTGATGTATGTATGTAAATGGATGCTCGAATGATTTAGAAAAAAAAATATTCGATTGACGTCATAGTGCTTCCTCGGGTAAGAAACATAATTTAAATATTTGAATAATGTGAGTTTTTTACTTGCGACCATGCACAACAAGATAAGAAGAAGAAAATAAATGATAAATATGCTCTAGCGGTAATATCGTAAGCCATTCTTATATTAGTCTTTGGACAGTAAGAGTACGTTTACTTATTTTGATGTTCAAAAATTGAATTTAAATCTATCTGAATGAAAAATTCTACTGAAACTTCTTTTGGCTTTCCAGAACTCTTTTCTTCAACAATACCTTCCTATTTCAATTAAATTAAAATCATTTTCATTGAATAATTTAACAGGAACTCTCTAAATCCTTTTTGTCCTCAAATTGTCTTTACTGCAACCTTCTAAGTTATACATAAATAAAAAAATAATTTGCACAAATTTGTACATTCACAGTTAAGCATCTTTTGCGACTCAAAATAATAGGATTACTTGTCAAAGATTGTTGTGGTTTCTTTAAAGTATACATCAGCTACCTTTTCTCTAATTCCATTCGTTTTTTTTGTTCATTCATTGCTTATGCCAACTCAATAACCATCAAAAGCTCCCTCTCTTCTCATATGGCAACAATTTGATTCGATTGTATCGAAAGTACAATTTTCAATCTTCTTTTTTTTTTATTATTTTGTCTCTAGAACGAGTTGTAACTGCATTTATCATTCTATCAAATTTAGATCGCCCTCTCTGAGTTTGAAACTTTTTTACTGCTGCGCCACCCAGCCGCCCCCCATAAAGCCCCATCAATTTCAATTACTCTTCTTTCTATCTTGGTTAGAGTGGTGACAGCAGTCACCAATATCTATACCCCTATATAGAGAAAGGGTGCCCCTGAGCAAGACAAAAAAAATGAAAGAAAAAAAAAATCACCCCAGCAGTCATGTGTATCCAATTTAAAAGCATCATCCCAGTTTGTTACATAACTATTAAATGACTCCCATGCAAAAGATACAAATGGTTAGATGGGGTTTCGTATATCTTTCGATCAATATTAATTGCTTTCCAATGGTTTTTCGATTTGACAGTTTCTAATATCAAAAAAGCGAGTGAGATGAAGGCAGAGAGAGAGAGACGGAAATACTCACATCAGAACAGTTTTAATTGAATTGCCCCAGAGGAATGGAGCACAAAGGCAAAAAGTAAGGTGGACGGTTTGGTCGACCGGCCGGCATCGTTGACGTTGAGGTACTCTCCACAGGCAGTAGGTAACCCTATTTTGTTCCAATGATGAAAAACTTTCAGATTCACATAAATGAAGAATGTCCTCTAAAAGAATCTCAAATGACACAAGAAACGCATAGAATCGCCGCCCACCGCCGATGCTGACGGACGTCTCTGCATACAGAAAGTATCTGCCTCTATTGCCACCCCTCTAATACCCCATCAGAAACATATATGCTCGTAGCCAAAGCATTTGTATCTTTTATTGATTTTCCAGGAATCCGCTTATAGAGAAAGGGTTCAGTCAACGACCATGTACCAGATCTTGTTGTCGCATCGTTATAGATACGAGTATATATAAGTTTTGTATGTCTTCTGATTATATTGAGCAGAAAAGATACAAACTTATGTCAAGTGTGTGTACTGAACATAACATAAAATGAAATAAGCAGATAATTCACCATATAAAGTTATGTTCGTTCGTTCGTTCGTGTTGTTGTTGTTGTTGTTAGATATATGATAGAAGAGTATAGTTGGCAATTTTATGATTTTCTATAACGAAAGTAGTTTTCGCACTTGGGGCTATTTTAACGAGTGTGATGTAGAAAGTTGTTAGGTATCGTATATTATATGTATTATATTTTATTGTTCTCCTCCTCGTCGTCGGCGTCTGCCGCCTCATCACTTTGTCATGTTAAGTAGGTGCAAAATTAAGTACCGTAAAGAAGGTCATTTATGGCAAATTGTATAGTAGTGAATCTAGTTGAAGTGAATAGGAATTTATGTTGTTACACAATTTTTAAAAAGTTTTTAATTTTATTTTCATGTTAATTTTTATACATACATATTTTGTTTTAAACAGATATTATGCTAATAAAATAATTTTGTCATAAAAATATTAAAAACATCATTTTACTACATTCATTAAAAATTTCATTTTTTTTGTGATTTTTCATGTTAACTGTGTATTTAACGTATTAATGTTAGATTAAAGTTTTAATATCTAATGAAATTCTTATCGTAAAATCTTTAATATAGCGATTTTAAGCTATTGGACTGGGGCTTTATTTTGCTAGGATAGTCACTTCAGAGTTAACTGAAGTAGCTGTAAGTATTGTTTGTGCTTCAATCACCCAGTTAGAGGCTTTTTGAGCTATACAGCGACGTCGACTTGGGGCCAAATTACCGTATCAGCGGTTGTGACTTTCTAAGTGCTGCATCCATAGAGAAGCACGAATTGGATATTGAAGCGAAACAGTCGTAGCTTCGTCTTCTAAAAAACTTAACTGTCGTCCTAATATCCAAGATAGATACAAGAAAGCCATGATTGCATTCTACTCATGTAATGGGATTCTCGGTAGATACTGGGGACCTAGTCCTAAAATAATTATGTGGATGGACACTGCCATTGTCAGACCAATTCTAACCTATGGCAGTTTGGTTTCGTGGAAAACTTTGGAGAAATACACGAATTTAAAAACCAAATGGTGTGATGATGACTACCCCTACTCCGGGCTTAGAAGCAATCCCCAATCGCCCCCTTAGATCTATTTGTACAAGAATCAGCAGCAAGCAGCAAACAGCACCCTTCGACTCAGTCTAACTAGCATCTGCAAACCTATTCAAAGTGGCCATGCTGCCATTCTACCAAAATACGTAGGCAGTATCTGTACAGATTACATGACCCCTTACTTAGATTTCATTTAATCTTTTAATACTAGCTTACCCAACAGATTAGATTGGGAAATCAGTGTGCCCCACACTAATGAGTCAGTGGATTAGGTGCAGATTTCTTCTCGGAAAACCTTAATCCAGCCAAGTCATTCAGGCTTCCCGACCATAGCAGCGTCTTACAAGCTGAGATCTTGGCAGTGAAAAACGCTGCTAAACACATATTCATTTATATTGATAGCCAAGCAGCTATGAAAGCGATCTCTGCCACTGAAATTAAGTCGAAGTTTGTTTCTTGCTGTCGCGAAGAGATAAACGTTCTTGGTGTGCTGCTGGGTTCCTTGCCAGGCCGTAGTGGTGTGACAGGAAGCAGATGAACTAGCAAGGGTAGGCTCAGCACTGGAACACTCTCTCATAGACCATAGCATAGGAATCCTAGTTTGCGAATTGAAACAAAACATTGTAGTTCAAAAATCCAACGAAAGATTGAATCTCCTAGAAACCTGTGTTAATGCCAGGAAACTATGACCTAGATATGATAAGAAAATTTTCGAAAGGATTTTAATTCTTAATAAACCTTTTTTAAGATCCCTTATGAGCATTAAACGGGACATAACCTACTTGGGTACCTTTAAAAGAAAATGGTACTCAGTACCGATGATCTTTGCAGAGGTTGTGGTGACGAAGACGAGCATGAAAATACTGCCACTTTTTCGGTGATTGTCTATCACTCCGTCACGCTAATAAGAAAACCCTAGGCAACTACTTCTTCAACGAATTAGAAGAACTATCAGAACTCTCAAGCAAAAGCTTACTGAACTTCATCAAAACCTTCAAATGGTTAGACAAGCCATAGGTTAATATTTCAAGGAGTTACAATACTTCAGGGCAACACAATGGATCTACATTGATCTGAGTGTGACGGTAACAAAACCAACTGTCAGCCCATTAAACCTAACCTAACCTAAGCTTCGTCTTCTTATAGAGTTCATTTTTCATATTTCGGACAGTATTCCGAACTCATCCTTTGTTTTCCTGATTAGATTGCTTATAACTAATTCTACCATCAGTATAAACAGTATTTCCAAGCTATTGAAAAATTTCTACCATCCCACCTGGTTGCCCAGAGATATTTACTTGAGTAGAAGTTCTAAGGCTAATCCTTTTTTTAGTCGTATTGATGTTTAGGCAACGATTTCAGCTTCTCTCTCCAGCCCTGATGTCATTTGATGGAGATCGATGATCCTATGAGAGAACAAGCATACGTCATCCGCGTAGTCAAGGTTTTTGAGGTATAACTTCAAAGTCCAAACCGGCACTTAACCATTGAAAAATACTGTTTTGGCCTTAATGTCAAATATCCCAAATTTTAAACACTATACAACAAATAGTAAATGGAACTCCAGAAATTAATAGTTTAAATATTTCTTCTAATTGCCATACAACATTTTTTATTCTCATGCAATTTGCGTTAAAATTCGTTAATGCAACTCTCAAAACAATTTTACTAACAAGAGATTCAGATCAATCATGACAGTGTTGTACAAGTCACGCTTATTTGAACTTAAAAGGAAATCTCCTACCTGACTCTATACATACATTATATGAAACAAGAAGTTTCAATTCAGCTTCACGCGCATAACCTTGTTCCTACCATATTCGTCTTATAAAGTTGGCAGTCTCGAATCCAGTTCAACAATTTTCGTTTTAATAATCTAAACTTGCTTAGTGGCTAAGCTGTTCACTGCGCTTGTGCACATTTCAAAAGAACACTTATATTCAAACTTCAAATTGATGATACGATACGATATAATCGTAAATGTCTACTAGAACCAATTAACGTCAATTATATTTTAATATTTGCGACTGGTTTTTGGTGTTGTTTGCATCACGCGTGGAGGAAGCAGAATTATTATCATTTTGTGTATTTGACAACAACTCTCAAGAACTCTGTGGTAATTGTTAATTTATTTTATACACCACAAATGGAAGTGATGAAGAAATAGTAACGAAATGGTTTTATTTACAGAGCGACGACACTCGTCGATGAAATTCTAATAAGAAGAGACTTTTTCGTAACAAACAGAGTTCATAATATATTGGGCTCCCACATGCATTTGAGGGTAATCGCATCATGTAAACCCAACCTAAAAATTTGTACATCTTTCAAAAGATACTTACTAGCTCAAAACAGCCTCTCGCTCCTACTACGCCAAACCTCTACAGCGATAAAGAAACCATTTTATATTCGACATGGGTAAATAACGATTTTGATCGTCTCGTCGGCTTTAGTGGAGGAGGTGGCTGGCGGTGCGGTTTGTGTACCTCTTCCTGCACCCACACAGCGCAATGGATCTATTCAAATGTGATGTTCCCACGAAACAGCAAAAATGAAAGGATTCACTGTGGATAGTTTGGCCAAAGATGTGCTTCAAAAATTCTGATACTTTTGCAAAATGTACAAAAAAAAATTAACCTGCACCTAGAATTGGATTTAGGAAATACAAAAATAAAATTCAATTTTGTCGACCGGAAACGCCCATTCAGAATAATTCAGAATAGAACTATAAACAGAGTCTGAACACTCCGAGCATACTCTGAATGTGCTCTGTTCTGAGTGTTCCGATTTATTTAAGAAACACACTTCACCAGCTGTCACCTTTTTCTTATTGACAGCTGTCATTTTCCATTCAACTTTTGAACTCCGTCTGCTATCCTTTTATGAGCTCATAGAGTGCGCTCTGAGCTAAAAAAAGAAACACGATTTTTTTGACAGTTCAGGTTCTGCTCTGAACTAATAAAAAAACACCTAATATCAACAATATCGAAAAAATCTCTTAATAGCAAATATCAGAAATTTAATTCTCTACACTGCATGGTTTAAAAAATTGTGTGGGTATATCACAAACCGAGATATTTAATAAAAAACTAAATTTCAAAATGGCGATGGAAAGGTGAATTTCACGAGTAACAAATATTGTGACGAGATGCAAATTGGTGAGCCAGATTATAAATTCTCTGGACTATTTTGTATGCAATTGGGAAGAGGGGGTTTAACGGACCAATATACACTAGACTCAAAAATGAAGAAGGCCATATTTTTTTATTTTTTAAGGAATGTTTTTAAAAGAAAAATTGACAGGAACAAAAAACATTTTTAAAATGTTCATTCCACTTTTGCAGTTCAAATTTTCAGAGAGACTTTTGGGATCTTGAATCTCATCAATGAACCTAAATATGAATAGGCAGTTTTGAAAACCTCAGGAAAATCCTTAATTAAACCTTAAAAATTTTCTTTCATAAATTTTTCCCATGATAATATTTAAAAAGTTCCACCGTTAAAACATATAACAACACAACTGATTATCCGGCGTATACACGTCGTTTTGAATCTTAACCAAAAACCAGATGCATTCATAATCCTCGACAAAAAGTCATTCGACTGAAAAATTTTTTTGGTGTTTTGCCTCTATGGCATCATCATCATCATCGGTTGATTCAAACCACCACCGCACACCATCGCCAACGCATCTTTACCTATTCCTATATCGTTACATCCAGCGTGTGCCTGGCGTGTAATTGATTTGAATACCACACGTTAATTTCGTGTGCGATGCATATAAGCGTATAAAAAGTTCCGATTCCGACATATCCTTCAAATGAGCATACCCATACGGTTGAGAGCATGAAAAATCGGACAATTTTACGCAAAACCGAAGATTATGACACGCGTGGGGGTTTGGATACTTCTTTAAGAAATCTCAAGAGATCTTGGGTTGAAGAGGATGGCTCCATCCTCTTACTACGAGTACAATCTTCTTTCTGACACTCCATACAAGCTTCTTTTTGAAATTTCGAGTTTACAATGGATATTTATGGCGAATCTTTGAGATACAATGAAATTTTGTTTATGGACAAAAAATAAAAAAGACGAAAGAATAATCATTGAAGTCGCGGTAAATTCGGCGTGATTGGACTTAAGCACCATGTTGATTGGACTCTTCACAGTTAAATTGGGTTTTGTTTGGTTTTAGGTGTGTTACAGAGATAGATGTTTAAGGCATAGAAGTTTGCCGATGCCAGGGTGTGTGGTGTTTTGAGAATGAAATTTCGTCAACAGGTTGATTTGAAATAGCTTCAGTGCTAATTTAGATTTTCTTTTTATGAAAATTATTGGGATTTCTAGCGAAAAGAAATTGGATGAATTTGTCATTCCTAAATATGGAAATGTGAGATCAGTCATTTTCGAGGCTTGTTGATGGTCTCGTAATTTGTTTAGTTTTACGGAACAGGGAATTAATCTGTTGCCAACCTGTGGAAATAGCATGAACATATTAGCCAAAACTTTTAGAGGATTGTTTCTATCGGCCGCCGGCCGCGAAGAGACTATGATCGCACTTCCACCAATCCCGAAAAGTTAAGGCATGTGTATGTTTTCGTATGCTACATGTTATTCCCCCTATTCGGCTGATGGCTGAACGCATCATTGGTACATTCTATGGTAGATGGCAGCGTGGTAGGCCATGCTTGCGCTAGAAATATGGCGTAGACCAGGACGCCCGAAGCCTTAGGGTGCCAACTGTATTGCGTCGTTGGCTCGAGATCGGAATAGGTGGAGAGACTTGTTGAAGGAGACCAGGACCGGACCCCGGTTGTCGAGCCGATGAAATATGGAAATGTAGTTTTGACTAAAATCTAGTATTTCCAACTTAAATGATTAGAGGAATTTATATATTGTTCGATTTACCTCATACTCCATGAAATCACACTTCATTTAATCTCGGAAATCACAGTTCATTAATGAGTGCAAGTAAGATCGCCGGCACCCCGGGACGTAAAACCACTTTCCACTTTTTACGATCCCGACTGAAACCAAAACCATACCAGGCTTATCTGATGGGCTTCGCCGCTATCGCCAATATTTATGGATCAACAGACCGTCAAAAGTAGTACTTTCATCTAAAAAGAAGATGTCCAGAGAACCCAATTTAAAAGATTATAGCCCGGGATTTTTCATGCATTATCGCGTAGGAGAAGCAGGCGCAAAACTTCTGCATAAAACAAATGCAACGACACCTGCTTTTAGTTGGCCTCAGACATGGAACAATCCAAAAACAGGACAAGTGGAGCCTTAGAGTGAAGCAATAGAATGAAAAGTTGTGCGGTTTCAGTCTGTTAATCATAAAACTTTGGTTTATGACAATCAAATCTATTCTAATCTATTCCGGGAACAAGCCTTACCTCTTAACATTGTGTCCTACTAACATCTCTTCAATTAAGCTTCTTTAAAAAAAATACCTTAAAATTCAAAATTACTTTTCAATAAAATACAAAATGCCTCATAAGAATGTTTAAGGGACCAATGTTGCAAAATTCGAATATGTGCCATACCGAACATTTTTTTTTTTATAAAACCTAAGTTATCTTATCTTTTATGTTTAAATTTTATGAGTTTATAAATTTTTGTTTTATCATAAATGTTCAAATTGAGCAATGAAGGTGTGGTAATATTTTTCTCTCATAAATATTATGTAGTTTACGTCTTTCGATTCCAACGTTTTTGTATAGTAATAGGTTCATAATATTTCCAAGTTGAGTGTAGGTTCGCATGTCGTCTTGTCTACCTGAGTAACATTTTTTTGATGACCATGTTGGGATTTGTTTTTTTTTTTCAAGTTGAAAAAGGAAAATACTTCTCGTAAGAATAAATATATGTATTTTTACATTTTTATATTGGTTGTAAATTTATAATATTCCAAAACATCGTAGGCACGTACGTACATATATTTGAATGACGATGACGTTTAGCATCAAACTAAGGTACGTATCTCTGTTTTTAGTAGTTATTAAAAGAGGTAACAAACGAAGGGTGCGTTTAATGAGATAATTCGATCGATTCAATATTTTTTTTATTTTTTATTTTTATAACCAAGTCGTATAAAAACGTTCGTATAATGAATGTTATTGGAATTTATTCATATATCGTATAAAACGAACGATATAAATGCGTGTATGATAACTGGAGTGTAATTTGTTTCAAGTGGGCATAAACCACCTCTCATAAAAGTAGGTACGTACCTTAATGAAAATTTATGCGAATGTTAAATAAATCGAAAATATAAAAGAACGCATTTTAAGAGAGTGTCCGTTGACTAGTGCGTAGTTGGCAAAAAGTTTTTCGTGTACCCTATAACTACACAAGTTTAGAGAATTTTAATTGATGTCTTTTTTCAATATTTTGGAATGTTAGAACATAAATATAGATACTCTAAAAATGGAAGGCGTTATTTTGAATAGCCCGCTACTTCGGTAGTTGTCACTTTTGAAGCTGTAATTTTTTTCACATTTGACAAGTAGAAACTACGCCATTAATAAAAATGATGGAACGATACACGCTTCAACAACGGATTGAAATTATTAAAATTCAAGATAAAAATGGTGAAAATTTGGCAGAGACGGTTCGAAAAACTAAAACATTTTTTGGTCGTCGTGAAGCACCTTGTTGGACCTCTATTCAGAAATTGGTGGAAAAATTTGAGCTTTCGGGACAAGTAAGCGATGTTGCAAGTTCTACCTTTGAGGCCACGTGAAAGATAAGGTCTACGCCAACAGCCCAGCATTGATTCAAGACCTTAAAGAGATAGGATTGATGAAGTTGTTGAGGGCCTACACTAGCCACTTGCGATTTGGTGATGCAAAATTTCATGATCCTTGCTGTGTAAGCGTAGCCGTGCGGCCATTTGCCGGTTGTTGTTTTCCATTATTAGTGGCATACTTTCGTCTCTATATTGAAATTAACATCCGATCTTTTATTTCAAAGAAATGGCATTTTTCTTTGAATAACTTTGCAAAATTGATGTTTCGTAATCGCAAATAAGGTCGCAAATTCCATATTTATCGATAAATAGAACTGACACTTGAGGAAAATAATAATAGTTAATTTCAAACTAATAAATTTAAAATATTTTTTTTTTTGCTGCCATCCATTACTATATAGAGTGGTCAATAAGAATTTCTTTATTGTTTTGATATGACTGCACAAGGCCAAATAAAGAAAGCCAGACAATTTCCCTTACGGAAAAAGAACAAACTTTGCTGTAGGCATTTTTCAGAGCTATACAATTTTCGATGTTTAATTTGTAAGTCTGAACCTACAGAAATAGACTTTTCCAACATTCCTCTGAAGACTTTCTTCTTGAGAACCTTTAACCTAAATACTTAACGAATAATTACACATCATTCTGTCAAGTCATTTATCATCACCATCGTGTATAGGAGCTGTTTTATTATTCTTACCACCGACAACAAAAAAAAAAAAAACCTAATTTTGCATACCAAATGGCAAAAGCTTACAGTTATAAATCTTAGTCTGTAGATACATGAAGTAATAATAATAAGATTTTTACCTCGACCTCAAATATGCGACTCCTTTCATATAATTAAAATTCCACTCTTTAAGGTTTTTCAAAGAAAAGAAAAAAAAGAAACAACATCACAGTAAATAAAATTATAGCTTTTTTCATTGTGTTTAAGGACTCATAACAATTTTACAATCAGCTTCTGTGCATTTAAATTTTATTGACAGAAGCTTATATACAACATACAACATAACACTAAAATTTTAATTTATTTTTTGAACATTCAAACTTGGCGCTAAACCGTTAACTTGTATTACAAAAGATCCAAAAAAAAACAGACAGACATATTTTTATGATTAAAAATAAAAACCATCAAATATTTCAAATTTAAGTGCTCTCCGACCCAAGACGACCCGCTTCTCATATTTCCTAATTAACTGCATTTTAAAATAAACGCTTGCTCCCATCTCTAACGCCATCATCAGAAAGAAAACCCCCACTTTAAATTAAATAATCTAATAAATTCAATTCGAATCTAAATCCCACTTTTAAGTATCAAAAATAATCTTATAGACAGAGTTGTTGGTTCGTTAAGAGTGAATGCGATAAATAGCTTCAAGGCATTGCCCTCCAGTCCTCTCAGTGCCTACATATATACGCTACGCACCGACCGAAACGTCGAGCACCCAATATAGGAATCACAATCATTAATTCAATTAAACAATTTACATTGATAAATTAACTTCTTGTTTCTAGTCAGCTAAATAAATCGGCCACTTAGACTCACTCCAAATAGATAGACCTAAGCTATAAGCATCATCGTCATCATCACAGAGGAAGCGATCCCTATAACGATATCTATTTCTCTCTGGCAGCTAAGCATCAATCAATTTGCCTATCTGCATCGTCGAGTCATCCAACTTACTCGTATCTTGAGGAAGTTTTTCAGAAATGAAATTGAAAATTTTCTATTTAAACCCAAAAATGACAAAACCGAGAGGGAGAGGTTTAACCTTCGTTGCCACCCTCTGTGTACCTAGAACAGAATCGCGAACTATCAACTATCATCTCTCATCACACAGTAGGAGCAGAGCACTCTATATCGCCGCGGAGCATCTCCCTCCTCTTGCTGACATTGAAAAATGATGTCGTTAAATGTCACTGACAGATTGCAAACACATTTGTGGTTGCGGTAGACCAACAGTCAGACATAAAAATAGTACAACAAAAAAAAAAACATGAAAATACTATTTGAAAAATAAAAGCACTATTTTCGCGCCAAACAAAACAAAATACACTGACACATTCATCTGACAGCTGACAACAACTGACAACCGCTGGTTAAACAATAATAAATCTGAATAAAAACAAAAACTACCAAAATGATGAATAAGAACAAAAGGGCACCAGCTGAAGAGATATTTCTCTTGTGATAAATAAAAAAGCTACAAAAGATATCCACTATACCAACAATGATTGAGAGGCAGGCAAGGCAAACATCAGGCATTTATCTGAATTCAAAAACTTCTAATTAAGAAAACTTACGTTCGTTTGTCTTGCTGTCCGCCCGACTTTTGGCGATATACAATTACAGTGGGCTCAAATAGCATTGAAAATTCACTAAAACAAAAAAAAATAAAATATCGATAAATCTCGAATGTTATCGAAACATTTTTGAATTTGAAAATTTAGTTTTCAAAATTTTGGGTTCTTAACTAAAGGAATTTAGTGTTTGGACTTCTAGATTCCAGATTTACGGCAGTTAAGAATTGAAATTTGGGCAATCGAGATTTGGTTATTCGAGAATTTGGGCATTTGAAATTTTGGGCTTTTGAAATTTTGGCTTTTTTCCATTTTGGCATTATTGATTTGACATTTTACATCTTTCGATTATTCGAAATTGTGTCATTCGAAATTTAAGGCATTTTAGATTTTTGCAATTCGAAGTTTTGAGCATTGTAGTTTTGAGTACTCAAGATTCGGGATTACCCCATTCCGGTTTTCGGGTATTCGAAGTTCCCGGCGTTTCAGATTTTGGAAATTCGAGGATGTGCCATTCAATATTTAAGGCATTTGAGGTTTGTGTGACCCGAGACTTTGGATAATCGAGATTCTGAAATTTTACTATTCCAGATTTTGGGCAATCGGGCTTCTGGAATTTGGATGTTCATTTATTCGAATTTGGAATTTAAGGTTTAGCATTAGAGCTTTTGGCACCTAAGATTTAGATGATGGACATTGGCCATTTAAGACACTTTGAATTTTAGGACATTCAAGATTTTAATCATTGGAAATTTGGGCATTTACAATTTAATCATTTGAAATTTAAAAGTGAGAGCATTCGTGGTTTAGGCATTCGAGCTTTAAAGGCTTCAAAATTTGTGAAATCCAAATTTTGACTGCTGAAAATATTACATCTTAAATTTGATATTGGTTTCGGATTTCAGACATTCGGAAATTGGATTCTCAGTTCAGAATTTTGTTATTCAAAATTTTTGCATTGGATTTTTTAGCGATTTGAGATTTTAGCATTCCAGATTTTGACATAAGTGATTTGGAAATTTGAGATTTTGTTCCATCAAATTTTTTGCATTCGAGGTTCTGGAGATCTGCTTCAAGATTATGAACTTTTGATCTTCAGCAACTGCCATTCCGGGTGCTCGAGAATTTGGTCACTATTTGAATATTTATTAAATATAATAATCTTAATACCTAAGGAAGGCTCAAAGTAGTCAATTTGAAGTTCGAAAATAACCTAAATCAATAAAGGCAACAAAGTGTTTAGAAAATTCATAAATTAGGCATTTGCGACATTTTAGGTTTTCACAAATTTGGGCATTCAAGATTTTGGCGTTCGTGATTTTATTTTGACATTCCACATTTTGCCAATTTAGGATATTTTATGGATTTGAGATTTTATGCATTCGGTTTAATACCGAACCCCTTAGAAAGCATATTTTTTTTTAACCAATTTGTCCCAATGTTTATAACGCGTGGTCGGCACACATAATACGTTATCATTTAATTTTTTTTCTTCTGTTGGTAGCAAACTTCTAAAACGAATGCGAATCTAAAGAATTGAAATTCATTTGCCATCATTATGTCAAAGAGAATCACCATCATTGGTTTATAATGATGAGCGATAGCTATAATGGAGCTTGTCACGATAGTCTATCATCTCCGTCTTTTATTTTTCTTTCTTATGTGTGTATGCCAAAGAGCTGAGAATATACAATTCAATTGAATGCTGGACACGAACACGAAAAACGACTGCGACGACCGACATTATCGTGGTGCATTATGTTGTTCGTGTCGCAAACATTGCATGAGGGATTTGAATTTATCTTAATTTCTAGAAGAACAGAAGAAGGTTAAAAAAAAAACAACAGCACAAGAATATTGAAAAATTCTGTTGCCCTTTTTTTTGGGACTATTGACATATCTTGTGATATCATACTTTTGCCTGCATCTTTGAAATGATGAATTGACGTGCTGGGTCCTTCTTCTTCTTGATGTGTTTGGGTTCAATTTTCTCTTCTAGACTATATGATTAGCACGCTAATGATGTGGGTTCTACCTTTTGGAGTACCATCCATCTGTCACCTATATTTAATTTGTGAATCACATCTGCTCTGATTGTCTAAACTTCTTGTTGCTTAAGGAGATTGTTTTTGGAAATTTTTGTTTATTTTATTTTATTGTTCGCATTACAAAGGTAGATATATTTTTGTTTTAAATTAAAGAAGAATGCGGGTATAAGATAACGTAATTTGAGACTGACAAGCTGAGCATTTGATTAAATTTGACATTGGAATTTATTATAAAGTTAAATCAATTACAGAATTTAAATTTAGACACCTTCAGAGGTTTCGATGAAGAAGTGGATTTGAACAATTAAGAGAACGGGATTTTTTTTTGTGTAGGTAGTCTTTGAAAGTTCCTACAAAATATTTTGTATTTTTCGGAAACCATTCGACAGATTTGTGATTCCTGTAATTTTGAAATGCGTTGACAGTTTTTTATTTCTGAAGAAAGATTGCTTCCCAAAAAAATATTATTCTCTAAAAACTATACATCTGATTTTGAGCAAATTATCTATTTTTACGCTAAAGCATCTAAAAAAAAGAGTAAAAACTTTTTTGAGAGATTTTTATTTTTTCATTTATTATTGCATTTTATAATTTGATCATAGTTTGAGTGCAATAGTGACGTTACCTTTATACTTCTCTTAGAAACTGTTTTTTTCGGTATACTCGTATATTGGGACCTTTTGCTTCGGTATAATACATACATAATACAGGCAGTGAAAAAGTTCGCATGAATGTTTGGGATGAGTCTAAAGCGTCAAGGGGACCTCAAGAACATAAGTTGGTCTAAAAAAATTATTATGTATTCTATCCAATATTTGGGCCAAAATGGAAATATAAAACCTTCACTATTGTGCCAATTTGTGGTATCCCATCCCTATTTTATGGTTGAAGAAATGGAACATAGATTTTTAGTTAGTGGCCATGTGACCAAGATTTTGGTGCAATAGAAAAGAATACAAAATTTTATAAAGATATCTTCGTCCAATCATCTAGATTGGGTTAACGTCATTTCCTCGACCAGAAAGAGAAACCCATTTGAAATTGTGAAAATGACTTCATCTGCTTCAATGTATGTCACCAGTCCATCACTTTTTTTTATAATAATTTAAAAACTTCAACAGGTGTTCCAATTGAAATAATTGACGTTTTATCAAATGAGGAGTCAAATTATTAAAAAATAAGTAAAAGTGAACTATGAAAGAAGTAAAAAAAAATAATAAGTATAATAAATTTGATGTAACCTTTCTTTTTTCTTTATTTTTACAGAAAACCATGAATGCAATAGTGGTGTAACCCATTTTTTTCCAAAATGAAGTTGAATTTAAAAAAAAAAAAGTTTGCCCTACAAAATATGTCTTTTTCAAACTCTTCAACGTTTTTAGATTAATCAAAAAGTCAAAGGGAAAATACAAAAAAAAGTTTGAAGAAAACCTGTTTCTTAAATCTCTCGTAACTCTAAATTGAATTTTATGGGTTACACCACTATTGCACTCATAGCCTCAAATGACATCCTTGTGTTCAAAAGTTTTTTTCTGTTCATGTTTTTTTTTTTTAATTTTTGATTCTCAGCTAATTCATCTGCAGTTATGCATTTATCAAAAAGCACTTGAGTGGGGAGTTGGTATATGTACTACATCCTCAAAACCCAAGAACTTCAAATTCGAAATATTTGCTTGGCACACAAATTCACAGGCGAATAGGTGCTGAACCAAACGTTAACTTTGGGTCTTTTAGTGCATTCTAGAACTGTGAAATTTTAACACATAAACATAAAATTGAAAACTTAAGATTTTCACTCAGCGTGTTCTTTCAAAAAGAAACTGCCAAGTTTGGACAAAATTTTGCGTTTCAAATTAATTTTTTTTAAAAATATGTCTGTCTTAAAATCGTAAATCAGACCATCAAAAAATGGAGTTTTGGCTTTAGAAAGATTTAACCTAACATTCTTAGTGTAACCGCCTTATATTTTTGTCACACCTTATGCAAATCACCCTGTACAAATAAAGCCTCCATGTAACAAATCAGCTGTTAAAAGTAATGCAATCTAAAAAAAACTTTATTATTTATAAGTTAATAATCACTGACTAAAATTATTACTCCATTTAAAAGGTTTTCAAAACTTGTTTAGTAAACCATCAAATTTCAACTAAAAAAATTGTTGTTATTGATTCTTCGTCGCGTCACAACTGTTTCGTCCCCGTTTCACATTGGTTTGGTTAAGTCTTAAAAATATAAATTTTCAGTTAACAAAAAAACAAACAATTCTTTTACTTGATTTTTTCTTAAACCTTCGTTTGACCTGATTCTCCATTTAATCCAGGCGATTTAATATGATTGACAGTTACGTATTATCAGTTGCAATTATAATTTCTTCACATCATCATAATAATTTTTTAATCTCTTCTAAAATACCTCATCTTACAAAAAGCAATAATTCCTTTCAACAACTTAACCTTAACTTGTCATCATAGAAACTCTTCCTATTCCTCCATCTTGCTTTTTTTTTTAAAATCAATTGAAGTTGCAATTAATGTCTAAAGCTTAAATAGAAAATCACTGCACTTATACCCGAGTCACTTGCAAAAGAGGATTATCTCTTATATGGCTGACAAAATTAAAACCATCGCACCACCATGATAACCGCATATTCCACCCTCCACCGCCCGCCGGTATACAAACTGCATCACAGTGTTAATAACTGTAAGTCGATCATTATGATTTTTTTGCTTTTTGTGGTGAAGCAACACCTAACACCGCAACCGCATTCTGCCTTTAATTACTTAGATAGAATACTAAAAGTATCTATATGCGATAGGGTACTTTATGTCATGGATACACTTCCATGTGACAGCTCTTGAGCTCTAGCTTAAGCTACTGCTTCTGTTTCTGCTGGTCTATGGTATGATCCTCTGCCACCATCATCATCATCACCATGATAATAGTAAGAACGCGCGTTGTCAACGTTGTCGTCGTTGTCGTATAGTTTGAGTTCGTTGTTGCCTTTGCCTTTGCCGTTGTCGTTTTGTTCTGGGGTTGGTTGTCAAAGGTCCCGAGGGAGGATTATATTCTTCATCTTGCTGCCTTCATAATACTTTCAGTTTTAAAGTCACTGTGCTGTGCTGCTGCAATAAGTTCTTCATTGTACATTAACAATTTATGTGGCCTCGAGTACCTACCCCCTCTGGAGTCACAAAGATTTAGGAGGGTTATATGTACATATGGTCCCTTGATGAAAGAAAGAGAAAGAATAACCAGCGATAGAGGGTCTTCATTAATCTTAGATGTGACTGTGATTTAAGCATCCATTAGGGAAAAGCAAGTCCCAGTCGTTGTTGTCTTCGTCATCTTTCCTGTCGTTGTCGGGTCGAAGTTGAAGTTTAACCCCTGAACTTTGTACGTAGATTTTTTTTTTTTTTTTCATTTCTTCAAGACTAACTTTTTTTTAATGAATTAAAAAATTAAATCGTGACTTTGCGTAAAGAGGGAAAGATTTTCTTTCAACGCAATAAAAAAAAAATAATATCCTGGCTTATATGCGAGTTGATGGAACGTGTATATGTGTGAGATCTTGATTTATGGATTCTATTTATGGGAGGGAAGGTCGAGGAGCATGATGGGTATTTTCTTTTTTTTTATTATTATTATTTTTTATAAAGAGCCAGTCTGTAACTATTTTTTGATGTGTGCATAAAGTCATTTATTAGGTCGTTAATTCTTTTTTTTTTTATTATTTAAGAGACGGGAACGGTGTTTCATTTTTTATTTTTACTAGGTGTACTGAAAACATCCAACCAGCGTTAAACAGTGGAGTAGAATGTATTCTAAAGTTGGACTAATCTCAAAAAATCAAGTTGAATTATTGAAATCTGACAATTTTTGTGATTTTCTAGGTTCCCATCCACCATTTTGGAAAACAAAAGGAAAGTAACTTTTGGTGGTTCGTCAAGAAAAACTTTTGTTCGAATTTTCCCTTTTTGAAGATTATTTTGGACCGTCTATGACAGTTGTCAGATGACAGTTGACAAATGGCAGGTGACAGTTTAGAAATGTCAGGTGACAGTTTACAAATTTCAGGTGACAGTTTACAAATGTCAAGTGACAATTGACAAATGTCAAGTGACAATTGACAAATGTCAGCTGACAGTTGACAAATGTCAGGTGACAGTTGACAAATGACAAGTGATATTAAAAAACCACAAAAAATCTAAAAATAATTGCCAAATTTTGCAAAAAAAAAACTCAGAAAAAATTGCCAAATATAAACTTTACCAACAAAAAAAAATGACAGCGAACAAATTACAAAAAAAATCGTCCCTCTTCACACTTCAGATTTCAGTCTATTTTCTTTTATTTTTAATTCCATTTTCAAAAACATGCTGCCCCACTGTGTTTTGTCAGTTGAAATTATTTATTCCTTTTTTTTCAATGTCATAGTTGGAAAATTTGTTTTTCATATTAAATTTGGGAAATCATTCTTCTTTAATTTTTCTTCTTTGTTGTTGCTATAGTAAAAAAAATTCTGATATTGGAGAGATTTAAATACCTAGAGAATATTTTTGAAATATATTCGAGGATGATCGGAAATTTGGGAAATGTATGAAGAGAGAGATGACGAAAATTTATGAGCCTTTATAAAATATGCGGCGCATATGTGAGTTTTAAAGTTGTGAAACGTCATCGTCATCATGAGGATTTATCGGAAAAATGAACTCTGGTTCATGTTTTTTGTTGCTTTTTTTTCTTTTTATTTATTGAGGACTATAGCGATTTCTATGTGTCACTAGAATTTGATAAGTTAGTTTTGATAAGTTGTTTTTTTTTTGTGTTGAACAGATTAGCTTCTGTCATTTTTAGTGATTTAGGAATAATGAGTCAGATTAGAAAGGTGTTTTCTAATTAGGAGAGGATAATTTTGTAAAGGTATAGTTTGGATATTTTTTTTATAGGTTGGTGCTATGAAAAATGTTGATAAAATTTTGTCAGTTCCTTTGTTTTCTCTTCATTGCGATCACAATTTTTATGAAACAGATCTTATAAATTTTCAAAAAATTATTTTGGTCGAAAAATCATTTTTTTGTTTTTGTTTAAAAATTCAATATTTTGGGTACTTTTTTAAAATTTTGTATAATGTTTTTTTTATTTTGAATAATTAAATTGCTGAATACTTAAAACTTGCATAATAATTTCTGTATTTTAAAATTCTTAAATTTTTTTTAGCAACATCGCTAATACCTAATTTTTTTGTTTCAATTTATACTTCGGCGATAGATCGTACTTCGGAATCTTTGTTTTGTCCACTTGAAACATCAATTTTGGTAGTATACTCTCAGGATTATGTCTCCAAGTTTAATCTGATATATATTTACGGGCTTGATAAATTCTTCATAACGCCGAAATAATTGAAAACCATTATAATTTTCAATATTTCAAATCTTTAAAGAAAAAATATTTAACAAAAAATATTAGAAATGTAAATTAGGAAGACTCAGAAAGAGGAAAACAATTCTGAATGATTTTCCTTGCTGGACCCTCGGAAAATGTTGATCCAAAGGAGTCTCGGAATCATTCCCCAAGATGGGCCCGAAACTAGATCATAACTTCTCTTAGTCCGAGTTCACCAAAACCAATTCTTTTTTTCAACGAATGAGAATATTCATCTTCTTGGGTCTATTGAGTGTCTTAGGTGTCTTGAACGTCTTGTGCATCTTATGGGTCTTGATAGTCTTTATAACGTCTGAAGCGCCTTGGATATCTTAAGCCTCTTATGCTTCTTGAGCGTTTTAAGTGCCTTGAACGTCTTAAGTGTCTTCAGCATCATTGGCTTCTTGGGAGTCTTTGGCGTCCTGTAAGTCTGGGCCTATTATAGGTATGAACGTGCGTCTTGGGAATGTTGAGTGCCTATGCGTCTTAAGTACTTTGAAGATCCTCGGCGTCTTAGGCGTCTTTTTCGTCTTGAGCGCCTTAGTTGTCTTGAGTGTCTTGCACGTTTCAGAGTTGTAAGCGTTTAATGCATCTTTTGCGTTAGTTCAAAAGGCATATAAGACGCTTTTTAAGAATGTTATTCATCTTGATCGTCCTAACTGTCTGAAGTGTCTTGGATGTCTTGAGCGTCTTAAGCGCTTTGAAGGTCTTGAGATTTTTGAACTTCTTAAACATCCCTAGGACCTAAAAGTTCTTGGGTGTCTTCGGTGCTTTGAGTCTCTTAAGTGACTTCATCTACTTTACCTTTTTGAGCTTCTTAAGCGTTCTTAGGGTTTGGAAGTTCTTGGGTGTCTCTAACGTCTAAAGAGTCTTGACCGCCTTTAGGATAGTAGTATTAATCATTTTTTTCACATTTGGATGTTATTAATTTATTCTAAACTTTACCGCTCTTATTATGTTGCTTACTTTGGTATCCAATGAATCAGATCAAAATGTCGAAATAGCAAATCCACTCACTCAAAATATTTTCTATTCCATTCTCTAAATCTTATGATTCCAAACATTTTTATGTGGAAATTGAAATACTCATATGTAGTATTGATTTTATTCTTCTATGACATCATTCAAACATGAAAATTGAATCCATCCTACTTCCCAAGCAAATGACACAAAATGAATAATGAAATTATCTCCATCCATAAAATGTCTTCAATTATTATTTTATTATTTTCCATAGACTTAAACTTCCTGTGTGTTCTTTCTTCTTCCTGATATAATGTATCCATATAATAATTCTATTAATCCCTCCTCAGCACCCATCTCCCTCTAATGTCACATGAGAAATTCTTGTATAGCTATTAAAATTTAAACTTTGTACATAAGTATAGATATATATCATATTTGTTGGAGAATCATCTTTTTTTGACTAATGGGCTTCAAATGACTTCCTTTTGAGAAAATTTAATTGTGCCTATTCAAAAGTTTTATAATTAATTTATATTATATTAATTGAAAAAGACAAGGGTAAACTATAATATTTTGTGTATGGAACGAGGGATGCAGATGAATTCAAAAGACAGCCAACTATACCGAAGAGCCAACTCGAGCTCTTTGAAACTTAATTAATCCAATTACGCACTGTTTTCAAATCATATTTCATTCTATCTCTGTCTCTATAGTCTATACATATGTGTATGAGGATAAAAAGATCCAACGAGCATTATAAAAAAGTTCTTTCAGCTAAAAAAAATGTCTGTCATCGAGCTCTCAACATATTCGCATCATAATACATCATCATCTCTCCTGTAGAAGAAAAATACAAAAAAAAACCCTCATCATGTTCAAAAACTCACAAAACTGCTTCCATATGGTATACCTCTACTACTAATCAACTCTTCGCCTTCGCGTATATTCACGCTGAGCCGTGGACGTGAACCTCAGGACCAAGACCTGCTTCAGTAGTTTTTCTTTTTTTTTCAAAACTGCAATTTTATATCCCAAAACCCGGGCTCTATTCTCTATCGGTGGTGAATGGAATGAATATGCTACAAATTCCACACACATCTGCTCGGCCTCGAGTGAGAGTAGTTAGTATCATTTTTTTTTTTTTTTTTTGTGTCCATAGTGCTAAACCACCATGCACGATGCACCACATGAAAAAAAATAGGATTTCCATCCCCCGACGAAGGGTTTTATGGTTCCGGAGTATTTAAAGGGGCGATAAAGCGACGAGACGCCTGGCAAATGAGCTGAGCATCAAGGGCAACATCTGCAGTCTAGCACACTGCTTTGTAGCAAAACTATAACAATCAGGGTTGTCGCCGTGAAAATTCATTGAAATTATGCATTGATGAAACTCTTTTCATTTAAAGATTTATGATGTGAGAAATTTTATGAAGGGTTTATTTATATATCTATAATTGTAAATCAAGAACATCCACGATCAAATTTTAAGTCTTAGAAATCTTGAAAACCCGAAAATCTAGAAAACGAAAATTTCCGAGAAATCAAACTAACGATACACAAAACCATGTTATTTAATTACGTGCCTGGTTAGGCCCTCAGACCTATTAGGTCAGTGAGTTTTCCCTTTACAGTGTTTATGGTCCCACTACTCCTGTGCGCCATCTTGTACGGTTCCTGGAGACTTGTTTCATCTTTCTCCTCTTCTTCAATTTTGCTTTTTCTTGTTTGACCGTTCTTCGCCAAGTGCTTCTAGATCAGCTCACCTATCTGTCTTTCCGGGGTTCCATTGCATCGCTTGATTATTGTAACGGCTTCGAAGCTTATGACCAATTCACTTCAACTTGCGCCTTTGTATAATAGAATCAGGGGGTTCGTGACGTACATTCGACGTGACTTTCCAAATGATCGACCTATAAAAAAGCACGGATTCCAAATGGAAGGAGAACAATCGTAGCCTGGGCATTAAGCTTATAGTTATTGCTTAGAGCTGTAGACAGTCTTACTGTCACATCTAATTTTAGTCGTTTTGTGTAGGTGACATGAACTCGTACTCTAAATTCAAATTTGTCAAAAATCCAATCTCGTTGGGTGACCAGGAGTTATTGTTTGGAAGAGGAGGAGGGGTGGGTGTATTGCCTGTCGGCTTCTACCTTGGTCAATAGTTCGGTGGACATACCTGAGAAGGCTGATAGGTCTTGAGTTTTAAGGGACACATCTAGAGGTCATATTTACGGTTGAGAAGCTCAACCGGAAACTATATTCTGGTACCACGGGACTCCATCTCTCTGACTGTGGTTGGCCATCTCGTGGCAGCAAATTGAATGCGGGAAATCTATTAGGGGTTCAGGGTACAAGAGATGCTAGAAAGGCCTCGCTCCTCAGCAAAGGGGTGGTAAACACTTCCTCAGGACGGTGGTCAACATTTAATTTGACTCCGATATTGTGAGTAGGCTCACCGTGGAATAAGGCCTTAATTGGCAGGTTTGCACGTTAAACCCTTCTTCGATTCTGTCTTCGATTATAATTGTGGCGTCTTCTGTTTCTACAACCAATAGGTTGATGTGGGTTATCTTATCACGCCGCACGCCACGGTGAACTCCCCTCTTCATGCGTTATGAAGACTCTAACTCGTTTTTCCCTTTTTCTGGGTTAGCTTAGATATTTGCCTAAGTTAGTACTATTGCTTCCCTGTGAACTACCGACTGTACTTTAATCACCGGATATGCATACATTTTCGCACACCACACTGGTAGCCATATGGTCAAGTTGGTTGGAAGTCTCATGTTCAAAAATGGTTCCTTAGATAACAAGGCGGTTGATGTTGCAGAAATCAATAAAGCGTGTGCCATTGTTGAAGCTGCGAAACAACATGTTTTCTCATAACATGTCTGATGTCATTGTTGTCGTTGACATTTAAGACATTAGCATTATGATGGCTCCACGTTTTATACTATCATAAGCAATATTCATCGTCAGATGGAGACGCGGCGTATTCCAGTTCGGAACCTGGTTTTCAGGCCCTTATTACGTAAACGCTCCCAGAAAATCAAGCTCTTGATAGCAGTTTTAAAAAGCAGCAATCCAACAACTGCCTCCCCAAGGCTCCCAACTGCCTTTCCAGAATAGAGTAGTGCTGTGAGTAAGAGGCCCGAGACCAAACATTTCACTTAACTTACTCCTACAATTCGCATAAAGTTGTTCTCTTACTGTAGGGCTCTAGTATTTTGAAGATTTTTATTCCCGTCGTTGACGAGGAACTTCAACACCTTCCAGAAACCAATCTTTGTCCGAGTAAAATAGACAAAGGTCGTCAACGTAGGTCTTTTCGTTTTTTTTTTTTTGGTTTGTGGGATTTCGGTTTTTGATCTACCCCAACTCATGGATTATCTCCCCAATTAAATACTCCCCCAGCGAAGAATGTTTCACCTTATAAGTATCTGAACCACCCTGTGTTATGCAGCTTGGACTTGTTAGTAAAATATTTCGAAGAGTTATTAAAAGAAAATTTCTGTCTTCCCAAACTTTGAATCTTTTTCTAGGTTTCCATTTATTTCCGATAAAACTAAACTTTTTGAAAAAAAAAATAACTTTACTTCAAATCATCCGCATCTTGAATAGAAAGTTTGTTCAAAAAAAAAAAAAAAAAACACAGCGGCAACCACGTCACTAACAATGAACAAGTAGTATAGCAAAGCAATGTGTAGGATCTAGGATGACGAGGATATGATGCCGACGACACTAACACGAGTTCTCGGTTAGTTATATCTAGTTTCCAGGATATTCACTCTAAACCAGACGACGACGATGATGATGACGACGACGACGAACCAGCACACTGTCCTCAACCTTTTCCATATGCACGACTAATATAACTAGAGTGTGTGTTAAAAGTGCTGCAAAATAAAAGAATACAAAAAAAAAAAAAAAAACTTAACTGTAAAAAGACATGGATATGAAAGCAGTAGAAATTCTGCCAAACACAGCAGTTGCCTCTCGCACCATATTCAATCCCGCTTTTCGTTTCAAATTCAAAAGCAATGAAGACCAGAATCCAGGACGATGACGACAGGAGCAGAAAGTCCCTTCTTTAGTCCCCCTCCCAACTCATCATATCCATTATATGTGTGAATGGTGGAAAATAAAGTTTAAAATTTTGCAAACAAGATTCATCGAACAAAAGAAAAAGGATCAGGAAGAAGGACTAACCAGTAACAGTAACCAGCTAAAAAAAAAAAAAAATTACGAAGAAGAATATAAAAAAAGAAAATAAAACACACACTCTCATTCATCTTCTCTAGACAAAGTAATGTAACGGAATTCATATAGCCGGAGTCAAGAGCAGATTCAAGGACTATTTTCAACATCTTGCAATTGAGTCCTGTTATATGGTAAATACGATGCTTGTAGGATAGAAGTTAATACATGGGAGTCAGAAAAGTTAGTTAAGATTTTGTTGATACGAATGATAATATCCTTCGACGGCAAGAGAGAGAGAGAGAGAGAGAGAGAGAGAGAGAGAGTATCCTGCTAGCTCCTACCTACTCAGGGTATATACATAGTTTGTCACAACTTAGAACTTTCCAGGAAGTTGTTATTTCAGTTTCTTGTTGTTTTTGTTATTGCGGCCAGAGAGTATTCAGAGATTGTCCTTCTTAACAACTACTGTGATGGGGTTATATAGGGAAATAATACTTTCCTTTTTGTATATAAATATATCCTTCCTTATCAGTTGGTGGTGCTTTTGCCTTTTATTTGTTGCTAAAGGATAACCGATTATTTTGACTTTATGAGGTTGTGAATAAGATTTATCTCGAGCTCCCTCTCACTCTTCTTATCTCCCAGAAGTCCTGTTTCTATTTCCCGCACAATTGGATTTGGCATCAAGACGATAGCGAACAGCGACAAGGATCTCTCTAGTGTGAAAACTTTAAAACAAACAAATTTTAAGGACAACTTCTTCCGACGACTTGGCTTTGCTATTGTTTCCTTTGGTGTTCTATGCTTCTGATGTTTGTCGTTTGTTATTGTATCAACAACATCTGCATGGTGTCCTTCTGTTTTGTTCTATTGCTGGTTTGGTATTTTTTTTTTTATTTGTTGGATGCAAAAGCATTCTCTTCTTGTTCTTCCAGACAAAAGAAACTTTGTTGTCTGTTTGAAGAATCTTTTATGCGAATCGGATTCTTCTTCCTTAGAAGTACAACCATTTAAATAAAATTTTTGGTAAATTAGTTCCTCTTTTTCGAGGTTATTTCCGGTACTCCTTCGTCATGTCCTGTTTTCTGAGAAATTATGGAAATATATCCTTCATTTTTTTTTTCTTTAAGGACAACTACAGTCGAATCGCGTCTCAGTTTCATTATTCATTTTGTGTTGTTTTTACTTAAAAGTCCTTTTTTTTCTGGTTTATGTGCGGTTTGGTCGTGGGAGATAACGCCAGCTGTTGTTTATGTTTATACAAAGTGTTTTTCTTTCAAACGGTTTCCTTGTTAAAGACATAATATTTAGCAGAATGAATTCTTCTCTTGAGATTTCGATTTAGTGATTATTATTTGTTAACTCTATTTTAAGATTTTATAAATATTTATGAAACATCCTTCGATTTGAATGGGGAGCTAATTATTGAGGTGTCATCTTTCAATCGATGATTAATTTTAGATCCTTGAAATTGAGAACCCCAGCTGTATAGGTATCTAACCCTACTTATTTATATTCGGGAAGTAATCAGTGTGTGGGATATGAGTATAAGTGGAAGGCGCTAATCGAAAATGGTAATTGGATCTTGTCAAATTTTATAACACACACATTGAGGGTAGGTATGTGTGTAGAGGAAAATGTATTTGACGTTTTTTTTGTTGTTGTTGTTTTGAAGTGGTTTATTTCGGGAACACTTGAAATAGGTTTTTGATGGTGATTAAGGGTTTATTGAAGATGTGTGGTAAAAGATTTGGAGATTGTCGATTAATCAGTACGATAATGGGTTAACGATGTAAGTAATGTTAAATATAGGATTAAAAAAATGGAAATTAGTACTTTGTCAAAAAAAATCAAATCGTTTAATTTTTCATGGTAACCTGCTATAATTTAGAGTATACCTATGGTACAGTTTGTCAGAACGATTCTGAATTAGAACCGGGATGACAAGCGCCTTATAAATGGACACTTTAGTTTATCAAAAGGACTTCTTAGTCGACAGAGATTGGTAAAAGTTATTTTTTGTTTGATTTCAGTGCTGGTCTAAATTAATAGCAGCGCCTGGGTAGACAAAGTCGGTGTTGTGTCTTGTGTGTCCTTTTTTGATGACAGCAAATACTTGATCTTCCATTTATTGACCACTAAACCCATCTTCTTCGCTTCCGTCTTAATGCTCAAAAAAGCGCCACAGACATCACGCTGTGTTCTTCCACTTAATTCAATATCATCGGCGTATCTATCCGAGTAATACTTAGAATGGTTCTTTGAAAGATTGTGCCTCTTTAAAAAAAAGATTTTGAAGAAGTTGCATAACAGTGCATCACCTTGTCTAAAACTTTATTTGACATTAAGTCCATCGGTGAGATCTTTTCCGACCTTGATTAAGCAGCGTGTATTTTCCATCCTGCACAAGCGGAAAAGTTTTGCAGGTACATATGTCAAAACTAGATACATCCATAAAATCGTAAACAGGTGATAAGTGTATGTGTATCACAAACCATCTTTTGTGGTGAATGATCACTAGCTTAACGTCGCCAAAAATGCCGCAAGATGTTTAGGTTTCTTTCGGAGATGCAAGAAATTCTTTTCCCCTTCTGATCTGGCTATTACCTATAAAAGTTATCTACGTCCAAAGCTTGAGTATAACTTCCATCTCTGGGCTGGTGCTCCAGCAACTTACTTAAGTCTCTTGGACAGTATACAAAGACGAGCCTTCAAAATGATTGGAGACAGGAACATCATCGATACTTTTACGTCATTTGAACACCGGCGTAACGTTTCCTGTCTCTCACTCTTTCATCGTTACTTTTACGGTAAGTGCTCAAATGAAATAGCCAGTTGCATTCTTCCCCTTAAACGATTCAATCATAACACTCGCTCTTCCAGGAATGCTCATCAGTTTACTCTTGAAGCCAACTTCGGTCGTACTGTCAAGTACAGAAATTCGTTCTTTAGCCGTACTACGCGAATGTGGAATTGCCTTCCACGCTCTGTCTTTGTGATATACTGACATTCAAGACTAATGTTCATAGACATCTTCTTTCAAATCCCCTCCTACTTACCTAAAGCTCGCACTGTGCCTCTGGCATATTACAAATACAAATTTGATCTGTGGTGGACTTTTCTGGTCTAAAGCCACACTGATATGGACTTATCACATTGTTGACAAATGGCCTCATTTGATTTTGAGGAGAACACTGATACCTCTGTACTTGGCGCAGTTCAAAGGAGCTAATTTCTGAGACCGATGAAACAATTGGGCAGAGAGAGAGAGAGAGAGCCCCAGAACCTTTGTTTGAGCTTCGATAAAGCTTTCATCACTTTGTCCAGGTTGGGTGAGACTGAATTGTGGGTCCAAATCTTAATTTTTTCGACTGAATTGTTTTCAGTTTTAACGATACTGAAACTTTGATTTATTGCCACAAAAATAATATTCATCTGCTTACTGTGAGGACATCTATTCATATTAGAGAAAGTTCGTGCAACACAATCGATTAATTTATTTTTATTTCAAATCTTTCTTCCTTTCGAAATATCATCCTTCCGTTATTTTCAATATTTTGTATTATTAAAAATAAATTGAATTATTGAATCCTTCTGCATCGTCGAACACACTTTTGTGATATTACAAAATAAAATTGGTTAAAAAATGATTATCTGCCTATCCCTTTAATATATTGCGAAATACCCACAACCCAAATGTTAGGCAATTTCTTCCTTTTGGAAATACCTTCAGTTTCATAAAGGATAATAAATTCTCATCTGTTTGTAAACATCAGCACTAAAAAAAAAAGGATATTCCCAAGGATGTTATATCCCAAATATTAGATAGAATTATCCCAAAATCGCATAATAGCCATTAAAGTGTGTGAACACATATTTGTGTGTGTATACTTCAAAGGATATTAAGAACTTATGTATTTTACATATAAATCTTTGTGTAATCCATTTTAACCAAAATTTCACTAACCCATGCAAACCATTTTCAATCGAATTCATTTTCCTCTTCTTTGAAGCTATGGTTCCACAGTTTTGAAATGAAATTTAAGATCCTTGCCATATGCACATACTCGACTCTTTTGACAGAAAGGAAAGCACGACCCGAACAGCCCATATATTTCTCAACAACACGGCTGAAGCTTGTTCCTGCAATTTAAATAGTATTTGCGTGCAGTAAACACAATCAAACTAAATTGCAATCCTCATTTAAATTCATTTTGCGAACATTGCATATATCCTTTTTATTTTGGGGGGAGGTAGAGTTTAGTCGGAACCTATGTATCTCAAACGCCTTCAAAACTTTACATTGTATAGAAGACATTTTCCTGCCTTCCTTTCTCTCTCTTACTTTTTTAGTCTGCATGAATCAAATTTTACCATACAAAATTCAATTTCAATATTCGACAAGGAGAAGCTGTATGATAATCATCTTCAATTGATTTTCGCAAATAAAAAAAAAAAAGAAATTATGTGTGTACTTGATGCTCTTGCTCTTTTGGGATGATTCTCAATTTTTATAGGAAATTATTTTTTTAAAAAAAACGGAACAACTTCAAGATTTCGTTCTTTCTCACTTTCTCCAAGACCAAATTGCTTTCAAAAGTTATTCCGATTCACTTAAACGGGACACACGATCATAAGGATGATGATTTTTATTTATCAAGGTGGAGAAGTATCTGCTTTTCAATGGTAAGCATCAATTACAGGGTGAGTCATAAGAAATTATTGTTATTGAAAGAAATTATATTCTGTGATTTTACAGCGAAACTATACTAGATACGAAAAAAGTTGTTGAGCAGGTTTTTGTGGGAAATTTAACTGTCTTCAAATTCATCATCATCATCATCGGCTCGACAACCGGGGTCTGGTCCTGGCCTCCTTCAACAAGTCTCTCCACCTATCCCGGTCTTGAGCCGCCATCCAGTTGCGCACCCCAAGGCTTCGGGCGTCCTGGTCTACGCCATCTCTCCAGCGCAAGCATAGTCTACCACGCTGCCGTCTACCATAGAATGTACCACAAAGGACTTTCCGAGCCGCTTCCTCTTCACTCATGCGAGCTAGGTGCCCTGCCCACCGGAGTCTACCGAGCTTAATTTTTGTCACTACGTCTACTTCAAGGCAGATTGCGTACAATTTATGATTGTACCGTCTCCGGAATCGTCCTTCTTCACAACAATTCTCCTTAAGACTTTTCTCTCGAACGCGGCTAAGAGGTCGGAGTGTCTTTTGCTAAGCACCCAAGTCTCGGATCCATACGTGAGTACTGGCAGGACCATTGTCCTGTACAGCAGCACCTTTGAAGTTATGGTGAGATTTCTGGATTTGAAAAGCTTTGACAAAATATAGTATAGGCTCTGTTGGAATTGAGCAGTCGCCCGCGTATTTCTTCTTCTATATTATTATCGGCTGTTACGCTACCGCATTTGACAACATCATGTACTTTGCTTTACCTTCACTAATTTGCAGCCCTAGATTTTGTGCCGCCTGCTCAATCTGGATGAAGGAGTCTTGTACAGCTTGTTTGGTCCTTCCGATGATGTCAATGTCGCCTGCATAAGCCAGTATCTGGCTGGACTTGTTGACGATGGTCTCTTTTGTTGCCGTGCCAGAGTCACGGATTGCTTTCTCCAACGCCAGGTTGAAGAGGAGGCAGGCCAAACCATCCCCTTGTCGGAGTTCATTAAAGATGTTGATTGGTCTGGATAACAGTCTTCAAATTATTCTTAATTTCGTAAATAGACCGCTAAAATAATTCTTCCCAGTTCCTGCTGAAGGCAATTACAACTATTGTGAATAAAATTATAGTTGTAGTTTCCCATGGAATTTCTTGGCATTAGGAATTAATATTCCAGGGAAACTGGGCTCTCAATTTAATAGGCCGAATTTGGGCTTACAATTAGCAGTACAGAAGTATCGGCGTTTCAAATTTTCGAAGATGTAAAGACTTTTGGAGGAAATTTTTCTCTATTCTAAAGAATTCATCTTTCGGAGCACCCTGTCTATAGGCCAGGCCAGAACTACCTACGATATTAGGCAACGTGTATCTACTTCTACCACGTATATATATACAACTCGACGCACCGTTCGTCGTCGTTGTCGCTTCGTCGAACCGAGTGAATGAATGATTTAAAAGCAATTTGCAAAATATTAGCATAAATCAATTTATTATCAACCACCGAATATCAAACAAACTGTGTAAGGCATCTCTCTTCGCCATAATATTGCTACTGTCCTATACCGTCATCATGCCTCGGCATCTCCATACCCAATATCTCTATCGTTTTTAAGCTCTATGAAAGGGGCGCCTTTTATACTATTTTCATTTGAAATTTTATGATTAATGTGCTATTGAATTTTTGAATAGAATGAGATTAAGCTAATTAGGTTGCGCTAGAGCACAGAGTTGGGTCGTATACTTTTCCTACATATATCGACCGTGGTTCAAAGTCGTAGTCGTCGTTGTCGTTGTCGGTGTTTGGATGTTTGCCTTTAAAATATACTGTGTGCTGTCACAATTGTGAACCAAACTCAATATAAACCTGCTTTTTGAATAGACTTTCAAAATTGATTTTGCTCTATAGTAGGTAGATAGGTACTCGTGTATAGCAGCTATTTATATTTGGGCGTTGAAAGGCTTTTTTTTATTAATTTTATTTTTTTTTTTGGTATTCGTATATTTAACATACATTTGATTAAGTGATAAATCGAATTGATATTTTATGCGAAATTAATTGGCTGGTATGACATCGTAAATATATACAGTATGTTTTACAAGTTATGGAAATTTTAGTTGGTTATATGTAAATTCTTCTTTTTCTTCAAGCACAGCTGAAGAAAATGTTTTTTTGAGGGAAGAGGAGTTAAAAGGTGAAATTTACCTTTTTGAAAAGGACCCAGCTATATCTTTAGTTTGGTACCACTTTCATCACCGTATGGTAATTTTTAGGTGGATTCGGTTTTTGTAGGGGTGCAAGGCAATTTGTTGCTCATCTTATTTTGCGGCAACTAATTAGCAACGTCGTTATTTTCTATATTTCTTTTGTGGTGGTACTAACTTGACGTCAAGCTAGGATCACCACAGATTTGAGGGGGAGGAGAATTAGTTGCTCGGCCAAGATTGCAGCAACTAATTAGCAACAAATTATTGCATAATTAGATTTTGGTATTTCTGTTGTGGTGGCGCTATCTTGGCGGACTTCTTTTTTATCCAGTCTGGTTGGGTGGAATCTTAAGTATGTTTTTTTTTGTGGTTCAAATGCGAAAAATTTCCTAAAAGGTTAAAGTGTAAACGGGGGGAAATATAACCTCCCTCCCCTCCCATACGATTTTTTTATTGCCTCAACCCAACCTTAACGCCCTAGCATTTTGGCGCACTGCTCATGACTCACCCTATATATTTCACCCAATAGCTTTATGTCAGAATATATATATTTTTTGAAAAATCAAAACTGCTTTTTTTTCTAATAACTTACCGTTTTTCAGGTAGATTAAACCTATGCTTTGCTATGTGTAGGTATTTAATTATTTTACATAAAAAGTAGCAGTGAAAAAATAATGCGCTGACGTCGAAGTAAATTGAAACTTGAAAAAAAAATTTTTATTTTTATTTGAAAAAACCTTTATTTCTGACAAAAATAGTTATCTTTTTTCTTATTGACAAAAATATGCAATTTTTTGGGTACGCTAAATTTTGTGAGTAACTGGATATTTCAAAACTGTCAAAAACCTCGAGTATTTTACTATTACCTTGACTTGTCTACTATGAGTGAATATTTCATTCAAATCGGTTGATTGCTTTACATTTTACTGGGTCAAAATAACCGACGACGTGACGTACAAAAAAGACAAAACTTTTTTTTTTTTTTGTAAAATGTAGGCATGTCATAAAAGTCCGAATTTCATTAAACAATTTTATCTTTAAGAAACACAAACCGTATTTTTGACAGTAAAAAATGATCAATTAACATATGTTGTGCTATTATTACTATTTAAACGAAATTGTTCAAGCTTTTATCTGCATTTGCGAAAATAACTCCGAAATGTATGTATGTAAATTTTCAAAAATCGGATTTTGTTTCGTCTCGAGTGGATTTTTGGCAGCCAATTTTATATATGAAACTGAATTTATTTTTCTAGCTTTTTATGTGGCTACTTCGTCAGTAGTTTAGAATCAGTAACTGTCTATTTTTGAAATATTGATATTAATTTTTTTACGGATATCCCACCTGGCATATTGGTCAAATATAACGAAATAAAGGAACAAAAAAATAATTTATTATCCTTCTAAAAAAAAACACGTTTAAAAAAAATACAATAGAAAATGTTCGGATCGAAATTCGAAGATTGTAAAAATTCTGGCTATACGAAATTCTGCATGACCGAATTTCAGTTTTTCCAGATTCTGAATTTTGAAACTTCAGTTAGCTCAAAATTCTACATTTCACAATTGTGTTTTTCAAAATTTTGCCTTTAAAATTTAATTTATTTATTTTACTGGCTGTCTTTGTTTAAGCAATTATAATTTAAAAATTTGCATAATTTCATCATGGAAAAATTCAAAACTAGGATCTTCTAGGTTATGCTTGGAATAAATGCCAAATTAAAGAAATTAAAAATAAGAAATTCAGGCGAACATGCCTCGTAATTTTTTTTTCAGCCACACTTCAGCCAAATTATATCCGTAATTTTTGTTTTATTTCAATATTTCAAAAACAGGCAATAGACACGGCGGCGTTGTAGACTTTCAAAAATTCCACAAAAAATACTGATCCCTTCATTCAACATCCAAAATATTATTGACTTAAGTACTTACTTTATTTACTATACAATAACCTTTTTGTATTTTTAAATTAAAATGCTTAGTGTTCAAATCAGTTACTTTAACGAAACGTTTTTTTTTATATACAAGAAGCCTGCGCTTAAATTTGACCAATTGAGTGAAAATCCTGTGCAAATATCACAAAATGACCATTGAAAGCGGAAAAAACGGTTATATAGAGCAAATAAATATTTTTAAAAAAGTACCGAATTTTTTGACACTCGAGAACACTCCCAAGAAAATATGATAACTTATTCCATAAATTATTTATTTTCTTAAGCAATCATTTAAATCGTAATAAATTATTGAAACCCATCTTTATAATATCTAAAGATAACATAAGTTATTCGGCCATTATTTGCACCTGTTAGAAAATGTCCAATTTATTTCCCCAAACCATAAACCCACAAAATTAATCGCCAAATGAATTATTATAACCCACTTTGTATCTTTTATCCTCTTAAACCATAAATTGTAGCAGAAATATAACTCAAATTATCACCATTGGAGCTTTTTAACTACCAACCATATGAACCAACCGATCTAAATCATATCACATAGCCTTTCAAAAAACAAATTAAGATAAATATATATTTTCCAAAATATACCTTTCTTCACATAGTTATTTAAATTTTACTCATAAATATCATAGCTGAAGAACTTAAAAGTAAGTATTGAAGGAGAAAAGTCCTTTTAAAGAAAAACAGCGTGTTTCCTTTCAAATGAAGATTTATAATATTTGTATACCGAACCGTTTCTTTGTCTAACTTTTCAAGACCATTTTCAGATATTGTGGCTTTAAAAAGTTAACACATGTATGTATGTAGAAATAATAAATAGAAAACCCGAAGAAAACTTCGAAAAGTTTCCTCATGAATATATAGCAAACCCAAAATACATTCTATTCAAGCCTCCTCCATTTTCTTTTAGGCACAAGCAAATAAAAAAAGATCCTACGTTTTATGGGCTTGTATATACGGTTTTTTTTATTCATTCACACCCCATAAATCTGTTCTACTTCGAACTCTATGCAATTCACTTCCATTTATGGGCAATAAAGTTACAAAAAACAAAAAAAAAACGTAATATACCACCCCTGTACCAGGGTCGTCCCTCTGCACTCTTCTATTTTATTCCCCCGTGCGTTAGTTGGTATAATTTCTCTGGCTTAAAATTTCCTTCCCGTGTGTGCATCAGCACGTTTTATAGTCTTTTGCGGAACAATTCATCAAATCAACATGCATATTCATTCAGCTCTAAATGCATTTTCCCAGTTGCTGCTCTATACACCTAGTTGGGAAATTTCGACAACCAAAATGTGCTTTCACTTAACAACCCTATTCATCAATGTCTCATACTCGTTCTCTCTCACATCGCATTGCACCCTCACCATCTGTGGCTAGTGGTGCAGCGGCCTGGGCTTAGAATGAGGCATTCAGGGATATGATATATAGTGATGCACTGCAACTTGATCATCAGCCAAATAATGCATATGCTATACCAATTCAACCAACTATTCACAAAAACGCTATTCAACGAGATAAAATGGAGGATTTATCCCAAAACAAAAATGGCGAACTCCTGTGTGTTATGTCACTGAATGCATCCGAAACTATCAACAACTTCTGTCTATCTAATGGGAAAATGGGTGATGATGGTTGCGTTCTTTTTTTTGTGTGTGTGTTCTTTTATGTCGATAGTTCTGTTGGGTTCAAGTCGAGTTAAGGTGGGAGGGGTAGATACAACTTCTAGTTATTGCAACAACGGCTGCAAGTGAAGTCTGCTACTGCATTGTGTAAATGATATCACTTTCGAAAAGTTTTGTTCACAGACGAGACTGAATAACGGTAAAATATTGTGATGATGGGAAAATGTACGACGAGACGACGACGGGACGAATAGAAAACAGGGTGTGTGCATGAATGTTTGTTGTAGGTGACACACTTGTGACTCGTGTCATTGTTCGGTGGATTATTCTTAGGATCTGTGTTTTGTTTGACAATAATTCACCCCTTGATTCTTCCGGGGAAGTTTAAGCGGATTTATATAAATCGTCAAATGTGTCATGGATAGATATGACAGTCGGTTTTATGATTTTGTTAACAAAAATGAAAAGAAAAAATAAATAACACTGACCTGGGATATAACCTACTTCAGCTAATGGTGTTGTGATTTTTTTTTTGTTTCTGTTGAGGGATAATCTGGTGAAGTTTTCTTTGTTTGATACGGGAATAATATCACTCCCGGGAGGGTTGCTACCTTTTTTTTTGTTCTCATCACTATGCAATTGCTGATCGATTTTTTGTTTTGTCTATAGAAATATTGCATGCGTGATGTAGGGTGTAGAATATTATATCGTCAATATAAGAACATTATATGAGACGGGAAAATCATCACCTGCTTTGGATTTTTGGTTGATTTTAATGGCATGTCGAATATAAAAAAGGGGTGTTATTTTACTACCCTCGGTTTTCATTACTTAGGTCACGGCAAAGTAAATTAGGTCAGTTGTACAATTTCACATGAGAAAAACCCATATAAAATTATATGTACCTAGTTACAGTTAGGTACTGGGTTTGTAAACATTCATTTTATTGACGATTTGTATTTTGGGTCTTAGGTGCACCAATTCTCCCTTAAAATTAGGGATGTTTAATTGTTTCTTTGTTTATAAATTATTTACAGAAGTTGTACATTAACAAGATTAATGGAAGAATCTTTTGTTTTAAATGGCGCAATACTTTGTGTCTTAATGGCATGAAACTGACATCGAATGGCATTGTCTTCCAACTTTGATACTCTGATGTTTGTCTAGACTCTAGAGACAGAAGGTAGGTATTAGGAGAAATTTAACAGTGTACCTGTCTGGAACTGTCTTTGATTAGGGTTTTCTATTGGGAAGGGAAGAATTTTTATATATTTATTTACCAAGTGCCTAAACAAATTGTTTAGAAGAGTCTTCGTTAAAAAGAATGATTACCAGAAACATAATAAATAATGGACTATTGGTAGACATAGCAGACATACGACTACGGCCAAAAGATAATATTTAACTTTGATGGGTATTGTTTATATCTTCAAAAACTTATAGTTGTAGCAGACTTACATCTGGCAATTCTGTCCTACACTAAAACAAAGATGACAATTGCAAGTCTTAAATTGAAATCAATTTAGTAGGTTTTTAACCATAGTGGTTCATATCTCACGCTTCATTTTAAATAAATAAACTACACAATATTTTGTTAAATTTTAAATTGAATTAAATTAAATTAATGTTTTGTTTGAATTAAACGGTTTGTTTTAATAACAAAAAGGTTTACTTCGCTTCCACATAGTTTTATATGGCAATCATCTTAAAATACATTATTTACATTTTGGTACCTATCAATAACGATTATCAATTTTACTCTAATTTTAACAATATTTTGCTTGAATAATTTTATAGCAATAGGTTCGATATTTCTGTCTGTCTGATTATTATCGGTTCCATCTTTTAACCTCGACCTACAATCTAAATTAATAAAGAGCTTTTCTTTAAATTTGGAACTAAAGGATTTTTCGGAGATTTCTTAGAGTCGAAATTCAATTATTTATTTAGCTCCTGAAATAACGGTATCTCTATTTTTCCAAACGACTACTCAGTTTTAAAAACAAATTATAATATTTTTCAAAATAAATATATTTATTCATTCAAAAATAAATTAACATAATTTTTAATTACGAATTTCTTCTTCTCTTTGCAGGTGAGCTATTATCCATTAAATATTATTTTAAACCGGTTTAAAGAACCTACCAAATGTAAGTCAAATTTAAGTTATTAATAAAATCCGAAAAAAATAAGAAATTTTTCATCTGATCTGTGACATTTTTTGATCACAGAAGAAAGCAAAGTAACCGCCACTACATCCACCCTACGTTAACGTGATTTGTTATGTCATGATATTTTAACTTTTCGGACTTGTGAAATCACTGTTCCGTTAAAATATAAATATGTCCGAAATAGGCCTGTGTGAATTAGAAAATCGGGAGCTTAGGTATTTGGTCTTTTTTCACGGTAAAGCGGTATCTCTACAAAAAATCCAACGATGCATCGTTGCAAAGATTTAGGTTCTTCACTTATGATGGCTCCATCGTAAGCAATGAATTTGTTGCACGCAACGTTACGAACTGTAATAAAGAGTAAAGAACTCAAGACGCTTCCCTGGTGCACTACACCTACTCTAATTAAAAACTCTTTGTTGCGGGGCATTTTACCTTTGTTTTGGCTTGACCCACATCATATCTAGTGGCGTTCCAGTACCCGCTCAACGATCTTTATGGAATAAGCCAGATTGAAGATAGGAAGAGAATGTAATTTTCCCTCTGTTCATCAGGCATTTGGTCACCACCTTTTAAGTTAAGAGATGAGAATCTATACCCGATGTCTCCCATCCATTTCCAGAACTCAGAGGGTATCTTGTCTGGCTCAATAGTTTCTAACTTCTTCGACTTTGATGTCGGTGTGTAGTGTATGCGTAAGCTGAACTACTTTACTGAATAAGTATACAATTTACATTATTCAGGTATCCTCGCTACACCGGTTTAGAGAGGCATACCTGTTGTCACAATCTCGAGCGCATGTATGTACACGCAAAGTCAGTCGATGATCTGGGCTTGTGTTGTGCGGATGCATTCGTTGCCGAGCCTGTGAACATTACACGGTGACTTCTTCATTGTTAGGAGCAGCTGGAGCTATTGGAAAGCATAGTCCCGGAAACTATTCCTTCACAATACTGTCGCTATCTATGAAGAATCTTGTGGTCATCAACACAAAGTCGGTTTTGAGCGTTGTCAATGAATTTCGGTGAAGAACTCTCCTGAGCACGTTTCCTTTTTTGTGCAGAAATTCTGAAAATAGTTAAGTCCACACATCAAACTCTTAATTTTCAAATCTGCCCATGGTTTCATATAAATAAGTTCTTCATAATAGAAACAAATGATTCGTCTTTTTCTTATTCAAATTGATTCCCCCAAAAACTCAAATACTCACATAAAAATGTTTTATATCAAAATTTGTCTGCCGTTAGTAAATCCATTCCTTAATATATCAAAGTTTCAAAACACTTACAAAAGTAATTATCATTGAACTTATCACGTCTCAGTATTATTCTTCAACAACGTAACTATTTTAAAAACTTGTTTGTTATTCCGTTGATTTATTTTCCGGATTGTCATACTGAATTAATGTACAATAAGCGTTCCTATTTTCTTCAGCACAATTGCTACATCATGGACTTTTCTTCTACTTCTTCCAACTACTTTATTATACATGCTGCGCTTAAAATTCAAATCTTCAACCATAAACCTCTTTGGCATTTTGGCGATGGTACGCCACGAGCAAATTCATGAGCGAAGGTCTCTTATAGTTTTAAGAACAATTCATTTTATATAATACCGTCAACGAAATATTCCTCTCAATTTCTCATTTAAAATCCTTTTTGTTGGTGGTGGTGGATAGTATAGGAATTTATCACCCAGCCACAACGGACAACCGCACAAAATATTCCCCCCATCATCGAGGATGTGGCGCGTCCCCTAATGGTTATGAGACTATCGCCTGGTCATATCTTTTAACCATAGAACAGCCAAACCGCGCAGCACTATCACAGCGTTCTTCTTCGATGTCGTCCTCGTTTCGTCTTTTCACCCCAGGCTCCAGGAGGCGATCGCATTAAAATCCCATTTCCGGTGTCTAAAATAAATTACATTCCTTTCCAATTTTCTTGAGTGTTGTTCATCGCGCAAAGCTTTGCGTACCTACAACAGTAGGTTTATATCCTTTGTGGAAAAACGATGCCATCGCAACCTCCATCACTAAGCGAGAGGTTCAGAACAGATTCCATAAAATTTACTTCCTATCTGGCGCACATAGCTCCACCACCAGGCCAGCACCAGCACATCGTTTTGATCCTGAAAGTATAATATTTTCTCTCTTCCTGTCCAAAGGATTTATATAATTTTTTTTTTTTTTGTTTGTTCTTCTGTCTGTTCTGCCACACCTAATGTTCTCCTAATTTGTGCACGCGCCTTATCTGAACGAAAACAGCAGGTTGTGTCGCCTTATGCGAAAGTATCAGAGCACAATGAAGAAGCCTGAAGTTCTGAAATTCTATACACCGAACGTAACACAAAGGGAATCCTGTTGTTTTCCATAGGCAAAGAAGAAACTCCATCACTCCACTAAAAAATTGATCCCAACCGAAACGAAACGAACTGAATACTGAACCAAGCCGACTGACACGACAAACTCACAGATATATGAATTCATGTAGAAACCTTTACCACAGGCATTTCATTGTGATGATGACAATATTTTGCGAAAATGGATACCATCGCACCATATCGCATCCGCAAAATGACGAGTTGAGAATCCTTCCGCAGCTGGGTGGGCGGCCGGCCGGCTGGCCGGTATTGAGCCAGCAGCTATATGAAAGTCAGAAGGAAGGTGTATTCTTCTTCCATCATCATCATATCTCACTTCTGACATTATTTCCACTGTTTTGGTCACGTAGTATTTTTTGAATGGTGTCATCCATTTCGACAACAATCGGTGGGGTGACAGTACCTATAGGAATCGTGTAACTGTGTTTTGTGTGTGGTGAGCCAAAGCGTGTGCAAAACAAGTGATAAAAGTAACTGAACAGTGAACATCACCAACAACAGACTGACGACAAAGTCAAAGCAAAAGCCATCCCAAAAAAGAAAAAAAAACCAAAACCTACCAACCAACTATATCAACGAAGCCGGGTTAACCGCAGGGTCATAAACTTTTAACGCTGTGGTGTATTGCGGCCGAAAATAATTGTGATTTCGTGGCGAAAATGTTTTTACTATTTTACGGTTATAATATATATTTTTTTTTGTTGTTGTTGTTGCTTTTTCGCCGGTCAGAGTAAATATTGAGTATATGATAGGCTTCAACTTTTGTGTGAAACTTTTTGAATACTGTTGTTTAATAAAGCTAGGGTCTTTAATATGTGGTTGGTCTTTCGGTATCCCTAGGGTAGTTGTGTTTGATTGAATCGGAAGTTTACCATTATAACTGTTTTTGAGGGAAAAAGTTTATTTTTTGTTGTAAGTTAAGCCAAACGTGTCCCTCCATCCTGATGATACAACAATTATTAAAGTTTCTTCGTTTGGTGGTATTTACTTGTTCAGGCACTTAAGGGAATAAGTTGATGAGTTCCGAAAAATGTGTTAAGGGAGTCGTTAAAGTATAGTTTTCTTCTATTTTAGCCTATTTTTGTCATTATATGGCAATATATTTTTGTACCTATTCTATTCCAAGAGTATAATTAACACTTTTCGGTAATAATTCATGTGCTGATAAGTTTGACAGCGCCAATTGATTTTTATTTGTGGGTGGTGGTGACAGGTGACATTTAGTTGATTTTGTTAACAGATATATGCATTTTTAAAACTGTTTTCTTAAATAAAAGAGATATAGTAATACTAGGGAATTTTAATCAAAAAAGGTTATTACATTTTAATTATACTTATATATTTAAGTTCTTGGAGCTATTATTTCTAGGCCATCACTACTCTTTTTTTGTTGGGCTCCTGAAAATTCATTTCTCCAACTCCTCTTCACTTGTGCTTATTCCTCCCTCTTCAATCGTGCTTCCCCGAGAACTTCTAACACAGCCCGCTCATCTATCTGCTTCATTTCATTGGAGAATTAATTTAGGCAGAAAATGGTCAAGATGTTTCGAAACATTTTGCTAAGGAACGAAATATCTAGTTGGGTTCCAAGATATTGAATTTTTTTACAATCTGAACTGGTTGTCCAAAAATATGTCAGATAAAGAAGTTTGCAGAGTCCTCTTAATGCTTCTGTTGGTGACAACCTTTCCGAACCCTACTTAGGTAGTCAAATTCCTTTGCGAACCTTTTTATCTACAGAACGTGAGATTTGGTTCCATCACAAGTAGTCTTGACAATACCGATTAATTTTTCTGAGACCCCCCCTCCTGCGCCAAGTAAATTCTCTATTGAAACTGTGGAACGTCTTTTCGAAGTTCATGAATAGCAGGTGAAGTCGTGATCGATATTCGATGATCCGAAGGTGTTAATGTTAACTATTCTTGGGTACTACAGAAAGCACGCCAAAATCCTCTTCAGTAACAACTTGACAATCATTCCTTTTTAGAACTCTTCAAAAATGATCTCTGTTTCCCAACCTCTCTCAATGATTTGGTGCAGTAGCTCATTAGATATTATTGGCGCTGCTTGTACGATGCCTAAGTGTGTATTCGGGAAATTATTTCTTTGGACAGGTCAATGAGGCCAACCTCCACTTCAATGGCGAAAAAGCAATGAAAAGCACATTTCTACCTTTTGCTGGTTCTGATCTGAAAATAGCAGTGATCCAACAGCGAATAACTTTTTGTCTACAGGAAAAAGCCATCACACAATCCTTCGCTATTGATCAAAAATCTAAGAATTTTTTTCCGCACTGAACTGGCGAAAATATTCGAATGTGGGTAAGAAAACAGGCAGCATTCGGTCTTTCTCGCTCGTCCATCCAGAACATTTATACGTCCATTACTCGTTGCAAGGACGTAGGATTTTCACTTATATTGATTCAATCGTTAGAAAACAATAACTGATAAACTTTCGGGTACATCAGCTTACCATCAAGTAAAAAGTCAAGGACTGTGTTAAAGGGAAAAGGGTCCAAGACTCTTCCCTGGTGGACTCCAAGTTTTCAATCAAATCTTTGGTGACTTCAGTAAAACACTTAATAATTGTAAAAAACATGATACGGTTATATGTAGGCGCTTGGGAAATATTAGCGGTCTGTTAATTTGAAAGTTTCTTTAATTAGTTCAACTGATTTCTCTATAATTTTCTAATCAATACTCCATCAACTAAAAAAAATATTTCAAAAGCAATCAGTAGATTGTATTGAGGTTTTGAACTTGACACAATTACAGGATGAGTGCATCAGCTATAGTTTGTCTGCTACTTTTAGCAGTCACTCTTGCTACCTCAGCTGATCTTCAATCTGATATTAAAGATCATTTTTCATACCTGTAACCATTGCAGTACAACAAAAAATTCATAAATAAGACACTATTTTTGAGTTAATATAAACCTTTCTATTTTACCCCAATTTTACCCTATAACCAGTAATTTTTTTAAATACATTTAGCTTTTAAGGCAGACTTAGAGTCTATCGAAATTAGTGCTAATGATTCTAAATGGGTAGATTTTTAAGTAGACTTTTCAAGTTCTGAGTATAAGTAGGTATATTCTGACCAATTGAATTTATAATCAAAACTATTTTCCAAGCAATCAACCACTCCCAATCAGTAATCAAGGCTAAGTTTCGTTTGACTCTCTTTTTTTAATGACAAAATCAAAGAGAACAGCTTAATTGTCATCACTGATTGACAAACTTCTAACTAAAATGTCACTTTTAATTACTTTGACTGACATAGAAGTTCAAAGAACCGACATTCAATTCACTTCGTAACTAACTAACTAACTGAAAAAAAAAAACAACAACAACAACCAAACCCACATTCAAGATAGAAAAGAACAGAAGAACCAGAGCCAGAGATACACTTAAAGTGTATCATAAACACTTCCATAAAACACCGTCAAAGTTAAAATTGCTCAATCAAATTCCGTCAATTAATTCATTCGGTTGATATATATATCCGTCATCCCTTTCACGCACATAAGTACTCTCTTGTTGCTACCTATGTTTTTATGTTATCTATTTAAATATTCGCTGGGTATTTATATTCAAATCAAACGTTTAAGGGTCTATAAAACATCGAAATCACGTGCACGTTCGCCATTCCATTTTGTCATATACGAGTTAAAAAAAATTTTCCAGTGGACGGCCGGCCCGGTCTGGAATAGAACCCAATTAATTTTTCAATCAGCTTCCGAGTAGCAGCACGTTCGCAATGTTCTCTCCACAATAATTACCGCCGCCAGCTACGTGCTGCTATCTCGCTTCTCTCTCACTTTCTGCTGCTGCCGTATTTATCTGTACTCGATGTCGAGACTCCGAATTTGAATGCGCGAACCAGGAAAAAAAAAATTCGCAAAGCGCGATATCGTATCCGTATCTGCGAAACTATGTCTGGTTGCGACTTTTTTTTTTTTTTAGTTTTTATGAACCACGATTTTTACGAGAAAAACGGACGCGGACGTGTGGAGAGTGGATGCAATTGTGCACAATGCGCCCCAACGCCGATGATGATTGCATCCAATGGAACTCTATTCACAGTTCGATTGTTGGGGCACACGTTGTTCGCTTGCTATTCATACCTATGCTGTAGCAGCAAGCGCGGGACATAGAGCCGCGGGTATAATTTATGCAAGAAAACAAAAAAAAAAAAAGTCAGCGAAAAAAATTGGATTCAGATAAGTAGATGAACAGATGCATGGCGCGGGCAGATCACGTGCCCGCGGACATTTATTTGAATTTTTCCGCACCATTTCATAAGCTGGCTACGAGAAAGAACCGATTCGCAATTTACATCTGAGAATTGGATGTTGGACACTAAAATGTTTTTTTTTTCGTTTTAATCAGAAAAGTTTGGTGGGAACAGCAGCGGGGGTGCTTTACCTACGTGCTCGGCAAATGTCTTAGCGTTTTGGTAGTTTCGTTGATTGTTGCACTCGAGATATGAAATTCAGAGTCGACTTTTGGTGTCACTTTAGATAAACAAAAATTTGCTGCTTCTGAAGCTAAATCGACCGATACCGACGGTACGAGTGTCTATGGCGCTGTGGTGCACTACCTTATCGGTGAGTGTTTCTTGTCATGATTTTGTGTGTGCTTTACGCACGTTTAGCGCGCGGTTTTGTGGCCTCAATATGACGGCAAAGGTAAATAATGTTTTTATTTATTTATTTATTTTTTTATTCGCAGTTTGCCAGAAGCTAGTGCAGTAGATTATTGGTGCACTGTTTTAATAAGATAGTTTTTTTTTTGTTGTGTATATAGCTATAGCAGAAGGATGATTGAATGGAACTTGCTTTATCTTAAAACCAACCGGCGGCGGCGTCGGCAAATATTTTCTAGCTCGAGGATGGAAGAAAAATCGATCGCAAGAGATTGATGTTTGTTTATTTTGATTAAAAGTGAAATCGCAAATTGGGTTAGTTTTGTGTTTAGTGTTGTTTCTGATTTAATTAGTTTGAACGCTGATGGAAGAGAACATCGCAGGAATGTATCGAATAGATTAGTTGGTAGGTATCTAGTTTTAGAAAATTGTCCGAAGGCTTTATGAGATTTCTGGTTCGGTGAAATACGGTACTTAAATAATTGATACTTGGGTTTGTTTTTTAATTATAAAAATAAAATTATAACAATCAATAGCAGGTATATTTTTATAAAACAACGACATGTACGATACTACCACACACTTTTACGAACCACAGTAAATATCATTTTCCGCTTTAAAAGTTACACATACGCCATAGTGACCCATGATGTTTTATTTATTTTATACAAAGCAAAAAAAAAAACATTTCAAAAATTTTAGCAGTGTAGTTAGAGTCAAGAAAAAAAAATGCACCAAAAAAATGCACCACCTATAACAAAACTTGCAGTTTGTTTTATAAAAACAATAAATGATATATAGTCTGGGAAAACAAAATTATTTCTTAACGCAATGAACTTTTTTTGAGATCAAAAGATATTTTTTTAACGTACTGTTCCAAAGAGTTTGTTCTTCCAATGTTGTTCAAGGTCATCATTTGTCCTTATAGCCGAAAAATAATGAAGACAAAACTTCATTTAATCATTTTTTTTTCATTGAAAAGCTTGAAGTAACTTTCCTACATCCTACTTGATACATCCCAAAAATAAAAGTGCTGTTAAAAAAAAAATTGTAAGATGTTATTCGATTTTCGAATTTGGTGCCAAAAATCATTTTCTCGTTATTCCTTGACAGAAATTTGGTACACTTAATTTTTTTTTTCTTATTCAAATGGAGGTTTTTGTCGTATTTTCCTTCGAATAAAACTTATAAATGTCCTTAAATTCTTCACCAAAATATAAGAAAATGTCTCAGAAGCAAGATAAAATTTGTCATATCTCTGAAATGTAAAACGTGCGGTCATAGGCTTTGTTTGAAAAAATTAATAACAAAATAAATATATCTATCTAATGATTTAAGGACGAAAAATTCATTTTATTCATTTATTATTTTTTTTATCGTAAAACTGTCTTTAAAAATTTGATCCGAATTATGGTCAAAAATTCAAAACTTAATATATGTACATTGTGAAAGTCAAGAATATTTGAAATATTTAAAAAAAACCTATATTTTATTGAAATGTGAAATTTATTTGTATTTTTTTTCTGTTCGAATCTAAAAATTTTTAAATGTGGACTTTGAAACATTGAAAAGGAAATCTGACCAAACTGCTCAAAATAATGTAAAATGTAAAAAACTTAGTTCCAGTATTTTCTTGCGTTAAACTATCAAAAACCGAGGCGAAACATTCGGCAGCGATAACAAAATTTTAATTAAAACACGTTGTAGTCAATGAAAAAAACACTTTATTATTTGTGTTTGGGTTTTAAAGAGATCTGTTTTCCCGAAAGCAATCACTTAAATATTTTTTAAAAATATATACATAACATATGGACATAAATCGTTTGATAAAAAATGATCAAGATTCAAAAAAAATATTAGCTAATTATCTATATTATCTATAAATAATAAGTTCTCAGTTATTACATTAAAAAAAAAAACAGTTAAATAATTCATTAAAAAAAAACTAGTTAAAAATTCGTCAAAAAAAGCCACCCGTATTTATTTTTAAAGAAAAACTTATTTCAAAATTGCAACAAATATTTTTTCATTAATTTGGTACTGAATACTCATTTTTAATTTTGCATACAAATGTAGATCAAAATCACATAAATCTTTTTGAAAAAATATAAAACAAATAGAAAATGGTAAAATTTTTTTCCATCGAAAGAAACCCAACGTCTTCTAAAATGTTTTGAAATTTTTCAAAAAAAAAAAAAAATCGGTGAAGGCATTTCGGAGAAAAACGAATTTTTTAAAAATGCAAGAAAAATATCTTTCAAAGGTTTTTTTATATTTCAACTTGTAATTTTTCCAACTTGCTTTTTATAGAGCTGTTAGTCATTGAAACGGAACTGACTGAAAAAACTGAAGAAAAAAATTAATTTTCAGTCCACTGGCTCAAAAAGATTACCTAATATCTGCAAAATATCTTTATCACAGAACCTTAACTTATTGCTGGTAGTCACTTGTCTACTGCATACAGTTACTGTACAGTAACAACAAAAAAAATTTTGTTACACAACATTGCATTCCGAAAAACATAAATTAATTTCGGAAGATATCTTGTAAATTTATTCTTAATTAAAACGGACCAATATTCATAAATGGGTGTGAATTAATTTCAGCTCCACGGGGCAACATTTACAACATTTCATACTCAATAAATCTTTAAAACGACCAAAATCAAAAATTTTGAAGTTCTTCCGACATTTTATGTTAATTGATTCAGTATACAAATCTAGGGATGTATAAATGTACCTACCTACGTGTATCTACTTAATCATGTCTTTTAGTTCAAAATTAAGAACTATTAATAAAGCAGTTGAATTAATTAATTAAGAAATTGTATAGAAGAAGAGAATTCAATGATGTGTTCTCTTCAACTGACCGCTACTTACATAATGTGATTAAATATTTGTTTAATTAATTAATTATGTCGGCTTCTATTGATCAATGCACAAAAAGACGATTCTCGTTCGTGTTTTTAATCACATCCATATCCAATCCATATATGCATTTTAACGTGCACCGCAGTGGAGAAAAAAACCAATGAATTATCTTTAATGAAAAGAAAATACTTAATTAATAAAAAATATAGTCAGTAGTTACCCAAAAAAAAAAACCGTCTATAGATTTATTCACAAACAAAATGAAAACATCACGCAAAAGCGCTGAGACTGAGATAAAATCCATGAATTATTCACCAGAAATAAAATGAAAAAAAAAATAGAACGGGAAGACATACGATGAGTATTTCCCCCCCCCCCCCCCCAAACAAAAAAAGAAATAAACATAACGGGGCCATTGAGAGCCACATCAAGAATAATCATCAGAACCGGAACGAACGACGACGACGACGGGCACAACGATGGACGGACGGAAAAGAAAGAGCACACAGGAGAATTTTATGCAAATTTGTATTAATCTTCGCGTGGGATTACTTCACTTAATTAACACATCCCCCCCTGGAGCAACACTACTAAGCAAATGTCCGTCTGTTTTCATTTACATATCCCGCAAGATACAACAAACAGGAGAACAGGACTGACGGTGATGGTGATATATTCAGTGCTGCGAAACGGCTACCATTTGCCATCACACACCAATTCGTGTTTCCCAACATTTACAGTATGCAGTTTGTATAATAGGGATGCCACTTTGTAGTTTTTAAATTTACTTATAGTTTTTGAATTTTGACCAAAAAAAAATTAGCGAAAGAATTAAATTTTATCAAAAAAAAAATTGTTTAGAAAAATCTCAAAAAAAAACGTAAATATACCTCACCAAAAACAAATTCCCTCAAAAAATAACTGTAAAAAACGTTTGTCAAGTGACAACCTGCATTTTCAATTTTTTATTTCTTTAAGAACAAACATTTTTTTGGAGAATAAATTGGTCAAAAAACAAAATGGTAGAAAAAATATGTCAAAAAATAATTTAAAATAATTTCGTAAAAAAATTATCAAGAAATATTTAGTCGAAAAACATTTGAGGAACAAAAATTTTGGCTGGGAACGAACAAGGGGAACTTTTTTTTCGAATCGTCTGCAAGGTCAATCATTCTCTATCAGCCCATCATTCAGTTTTGTTGGAAAAAAAATTTATCATTTGAAATTTTGAGAGGTAGTCCAGTTAAGGTTAAGAGTTTTTTGTATAAAAATTAAAAATTCGAGGAAATTTTGATTTTTTTTGGTTTTATTTAAAAAAAAATCAAAATGGCATCACTGGAAAGTGCTTGCACCTTAAGCTTAAGATTTCCCGGAAAATTTATATGAAAAATATTTTTTGACAAAGTTATTCCAAAAAGAAATGTTGCAACGGCAACTCTAGTGACTTGTTTCGGAAAATCATCCAACCCTATGTCCGCCCCCTATTTGTCCCCGTCGGGAGACAGATTGGCCCTCAAATGTAATTACGTCTGTGGTTTTTTTTTTTAATTTTGTTATTTTTTTTTTAACTTATTTCGATTAGTTTTGAGAGAACTAACTAAGCCCAAGGGATGAAGGTCACAAGAGACCACACCACACTGTGAATAACGTCAAAAAAGAACTTTCATTTAATTAAAGCCTTATGGCGTTGCTCGTTAAGATTTATTATCCAAAAAAAAAGAAATAAGGAACAATCGACCGGATAAAGTTCGTTTATGAAGCGACAATGATTTACTTTAAAAGCGGATTAGCCGACCGCCCGCCAGCTGGGGCTTAATATGACACAAATTTTATTGCTTGTACTAAATTCATCATAAAATTCATTATTTTTTTTTTGTATTCCTCCGATTGTAAAACGGAGCATAAAAAAAATGTAATAAAAAAAGAAATATGTAATGGTGTTGCATGTTGATGTAGGAGGTGTCCATGTTCGTCCGTCCGCGTCCGTCCGCATATGAAATTGTTGCACGACTATCACATCATGGGTTGTCGTACTCATCATAATGCGGCAGGCAGTGTACAGTGCTTTACAATGCAGATGAGGTAATCTGGATTAAATTATTATATTTCCCTTATTTTTTCGTACTTTTTTTTGATTGTCTAAAAGGTATGCAAATTTAAATTTTTTTTTTTATAAAAGCTTAGCGGATGGGTGCTACATCCTACACGTTTTGTGACCAAAATGGTTTTTTAATTCTCATCGTAGGTACATGCTTGCTTTTCCATTTTATACGAGGCGAGGACATTCGCTGGATTATGTAACATTTTTTTTTTAAGGATTTTTCTTAAATGTTTTACAATTGAGTTTCATTGACTTAATTTTGATTGCAGCACAGCGACGAGTCATGTCGTAGTACTTCTATCGGTTTTTTTTGGTAACCGGGTATGCCGAAGTGTCCAAAGCGAAATAATTTACTTTTGGATTTATTTCCAATTAAAAAATCACAAGTATAATAATGCATAAAGACGTTAAATAATAATTTGCAATAAATCGGTATGATTTTGAAAAATAATAAATTTCATTATTAAAAAATATTCAATCTATTTTTCAGAATTTTTATTTTTAAAGTATTTTCTTTTCACTATATATATTTTATATTTTTGTTTTTTTTTTTTATCCACAAATTTCTTGTATTTGCAAAATCTAGTGATTTCAAATGGACATATTTACATATCTAATTCAAATATTAACTTTTAGAGGGCCTCAGGTCAGGGCTCGCTTTAAAAAAAAATCACAGTTGTTTCGGTTTTGGCCTTAAAGATCACGTCACAGAAAATAATTTATCTGATTCATCCAGTTTTAAAAATTGTGAAACCCCAGTTACTTTTTCAAATAAAGATGGTGGGAACCCTACTAGAAGCTGGTAGTAAAAAATAACTTGTATACAAACCTCCTCTAATTATGGCGACAGAGAAATTGCTACGGCATTCCAATGTTTTACTCCCCTAGGACTAATTTTTGTATAGTTTGTTCTAACTCGTTCAATTCACAAAATATTAAAAAAAATTTCAGATACAAATTTATAGAACTCAATCGTCTTATCAAATACATAATTTTGATATTTTTGATACAATAAAAAATACTATTGTCATGTGGAAAAATTAAATCACGTTTTAATTCAAAGCAGCCACAAAGGGTTGGTGGTTCGAAAATTGGGATTTAAACTTCAAACGAATTCTAAAAAAAAACTTATGTTCTCCTTATTTCCATTTATAAAAAATGTCCTAGTTTGACTGTACTATTATGTAGATATCTCAAAATAATATTCTTAAAATTGTGATGCTTTTTTTCCTTATGCTGAGGTAAGCTCGTCGTGTCCAAGGTTTTTCCGAAGAAAGCAAAGTAAAACTCGGATAAAGAAGGAAGAACTCGCCAATTACCAGTTATAATCTTTTATTTTATTGACAGTTAAAATAAAAAGGTTTACAATCTTATAATACTCTTGTTCTTAAATAACTAACACGGTATTTCATATATCTTATTCTTAAAATAATAAAGGAATCTAATTCCAGCCCAAGGCGACTCCAAGGGAAAATTATTTTGCCCTTACTTCCTCTGAAGGAGAAAGAGGGATATCAACGGCGGTACAGGAATCTGATTCCAGCCCAAGGCTACTCCAAGGGAGAATTACTTGGCCCTTACTTCCTCTGAAGGAGAAAGAGGGATATCAACGGCGGTATAGGAATCTGATTCCAGCCCAAGGCTACTCCAAGGGAGAATTACTTGGCCCTTACTTCCTCTGAAGGAGAAAGAGGGATATCAACGGCGGTACAGGAATCTGATTCCAGCCCAAGGCTACTCCAAGGGAGAACTACTTGGCCCTTACTTCCTCTGAAGGAGAAAGAGGGATATCAACGGCGGTACAGGAATCTGATTCCAGCCCAAGGCTACTCCAAGGGAGAATTACTTGGCCCTTACTTCCTCTGAAGGAGAAAGAGGGATATCAACGGCGGCGGTACAGGAATCTGATTCCAGCCCAAGGCTACTCCAAGGGAGAATTACTTGGCCCTTACTTCCTCTGAAGGAGAAAGAGGGATATCAACGGCGGTACAGGAATCTGATTCCAGCCCAAGGCTACTCCAAGGGAGAATTACTTGGCCCTTACTTCCTCTGAAGGAGAAAGAGGGATATCAACGGCGGTACAGGAATCTGATTCCAGCCCAAGGCTACTCCAAGGGAAAATTAGCTAGTCTACCACTACAAATTCTACTAAAAAGTAAGGTCTGGCTAAAAAAATAGCACACAAGGTACTATAAAAGCGACCTGTAGGGATCAGTAGTTAGTGATCGCCGGAACCTTATAACTCTCAGCTGGCCAAATATAAAATATGAGGTAGTTTCACCGAGTGATAAGCTTCGAATTACTCGGAATTTCATCCATCCTCTTGTTAACTTTTCAGCTATGACACAGTGTGAACTATATGAGGTAAAGTGCAAAGTTAATATTATTTTAGTAATACACACTGTGCCGATGCTGCTGTATGCTGCTGCTGATGACGTAGTGTCGTTGGCTCGGTAGATGGGCGGCTATCATCGGTTGTTGTTGTTGTGCTGATGATTATTTAAAGGTCCTGGTGCAGGTTGGTTGATATTGCTGGTTATTTGTTTTAAGGTTCTTGTGCAGGTCGGTTGTGGTTGCTGGTTAATTAACTGGTTCATCGGTTGCCGGTTAATAATAAGGTAACGGCATACGGGAGGGGCTGCGTAAGTGTAACGCTTCGTTACACACCCCCCTTTCTTTGGAAGACGAGAACCTTCTCGTCTTAAGTTATTTTAATATATATTAATTTTTTCTTTTGTATATTTTATATGTATATTTTTTTCTTTTTTTTTTTCAATTCATTGGATTTTTTTTGTTTTTTTTTTTATATATATTTTTTTTTTTGTTTTTTTTTTTTTTTTTTCTTCTTTCTTTTTCAATTCAGTTTTTTTTTTTTTTTTTTTTTTTTTTTTTTTATTTTTTTTTTTTTTTTTATTTTAATAAAAAAAATAACAAATAATTCTTAAAAATAATTCAAAAAAAACAAACAATTCTTATAAGAAGAAAAAAAAAATGGCAATCAGTTCTATTTCTCCACTCGGATATTCTTGCGGTAGGTTCCAAATCTCAGCAAGGCATTCTTTCCGCTCCTATTCAGGAATACTTTTATGTCACCCCACGGGCGGTGAATAAAAAAATTCCCGATGGTGACGGGTTCCACTGATTGTGATGCCCTCGAATGGATCGAAAGGTATATTTGCAGCCACTTGTGGTGCTGACGGTGCGAGAGGTGCTGGCATTTCTGGCGATGGTGAAGGAACTTCTGCTATTGATGCTAGCCTAGGAGCCATATTCTTGATTGCTGCTTTCGGGATCGCAAAATAATTGTATCCAGGGTTAAATATACCAAACCCTGGCTGGGTTCCTGGACGGTGAGCGGTTTCGGGTACTGCTGTTTGGGCCATTCCCTGTTGGCTGGTACTGGTGGAGGCGCCTGTTGCTTCGGGTTTAAAGGGGTCCACTATTTTGGCTTTGGCTGGTCCATTCCTTTTAAACCATAAACCTTCGGCGGCTTTCAATGTTGCCCGTACTCTACTCGTTTGGACGACCTCAGGTGTCTTCAGTCTAACGGGCGCGGCTGAATTTACTACATGTACCTCTTTCTTTACCCGGCTGGTACGAGAAGGTTTCACCTTAAATCGTATTTTCTCTTCCCCTCGACAAGGGATGGAAATCTTTGACGGCATCGTCGGTTGCCGTACGCACGGATCTTTGATTTTTGGTCTTGTGGTCACGGTGCGAGTGGTTGCGGTAGACACGGACTTATTAGGCGGCATTTGTGGTTGTTTTGATGGTTGGTACAATGGCGGCGGGACGCTGGTGACGGGTTGTACTGGTGACTTCGTTGTTGCTGGGACGACGAAGGTTGACATTAGCGTTGGTCTGGAGGCCACAGCGGTTGCGGGGAATCTTGGTGGCCTAATCCTTTCTGGTGATGAAAGCCGATTAAATCGCTTGTTTGAATACGGCTTTGTACTCGGACGATGATTTCGGGGACTGCGGCGCCCTCCTTCATCCCGATGTGGGCTTCGGCTTCGTCTGGCTTCCATTAACTTTTTATTTTTCCTTTTTGCGAGCTTCGAAGTGTTGCTATTTGCGGTCGGCGGTTGAATGATTAAAGATGACGAATGCTCTCCGGTATTTATTCTATGTTCTAGTTTGTCGGAATAAAATCCTTTTAAATCTCGTATATGGGCCCTCGAAGGAATTTTTGATTCCTTTTCTCCTTTCTTTTTCGCATGACAAGTCGTAATACTCTTGTCCCGGTTTTGTTTCCTTCCGGTTACTGGTTTGTTGGCCATGAAAATTTGCAAATTTGCCTGACTCATTAAATCCATTCCAATAATGGCGTCTTCTGACAGAGCGGGGAGGTACGTAACCTCTCCCGTAACTTCCATGCCTCCTACAAATAACGTAATTAGGTAGTGTTCGGATGTCATAACTGGATCGTCATTGGCCAAGTGAACCGGGCGGTAGTCTACCTTCATTGGTATCCCGAGTTCGGTGAACCTCTGTCTAAGTTCTTGTCCGATGAATGTTCGAGTGGATCCTGTATCAATTAAGGCTTGATACTTGTGATTGCCTACCTCGATGAGTATGAAATACCGTGTATCATGGCCTGGTGGATAGTTAATTACTGCTACTCCGGGATTTTGCCGGCAATTACAGTCTTTAGTCAACTTGCCATCTTCTCCACAAAACGAACAGAAAAGCCGGAATGGTCGGTTGCAGTTCTCCTTACGGTGGCCTCGCTGTTTACATTTCCAACAATGAGTTTCCCTGTCGTAAGGACTAACGGTCGGCGGGCGGCGTGGAGTTTGTTGAGTCGTAAAGCATGTCGAGGCGGTGGGGCGTGCGTTCGGGTCATCCTTTTTAATTGACTCGTACTCTTCTGCTAAGAGCATTAATTCCTCGAGAGTAGTGAAGTCTCGGCGATGAATATAGTATCTATATTCGGCGCGCATACTATCGAAGATCCTGTCCACGTTTTCGGCTATGGTCATTCTGGGGTGCTGCCTTATGAGATATTGTACGGCCTGGATGTAATCCTTAGCTCGTTCACGGGGCCCCTGTCGCTTGCGAAATATCTCGTCCTCCAATTTTTGAAGATATCTAGCAGGTAGGAAGTAACGGATAAATGATTCTCGGAAATCGTCCCATTTCGAAAAATTATCGCCGTTAATGCGTAACCATTCTAGGGCTGAACCACGGAACAATTCGGGTAGCGTGCGCAGCATGTCGTTAGGTGGTATATTATAACAACGCGTTAATTCAGCCAAACGCTCCAAAAATTCCAACGGGTTCCCAGTGGAATCGAAACGCAAACCCCATTTGCGGACCGTGTTCATGACCTCGGCCTCGTAACTCAACGTGAGTCGTCCGGTTGGCACAGCACCTGCGGGAACGGTATCTGGCGGTGAAAGAAATCCGGTTGCTGCGTACTGAGGCGGAATTGGGTGTGGAACAGGAGTACTGCTGGCTGGAGGTGGCGGTTGATATACAGTTAACGGTGGAGGCGGGTGCACAGTCAAATGTACTGGTGACTTAGGTCGAAATTCGGGAACGTGGATGTTGATTTGACTTTTCTGCATAAGTTCTGACTGAACCTCCTTATCCTCTGTCTCCGCGCTTTCTCTTACTTCCACAATCTCTTCCCACTCGGCGCATAGGTTCTGGGTGGACTTATGAGCCCTGAGCTCCTTGAAGTGCTGGCTTAATCTTTTACGAAGATTTTGGACAGTGCCAGTAGTTTCCAAACCCCTGGCGGTCAGTACCTCTATGAGTTCTGGTCTCTTTAAAAAGTATATGAAGCCGAGGTTTTGGTATATGGTCGGTTCAGCCTGCGCAGATGTTTCGTCGTCGGACATGATGATAATATATATCGGATAACTGGTAATTGGTTTCGGCGGTACGGGTGGTCGGTGTAAGGCTGTTTATGTACAGCTGTTGGTATTCGATGCACGCGGGTCGGTATGCGGCAATCGAAGAACGGCGGTCGGTATGCGGCGGTCGGTGTGCGGCGGTCGGTATAAAGCTGCCAATGTGCAGCGGGCGGTAGGTGAAATTTATAGAAATTTCCAGGTCGGTCGGCGGTGGTTGGAGTTCGGATGAACCTTCTAAAGGTCCCTGCTCGGGCGCCAAAATGTGATGCTTTTTTTCCTTATGCTGAGGTAAGCTCGTCGTGTCCAAGGTTTTTCCGAAGAAAGCAAAGTAAAACTCGGATAAAGAAGGAAGAACTCGCCAATTACCAGTTATAATCTTTTATTTTATTGACAGTTAAAATAAAAAGGTTTACAATCTTATAATACTCTTGTTCTTAAATAACTAACACGGTATTTCATATATCTTATTCTTAAAATAATAAAGGAATCTAATTCCAGCCCAAGGCGACTCCAAGGGAAAATTATTTTGCCCTTACTTCCTCTGAAGGAGAAAGAGGGATATCAACGGCGGTACAGGAATCTGATTCCAGCCCAAGGCTACTCCAAGGGAGAATTACTTGGCCCTTACTTCCTCTGAAGGAGAAAGAGGGATATCAACGGCGGTATAGGAATCTGATTCCAGCCCAAGGCTACTCCAAGGGAGAATTACTTGGCCCTTACTTCCTCTGAAGGAGAAAGAGGGATATCAACGGCGGTACAGGAATCTGATTCCAGCCCAAGGCTACTCCAAGGGAGAACTACTTGGCCCTTACTTCCTCTGAAGGAGAAAGAGGGATATCAACGGCGGTACAGGAATCTGATTCCAGCCCAAGGCTACTCCAAGGGAGAATTACTTGGCCCTTACTTCCTCTGAAGGAGAAAGAGGGATATCAACGGCGGCGGTACAGGAATCTGATTCCAGCCCAAGGCTACTCCAAGGGAGAATTACTTGGCCCTTACTTCCTCTGAAGGAGAAAGAGGGATATCAACGGCGGTACAGGAATCTGATTCCAGCCCAAGGCTACTCCAAGGGAGAATTACTTGGCCCTTACTTCCTCTGAAGGAGAAAGAGGGATATCAACGGCGGTACAGGAATCTGATTCCAGCCCAAGGCTACTCCAAGGGAAAATTAGCTAGTCTACCACTACAAATTCTACTAAAAAGTAAGGTCTGGCTAAAAAAATAGCACACAAGGTACTATAAAAGCGACCTGTAGGGATCAGTAGTTAGTGATCGCCGGAACCTTATAACTCTCAGCTGGCCAAATATAAAATATGAGGTAGTTTCACCGAGTGATAAGCTTCGAATTACTCGGAATTTCATCCATCCTCTTGTTAACTTTTCAGCTATGACACAGTGTGAACTATATGAGGTAAAGTGCAAAGTTAATATTATTTTAGTAATACACACTGTGCCGATGCTGCTGTATGCTGCTGCTGATGACGTAGTGTCGTTGGCTCGGTAGATGGGCGGCTATCATCGGTTGTTGTTGTTGTGCTGATGATTATTTAAAGGTCCTGGTGCAGGTTGGTTGATATTGCTGGTTATTTGTTTTAAGGTTCTTGTGCAGGTCGGTTGTGGTTGCTGGTTAATTAACTGGTTCATCGGTTGCCGGTTAATAATAAGGTAACGGCATACGGGAGGGGCTGCGTAAGTGTAACGCTTCGTTACAAAATAAAATCTTTATTTAGAGAGAAATTAATTCGAAAACTAAAATTTGTGATGGAAATTACTACTACTAAAAAGTAGGTAAGTCCAAAATCCATTGTTCCCTAGGAGTAAGACATAAATTGTGTGTGATACGACTTTTAGTAATATGGCAAAACAATTGCAAAAAAAATGTTCTTTTTTTAAACTTGTTTTAAAAACAAGTTTTTGCAAGTTTTCGTTTCACTCGTTTCAAACAGGATGCGGATTTTCGGCGATTTTTAAAAATAGGTTTTTGAATATTTTACGCAATCGGTTGGGTTCAATTTTTTTTTTTTTTTTTATTAAGAAATCTGTGAATTATATACAAAGATCGTGATTATTTCTTTGATGTTCTAAATTTCTTTTTTTTCTTGTATGTTGATGGGAAGTTTTCTGAATATTCCCTCGCAAACGTACAAAAAGTTCTTATAGAGAATCTTTAATTGCTTATAAACTTGCCATTAGTTAGTTTTTTATAAGTTATGAAATTTTTTCTATTTTTTTTTTGTTGTTTTAATAAGTTGATATAAAGTTGGAAAAAACTCCTTCACAATATTGGTGTTAGAAATTGTTCATTCTTTAATAATTTGCCCTTAAGTAATTGAAACAATTAATTGATGGTAACCACTTTTCCATCAGTTCCATGTTGTTTCGCTAAATTGAAACTCATCTAAAGAAACTGAAAGGAACATAATATTTATAGCTTATTTAGTTAAATGTTTCAAGTGGTTTGATTATTTCTCAAGAATCATATTTTGAAAAACTTTAAAATTAAATAAAATTTCACTGAGCAATTTTAATTTTTCGAGAACTTAATAAACTTTTACAACCATCTTCGCCGCCGCCGCGCCGTCGTCACGTCATCTCTACCAACTATTTCCATTTCAAATTATTATAATTTATATAGCTAAATCTATTTCCCCAATTATGTAAATAAACTTTCAAGTGTAAAGAATTAACAACATCTATCCAAATTTTGAACGCAAATCCTTCCAATTTATTCAATTAATAAAGAAACACTTGAAAAGTTATTTAAGTTGTTTAGCCTATTTCTCACTTGGTGTGTTTTGAAAACGAAAACTTTTTCAATCCAACCAAAACAGTTTTCTTCCATATTCTTGTCTTAAACTTTGTTGTTGTACGCACCATCCATCAGGAAAACTTTCCCTCTTCGAAAAATAGAACCAAAAAAAAAAAAAAAAAACCAACGACACTTCAAAAAGGCCTAATAGTTTTCTCCTCATTCGCCATCATTGAAAAAGCATCATCCAAAACCAAAGAACCTATTAAAGTATGGTATAACGTCTATCTCCGAGTACGTGATGCTCTTGTCATCCATTCGCATCGTTGCGGCGCGGCGGCGGCAGCATTTCTGGCTGGGATGAAGATTCTATGAAATGGATTTCCATTAGAAATTCTTGGCATCGAAACTTCAACGCACTTCCTTCCCTATACCCTCAGCGCCCCGCGCCCGCCGCCGTCCGCCGCCTATGTGTGCTCAAATTTCGAACTTATGTTCTTTGAATAGTCTTTATGGTGTTTTATATCACTCTATCTGGCCAAGACTGATGGTGTATCTGATAGGAGTTATTTACTCCTTAAATATAAGTGAAATTTATGTCACTTAATTAATTTGCCTTTCATCGTTCAAAAACAGGCCCACCCTGGATGACTAGCTTGCTGGCTGGCTGGCTGGTTGATTATTGTGAATGGTTGTTGAACGGCTGATAGCTGTGGCGTTGCGTTGTGAGGTTGTGATGAGTATTTGTTTTTCAGTCTCTGGCACAAAGTCAAACAATATTGTCGTCTGTGTTATTTCAAAGCATGCGAAATGGCAGAAATAAACAAAAAAAAAAAACGTACATATCTACAAGGCGAAAATAATGACTTTTTGACAATTTTTTTTCTGCCGTTATTTTGTATGATATAGCCCACCCAGCACGGTTCTGTACATCCAGAGAACAACCCTTGGAAAGTGTTCGGGTATGGTTGCCAACTTTATTTTTTTTTTAATAACCCCAAAATTTATATCGAATTATTTGGTTCTTGACTTCGTTGTCAGCTGGGAAGACCGAGAATGATTCTGTGTAGTTTTGACTTCCTACAGGAAGGAAGCAAGCCGCTAACTGAATTACATATGTAGAGCGGATAGAAAATAATGCTTCGGTCTGACAAGTTTTCCAAATAGGCTCTGACACCAGAAATAGGGATCTTAAGACCGATTAGGGTGGAAAAATCTTGTTGGTTAGGGTATTCATTAAAATGAGCTGACCGACCAAACGGATTTTAGTTCCATAGAAATGCTCTGGCCCGGAAAGCCTTCTAATCATAATTCGAGTCAAAGTGCAAACTTTGAAAACCGAAAGAGCAAATACGTTCTTGAAAAACTGAAGATGTCAAGTTCGTCTATTCGATTCCTTTTATGCTACATGCTATCAAATTAGTAAGGTTGTTTTGGAACTTTATGATCGAATGAAGCGAAGTAAGGTTATCTCGTTCGCTTTGTTTTGACAAATAGAGTAGGTCCTTCCAGAATGTTACTGGTGTTGGCGTTGGGGCGATATGCATAAAGTGTAGCTGTTATCATTTTTTTTTTTTAGTTTTAGGAGACTGAAAGTAGTTGATATTCATATTTCCTTGGAATCATTCTTTAAGAAGGAAGCATTTTGAAATTCTGATGACGTTCTTCTTTCTCCTTAAAAAATCTTTACCAACCACGAAAAACCATGAAGATTTGGTACTTTTTCAGATTTTTGCCCATAACTTCTCTTGATGCATTTTATCATGAAAAAAAGTTAAAGGTAACTTGCAGACAACAAAATTTCCTACAAATATGATTCGGCAACTAATTGTAGAACAATTAATATCAACGGAGCCCAACGAAGCCTCAAGAAGAAGAGCTAAAATTCCGTATTTTTCTAAATGTTCAATATCTTTCTATTTGGAGAGCTATAAGCCGCTGCCTTCTTCCCACCTTACAGCCCAATTCCTCAATGTTCAATTTAAAATCAAAAGTCTTTGATCAACCTTGTAGAATTGAATAACCTACAAATTCATACACCTGATATACGCCCACGCGTGTTATGAATGTAATAGATGACACAATTATTAATTAGAGTAATGATGACATCGTCAAATCAAATATAAATGCAATTAATGCAATAAACCAAAAATCAAACCCAATGATATGGTAACGAAAATCGACACCGGATTTCCGTTGACCATAAGCAATAAAATTAATAATAAGCATTCAATAAATATTGTAAATAATTTGATGACTTGAAAAATAAAGAAACGGGGAGTTGTGATTGAGACCTCAAACCACTGTGTTGTCTTTAATTTATCCCGGATACATATTAACTTAACTCGCGTGTTATTTCCGAGGATGAGGACCCATGAATTGTTGGTCTTACTCAAGTCGCCAAATTACTTTTTTTGAAGGAAATTTTTGAGATTTGTTTCAATTGTCAATAAAATAGTCAAATCCACCAACAATGACGCCCACTTTTCTTATATCTCTGTCTTAGTATAAAACGGCTTCAATGATTTGGAATATATATTTAGAATTTGGTCTTAAAGACTAAGGTAAAGAATTATCCTTCATTTATGTACATCCACCCACTGCCTTGGATTGACCAATTTTTATGTTTTTCTTATTACCAAGACCACATTTTAGAAAGAAATAATACTACAATCCACTCATATCTCCACTGACAAACAGCGAATAAAAAATGGGCGTGGCCGTGGGCGGATTTACAAAAAAAATTATAAACGTTTTCTTTCTTGCAAGTCCTGACAATTTCATTCAAATGGTTAAGGCGTTTCCGACAAACCAATTACAAAAAAGTGGGCGTGGCAGTGGGCGGGTTTTACTCATCTTCATGTAAATCTATTTTCTGTCTTCAAGATCATACTCTATAAATTTCATTTCCTTCAATTAATTGCAACCATTTCCTAGAAACACTTATATATGAATAGAGGGTTTGACAGTAGGTGGATTTCAATAATCCCATTTTCTTAAATTTTTCTTGCCATCTAAAATAAATCCTGAAAATTTCATTAAAATCTGATCTTAAGGCTTTTTGATATAAATAAATATGAAATTTATCTACAATATACATAGGTACATATGTAAATACATAAATAAAATCGTTTGAGTCCGTTTTCGTCCTCCTGCAAAGAGTAGAAGGTCCTATACCCAAATCGGTTTGCAAAATTTCAACTTGTCCATATTTTGTATTTAATTTGACTGAAATTTAAATGAAATATCCTTCAATGCCCTGCAGCAAAGGACAGTGGTCTATTTTTTGACTTAACTTTTGAAATAATTTTTTTTTTTCCTTTATTGAAAATATTATTTACATTTCCAGCTATCCTTATTCAATTTAAGGTATGATGACAAATATTTTTAAAAGTTTGCAGTTTCTTGCCTACAGCATGCAATATTTGTGTTTTTTTCCTTGATCATTGTCAGTCCCCTCGAATTAGTTTTTTTTTTTTTTTCAATGTCGCACAGGTTAAATCAATCCTGTTACGCTGTAATATTCATTCTCCCTTGCCTTAAGTAAATTTTTCCTTTGGTCCCTTGAGGGTCATTTCTTCCTTCAGCAATTTGAATCTGTTTTTGAATAAATAAGATTAAAACTGTTGCGAATTTTTCAGCGCGTTAAATTGGGAAATGGAGATTTTTTTAAACCAATTTAAATTTTTTCTGTCGGGGAAACACTTAAAGAACTGTGAAATTAAATTGCATGTTTTAATTTAATTTTTTGAAATATGACAGGAAAAACTTTTTTTCAAAATAAAGTTCCACAAAATACCTGGCAACAACATTTGCCCCCATTCGTCCTCGTATTTCTCTCCAATGGATCGTGTTTATATGCAAAACAGGAAACAATTTGCACAGTTATGTAGTCGTTTACCTTTTTATTTCTTGCGTGAAAAATATTTTTCATTGTTGCAGAAAGAACAAAAAAAAAACAGTTACTCCGACCAACAAAAGCTATTTCACAGAAATATTGTACCAGTGTGTCCTTCTGTTATTTTTTCAACTCTCTGAACTCAACTTCCAGCCAAAAAAAAAACTGCTTATTAATTGTTTGTTTGTTGATAAAATTTCGCATTTTTCTGGCTGAGTTCAATCCCATGACTTCCATGAATCCACTCTTCCTGCTACTGCTACTGCTCCTGTATAATGTTGTTATGATTTAATTTATATTTGGGTTTGGGGTAAACATTTTTGTAGAAATTCATAAATAGCACCCACGTGCCTTGTCGAGTACCCAATTAGTAACCCAGACCAAAAGGTTATTCTTCCAAAAGTCAACTTCAAAAGTTGGACTGCCAAAAATTCAAAATGTGTGAGTTTTGATATTTAAGCGAATTAATTTTGCTGCTTAGGTTTTATGTACGAATTTTTCGGAAGTCTTTTTCGGTTTAATTTCAAAAAACAATGCAATCGTCGTTGAATTGACATCCACTTCGACTGAAACCAGATAGAGGATGGGGTGGGGGTTGGTTGGGTATGGGTTTGAGTTTGAGTTTGGGTATAGTCAAAAACCCTTCGGGGTCTTTAAAAAAACATTTGGCCCATTTGCAGTTTCAGTCAGCCGCTGCTACTACCCGGAATTTGTGTGTGTCTGTCTGTGATAAGGGTTGGGGCTTATCTTAGAGATTGCAGTCACAAAATGCTAAGCGCCCAACGAGGACGATGACGACGACGACGTACCTATACAGCTCGTGTTGCCTTGCGGCGATAATTTCACTTCATACGGTATCAGTATACTCGGGTACCGTTCGTTCGTTGTTGCTGATGCCCTTTGGGCTTGTTTGTACAGATGCCTTTGTTTCCATTTTATGAATACAAATGCCAGGAGTATAGCAGCAGAAGCATAAGTCGGAGGAGGAGGCAAGTAGGGCAGGCAGCATGGAAAAAGTGTGAGTGCCAGTGCGCTTTAGAGTGGCAAAATTTTGTATGAATGGATGTTGGATGGATGTTTATCTCTGAGAGAACAGCTGGCACTCATAGTAGGTATTGATTGCGGTACATTTTTTTTTTTTTTTGCAATGCTTTTTTTTATATGTCAGTCAGTTTGATTCGCTGGGAGATTGGTATTGTAAAAAACCAGGTGTGGAAATCGACAGTTTGGCGGCCGAAATAACGATGCACAATTTGAAATAAATCCGTGGGTATTTTGGAAGCCATTGAGGTTGAAAGGCTCACATTTTTTTTTTTAACTTTTGGAATCACTGGTCTTTATTTTTTTGTTTTTTTTGTGTGTGTTACACGCTGTCAGCTGCAAAGCACCGGAATTTATTGTCGGAATAAATTGCTCTGATGCTTTCCTTCAATGGGAATTAAGATTTTTTTTTTTTTGGTTTGTCCTTAAAGAAGAATTATTTTTTAACTGATGTTATGTTGACATTATGAGGAAAATGTTTAAGTTGTGAATATTTATTTAAATGAGAATTTAAAATGTTTGCACTGAAAATTGGATTTTTTTTTTATTGAAATGAAAATTATTGAAGTTGGAAAATAATTCCTCGTTAAAAGAAGAAAACAAACAGGTAGGTAGGTAGGTATATCGAGATGGGTCCAGGTGTTGCTTTGTTTTCAAAATATCCACAAAAACCTACAAAAGGGTAAAAATAACTTTAAGAAAAATTATAAGCTTGGTTTGAAAATATTGAGTTTTTGCCAAAAAAATCTTAAAAAGTTCAAAAAAAAATTTGAAAATTTTTGTACACTTATAAGTACTAATAAGATTATATAGGGCCGTTTTCATTGATACCTTGATCAAAATACCTTCGTCAAAGCGTTTTTGAGAGAATCTAAGGACATAAACCGTGTTGCATGGCAAGTAGACTAGGTACCATGTATAAGGTTTTTTGAAAAATATTTGTTGACCTAATATCTTTGAATTATGTGCTTTCAAAATGACGTCAATATCTTAAGAACCATTTTTTTAAATTTATCAATATTTTCGTAATGGTTGTTTGACATGTACATACGTAGGTAGGATGTACCGTTACGACGTTTTTCCAAGCTTTTTGGCAAAAATGTATTTTTGAATTAAAAATTTTAAAATGTCAATATGTACGAATGTAGGTAGGTGCATACCTTGAAAATGGGTGGATACATTTTTTTTTTAAATTTCGTTTTAAGTGTTAATTATTAAATACCTGAAAAATTTTATAGAAAAGTAAAAATATTTTTTTTAATAAAAACATCTAACATTTTTTTTATAAAATCATATCTTTTTGATAAATCAGTTGCCATCTTCATTTGTGACCGCGTAAACTTTTTTTTAGTTTGTTTTTGAAAATTTAAAAAGTGAATTTTATTCTTTTTGACATAGTTTGGCTCCTTCCTTTTATACCGAAATTGTTTCGAATATTGTTGTCCTACCATTTAAGTTTCCGTGTGTGCCATTAAATTGATAAAAGCATATTAAAAACCGAAATCCCACTCACTATCGTAAGACTTTGAAAACGGATGAATCTATATTTTCTACGTTTGACTTTAAATAACTTTTGGTTCTTGCACATATAATTATTTATTAATTTATGTATATTTTGTATCTCGGCATTGGCTGTAACGATTTTAATATTTTGTTCTTATGAAGTAAAAATTTTTTTTTTAAATCCACCTGCTGGAATTTGGAAAACCGCCCTGTTTCTCAAAAAAGACTCAAATGATTTAGCTGATGTTTCAATTTACTATTTTTATAAACAAGAAAATATCAAAAATTGATTTTTTTTAAATCCACCCCCTTTTATTTTATTTTTTGCTACCCTGAAACGGTTACAACAATTTTGACGAAATTTTAATTAATTTTAATTATTAACTTTTAAAGTTGATCCAAACACATTTCATCTAGTACCTTTGACTTTTGCATTTGAAGAATATTTTACTTTCAAAGGTAATAAAAATAGACACCTAGGCCCGTAGCTAAGGGGGCGGGCGCTTGAGTGATATTTGGACATTTTTATTTTAGATATTATTAAAACATTCAAAGCTAATAAAAATAAGTATCCCGTAAATGAGGGGGTGCCAAAGGACACTGAATTCTACTTTGATTCCTCGAATCCAAAAAAAGGCCTTAACAAAACAATAAGTCTCCTCCTAAGCCATAGCCAGGGGGCGAGAAAAAAATTCAAAATTGGTTTTAGTAAAATCCGCACACCTCCTTTCCCTATTGGTTTGTTTAACTGAACCTGCTCTTTTTCGAAACCACTCAAATCATTTAGATGCAATTTTCAAAAGATTTTCTTATAAACACGAAGTTAGTGTTGGTGAAATTCACCTATTACCACATCTACTTTTATAATTGTATGCATAATGTACTCGGGTAGGTTCGGATAAAATTTTAATATAGTTAATGGCTATCTTCATTAACAAACATTCCTCGAATATCATCATCATATAATAAATTGTTATCATCCCAATCAGTTGTTGGTTATGTTATGATGTTTTCAATATCCTTCTTCAAAGCACATTTCCGACATTATTAATCCGAAATCCTCATTAAACCGATTCCAACCAAAACAAAAAATTAAATACCCTCCAGCATACAAATTTCAGATATCCAATCTGTTATGAGTTCTGCCACAATACTCGTAGGGATGGTTGCATATTATATGGGTACATCTATTTAAAATTGTCCATCCCTATACAAATTCATATATAACCTTTATGTTATGACCATCCTGCAGCAAGAAGTTAGCAATTTCCTGTTTGACAGTCAATGTGCAGTATATGCATGCCGCAAATTGCACATGAACATATGCGTTTCATTTATCCTTCCTTCCGACTTTGTCCTTTTTTATTATACAGCCAAAAATGAATACCCCACAAAAAAGAGGACAAGGAAATAAAAATTTTATATTTTTAACTTATGGGGCGGAAAAATACCCGAACATTGAAAAGATTTCAACAAACATTTGAATTTTCAAAAAAAAAAAATATTCATAAATAAATATTAAAATCATTGCAAATGAATATCACTGTCTTAAAAAAAAAAAAAAGAAATACGAACAAAACTCAAATGTTTACTAGTCCACTGGAAATATGTATTTTTCGCCAGTATTGAGATATTCTGAAGTAAAAGCAAAACAAAATGCAAAAGTAAAAATATTTTGCACGAAATCAATATTTTTTTTTTATGTTGTCGTTATGTAGTTTTTATTTTTAAAATTGCGTTTTATGGAGGAAAAAGTTATATTAAAAGTCCCTTTTACAAATAAACGGTATTTATTGATTGTTTGTTATTATTGGTTGCATTCAGTTTTTTTTTTGTACTTACGTATTTTTATTTTTTCATAAATTGTCTGAAATAGCCCAAATATTAAAATAACAAAATAAAGTTCAAGTTTGTAAATACAACTATTTTTTTTATGGCATAGTTGCATTTAGTTATTTTTGTATTGCTAATACAACATGTTTTTGCTGGTATCTCATCCAAAGAGCAATTAGTCTTATTTTGAGCTTTACGTGAACAAATTTCCACTCTAAAATTTTTTGTTCGTCCTTAATATTATTCGAAAAAAAATAAATTGCTTCATTTTATCAATAGAAAGCCCCAAAAAAAATTGATCATATAAATTCTTCAGAAGCTTGGTAAATTTTAACCGAAATGTCAAATACAGGCGCGTTTCAATATGTAAAATGGATTATAATGAATCTTTAGGCCATTTTTAATTCGCAAACTGTTATTTTTTTCTAATTTATTATTTTGTTCAGTTTAAACTAGATACATTTAATAAGATATCGATAGTTCAAAAAAGAGAATCTACAACCCCCCACCTGCATTTAGGTAACGGTTCTAGGTTAGGAACTTTGAGTATGTTATACCCTGGGTCACCTCTACATATTAAAATAAAATAAGAAGAGTAGTATATGTTTCCCCTGTTTTTACTTCGTTCACTGAACAGATAACGCAAATATTGCATTCCTAAAAATTCTAACTCGAGATTTTGATTAAACTTGGCGTAACTATGATGAGCAACATGGACTACATTGGTCTCGCAATTCGTCAGGTGAGGAAATTTTATTTAAACTTATACCAAAAATAACGGTACCCGCCGTAATATTATTATTTTTTTGTTTTCTTTGGAAAATCTTAATTTTCTGAAAATGATCCAGAGATTTTTATGAAAAAAAATCGGCAATTTTTTTTATTGAATCCTGGTTTTTTATGAAATGTTTGTTTCCAAAAAGTAGGAGATTCCATTTCACGACATCAATCAATGATCAATTTGTCTAGGCTAAAGGATCTTAATACTATAAATAACTCGTTTTCATTATTTAAATATTAAAAAAAAATTGATTTAAGACTAACTTACCAACCATACACGGGATAGCTTTAATCAAGACGAGAAAAATCCCAACCCTTAAAAATTAATTTATCTTAAAGTAGGAACTGAATCAGCTTTATTGTAAACAAAGAAATAGAGTTTTGACTAAAAAAAAAAACATGACATTTTAGGTATTGCCGTTGTTTTTTTAATATTTTAGATTTGGAATTTAAAACTAATTACAATTTTTTAATCACATTTCTTTTCTTTACACATATAAGTATTAATGCTCTTAGTTAGATATTCTTCCAACTTTGTACTTGTACAATTTTGTTTTGAAATTTATATATGAACAATTATTTGGTTAATTAACTGTTCCAATTATTTTTAATGAAATCAAAAAACCTTTCAATTTCTTCTCTAAGTCTTTCTAATTAATTTTATTTAATTTTGTTTTTCAAGTAATCTATTCAAAAATTCTTAATCCTTATTGAAAATTATATCCATTTCGATAAAAATCGATTTCAATTGAAAAACTTTTATTTAACCTCGGCCGCCCTCACTATTCGAAAACATTGAAAATTAAAATCATTTTATTCACAAGATAATTTTCAATATTTTGCTATTTATCCAATTACTTATAGCATCCTTGTTTTAATTTGTTATTTAAAATAATGTCTTTTGTGAATGAATCCAAAACTTTGTTGAGACTGAAGAAGGAAACGAAAAAAAAGCAACCAGACTTGCTGCCCATCACCCTTAAATGAACTTTTCAAATTATTTTCTTTGGCGCATCACTGGCACTAACATTAAAAGAAAACACCTTTTAATGTTTCTTGGACGCTCTGCTTCTCCTTACCCCTCCCCTTCCCCTCATTCTGTTTGTCTCGAATATGCGGAATAATTAAGGAAAGCCATTTAAAGTCCTGTCGAGAATTGGAGTCCTTTTTCTTTTGTTACTTTTACTTCTCTTATTTCTAACGTCTTATTTATGCATCATCGCAAATGAAATTTCCTTCACCTTAACTTAACTCTGTAAGTAAAGAAAAGAGCAATGCTATAGTTTTTTTTTTATTTTATTTTCTCTACCCACTCGTATGCTCCTTCGTCCTTTCGTCTTATAGAAACTTGGGTGATGGGTTTGGGTTACGAATCAACATTGTTCGCGTCGTCTTCGGTCGCTCGTCGTCGTCGTCGTGGTTCTTCATTGCTTCGAGACTGAAATTGTAATTTAACAAATGCCGATAAGTGTAAGTAAGTAAAGTAAAGCCCCAAGGATATTTTTCTCTTGCTTGTGATTTCTATGGTTTCCTTTGGGGGCTGCTACTAAAGTACAGGATATATATATTTGCTTGCTTTTCAACCATTTTTATTATACAATTTCTTGACAGACAGTCTCGATTCTTCGACACCCAATGGTTTGTGTCTGTAATAAAAAATTTACCCCCCAAAACCCATTCCAAAATACCAACATACAAAAGGACATTATATTTGTGTACATAAAAGGAAGACGGAAAAAGTTCTTTTTTTTATAAAAAAAAGAAGCGAAGAAAAAAATTTCAAACTAGAGAGATAAACATTTATTAGTAAAATGTAATTCGTCCTTTCAAATTGCATTTTCGGGATTATATTGATATTAGATACTTTTTTTTGTATTTAAATTAATTCTTATAATTCAATATTATTTGGTGAATGAAATGAATGAAATGGAATTGATAGTAGTTGAAGAAGTGTAGCTCATCTTTTATTTTCTATCTTTCTATCCGGGTCTTTGATTTTGAGAAGAGATTGATAGATGTTAGTTATGGAATACTTATTCTTGTAGACTTTAACTTGTGTCAATTTTTTTAATTTATTTTTTTTTGTACTGTAAGTAAACAATAAAATAATAATTTTTTTCTTCTCTATCTTTTCAGGTATGTTTTTACAAAGGAAATAAAATATTGAAAAAAATCATTTGTAAGTACCAAAGGAAATTTATGAAACAACATTGCGATAATTCGCCTTTAATTTCCTTATGCATTTTACTGTAAATTCCCGAACGTTAGAAATTCTAGGATTCAAAGATAAGATTTTAATAAATAGGTAAGAGCTAGAAATATTTTATTTTTTCAATTCTTTCTGAACTTTTAAGGCCATTTGTAAATTTTCATTTTAAAGTACACAAGGTGCTTTTATTAAAACAAACAAAAAAAAACTGTTTACATACCCCAGCACTTGATAAAGTTTGACATCCTGCTCTTTTATCGAAAATGCGTGCTTATGGTATCGATGAAACCCTTCTTCGTTGGATTAGTAACTTTCTTTCGAATCCCTTTATACAAATAGTATTAGACGGATTCAAGTCTGAAACCCAGAATATAAATGATGGTGTGCCACAGGGTTCTGTTTTGTCTCCGACCCTCTTTCTCATTTTCATTAATGTTCTACTCTCTGTAACTACTAATCCAATAAATTGTTCCGCTGACGATAACACCCTTAGATTTTTATATTCGTTCCCAGATTCACATCACTGCTCTTCAGATGTGGAACTGAAACGGCTAAATATGATAAGTACATTATTCTTTTCTCCTTCTGATCTGGCTATTATCTATAAAAGTTATATACGTCCAAAGCTTGAGTATAACTCCCAATTCTAGGCTGGTGCTGGTAAAATGCGAAATAATAAAAATTAAAATAGTTTTTAGACAAATATAATATTGCAAAGTAATATAAAGTGAAATATTGAAATACTGATAAAAATTGTGCTGTAAAATTCCCAAAATGATGGTTTTGCGAAACCATAATATAGCAAAATAAAACTTGCCAACAAATCAAATGCAGTTGCGGAACAAGAAATTTCGATAGAATCTTTTCGTTGGTGCCAATTTCAAGCGCCATAGAAATTTGAAAAGTTGCAAAGAAGATTTATTTTATCCTTGGATTGAAATTTTTTTTAGTCGAAAAATCGAAAATATCAAAAATATGTCTCATGCAAAATTTGATAATTTTCGAGCAATTTAAAAATTCTTCCTACACATTACAGAACATCGAAAATATCAGTGCCAACTAAATGCTTCGCATTATTTATTTCCTACAAAAAAAAAAGTTGCAAATACGCAAATTTGTGGGAACATCCTTTTGGCACACAACACAAGAGAGCATAAAACAGCATAAGTTAAATTTTTTTAAATATGAATTTTCGAAAAGTCTCCAATCATATTACAGCTTCTATAAGCCATTCACATTGAAACAAAAAATTGGTAAACAAATGTTCACTCAACCAAAAATCTCAAGTCCTTTAAATTTCCCCATGATTTCTTCACTGAGAATAATTCTTACGTCAACATCTTATCATTTTTCATCTAAATTCTAAACTTCGGTACTAAATCTGTCACTCAGAAAATTCAACTTACCTACATACTCGTATGAAAAAAAAAACCTTTTCCTAGAAAATCAGTTATAAAAAGAATTTTGAATGCAATTTCGCACGACAACGACGACGACCACAGTTACAACAACAAAAAAATCACTCACTATCGCGATTCTCCTATTGATATAAATCATGACTTGACATTTACCATTCAAACAGTCAGTCATAGAAAATTCCAAATCGAAATAAGTTATGAATTTGTTCATCGAATAGAAATTTGTCTTTTTTTTTTTTTTATATATGTACATACATTATGTGTTTTGTTAAGAAACTTCACCCGCATATACATACATAGCTAAAAGTGAAAATGTCCACAGTGTCTCTGACAAAACTTCAAACTTTTCCATGATAAGAGAGTCCCCCTTCCGCATCACCACATAAAATTCAAATATTTGTTTTGTGTGTATTTTTCTATTATCTACTATTTATCTGGCCTCTGACAGATTTGAATAATATGAAAATCATTCATTCATTTTCTCTGTACAACTTTTACAAGAAAAAAAAAAGTCCTTAAAAATATGTATGGAGTTGATGCGACAACAACAACAAAAAGGTAAGACTTATAATGGGGACTATAGTGGTTCGTGTTTATTTGATATTCCATAGTGTAAAGTGCCCAGACGGAATAATGTAATAACGGAAAAAGTTAGCCAGTGTTTTTTTTATTTGTATCATAAGAGGAGTCAATAACGAGCTAAACTGTCTTAGGCTTTGCGTTGGCAGCCATTTTGAATATAATACAGTTTAGTTTTTGTTAAGTAATTGATTTACTTTCAATTTCAGAAAAAATGTTCTAAAATAAAATTATTTTTGAAAATTAAACATCTCAAAAAAGGATTTTAACATGATTTTGAAATTTGGTGCAAAACGGTTTTTCAAAAACCTCAAATTTCCACAAAAAAAAATTATATCAAGAAATTATTAATATTAAGAACAAATATTAAGAAAAATCCCAAAAATTTCAAATTTTTCGAAAACTGTTTTTAGTATTTTGAAAAAACTCTTTGAGTATATTAGTATTAGAAAAAAACTACTTGCCCTATTTTTGTAACACAAACCAAAACAATCTTTTCCGAGTTCATAATTTCAACTTGGATTCAAAAATTGTGATGAAATTGATTGTAATTTTCTTATTTTTTCGTGTAACTGTACCCATGGCAAGTAAAAAAGAGATACAATGATTTTCAAGACAATGCGTATTTGGAATCCAAGATTGCAAATATGAGACAAGTTTTTAATACGTAAAAAAAAACGAACAAGAAATAATATTAGGCACAGGATAGAAAACGCTAAAAAAGTGGATCCTGCAATTCTGTCTCTCCGTCGGCTGTGTCTACCTACACCTAGAGCCTAAACTAGGTGTAGGTAGCGATTTTTATCAAACAAGGAACTTAATGTTTTTTGATGATTCCCTAGCTGCGAAAAATAACGCTGCCTCACAAAAAAAATTTATATATGTACCTCAAAAACGACTCTTAACAATTTTGATCTATTTTTTTCAGTATGATTTTCTAAAAAAACGTAAATTTTTTTGTCAAAAATATTTTTCGAATTTTCGCTGTCAATTTTCCCATAAATAGTTTGACGAGTTGCGATCTTAATAATATTGTATATCAAAACTTTAAAAAAGTATTTTTCGGAACAAAAAATTCAAAATTCTTTTTTCAAAAAAGGATGATTTTTTTAGAAATTTTTAAATGATATGCCTACGCATTTTCAAAAAAAAAAAAACTTTTTTCCTTTTCAGTCTCTTAGCCTCAAAACAGGGTCTGGTTTCATTTCATAAAAATCATTTTAGTGTAAATTTGTTATTCCGAACCCTGTCTGCAAAAGAAACAGTTTACATTATTCTTGTCAGAGGTAAAAAATCAATTGTTGTTGACCAATGTTATTAAAATAAGCAAATTCGAAATAACGAATACGTTTTGGATCTTCACCTTTAAGGGGTGCTTGACCAAAATCCAAATGTTCAAACTTTAACAATATGCCATGTTCTATCAGTATCTCCACTTTTTGAAGTACCTATCTCTTAAATTCGCAAGTAACAAAAAAAAAAACTTAAAGTGGAACAATGTCGATGTCGTCTTCAACAAAAAAAAAGGCCAACAGAAAAGTTACTCAAGTTGAAGAAAAGGCCACAAGAAGAATATTGTCTTTTGTTTTAACTTGTCCTCCTTGTCGTTCATTTTTGTGTGCATTGCTCACTAACTTTTTTTTTTTGGTATATTATCATCAAAACTGACAGCCTACGAAATATACTTATACAGGAAGGAAACAAGGAATTCCTCTCAATGTGAATATTTCCTTTTATTTTTGGGACTGAGGATGATAATAAGTCTGGTCCCAGAGAGATACCAATTCGCAGTTCAAGTGCAATGGCACGTAACATTTCTTTGGAACTGAAATTCCCAAAAAAAAAGTACCTACGTCAAAAATTTGCTTTTGTACTCTTCTGAGTTGGGACTTGTTCTTTTATTTGTTCTTAAGTCAATTCATTTGGAATGAATTTTTGACACAATACTTCAACTTTTTTTTTTTTTTTTTTTTTGAATTTTCTTGTTAAATTGTTATCGGTTTTTATATTTTCACAGAAAATAACTTGGTAATTGTGTGAAGTAGTGTGAATTTGCATAATGATTTTGTATGTCGTGCGTTGTCTCTTCTTCGCGGTGCGACTTTTGGAAGACAACATGCATCGTATTGAATGTGTTGCATGTCAATGTGGCTATATCTAAAGGTACTTAACTCCTGTGAATGGGAATTCTTCAGGATTGAGTTACATTTTTTTTTTTGTAAAAAAAATTGTCACGCAAAATTCGTTCGTTTGTTCGTGTTGTTTCACCTGAACAGAGAAATGGGTATGGACATTTTTTTGTATGAGTATGACTCTGGGGATCAAAGTGTGAAATGTGAATTGCCGACAACAGTATGGCAACGGACGCGTGCATTTGACACCATTTTTTTTTTTATTTTTCTTTTTTTTTCAAGGAGTGTCAAATTTATATTTGTTGAGTGCGATACATTAAAATATAACTTATGACCCCTGTCAGGGAGGTTTATGGAATTTTTGGTATGTGAATTCACGGAAATACGATAAATGGATTTTAGCTCTTTTTACGGGGTTAATTGCACAATGAAAAAGCTGACGAATTTCGTATCTTCCATTTTGATCATATTAATGTGTCATTGGTTTTGTTTTTTTCTTTTTGTTCTTAAGTGGGAACATTTTTTCTGTGTGGGAAAAGTGCAGCCACTTTTTTTTGATGATGATTTTTTTGTATTCTCGAATTTAAGTTTAAACGACTTTGGAACGAAGTCTTTTAATTCTAAATCAAAAATTTTGAAACATAGATTATTTTACTTCATACCTTAAAAAACGTTTGAAAAAATCGCTCATTTGAACAGTTTCGTTAACAAAATATAGGTGCCGACTACTAGTACTTAAAGTTTCGAATTTTTGCAGTCGTGGCCTTTTCGAAGCGTATGTCCAATCCATTGCCACTTACGTTTTCGTATTATAGAGTCAATGGGTTCCTGACCTGTATCCATAAAGAAGAACGGATTCTAAATTGGAGCGGAACACTTATAGCTTGGTCTTTAAGCTTACATATAGAGTTGTTTCTCTATATTTTGGACAGCATTTCGAACGCAGCCTTTGCTTTCCCGATTCGGCTAGTTATATCTTGATCCATGATCCTATGAAAGAGTAAGCATACGTCATCCACGTAATCTAGATGTTTAAGGTGTGATGGCAGATACCACTGAATTCCTCCATTTACATTCGACAAAGCTGCAAGCAGTACATCACTTATTACCAACAGGAACAGTATTGGTGATAGTATACAACCCTGTCTAACTCCACTTTGGATTTCAAACTCCTCTGACGACCTCCTTTTATGCAGAACGTGACATTTGGATCCTTCATATGTATGCCTTGATTATAGCAATCAATTTATCCGGAATGCTCCTCCTGTGCAAAGCAAGCCAAATAAATTCTCTATTGACACTGTCAAACGCCTTTTCGAAATCGGTGAACAGTAGTGAACGATATTCGACGCACTGTTCGATGATGATCCGCAAGGTATTGATGTGGTTTGGAAATTGCTTAATTTCTGACAATGGCAACACTGTACTCCAACCTTAATTCAATCAAATTAACATAAAAAAAATTAGATAATCTTCCTTTTTTTCCGAAATAAATTTCAAAAGCACTAAAAATATTTCAACCGGCACACTTCACAATTTAGATTATGGGCTTTTGGGAATGCAATAAAAATGAATTATTTTCGAGGGGTTAAATTTTGCAAGTTGGTACAATGTACTTGTACATATTATAGAAAACCATATGGTTACAATGTGTCACTGGGGGATGTGAATGCTGCTTGAATTATACTCGAATTCGAGGGTTTTAACTTTCAACAAGTTTTCCATATATACGAGCATACATATTTGGTCGTGTTACACAAAAGAGTATAGAGTATCAAGATGAAAAAAAGTTGCATTTTGCATTGTTTTGGAAAAGTTTCAAGTGGTCAACTGTTATATTTACACCCTTATGTTAATATCATGTTAATTTATAAAACGCAAGGGTAAACACGGGATGAATAAATAATGCTGGTGTTTTGAATTATGTTTTATTTTGGATGAACAAGAGAATGTGGTAATTCAAGAATATGTCATCCTGAAATTTAGATAAGTTTTTTTTTGTTTCTGTTTGATTGTTATACAAGAATGTAAGGAATTTTAATTTAAGTTTTCTGTTAGTGTGGGGAAAGTTGTAGATTGTCGAGGGTAAAGATAACTTTCGTTTAGATAGGATTCCATAAAAATTGGGTTGCAAAATGGACATGTTTCTAAAAGAAATTTTTAGTTTTTCTCTCAAGGGACTTTATGGACAACAATATGAAATGGAAATATAAAGTAAAGTAAAGCAAACAAAAATAGTGGATAAAGTGAGTTGCTGTTTCAAATTATACTCGGATAGTTAAAATTTTCCGAAAAACACTTTAGTAGTGTCATCTGTTGTCCTTAAAAGGAAAGCTAAATCACTCTTGGAAATGCCCAGAAAACGATATGTATCAAGACTTTAAAAAATCCGCCCATCTGTTAAAGATGGAGCCTGCGAGAATCACTGCTAATACATATAAAGGGTACACCAAAAATCCCCTTGAGCGCGCGCAAATTATTAAAAAAAAAATGGTGATGTAAGCAGTTCCTTACATATTTTCTGGAGCATGGAATCTGTAGCAATGATTCGGGTTTTCTATAATCTATATCTCTGTTCAATCTTAAAGAAGCATATTAAATGAGTTATTGGAGTATTTGCTCCAGTATACAAATTTAAAAAGCAAGCATTTGCTCCAACAAGAAAATTGTTAGTGAGTAAACGCTAATATAATGCTTCCTCCAGATATTGTTTGGGTTATTTTCTCCAATGTAGGGTGCAGATAATATTTCCGACGACATTTTAATCCTATCGTGTCTTTTTATTTTCGATATTCTTTCATCGTAATTAAATATTTTGAATAAATAAATAACAATAACAGGGTCATTCGTTTCGATAACCGATTGTAAAGGATTTTTTTTCACGGTTATTGAAGAACATGACTTTGGCGATACGTGACTCCGACAAGACAGGGCAACATGCTACACAGCACAACATATTCGTTATTGTTATTGGATCAAATGCTGACATGAAGCTTCCTTCTGATCTCGTAATGTTAATATTAAAAAAAGGAGTATTTGCTTCAATATTAAAGAAGCAAACAGCATTTGCTCCATTAAGAAAATCGTTATTGGAATAAATGCTGTTATAACTATTATGTTGGTTATTTATTGGAGTATTTGCTCCAATATTTAATAAGAGGTAGTATTTGCTCCATCAAAAAAATTGTTATTGGAGTAAACGTTGATATAAGGTTTAACTAAGATATTTATCTTATCCAATTTTTTTATTTCTTTTATTACCTATTTGTATAATGAAAATGTTTGTATGTGAATGATATTTAAAATCAAAATTTTTGGAACGTTTCGTTTCAAAAGCTAAGAATGTTTAGTCTGCAAGTATTCTTTTATTATTTAAAATTATTCTAAGTCAACTAAAAATTACAAAATGCAAATATTCCAGAGAACAAACCTTATATCCCCACAAGAACCACAAAACATTTTAGTCTTAAAATATCTCCTTTTGTTTTTGATTTCTTCTTCTTAACCAAAATTTTATTAAAATACCAAGATGTCAATTAACATAAATGAACTCAAATATCAAACTATCTTATTTATTAAGTTCTTGTCAAATATAATTTTGAAATGTGCTCTTAAGTAAATTTAATATTTTACCTAAAGAGCTTTTTGCTGCCATTTACCACACGCATTATCTTATGTAAGTGCATTATTGTTATTATTTTATCCTAATGGTATTTGTTTGATTTAAACAGAGTCCTCTAGTGGTAAACAACACAATTTCCTCTTTGATAACCTAACAAAGTAAATTATTCTATTCTTAGTGAAAAGCATATACTCGTATATAGAATCTGAGTGCACAATGAATGTCAATATAGCCTCACAAACCAGTAAAGCAAACCCCATTTTAGAGATTCGAGTGTCCCCATTATATGCAGTTAGGGTAAGGTGGTTTTTGGTCAGGTTGCAAGGTACCTACTACTGTTTTGATGTTGTAACTCAAACTGAATACCAACATCTCATGTTGCATTATTGATGTATGTAAAAATAAGGCAGCAAATCCTTTCAATCCAACGTTTACGACGATGACACTATTATGTGCATAGCCTCACCCATCAAAAGGCCATAGGGGTACAAGAATAAGTAAATTTGAGGTGTTTATTCTTGATTACTTACCGCAGGACAACAAAATGTACATTCACCTCAAATTACCTGTTGTTGAACCGCATTGTGTGTATGTTTACAAGCCGATCCCCTTGTTTATCACCATCTCCTATAGTCGTCGAACATAGTTGCCTACGGAGAAGCTTCCCCATTCAATGATGACCATTCCCATGGCATGGAAGTAGGTAAGCAATACCAAGATCGTTGTATCTTTTATCCATAATACCTTGTACCGACCGACCTGAACTGAAGACTATGCAATGCAAATAAGTTGTCAAACTTTACACCCATAGATACACAATTCGATCGAATTAATACTCATAAATTATTTTGAGATACATTTCAAGATTGTAGGTAATATACAAGGTGCAATTTGTGTGAGTTGCATCGCACAAGTCAAGCAAGTCACACCTAGGTTTTTTTTTTTTTTTTTTTTTGGTTGGTTGTACAGCAGGTCGGTGGATTGCCGGCCGGTCCACTCGTTCGCCCAATCGCAAAAACAATAATGATAATTACACTCAAATATTTCAAGCCAGTCCTGATAGCCAAATGACCAACGACACACGACTACGACTGGTGGTGTGCTTCCTACTCAGGTGTCATTCGAGGCGTCATACCAAGGCGTCACAGATACCTATGGAGGCCATAACCCACCTGGCGTGTCGCGTCGTGTGCCTCAGTTGTATCGTTTGTCCCATGGTATAGATGAATACTCAAAGTACCTGCATATTCTTGTGTTTTAGGGTTTTAACATATTTTATATTATTGACATTTTTTGATTTCGATCAGCAATCATTTTGTTTGTTTATAACTTTTAAGTGAATTTCAAACGAGAATCATCTTTATGCTCTGTTTGTGTCACTTTCCATCAATTGGATTTTATCGTTTTTTTATAGAAAAAGACAAAGTATGAATATGTCTCTGAAGTTGTGTTTACGAACATGGTTGCCAACGTATGCTTTTATTACTTATTGTTGTGTAAGTTTCGATATCCCGATTGTTGATGTCTTGTATTTTTTTTAAATCTCGTTAATCCCGCATTTTTCATCTCAATTTTAGACGTGAAATTAAAATTCTAATCCACAGAAAATAAAAAATCCAAATATAAATTTTTCACAGCATCTAGCTTCCCCTAGCCCCTAAATTATTTTGGAATTACATATCTCCTTATCCATCGTACTTAGAAAACAAACATTTCTTTTTTAAGCTTTCTTAAACCGAGCATAGGTTATGTTTAACTTTTCGCGCCCATTGCCACGCCCACTTATCGTACCTATTTTTCAGTTTCCTCCTCATATTCTTGAATTCTGAAAATCTGTTTTTTAAGTTATTTGTTTATTAAGATATCCGCCCAATTTTTTTTAAATAGGTATACGAAATAAATTATTTCATAAAATTTTTAATAACTTATTTTATTTTTCTTAAAAAAAAAAATTGGCAATCTTACTTCGTCATGTTTTTTTTTTTTCTCTTCCTCTTGTAAACTTGTACAACTGTCGCTACTTTTTATCCAAGTTAACAACCATCGGCATCGCTATGAAATATTACACTGATTTCTTGGAATGACATCGATAAACGTCAAATATATAAGGAGCGAATATTATAACTGCAAATTATTTGCGTACACAAATTGAAGAAAAAAAAAATATTATACTAAGGCAAATATTGCGATAACAGTTGTTTTTCCTGGCTTTTCAAGCCACTTAAAGCCTACCCACGGGAGCAACTAAAATTAGAATATCTTTTGCATAAAATAGAAAAATAAAAAAAATATACATGGTTAGGTTTTTTTTTTTGAATTCGAGACTTTGCAAAAATTGACTTGACGACCGACAACGACTATCGATGGTGTATATAAAGTGTAGGTAGTAAGCGAATGTGTGTACTTAATATTTATTCAAGTTTGCTTAATTGAAAAGTGTTGATCTCGCTCTCTCTCGCAATAGTTTTATGTTAAGTCACTGAACTGTATTTGGATCAAAGTTTTGTGAAATGCATTCCAATATGATTTATGATAAAATCAAGGATTTCTTTTTTGTAACTACCTATACCTACCTAACTACTGACGAAGGAGAGTTGGGTATTTTAAAACAAATAGACACCAACCAATCAATTAGTGATGTCAATACTTGAATCAGAGATACATATAATAGATATGGAATTTTTTTTTTTTTCAAAAAGATAAACATTTTGCGAAAAGTGTCGAATCGGTTTGAATTTATGAGACAATTTATTCAGAATCAAAAAAAAACATTAAATGAATCAAATATTTCGGAAGGATCATTATGCCAAATAAAGCTTTTGAAAGAGGCAATTTTGGGTTCGGATTGTTAGTCTTAGTCATCCCATAAATGGACCGGACCACACGCGGGTAAGCCAGGTAATTCAAGAATTCCATAATGATATGGGTATAAGTTCATTGAGCTGGAGATTTTTTGTTTCGGAAGTTGAATCATTCTCCAACAGTCATAAGATGCCTCATTGATAATTTTGGAAATTTAAAACTTTGGATACGGAACTTAAAATATTTGATGTTTATGCCTTTGAAGTTCTATTTGTGATAAACGGTTTGAACTCAACCTTGGTCAGAAAAAGCTATTTGTTTAAAGTGAAGATTTTCCATCAATAGACATGAAAAGATCAAAATCATCATCGGCTCGACAACCGGGTCCAGTCCTGGCCTCTTTCAACTAGTCTTTCCACCTATCCCGGTCTTGAGCCGACGCCATCCAGTTGCGCAAGCATGGTCTACCACGCTACCGTCTACCATAAAATGTACCACAAAGGACTTTTCGAGCCGGTTCCTCTTCACTCATGCGATCTAGGTGCCCTTCCCACCGGAATCTACCTGCTTCAAGGTAGATTGCATACAATTCATGATTATACCGTCTCCGGAATCGTCCTTCCTCACATATGGGGCCAACAATTCCCCTTAAGACTTTTCTCTCGAACGCGGCTAAGAGGTCGGAGTGTCATTTGCTAAGAGCCCAAGCTTCGGATCCATACGTGAGTACTGGCAAGATCATGGTTCTGAACAGCAACAGTTTTGAAGTTAGACAGTAGACTTGAAACACACCAATTTGAGGCAGTCTTTTCATATTAAAAAGGAGCAGACCATTTTGAAAATCCATACAAAAACGAAGTTAAAGAACATTTTTGTTATTATTTATTTCCACACGGCGAATCTCACTAGCGGAACACTCAGGGTAGAAGTAAAGTGTGGTCCCAGTCGAGATCATGACAGTCGGTAAAACAATTGAAGAATACTAATTTCCAATACTTTAAGCACCTGCAAACATAAGAGCACTAAAAACTCTGCTGTCTAAATTCCTGGCAGAGAGTCTGTGCATTCCAGATCTGAAGCTTGTCCTGCTCAAAAGCATAAACTGTTCCATCGACTTTTCCCAAGTAAATTTTAAGTTATATACATTTCCCAGAAGAACACAACCAGTCCCAGCTCCGAGATGGTTACAAGAATTATCTATCCGCAAGCCAAGTTAAATTAAGTCAAAGCCTATAAATAGCTGAATACGAGTAACTTGCCCCTGATTGAATAAAAAAGAAAAAAAAAAACTCGTCCTATCGATATGGATAGAAAATTCCAATTTTAATCAGAAATTGACTTTAATTGCCTCAGACTTCTTTTTCTTGCATGGATTGTTGTTCCCTCGATCATATTCCAAGCCCATGCAACTTTATAGATAGCTAGTACCTTGGATACGTAGAAACATGTGGAGGTAGTAGTTACAACACAGAAATATGGAGAGTTGGAAAGTTAAAAAAAAAAAAATAATAATAAGTGCAACTCATAAATAATAAGGTCTGCCCAATCAATTAGCTTGCAAACACGAAAAGAATGTCAGCAATTTAATTTTTCCTCATTCGCCTGTCGCTCTGTCCCAGGCATCAAGTATAGGCGCCCGTTTTCCCTCCTTCTGTTTTATATGTTTTTTTTTTTTTTGTTAATTAAGAAAAAAATATATAAAATACGTCCGCAACATCTGAAGGAAATTTTCGTAACAAGTTTAACGATCATCTCCCACGAACGACAGCAGTGACCGACCGACAACGACGCGACTCACGGCCGGCCGGCCGACAACTAGGTATGTAGGTAGGTATAGGTAGTAGTGAGCGGTGCAATGCACCGTATAATCGAATCGATTCGAAACGATTTCGATTGACAGTATAGCGCCCCCAGTTGGACAATAGTGTGTTTGCTTGAATGGACACTCAACTGGACAGATTTTTTTTTTTGATTTCGTTCATTTGTTGTCGGTCCATGGGCAAGCGGACGTTGTATATGCGAATATTCGTAGTCGTCGGCTGTGTTGTTCTGGTTGTACTGCATTTGCAGCCGGAGGACATTTTTATGTGGTAGAAAACAAAAACAGAGCATTGCACAGCGGAGCCGTGCCGAGCCGCCTCTCGCCTGTCATCGACATTGATAAATCTATGTCCGCTTTTCTTTCAAACAGTGGGACAAATGAGCTTAATAATTGGATCAAAATCAACTTATAAATGGCTAAAAAAAAAAACAAAAATAGGATCACTGCCAAGCCTATTTTTCTTACTTTCGACCAGTTTATACCAGTCACAATTATGCACTTCAAGAACCATTAGAAAGACTTACAATTACATTTCAAAAAAATAGTTCACGGGTAATCGACCGTTTTATACCATTTAACAGTTTAACTACTGACAATTAATTCTAATGTTTAAAATAAAGGACAATCAAAATGTTTGAAGAAACATGTTGGACTCTTTTTCTAATATTCGATTGTTTTATACCAATCACCACAAGCATAAATAAGTTTCCACAAAAATCAAGAAGGCTAAAAAATAAGTCTTACAGAAATGACAGCTCTTATTTCTTATAGTCGAAAAGTTTATACCAATCACTGCCAAGAGCTTTTTTTCTTCAATTCGACCAGTTCATACCTACTATTTGAGAATTAACATTTGTTAAATTTTGTTTGTTTATCATTGATACATTAAAATAAGAAATATTGAGATATTTACTTTAGCTTATGTGGGTGAAGACAGTCGTTTTCCTGTTTATACCAGTTCAGTTGGGCGATTTATACCTTTATTTTTCTTTTTTGCTTTGATTAGCTGATTTCTAAAAAAAAAAGAAACCTTGTTATAACTTACTCTACATGCTAAGGTCCACTTTTCTCTTATCTCATAATAATTGGTATAAACTGGTCTAACATCGTAATTTCGCCACCAATTATTTTAAATTCATTCCAAGTTTATTAAACAGCTTAACCCACTGTTTGTCTGTCATTTACTTCAATCGATCGATTGGGTATTTCAGTGTTAACCTGCCACAGCTTGTTGAATGTTGAACGGTCCCTGTCTTTCACTCGTATACGAGTATAAACCAACCAGCACCATCCAGCAATCAAATCCCGAAGGTAAAAAGTATTGAGATTTGCCAAGGACCCCGTACGTGATTTCGATTTCATATTCGCAAATTAATTTATGGTAACAACAATAACGCTAAAGGAAACAATGTTCCTCTTCGACATAACCATCATCATCATCATCATCATGAGTCCCAAGTCCCAGTCTGAGTCGAGTTAAGTCCGCATAAAATACAATCCAATCAGTGCAGTGCAGTAAACTCTTTTCCAAAGAAGAATGCTCCAACTTCTGGTATATGGTTGGTTAAAAGTGAAATGCCTAATAAGGATCAGGGAACTTACGCAATTCTTTTTGTCTGAAGCATGAACCGGTTGTTGTTAGAGAAGAGTCAGAAATAATAATAATTCCTGGAAGACTCTTCTGCGAAGATGAGTGTTCTGCATCGATATAACAAGAACTCACATACCTCACTGCACTGACCACCACAACCAGCAATGACATCGGAGACGAGTAATGTTGCAATATTGCATCGCAACAGGACAATGAACGCAATTTTTGAACAAAAAAAAAACAAAAAAATAATGAAGAAGCTGCAGATGTCTCAGAGACCACATCATCATCATCAGCATTGAAGTTGTTGTCTTCTTGAAACAGAAACAGGCAAAACCAGCAGATGACCATGACAAACCACGCGGTATTGTTGCTGTGTTGTGTTGTGTTATGCGGTTAGAGGATTAATACCTATTACCAAAACGGGGAAGGTGCGGTTGTTAAGTGGCTTTTAGTTAAGCCAAGCTCCAGAGCGGTCATTTTGTCTTCTGTTCTGTTCAGTACTGTTTTGACTTACAATCTCATTAGCCAAACCAAAAGACTTCACAACATACATATTTTACAAAATAATTGATTTTTGCGTACTTATGGATGCCGAAATTGAAAACATGTACAATGTTGTGGGTTGTAAATAATTGGCTATGGACTTTGACTTGGATGAATGGTTCTTTTGTGATTCATTTCGATTCATGCTACAAAGAAAATGATTTTTTCTGCGGATGCCAACCCGAAAGTTAAGATGCGGCTTTTTGGTTTTGAATGCTTTGTAGAATATGTTTCATGTTATTCGTTATCTTGAAAATTCTTTCCAACGTACCAGCTTAAAACCTTTGGATATATTTATTAAAAAAATTTATAGAAATGAATGATTGTCATTAATGATCTCAAAACCAACTTCATCGAATGTGCTCAAATTTTTGCAGTTTGTTCTACTTACAAATAGTATTGATAAAGCTCGTTTCAAACTGACGCATGACATGTATTTTGTTGTTCGCCCATTGCCACGCCCAATTTGATAACTCAGGTCCTCGGACTTTTATGTGTCCGCTAGTTTCCACATGTAGAGCATAGGGCCTGTACTATTCTTGAGCGCCAATACATACGGTTCTGGACTTAAAGCAGGCTAGTTGCCTGCCAGTTGTGCCTTCGTATCATAGATTCAATAGTTCCTGACCTGTTTTCTCATGAAATTTATCATATTGGAGACACAGTTGTATCAAAAACCCTCAAGATGTTTTGCAGGCATCTATTTTCTATTGACAGGGAATATGACTTTCCAAGAGATTCATCCGTGAAAAAGTCCCAATTGGAATGGATCAGTCGTTGCTTTGTTCTGTAAGCTTATAGGGTTGTTTCTCCAGCATTCCTAACGTAGGTTTGGCTTTCCTGATTAAACTATTTGCGATAAAAAGAAACAGTACACCCAAGATATTAAAAATTGTCTAACGCCGGAACGCCGCGAGAGAAGGTTAACGTGGTCTGCTTAGCCCAGGTATTGCAGATATGAGCAGAAACCACTGAATTCCCACTGCGGATAAAGATGCGTGTAGTAGATCACTAATCACCTGAAAGAACAGTATTAGTGTACCTATACAGCCTACAGCCTTGTTTTACACCATTTTGGATTTCAAAGGCAATGGCTGCGTTCAAAACAAATGATGTTTCTTGAAACGTAATATCCGCTGTCAAAAGAAAACTTCGTAAATAGATGCCTTTCAAACATCTTGAACATTTTTCCACTCGACTCTGTCATACGAAGACGTAAGTGTCAGTGGATTGGCAATACGCTTCGAAAGTATCACGATTACATAACGAGCTGTTAAGTGATTCAATAAAAAACTGTCACGCAGATAGCAGAAGAGCGGGCCGACTTAGAAGCACTTGGCCAAGAAGAATCGTAGCACAACTGTGGGAAAGTAGGAGAGAGCAGAAAAACATCTCCAGAAACCGTATACACGATGGCTCGTAGGAGGATAGGAGGCCCTATACCTCGCATCACGGACATTTAGGTCCGAGGACCTATGCAAGTGAGTAAGTAAGTACACAATGAGATTCAGGGTGGAATCCTGCTTGTTCGGCGTCTAATGTGTCTTCGAAATGGTCTTTTACTCCGTCCTGCTAGGCTTGGCTACTGCAGGAACAGTCAGTTGATGCAGTTACTCACTTGATGTTGTTAGCGCTGCTTGTTAGAGCTCTTCGGGAATACCATCGAGTCCAACCGCTTTGTTGCTCTTCAGCGCTTGGATTTCTTCTCTGTCCGTAAGGAATTGTTAGTACGCAAAAATGATAAAAATTAATAGCTTTTAATAAGTGGGCATATTGTTCTGAGCAATTTTTCTTATAACGTATTTTATCGGCGATCATCATCATCGGCTCGATAACCGGGGTCCGGTCTTGGCCTCTTTCAACAAGTCTCTCCACCTATCCCGGTCTTAAGCCGACGACATCCAGTTGCGAACCCCAAGGCTTCGGGCGTCCTTGTCTACGCCATCTCCCCAGCGCAAGCATGGTCTACCACGCTGCCGTCTGGCGTCTACCATAGAATGAACCACAAAGGACTTTCTGAGCCAGTTCCTCTTCACTCATGCTAGGTCGGCGATAATTGACTGAAAATGCAAGAAATGAGAGGTTTCATTGAACTGTGATTTATGGCAAAGCTATATTATTTTTTAAGTTGTTAAGAGTTATTAACAAAAAAACTCAATTTTCCCACCCAATATCACTTATGACCATGTTTTACCTATTTCAGTCAAACAAATCTTGAAAAAAGTTAACCATTTAATTTATTGGTATTTGATGTGCAAGTATTTCTATAGTATAACCTCTTCGTCCACATTCTTCCCGCACTTCCAAATGACAACAGCTCTTCCAATATAATCGATCATCCTTGTCTCTCTCTATAGTCAACTTAACCATGGCAATGGCACTTTCCATATTAATTATTTTTTAGAGTGAAAACCCTTACAAAATCAAATTCTTTAACAAGAAAGACACCTTGACCGACACGACGACGCACGGAGCCATTTGTAACAACTCATCACGACAATGACGATGCAATGGAAATACATAATATTGCACTTTAACCATAATTTTCCACAACAAATCACCAGAAACACTCTTTGAAATTATTATGGTTTATTGTTGATGATTCCTCGTGTGAAACACTTTACCGCGCTGTCACTCATTTTCTGCGAATCTAAAAAACCGCCGCCGCCGCCGAATGGTAGGTATATATAATTTCGAAAGTCCCACGAATGGGGCATACAACACCATCTATCTATACCTAAAGCTACCTTCATAAAAGCGCATTGTCCTTAACTCTGATGATTGTAATGGAGAAGACGACGACGACGACGGTGGCGGTGAACCATATTGTCAACCACAATGGAGGAGCATATGGTTTTTTTTTTTTTTTATGAAACCCTCCTCATATTTCCCAGTACCTATTTTGCTGTTTTTTTTTCTTTAAACAATACCCGCGACACTTATTATTGAGATGTTTTGTTCTGCTCCCCGGTTTAAGTGTGGATTTATTTGTTCGGCAGAAAAAAAAGGGTGTGACACCAACATGGACTTCAACGACACGCTGAAGAGGTGTAATTTTTTTATTTTTTTTTTTTTATTTTTACACAAATGAATGGTTCTCTTTTCTGTCGATTATCTCCGATTGGGAATCCATTGTTTGAAGTTGAATTCGAAAATGGGAAGTAGCAACGGATAGAAAAAAAAAAAAAAGAGTTTTCGATTAAATCTTAAGTGTGTACTTGGGTTAAGTTGATATTATACACTGGTTAACAGGTCTGTTATGGATTAAAAATAAAAACGATAAGTATAATGGACGGAAATGGTTGTGATATAATAAATCCGAAAGGTTATTACTTAAAATAATAATAGAACAAATGCAGAGCCAGGTGGGACTAACTTAACAGTAAAAAGACCTGGAATAAGCTTTTGAATTGAGAGCCAGGTAGAATTCATAAGTGTCATTGAAACCTGACAAAAATGGTTTTGTATATTTTAAATAAAAACACTTTTGTCAGGCTGAATTACATTTTACGTGTTTGCTGTATGGGCAACTCACTGACAACAGCAGCATTGTATATTTCGGTCGATCTGACGTATTTGTCAAACTTAAGCTAATTGGTATAAATGGATCTGCTCCCTATTTTTAAAGTTTTGTACTCTTTGGGAACAAAAAAGATATTGGAACTTTTTGAAATGGAGGGGAGACACCTTTAAAAAATCAGAAACATCAAATCAGCATTAAAGGGTACTTCGGTAGTTGTTCTTAGTGTAAAAAAGTAATAATATCTATACGCAATGATGTTAAAGTCTTAAACTTTTTGCCATGTTATTATAATACCAAAAAAAACGAACTTAAAAGGTACTCGTACACAAACATTTGCAATATAACTGGAAGAGAAATTGAAATGTCAAATAAAATATGAAAGCATTCAGCGAAGTTAAATTATCCTCAACCAACCCAAAATATTAGGCGTCGTCCAAACTGTAGCAATTCTTTCGCGGCGATAACGAAAACAAAAATAACAAAGTGTTGTTTTTATTTACTGATGTTATGAGGTGTGTTTTTTTTAAATACTCTGGCATGCTTAAAAAAAACACCGCTGGACTTTACAATGCACGTGTTAAATACAACAACAACTAAGCCTATTGTGGTGTCGCATTGCTCAGAGATTTCTGGATAGAAATGAAGCAGCTGTGTTCTTTCATAGTTGTTATCGATATTTTGTATGTAATTTTGTTCCAACATGATGTCGTTCATCCCAGCGGTAGTTCTTTTTTAAGATGCCCATTGGGGTTTAAAAGAAAAGCCTATTATTTTACTCATCATTACCGTGAATGTCTGGGTGCTGGGAAGGCCTTTATACCTCAAATTTGATTTAAAAAAATCGATTATTTGAAAAATAAAATTTGCATTGATAAACGCATTCAAAATTTGATATTTCTACGATTGTCACTTTAAATAATATACACATTGTTTGCTTTTAATCGCCATTGTTAATTATTTAACACCCTTTTACCGTGATCGAGCAAATATCGATATTTACATACATATTATCGATACTTTATTTGGAAAATCTATCCTTTTTTCGATTAACTATGTACTTGAAAATTGAGATTTATGAATCCAATTCGAAGAGCATAGTTGTACCTTACACAAGACATGGGATGAACAACGATGGATAGGTTTTTAAGCTATTCCATAACTGTAAAAAACACTGCATATTTAGACTGAAACCAGAATTAGCTTAAGCAACCTAAGCTGATTTTCGAAGCCTGACGATGTGTCGCGTACAGTTAGTGCAAGGTAGTCTCTTCAAAAGTAGATTCCTTGTCAGTTCTAAACATCACAACTTAAACTCTGGCCTTGCGTCTAATCTAATAGTAAAAATAAAACCGAAAAATGAACACTGAAAATCAATCGATTTTAATTACACCGTATGCCATGCTGACACACGCCGACGCCACACTTTCTGATTACATAGTCCTAACAAAATATTGCTCAATTTACACCTGGACCATATTCCTCGGGTTATTTAGGCATCACACACAACACATCCTAATTCCCCCTAACCCCAATCAAAAGTCCTGCATATATACATAAAGCATTCTAAATTAATCCCCTTTTCCTTAACCTTCAACCAACCTCTCCTAAACCTACTAACCAAATGACAAACAAAATAAAACAAAATATAAACCCATCAAAAACTCTATAATAACTTGGAATGCTTTTTCTCATTTTCCTAGGTAACCCTGTTTGTTGAAAAATGTAATTTAAAATAACCCAAACCTTCTTCTTCTTCTTTTATATGGCTATGATGCTTCCTGACACTGCCACATATCCTGTCAGCCTTAATCCGCTTTATACAAACATTAATTCATGTTACCAACCCTGTGGGGGTTTTTCGCTTAAACAATAAAAAAAAATAAAAGTAAAACCGAAAACAACTAAAAGGAAAAATCCCAAATCCAATTTCGGGAAATTCGCTTTGTATAAGCCACACACACACACACACAGAATAAAGTGCGACGAAAATCCAAAATAACCTATAGATACCGTTATACCTACACACAAAAAAAATACCCACAACGAATAGGTAAAGAGAAGCCTAGAAAAACACACAAGCTCTACATCACGGGGGGTCAACTGAAAAACAGGATATTTATGAACCCCAAAGGGTTGTTAATTTAATTTAACGGCAAAATGAACTTTTCCTCACCCCCTACCCCCGCCACACTTTTCTTTTCGTTTTGAGTTGCTCTGGTTGTGCGGTCTGGTTTTATTGTATGAATAAGTAAATTTATGTCCTGATGGCCGCCATTTAATATCCCTCCAACCTCCACCCGCAATTCCAAATATTTTTTATAGCAAGCCAATACTTCTTTTATTTCGTTCCAAAAAAAAAGGTAGATTCGCGTTAAAAAAAATTGGAGTGGGTCACACAATAAAAATTAAAATAATTGTGCACTTGTAGATACGAATGGGCACTAAGCCCAGGAGATGGCTACAGATATCCACCAGAAGAACCATTAAAAAATACAAAAAAAAACAGGTCTTTTGTGTGGGGCAACGAGTGTCGTCTCTTTTATGAGGAAAAAATTGAAATTCCCTCCCGACAATTGTAGAATTTTAATGCGACGGTGGCGCCAAAAGTAACAATATCAGCACACCAAGAGTGCACAGCGCCATCTCACCACCAACAACAACTGCGAAACAAATCAAAATCACCCGCAGTTTTTTTTTTTTTTTGCAAAGAATCAATCTTCCTCAGAAAGTCCACCATCATCATCATCATCAGAGCCCAGCAGAAGCATAGCCAAACAGACAGTGGGATAGTAGGCGCTTCCTCCATAGTTCCCAGTCTCGCAAAACTCTCCACAGTCGCACCCAGTCAGTGTCATCAGACACTTTTCTAGCAATAAATTTTCACTTAAAAAAAAAGACAAAAAAAAAACAACAGCTAGCACAAGAAAATAATACAAATTAAATGAAATTCATTCTCAATTGGATTTTATTTTATTTCATTTCGCTGGGCTCCCTCGGATTCCTGTGGGAGAAGAGCAGAGCAGCGTTGATAAGCTGACACGGCCAGGCGTAAGATAGATGGACTTGCAGATTGGAGTGATGGTCATCAATATTGATGGAGAAATTGCATGGGCTGTGTGTATAGTAGAGAAGTGTTGATTGGTGATGGGGGGAGGTCTGCAGTTAATTTATATAAATAAACTGGTCAAATGGAATGAGAAGGAAGATTTTCTCCGTTGGAAAAGATAATTAATGCTCTATGCTGTGCCCAATTGTCTTGCTCGTCATCCATAAACTGATGTTAGATGGGCCACAATAAGTTTTACTTGTTTCTTTTGAAATGTTATGCAAATAATTTGATTTTAACGAAAATTATTCTTGAGTCTTTTAACAAAAAATTAGATTAAAGTTAAAGCTTAAAAGAAAAGTAAAGTAAAAATTAGAAAATTTCAACTTGCTTTTCCAAACTATTTTACGCTCACGAGATTCTTTTGAAAGAATTCGCACTAAGCTTTCTTATCGAAAGTTTGGTGCACTAAGCTCTCTTATCAAAAGTTTGGTGCTGTTTGTATCGATGTACTGTAAAATAAATGCTGGCGTGCCGCAGGGTTCTGTTTTGCCTCCTACTCTCTTCCTTAATTTTCATAAATGACATCTTGTCTGAAACTTCTTATATATTTAACAACTGTGCATATTTGTTTTCAGATTTGTATTCCTCTTCTTCAAATGCAAATATAGAATTGCAACCTATGAATAGCTCTCTAAATTCTGATCTATAGACAGAATTAATTCTCCAATGAAAAATCGAAATCCTCATGCCGCGCGCCGTCCATGAATTCATCGAAAAAACCGATAACCTTGCTCTCCTTTTTTTGTGGAAGGATCACATACTCGACGTCATCAAAAATACTGCAAAGTTCTTAGGTTTTCTTCGTCAATTCAAGAAATTTGTCTCCCTTTCTATGGAAAAGTAATATTTTATAAAGTCTTCAATCGTCCAAAACTTGAGTATAACACATCTTAAGTATAACACACATTTCCTGGTTCTGTTAACAATAACAACTTTGGAACACCGCCGATGTGTTTCATGTCTCTCCTTTTCATCGCCTTTTTTATAAACATTGTAAAAGTGCCAGATACATTACTCCCCTTTAACAATTCAACCGTAATAGGTATTCGCGTTTATAAAAATGCACATCAGTTAACCCTTAATCCCAACTTTGAGCCTTAATTGGCTCTTTTTCCCCCGTTTTTTCTTATCAATTTTTTAGGTTAATGTAAAAAAATAATGAATACATTCACCCACAACAACTTTTTTATTAACATGTTTTTACCAAATTAAAAAACAAAAAAAATTATCCATTTATTTCAACGTTTTTTTTAGGACGAATATTTTTACTTTTCGACTAAATAGTTCAAAATACTTTCCACTTAAAATTTAAAACACCTAAAAACTTTGCTTTATAAACATTGCCATGAAATTACCGTTAGTGTTTTATTTTCGGCAAATTTCAAAAGGCGAATAACCAGTCTTAGAAACTTGATTTTTAATAAAATTTCTGTAGCATTTATAAGCAATTTTGGAATCAGCATTCTTTAATTTTTATATATTTTGGCTGAAAAACAAAAACTTTAAAAGTCGTTATCTTGTTAGCAAACTATACAAACTTCAAATCAAGTTGTCACAATTAAAAAAAAAACCTTCACAAACAATATCCTAAACTAATTTTCCATCGAAATCCTATTATTTCCATTCGTCCTTCTATTTTCACTTTGCCCAACTTGATTTCCATTCAATTTTCATTTATTAATTAATAAATTCAAATCTGCATAATATTCATTTCTATATCTGTCTGTTAGATAAAATCTTTAATTAGTTTGTCTTCGAACACTGAACACAAGCTAAAACAAAAAAAAAAATGAAAAGAATCAAAAACTTTGTGTTGACAGGCTAAATTTACATATGCATGCAATTAATCCTTCTCCTTTTCATATAGAAAAAAAAGAAGAAAACGACTCCAGATAAACCGCAGAATTTGCACCAAAGTTTTTGCAAGTTTTCGGTTAGCAATGTCAATAACCCATAAAACTTTATCATAGCAAACATACCATCAGAAAGGCCTTTCATCAAGAGAGCATATTGCAAAACTTTCCCTAAATTCTCGCAAGACAAAAAAAAAAGAAAAACCTCAACAGCCAATAAAATCTAAATCCTACCAAAGGCAAAACTATAAAATACAGAAAGGAAAGTATTATAAACTCTATTCGCTACCATGAACCATGACAATTTTCCACAATAAATTTGCGGTTCCAGAATTAAAAAAAAAAAACTACAAAAACTACTATTCTACACATACACTCCCAATCCCAATCATACAGTGATTATTAAAAAAACCACCATTACTGATTGTAACTCATGAAATATCCTTTTACAACTATTCGACCGGCACGGTGCACTGGTCGTTGACTGCCCTGGCTTTTGAAAAAAAAAAAAAAAAATAAACTTTACTAACGAGAGGACTTTTTTTAACAAAGCCACGTGGAATTGTAGGTATTTTGCTTCGTCCTTTTTGTTCAATCCAACATCAAAATAAAAATGCCAACAACTTGAAAAAAAATAAAAAGTTAAATAAATCCTGGTTGCATTCACAATCGACTTTGCCATGGGAACAAGGATTGAGTGGATATAACACACAGCAATGGATTTAAAAAAAAAAATATACGACCACAAAATGAAGTCGACTGAATGGCATTTTCAACTAAATACGCAAAAAAGTTCATGGAAAAAAATACAAAGTACAAAAAAAAAATCAAACTTCCGCGTTAAAGTCATAAATTAGGCCCTAAAGTTTACTCTTGTGTTCAGTCATTCATGATGGGGATTTGTGTGATGTTTTTTTTTTTTTTTAATTTTTTTTTTCTCAACTTTCCGTCTTTGTATGTTCATTCGTCAAGAGGACGAAGGTTAAAACGACCAGTATTAGTGTTTGCCCCCTAACTCTCTATTTAGCTTATAATGGGTGGAGTTGCTATGTGTATCTAAGGATCAATGTGCACTTCAATGCTCAGCAAAGGTGAACTGGCTGCTTTTGTACATAACAGAGAGGGCACATTGACTGGACGACTACGATGATGATGATGATGACGATGACGAGTCGAAAACAGGGTTGTTATATTTAAGTTCTATACCTACATCAGTCAAATTCTAAATGGATGATCGGATTTGTTTCAAATTTTGTACAGAGATGTTGTAGATTATCTATAAGATTTTTTTTTATTACACTAAAAAATTTGCCCAGTCCAAAATCGTTGAACACTGAATACTTTTTTAAAAACAATTTTTGACGAAAATTTAGGGGTCTAAGAAAGCTGTCAGTGAAATCAGTCCCAAAAAGCCTGCTGGTTCACTTTAAAAGTACTTTTTCGATGTAGATTAGTGTCAACGGTTATTACGAGTCAAGTTTTAAAGCCGTGCTCTTTTTTCAGTGCTTGACTTTGAATTAATATGAGCTTTGATATAGTAAAAACGAAAATCTGTCGATTTTTACAAATATTTGAGTTTAAAAATAATTTTTTCAAAGGCTTTTCAAAATTTAAAATATCAATTAAAGAATGGAGTTAAATCTTTTAAAAAAGTTTTGACTAAATAAATACAAAACCGTCAAAACCGTTACTCATTTTCGAAATACGGCTTTATGGCAGGAGTAAGAAAATATTCAATTTTACCTCTGGGAAATCACAAAAAAATCTTCAGTTGCAAGTTTGAAGTAGGTCGAGTTACAGACAGACTGACATAGGCTGAGTTCATAAATGTAAAAAAGCTACATTCATGCAAGATTTGCGTTCATAAATGTAAATACTCTGCACTATCTTTGCATCACAGCAGTCGGTAACTGTGTTCATGGCATGGCATGTGCAATGTGCATGGCATGTGCATTCAATATTGCAATTATGAACTCAGCCATAATTGCGGAACCCACTTTTCTGTACCTATAGTCACAAGTAAACAAAAAAAAAACTGTATAACAACCCTGTCCAATGGACACCATCGACAAGTCAATATAGACGGACGCATAGAGGAAATAATAAAAGAACGATACCTATATATACCCAGACAAGAATAATTGTGTTTGTCGACGGAATATCAAGGACTAAAAGTTTAATAAAATTGTGGAGTTAGTTTGAGGGGGGCTGAAAGACTGCCAGTGAAAGAAAGCTCTGCCTGACCATAGTTGTGCAGGAATGAGGGATGATCCGACAATCCGTACGCTTAAAGATGGTTGTGGGGTTATTTCCGGTCTCTGCCTGTATAACCAAAAGTTAGCGGCGACGGCGGCAGTGGTGGTGTTGGCTTGCTCCCACATTCACCCATCAGGATGTGGATGTGGCATGTCGACTCTAACCCAGTGATGGGCGATTGCAATGACCAAAACAAAGTAATGGGGCTAGCTCAGGGAATTTGTTCGCAAATACTCAAATGTGTTAAAACGTTTGGTTGAACTTTTTGGTTGCATCAGTAATCTCACTGATAGAGAAGACCTCCTCTCTTTGAGAGGTTAAATGGGAAAAAGCCTTTTTTATAATTCTTTTTTTTTCGATACCGATATACACTATTTGTTATCTACTTCACGAAAAGGAGCTAAAAGAATCAGTTTTTGTGTTTGCATTACATCATTGGCTTTTGTTTAAAAAATATAGAAAAATGATGATGGAAGAGAAGCATATCAGTGAGGGAGATGATAATATAGTAAATGTTGGGAAAGCTTTTTTTTCTCTTTTTAAGTGTTCATGTTTATTAAATTGAAAGGAGATTTTCTGTTTCACTTCCATTAAAACTGAACCGATAAGTGGATCGAGTGTAACTTTATTTTTCCTTTTTTCTCAATCTCTCTCTGTCTATCTTTTTGAATTTTATTTTGAGCCGTTTTACGTTTCCTGGGTTCAAATTCAGTCAAGAGGTCGTGTGTGTACTAGCTTATTATTTTTGTACTCAGCTTTATGGAATGCAATTAAGTTCCATATTTTGGGATATAATTGAACTTATTAAATTTTCTATTTAAACCTAGGGTAAATAGAAAATTTCGCTTTCGAGGTATTTCAACAACAAAAAGGGAATATAATTTTTTGTTGGAAGGTTTGAATAAGTACCCAAATTTCCTTTCAATGTTATTAAAATATTTAAAAGGAATTTATATACATACATCCCTTGTTGATTTGTTTTTTCTTTTTTTTTTATTTTCCCTAAAATGAAATTATCCATATTTGGAAATTAGTTTTTTTTTTTTCTTTCAAATATTTTTCCTATTTATTTAATGCGACGATGGATTCAGCACATTGTCAATATGAATGCCTGTTGGCAATTTAAACGTCAAGTACCTTGTATACCCCCCCTTATACCACCACCCCCTTCTAGAGAAGGCTAATATCTTGATTTCAAAGGAAAGGCAAACATTTGTTCGGATGTCATTTTGAAAATCAAAATTACATACCTACCTACTTATACATTCGTATACATACATATATGTATGCCCCTTAAGCATGTCCTTTATTAGTTTGAGTGTTTTTAAGGGAACACATTTTAGTTAAGGGTGATGTGTCATTGTCAAACAAGAGCATATTGCCATTATTGTTTATTTGACAGTTGGGACATGTTATACGGTGCAAATGAAATTGAATTTGATAGTTGATGTATAATTTTCAAAATTGCGGAGCAACGGGAGATTTTATTTTTTTCTTGAGTGCTTAATAACAAGAATTTCCTTGTGTTTCAATATTAATTTGATGACTCAATTGGTTTTAAAATATTAATTTACATGAGAGTTAGAAGAAGTAATTTATAAATTGAAAAATAATGAATCATAAACAATCTTAATCATAATAAACAAACTGTCAATTATTAAAAGTGTTATGCGGCTTCTAACTAATGTATTTTAATTTTTGATACCAACACAAAAAAATTGTGTAAGCAAATTTTCGTCTATACATTGTTTTTTCCTTTCTAAAAATAAACTGTCAAAGGAAAATATTGGTTATAAGCCAAAATATACAAGAAAAATAATTGTTTAAGAATGTGCCGAAAATAAATTGTTTTTTAAAAATAAATTATCGAAAAAAAATGAATCAAAAATAAAAATCGTCGAAAAAAATGTTCAACAAGAATTTTGGCAGTTAACAGTCAAGTAGATTTTTTTTGAACCACCAACAGACATTCCGTCTGTCATCCAATCAAATCAGTGTTGTGTATGAATATACTTTTTACCGATAACTCACTTTTTGGGTACAGCCCTGCTCATGCAACTCCGTTGCTCCGCTTAAGATACGTACCGTACATATTTCCAGTTGCCAAACAATTGAGAATATAAAATCGTTGAAAAAGAGTATTGTCGAAAAAAATTTCATTCTAAAAATTTTTTTGGCAATTATTTCAATCATTTTCTTTTTCGTTGAAAACAAAAATTAAAAAAAACATATCCATCCAAATGCTGCCAAATGGGTTCGAAAAAATTTGTCAGGTAAAAATTTTTAAATCATGAGAATAAAAAATAGTCGTCAAAAACTGATTGTGAGTGATTGAACAACGAAAGGGAAATTTCATAGAACTTAAAAAAAAAAACTAGCATAAATTGCGAATGGGTAAAATTATCCAAAGATTTTGAAGCAGAGAATTAACCAGATCTATTGGGTTTTAATAACCAAACGTAATTGTGACGGTTGTGTTCGGAAATATGATATATTAAACATTTTGAAGTTCAGTAAAATAAAAAACAGTGTACCCGTGTTCTGTAATGAATGCTATTTTTCATTATTATTTATAGTTTTATCGTTTAATTTTCTTCGGGTATAAACAATACAATGCGAAAATTGTGTTACTTACTTTATTTCTATTCCAATTTAGCATTGGCTCGGGATAGGTTTTTCATTTAAAAATTACTTTTGAACGGGGCTATCTGACGCACACATAATTTGTCACATTTAACGCACATCATTAAAACTTATAATCTTACACAATTGGTTAAGTTACGGCTCTGCATGAATAACCTTACTTATTAAATTACCACATTCTGTTGGGATTATTATTACTGAGACACCCTGTGTATACTTTTCCCACAGATTTTAATATAATAACTCTATATCTACGAGTAACTTCGCCCTGAAAAGTGAAGCTTGTCCGCCATTTTCTTATGTATATATACTGTCATGAGTCAAGATAAGAAAAATCGAAAAAAGTAAAATTGTCAAACAAGTGACAGATGATAAACAAACATATGTCCCCATTGTTGATGTTTCCGCCTACGATAAGATGGTGGCAAAACTTCATTTAGCGCCGATTTTGAAGTAGGAATCTTCAGTAGAAATCAGCAACAAAATGACACGAAAAATGTAGAAATGATTTCTAAAGCTATGTTTTATGTCCAACAGAAAAATCGATTATTTTCCAGTTTTTTCTTTCTCAATTTCCATTGATTACTTAAATATAAGGATAGGAACCTTATTACCTTATTTCTAAATGAGCCATGAATTGATAAATGTTCCCTAAAAGCTTGCTTCTTCGTCTTCTAAATCTTTTTCTATTTAAGATTTTATTTCGTTGACAAAAAATAATACTTCTAAACAGATCTATCTATATAGCTGAAGAGTACATTAGCCTCTCTGGCAATTCTACTTCAATGCGATTCCAATGCTATGATGGTGGAGGATGATAGTGGTAGTCCTCTTTTGGAATATTAAAAACGAAGGCGAAGCCCCCTATAAATCATCGTATAACCATAAAATGCGAACCATCATCTCAGACGTGATTATCGAAATCTAAATAAGCATCTATATCCCTGGGGCTGGTTTTGGTTTCGGTTTTGGTTGACTGTGCTGATGGTTTTTTGGCTTGGCGGTGCTGCTGCACATGCGCAATTACAACCACGACGCCCGCCACCGCGCTGTCCGTCCTACGTGCAATTGTTGGAGAGGTAATTTGCTGACACTGTTTCCAGATTGTTTGACTGCCTTTCTCCCTCTCTACCCCCAGCACCACATCATCATCATAATGGTTCCTGAAGAGAAGACAACGATTTAAGTTTTATGTATTTTTGTATCTTTTTTTTTTTTTTGTTGATTTATTTCCGATTTCACCCCGCAGGGTAGAATTCAAATTTCGGTTTCAGATTTCTCCATTTTGTTGGTCGTCACATCTTTTCCGGCGGCAGAGGCTTTAAAACGCCCTCCCGAATGGCATAGCCCACTACCTTACCAACATCATGTTGTTGCAGAAGTGAGACTCCTGATGGCGAACAAGAGAACATCGATGAGGAGGAGACGTGGTTTTTTTTTTTTGGTTTGTTCTCATTTCATGGGTTTCCCGATAAATTGGCAATTTTTTGTTTTTGTTGCTGTTGTGATTGTTCTTTAATGCCTGGATTCATTCTTCGATTGAACTCTGTCACGTCAAATGTAATAAATTGATTTTGCATGATTTAAGAACTTTAATGATGGTTCGGTATTTCTTTCGTGGATGTTGCCGACCATCATCATGGTGTTTATGATGATGACGATTATATGAAGGACTCTTGAATGACCTCGCTATGGAGAGAGGCTATATACAGAGTACGTGGTATTAATTCAGAACCGATATAAATAGAGGTTGACCGCGCGCTATCAATCTGTTGTGAATTGTCCATGATGGTGCGGTTGATTGAATGCATCTGATCTGATCTGATGATGGTAGCGCAATTAACCGAAATGAAATCACGATGCATGTGAAACAGTGTAATTGCTTTATTTAAAAACACCGTGCCGCTATATGGTTTTTAACACTATATACTATATATCTCTCCCAAACGAAGAGACGTATACCAGACCAGGGCATTTAATAGTGGAACGCTATATACATTTATTATTAAGGCTTGATGAAATTCAATTGAAATTATCTAGCTATAGAAAATTAAATTGGTTTCGTGATATGGCCAAAATTTGTTGTCCATTAAAACAAAACAACAACAAAAACGCTTTTATGTGTCATGAAAATTGTGGTCGATAAAAGAGGTTGTAGTGTTTTTTTGTATTGACGATAATACTTGAAATTGTATATTTAGGCAGAAAAAGAGGAGACTTGAATTTTTGGACACATGTATAGGGTAATACTGCGAATTGGTGGTTTCAAACGGGCAAATAACAATTAATTTAGATGGATAGGAGCTGATTTGGTGGTTTGTGTCAATTATGATGAAACTGATTAAATAAACGGTGTTTGTTAACCATTTTAATTTGGTTCAACGTTGGTACCTACATAAAGTGAAAATTGGTTCAGAGGGTAGGTTTGTATTTAAAATTAAATGACGGTTATCTACTTTAAAAATGGAAAAGGTAAAATTTCAAAAATATAAGAAGAAACAAAAAGTTTTAAAAAAAAACATGGATTTTAAAACACTGCGAATATATTTATTTTGACATAAGGAGAATCCACTGTTTTATCTAGATATTTACTGTTAAATGCCAAATTTGTTCGAAAATATTTGTGTTTTTGACAATTGACCGTAATAACTTTTTATTAGAGCTCTCGATGTTCATCGACAAAAAAAAAATTCCACTGATTTAAAGACCGACTGATCAAAAAACGACAACATTTTATTCGAAATTTTACTCGTATAATTTCGAACATTTAGAACGAAATATCATTCCCATAACTTTGACACACATTTTTTTGACGAGTTTTGTTTTAAAATTTAACAAAATGGTTGACCTTTTTGCTGACGCAATATAATTTTTTGACCGACTTTTTAAATAAAATTATCTAATTTTTAAAATTTTTGTAGAAGAAAATTTCCGTCACACATTTTTTTTTTAATATTAAAATATATTTCTTATTGAAAATTCTTTGGAACCGCAAAGTCGTTTCATCAGAAAAAAAAGTTACAATGGCTCCTGAGTGAGAACTGAACTTATTTTAAAAACCGTTATGATTCAGTATGAACTAGTACTATATTCTGAGAGATCGCGACCTGTTGTATCATATCCAGTTTGGACCACGAGTGCATACAATTTTTAAAAAGTATTGTACTGCAAGTTTTTAACACTTTAAACCAAGATTTCGACAAAAGGGATATTCATCGGTTTTCCACAGATTGAGTTTTCCAAAATAAATTGATTTTTTTTTCAAAAATCTAAAATAAAATTGGAGAATTTCGATATGCAATGTTAATTTGGCAACTGGTTTGTTTAACAATATTTTTTTTTTCAATAATTTTGATAACTTATTATTAATTACTACAAAACCCAATTTCAAAAATGATATCAAAATCGTTAGAGTCGTTTTCGAGCTAAATATTTTTTGTATTAACAGTTACATGATAGATATGGTTGTTCTTGGAACCAAAAACTAATTTCAATTTGCCTTCTAGGATATTAACCAAAAACCTAAAGTAATAAGATTGTAGAAAATCGCTGCATTGGTATACTACGTATGAATCGCTGAATCCGAAACATTGTTTTTATTTAAATATACAGTACTTTTAGAATTTTTAGGAATCTTTATTTAATTTGATACTTGTCTTGCAGGTTGATGGCGAGAGCGACGCTTTGCGAAAAACCTTGTGGATTAATAATTCCTTTCTTCTTCCTTTTTTTTAGTTTTTGGTTTTTATTCCTTTTAGAAATCGTTTCCTTTGTGATTTTTAGTTTTAAGAAAGAAAACCCGTTCAATAGGTTTTAAGTTTTATATAAGTTAAAGTTTTATTAGTTAAATTGAAAAAAAAAAGAGAATGGTGGACAAAATGGGTTCGACAAAAAAGCTAAAGGTAAAACGTAGAACTATAATCGTCGAACGTTAGCTGTAACGCGCCCATTATTGCGATTAGGTGGCTTTCGTTAGGCTTCGTTAACTTTCGCTATCGATAGCAAGAGCGCTCATCGACCGCTCCTGCGAAAGTGAATTGAGAGATAGATACAAAAATCAAAATGGTGGATGCATATAATATGGCTGACTTCTCCATTTGAGTTTTGGGAAAGCTAATTTTCGTCCGGTTTTGACATTAGCTTCTTACCACGTTCGACGATTATACTTTGAATATGAAAACTATAGTACTATCATGGTGGAAGTCGAATGGGGCGACATCTAAAGTGTCTGCGCAACCCTTACTCTTTTTTTTTTGCGGAGAGCTTATGGAGGTCTTAAATGATATTTATTGATATTTTTTGGATGCAATAATCCAAAAAATATCTTGCCCCTACCACCAATTTTCGATGCTTAAAGACTCCCCAAATCGAATTTTACACCTCAAATTTAAGGATTATAGGTCTACCTTAAAGTCTAGGTCTGCTATCAAAGATGAAAGAATAGAATCGACCAAAAAAGAAGATTTGAGCAAAGATAGTGATGGTTGGTAAATCAACGAGCGGAATGCGATGGAATTGGAGACAAAATGTCTATACTTCGAACTAAATGGGTGCGTTCACGCACATTGAGTTTGCAGTGCGTTAAATTAAGTTTTAAACAATTTATTAAAATTTATTTTCAAGTTAAACATTTTTAAAAACAAAAAAAATGAATTTTACAGGTTTTTTTAACTCTACGTCATTTCATTCCAAACATAGTTATTTTTTTTTTTGTTTTAATATTCAAGAATATTCTACGACTTTTACATAAAGAAATGCCAAATATGCATGAAAAAATCCGATTCAAACTTTTCCATACAATTTTCGAGTTTAAAATAAGATTTTCAATCTTTCTACCTATCTGCTACTAGATAGATAAATAATTTTCTTCCATCTCCCAAAAAAGTTTCCCAAGTAAAAAATAAAATTGTTTTAAATCATAATTCTGTCTTTATAAAATATCTATTTAGATACCTATAAGACTTTTAAAGCCTTTAAATGTTAAAATGTTGATTTTTTTGTCTTAATTCCCAAAAGACAAACATGTTTGCATCTCTCAGAATAGGCTTGGAATAACTTCGTTAAAAGACAAAAAAGAAAATTGTCAAATCTTCACTGTGATTTAAAATTTACACCTATCTTCTATGCCTACCTTTTGAATTGTCAAAGATTTGTATTAGATGTGCTCCTTTTTCTTTTACTCTTCCAAAGGAAATATCTTTTCCCTTGACAGATTATTTTTCTTACATATTCCTTACCTGCTCATCAAATACCTCCTTCAACCTTCATCTTAAACAATGCTTAACAACAAAAAAGTCACCCACATCAAGTATGTAAAACAATTTCCTTCTTTGGTACTTCGTTAAATGTAATACACTTAATTCTATAAAAAAAAAAATTATTATATATTCATATTATTAATACCTTATTTTCTTGTTCTCTTTGCAGGTGCGTTTTTTGTAAAAAAAAAATTTCATCAAGTTCCTGTATATCTCTATTCTCATTTAAAATTCCTTACGGCAATCTCCGGAGGAGGTAGGTTTTAGGGTCTCGTCGAGCAAAAACAAGGTATGCACACAGCACAACATATTCTCGACGACACATCCATAGTCATGCAGAAAAATTACAAAAAAAAAAAAACAATGTCACAAAAGTTGTTGTTGTTGTACTATTGTGTTGGGTTTTAGCAAGTCGTCGCGTGTAAGGAATTATCCACGGAATTGATAAAATCTCATAGGACACGTGACAAGCAATTCTTAGCACATCCTTGTTTGTGTACAAAAGATAAAGTAGATATACCTTTGGCCTTTTCTAAAAAAAAATAAGAAACCCTCCATACCCAGCATATCACATTGTCAAACATATGCTAATCCAAAAGTCCTTTAAACCCGCAACAGCATCTCGAACAACTTTCGCATTGTGCATATTAAATTCGAAATATAGAGGGAGTCACACACGATACACGGATACTCAAGGCAAAGGCCAAAATAGTATTAATTACCAGGTTTCCACCTCAAAAAGTTCACAAATCATTTTAGAAACTCTCATCGCAGTATTCATCCTTGAAGCGTAGTAAATCAACACCCGAGCTATCAAACATTTCATCCTGATGTTGCCTCCATTAAACAACTTCTTCCTCATATGCTCCAGAGAAGCAATTTAAATTTAAGAGAGAGAGAGAGAAAATAAGTTTATACCTAAACTAAAGCGGAACACACGGGTATATTGCCCCATAGCTGTAAGGTCCGCATTAGACACGCTGCATTGGTTCCCGTTCCCGATTTTTGTTTTTTTTTGTTCTCGCGCCTCTCGTCCGCCCTACAGACATCATCAGATTCAGAGTCAGACACCCCGGCATAAAAGATACACGGAGGATACTGATGAAGTAGGGTATAGCGATCCGATACACCACATTGGATTCATATAGAGTGCAGTAAAAAGTTTTTCATGCATACGAAATGTTTCTCCATCGTTTGACTCTTCATTGGATTTTATGTGTTTTCGAGATCCACGACTCCGACTACTATGACTATGTCGATGACTCGACGCGACGACGACCGAGACCGAACCGATGATGGTTAGAGGGTTTTTTTTTCTTTTATAGTCTATCTATTCCTGGTGCCGTTTCAAGCTGGGTTCTTTTTTGATAGGTTTTTCTTTATTTTTCTTCTGTGAGACAGTTTCTTTTTTTCTAACAATTTTTTTATGAGTTTTTGTTCCACATTGATGGTGGAATCGATTGAGAGCGAGAACTTGGCGCTAGGGTATTCGATAGGATAGATAGATACAGCTCCTAAGTCGGTATATCAATTCATAGCTCCAGTTATCACGTACCTCATGCAAAAAAAAGTAATCGAATAAAAAAAAAACATATAGAATCGAAGACAAGAACAAAATTGGAAAATATATCAAAGATGATGTCTGGTTGAGATAGATTATGTAGTACCCTATTATTTTTAAACAGAAAAATTAAATTTGAAAATATTTGAAGAAATATACTTTGTTTCAAAAGAAATATTAAAAAATGTAACAGCGAAAATATTAACAGAAAAAAAAATTTGGAGTCTGAGTAGGTTAGGTTAGGGAAAAATGGCTGTCGGGCAAGAAACCCAACACACTAAGACCCTTATGGGTCCATTGTGATACCAGGAAACTAGCAAAATAGGATCTCACTAGCCGAATAACTCGGAGCTTCTAATGAATAGGTATATAGACTTTTAGCGTCTTTTTTTACTTGATAACTAGTGTCCTCATAGAAGAATTCTCCTAGATGGAGTTTCCTTTTAGCTGAGAGAGCCACAGAAGATGTTGCACAATTTCCTCTCGTACATGCAGCTCCTGCAGAAATTGTTGGAGAACACGCCCATTCGTATTGCGTGTCTATCTATTAAGCAGTGTCCTGTAAGATCACCTATGGTGGAGCTATTATGCAGTCGATTTAAATTTAATAACCCCTTTGAACATTTCAAGTCTATACTAGGCCATATTTGTTTGGTTGCCACACAGGTATTACTTTGAGTCCATCTGAGGTTGGTTTTCTTTAAAGCATCCTGCTTTAGCATGAGTTTACATGCTGCGATAGGTATACCTTTATGGTTCCTTTCTGGTTGTAGAGGAGTGATTGTTCCTTGTTTAGCGAGTTCGTCCGCCCTACAATTGCCCGGAATGTCACTATGTCCCGGCACCCATATGAGGTGAATATTAAACTGTTGAGACATCTCCCTCAGAGATGTTTGGCAGTCTAGGACCGTGATTGATTTCGTAGTGACAAAGGCAAGAGATTTAATAGCAACTTGGCTATCTGAGAAGATCCAAATAACCGTGTTAGATATTAAGTTTTCTCTGAGCCAAGAAAGAACTTTTTTAATCGCCAGAATTCCCGCTTGGAACACGCTGCAATGGTCTGGTAGGCGGAAGAAAAGACTGAGATTCAGTTTATCCGAGAATATGCCACTTCCTACACCATCGTAGGTTTTTGAACCATCAGTGTAGAAGTTCAAACATTCATTGTCCAGAATGCTACGTCGTCGTCCCATACAGTTCTGGATGGAATAGAGGTCTGGAAATTAATTTCCAACACCAATTGAGGTGTGATGTAGTCTAAGCGTGTGGCCAATATTATTACTGGTCCACTGTAGGGATGCTTTTAAACGCTGAGTTTGCCGCTACTTGTTTGCCAAAAATGTCTAGGGGTGTAAGATTTAGTATTATGTCGGGGGCATCCGAGGGGGTTGACCTATTGGTCTTTTGACCGAAGTGTACAGCCAGTGTGCAATGTTAGGAGAGAACCCCCATTTGCCACCAATGGCCTTTTTGCTGGCTTTTTTGGCTCTTTCTTCGATATTGAGCTTCAAGGTCAGTTTTTTTTTATCAAAAATGAGTCCTAGAATGTCGAAAAGTATAAATGTCGAAAATTTCTAAAAAAAATTCTGAGCAAATTTTGAAATTTGCCAAGTTTTTAAAACAGTATTAATTTTTTTTAAGAATCGAATATGGCAATGCCACAACTTGAAACACACTAATTTATTTATCTACCTCCAAGCACTCTTAATTTACCAGGTTCTTACTTTAAACTATTCCAAGTGTAGTATGCAAAATAACAATCATTGTTCTATGTCATAAAAAAAAATATTTATCAAACCCTCAATACCCTATACTGAGAATGACCGATACTAAATTTAAAAATAAAAATCATTCTGAGGCAAAGCAATTCAAATTCAAGACCTTATGCAAAAACCAACTATACCCAAGTCAAGCAACCAACCAGACAGACAGACAGATGGACGACCTGACAATGAACGGAACAGAGACTTTTATACCCTTGGGATATTTGCAATCTGATTTTTTCCGGTTGCATTTTAATAAATGTTAGGTCTTACGTGTTTTTTTTGGACTTCTTTTCCGTGTGATATTTGTACCGAGAGTCTTATATTAATGTTCATACGACAGTGTTGGGTTTTTTTTGGTTTGGTAGCCACCGATAAGGTCTTCGTTCTAGATATGTGGATGAAGATATTACAGAAGATACTCGATGGCTATAATGCATATACAAAAAGTTCAATTGGTCAAAACTATATGGCAAATCATACGAACCAAGATGGAGTTTTATTATTATGCGAGAAGTATTGCTAAAAGATTAGGCATACATGGGTAAGGTTAGACTGATGGGGTTTTCCTTGATGGCTATGCATTTTTTTTTTCTGTTACCGTATTAAAAAAGAGCGTTGAATTTGCAGCTATATGCGCGAGTACAATTGCGTTATGCTGTCGATTTGATAAACGGTAATGGGATTAGTCACTAATATGGCAGATGTGGTGTATGGAATGCTTACTTCCATTTGTGGCGCACTGACACTAGAGGTATTGCTGGCTGGATTGTTTTTTTTTTTTTTAAATAGTCGCGTACATCTGTCTTTTGGTTTATAAATATGTGTTATGTGAAAAGCAAAATTGGAAATGGAAATTCCTTTAAATGAATTTTCAAATGATTGCCAGGTTAATTTTTTGTAGAAACTCATTTTCGATAGGTTAGCTCAGTGGTGCATCAGATTTTATTCCCTTTAAAAACACACAAACAATTTCAATTATTTAACAAAAATAATAGAAAACTACAAATTAAAAAAAAAAATCGCAAATTCGCAAAGTTTTGCGAACGCATATTTTTTACATTTTCAATTTTGCTAAAAACACTAAATGTTGCATTTTTTAATCAACTTATACTGTCCTGCGAAAATTTTCTGCATTTTCGAATTTTAACAAAGAAAATATAATTTGCAAAGCCTGAAATTAAGAAATTTTCGAAAATATACATAAAACAATTTTTATTTTCCTACAATCTCAAATTTCCATAATCTACATGCCAAGCGTGGAGCATTTTTTGTTTTGGAAAATTTTACCACAAAAAAATGTATTTTGTGAAACGTTAAACTAGTATCACCCTTTTCAATTTTTTTTTTAAATTTATGGTTTTGTGCTCAACTTTGAATTTTGCAAATTTTCAAATGAGGGTATTGCTAATTTGCAAAATTTTTAAACGAGCTTTTTTTTTTTTTTTTTTAATTTCAAGGCCAAACAAATATCCAATTGGACATTTATTGTACCCAACTTTTGTTGCCATTTTCAGTAGTGATTAAAAGCATTTCGCGAACTCGCACCTTATATCTAAAGCATTTGATAAAGTTTGGCACCCTGCTCTTTTATCGAAAATGCGTGCTTTTGGTATCGATGAAACCCTTCTTCGTTGGATAAGTAACTTTCTTTCGAATCGCTCTATACAAGTAGTATTAGACGGATTCATTGATTCAAGTCTGAAACCCACAACATAAATGCTGGTGTGCCACAGGGTTCTGTTTTGTCTCCGACCTTCTTTCTCATTTTCATTAATGTTCTACTCTCCGTAACTACTAATCCGTTAAATTGTTTCGCTGACGATAGCACCCTTAGCTTTTCATATTCGTTTCCAGATTCACATCCCTGCTCTTCGGAAGTGGAACTCAAACGGCTAAATATGATAAGTACAATAAATGGGGATTAAAAAACCGCGTAGAATTTAATGCTTCGAAAACTCAATGCTGCCTTCTGTCGTTAAAGCGAGACATACCCCCCTACCATTATCTGTGAGTGGCACTTGCATCGAAGAAACTAATCAGCCTGCGATTTTAAATATGTATATTACAAACCATCTCTTGTGGAATGATCACATACTTAATGCCGCAAGACGTTTAGGTTTCCTTTGGAGATGCAAGAAATTCTTTTCTCCTTCTGATCTGGCTACTATCTATAAAAGTTATATACGTCCAAAGCTTGAGTATAACTCCCATCTCTGGGCTGGTGCTCCAGCAACTTACTTAAGTCTCTTGGACAGTATACAGAGGAAGTATCATCGCTACTTTTACGTCACTGAAACACCGGCGTAACGTTTCCTGTCTCTCACTCTTTTATCGTTTCTTTTACGGTGAGAGCTCAAATGAAATAACCAGTTGCATTCCTCCCCTTAAACGATTCGACCGTAATACTCGCGCTTCCAGGAATGCTCATCAGTGTACTCTTGAACCCAACTTCGGTCGTACTGTCAAGTACAGGGATTCGTTCTTTAGCCGTACTACGCGAATGTGGAATACCCTTTCACTCTCTGTCTTTCCCTCTCATTGTGATGTACTGAAATTCAAAACTAATGTCCACAGACATCTCCTTTCAAATCCCCTCCTACTTACCTAGAGCTCGCATTGTGTCTCTGACATATAAAGAGTACATAAAATCCCCTTGAGTGTGCGCTAATTTAAATAAAAAACTGTGTATATACATAGCCGAAAAAAAATATAATCTTTTTGTTAAATTTCCAATGTTTGCGAAAAATATTATTTTAAAAATTTTTGCAAATACCTATCACGATTGAAAAAAAATTTTACAAAAACTTTAATGATTCAATTTTGAGATTTTGTTAAAAACACAAGTATTGCTATTTTTCTTCAACTTCAATTAAAAAATTACTTTTGAACATTTTACGGTCGAAACCCTTTTTTGATTTTTTTTAATATCCCAAAAAATAAGTTTTGCGGTTTTGTATTTTAAACTTTTGATTTCAAAGAAACTCTGTAAAATATCACACTTGGCAACCATAAGTTTATACTCCTTTAGCATCATCGCATCACGTCCTCTATACCTTCTCCTATAATAATATATCTAATCGGCTCTTCCAACAATCCTACAAAAAATGTTGAATGCGTTTCTCCGGTCATCACCTCTTCGATACTCGAAACCCAAAACGGAAAAGTCGATTTCACTCTAAAATGGGATAAAATATCACAGATAGGATGATGATGCACCGCTACCCGCTATACAAACGTATAATAATAGCTTTAGAGGTGATGGGATGTGAATTGGCAAAGTCGTCCATTGCAGCACAATTCACCAACAACAGCAGAAGCAGCACCTCATCCATATGCAATATATGCGGGAGAAAAGTATCTACGCGAAACCTAATAAACAACTTTAGCGACGACGACACCGACGAACTTTACCTCCACCCTGGCCGCGCCGCCGTCATCGTATCGATCGTCATGTTTGTTGCTAGCACTTCTCATATCCCACCGACCGACCGACCGCAATATAACAAAACAGACGTACAAAATCTAGCGAATGAATCTATCACAATCACAAGGCACCTTTTAGTGAACTAGCTTTGCTCTGAAGTCCAGAGTCATGAGTCTGGACAAACACAAACTCTCTGTGATGCAGTATAAATAGTTGAGATTGGGATACTTTCCTGGAGTCATATCTATTCCAAGTGGCATGGTATGGTGTGGAGTGGAGTTTATAAATATTTATGAAATTCGCATCACTTCCACGATAAGTGGCCGCCATCGCCACAGAGAGCAACGACGACGACGCGACGGACGGGACGAACAAAAACATAAACGTGGACTCCAAAGTTGATTAATAGAATTCAATTATTTCTCGAGTTTTGTTAATTAGATTTTTTTTTTTGTTTTGTTTCCTTCGAAATGTTGCCCTCAAAAGGAGAAGGATCTTGCTGCACAGCAATGATAATAATATAATACCGACGACGATGTGCGCTTCATAGACAAAGCTCCCGCTTGGGCATAATATTTGCAAGATGCAGTAGATGCGATTTTGGAATTCTTTGCGCTCACCTTTTAAGGAGGCAATTAAAAGATCCACCAGAGAGTGGCATTGTAGGTACAGAGTGCTCGAAACAGCCAGCGCACTGCTGGACCCTGATGATGCTACTAAATACGGTTCGCTACGGGGAAGACGCAACGACCGACGACGACGGAACCGATATCACTTTTCAATCACATTCAACAAAACATAATGAAATTCCTTCCTTTTTTGGAGCTGAAGAAGAATCTTCATTGCCATTTTCGATTGCTTCTGTTTTGTTTTGGAAATAATGCTGCAGGACGGAAACGAGCCTTTTTATTATCATGGATGTAGTAATATGGAAGCAGAAACAGAGCACCCTATGTATATCGACGATGACGACGACGCGTGGTGTGGTTTCGGTTGTCATAGCAATATCATAGTCTAGTATAGCTTCCTCCCCTCTATTACTGTGGCCAAACGAGATATGGAAGCATAGCGATGGCAAATTTTTTAATTGGATTACAATGTTTATCAGTTCGTTACCAACAACCAGGAGGAGCTCTTTCTCTCTCTCTGACAATATTCAACAAATAACGAATGACTTCACTGCGATACTGATGGAATGATGAGATGTTCCTAATTAGCATAGTAATGTGGTTCTTTATTGGAATTGCATCGTTGTGCTGATGCATAGGCATCAAGGCACAGGCGGGTTGTTATTGGGGGTAGAATTCAAATGGGATCGTCTTCATCCGGAATAACTATAAATATTTCTTGACTATGGCAAATGAGACTATGAATTCAACTGCAGACTACGACGACGACGACGTGCGTCTTGCTGGTTTGATATGATCTTATACAAATTCATAAATACTCTAGGTACAGCTTTGTGCTGAAGTAAAAGATAAGAACAAAAAAAAAAATTTGGAATTATGAATTACTTTGAACTAATTACTGTCAGTTTTGAATTATTATTGAGGGTGGGATAAGTTGGTTATAATAGTATAAGTGGCTATTAGGACGGTTTCCTTTTTTTTTTTATTCAGAATGGGGAAATGACCTGAAAATTGACTTACTTTGCATTTTATTATAAATTCAAATGGAAATGTCACAAAAATCATGGTTTATTTGATTGTACCATTTAATTAAGAGATAATGGAAAGTTTTTAGAGAAGGAAACACAAAAGATTTTTTTTAATGAATCAAGCCCAGAGCAAGATAGAATTTGGTGCTCAATCAAATATAGGTCGAGAAAGGTATTTCCCGCCAGTTATATACTTGCATTCTTATTTAAAAACGCAACATAGAGCCTACATAAAGTTATGTACTCCTTATAATGCCTCTAAACGCGGAAATGTTATTTATAAAACTTATGCAAGGTTACATAGTGCCATAATAAGCTAAACGCGTTTAGGGGTTGAATAGAGCCTGCATAAAGAAATTATGGTGACGAAATGTCATTTTGATTAAAGTCCATAATTTGTTTTGAATAATTCAAATGAAAAAATAATAAAAATGCCCTTCCAATTTACCTAATTTTTAAATTGTGTCTTCCACAAGTTTTCGGAGGAGTATCTAAAAAGTTATATTAATTATATTCAAACATTTGTTTCGCTTATAATACTTACTTTATCGGAAGAATCCAATTGGCCGTACGGATTCGTTTAGCTTTCGGCGGTCCATTATTTTTATTTATTGTTTATTATTTTTTTTGATAGGTACTTCCCTACAAACAGCTGATTTGATAATGACAGTGAAATGGAAAAATGGAATAGATTTCCCCATTTTGGTACTTTTTTTGACATAAGCACTGCATAACTATAATTTATAGGAACATTTTTTATAAATACGAATTTATGCAACGTTACATAGCGGCTACATAAAACCTTATGCACTGCATAACTATTCATCTGTTTAGCGAATTCTATTAAATAAGACTGTTGGTATTTAATCCAACTAGCTTAGGACTTACAAAAGTCCTTTTCTAAAAAAGTGTTGAAATTTAATGTGTTGACAATTTTTTTCATCAAACTTATTAAAGATTTCAGTAATATATACGAAAATCAAAGACGTGGAAATTTGGATTGCTATCCAGACCAATCAGCATACACTTATAAAAACTCATCAAATCCAGAAATCTCACCATAACTTCAAAACTACTGCTGTACAGGACCATGGTCCTGCCAGTACTCACGTATGGATCCGAGACCCTTTATAGGTAGCCGAAAACCAAAATTCCGGTTCTAAAGAAAGTACCGTTAATAACGGTTTTTTGAAAAATATTTTGTGACCGAATAATTTTAATTATATGCCAACAAAACTCCACTCAAAAAATTTCATGAAAATCGTTAGAGCCCTTTCCGATAGAAATAGGTTTTGTATTAACGGTAGGTACTGTTACTCTTGAAGCTAAACATAATTTCATTTTCCCCTCTAGCTAATCTTCTTAAAACCTTAAGTCGACAGTTTGAACAAAATATCTCAAGTAGCTCTATCATCGTAATGTCAGGTGTCATTAGTTTCCTATCTCAAGTTCGATTTTTTTTCCAGAATCCAAAACTTGCCTTGTAAGAACCCATACTTGATCAAATCCATATTTCAAATTCTACAGACAGCGGTAATAGCAATTTCCCATTTTTCGAAAACGATGGCTAAGCTTACTTCAAGTTCCTTACATGGAACCACGAATTATTGTTACTTGTCTGAATTTTATTCAAATCATAGGGCCGTTTCCGAGAAACCAAGTGGGCGTGGCAGCGGGCGTGTTATATGGTACAATCGTAATCGGTTCTACTTAAACTTAATTTTTAATTTAGTGTGTGTCTATATGAGTATATTTTTTTAATCTCACCCAAGACTTTAAAACCGTTCTCAAGAAACAAATAAAAGAGAAAAGTGGGCGTGAAATTTGGGATCATAGTGGGCGTTTTTGTTTCTTAATCATTTTTCTGTCTACAAAGAGCACACTCCAAATATTTCATTTTAATCATGACACCGTTTCCTGTAAACAAAAATACTAGAAAAAAAATAGGCGTGCCAGTGGGCGGATTTTCTTTTAAACTTTATCCCTACAATTTTCTGCTTAATATTGGCAAATCGATGTTATGAAGAACTTATTAAAGAACTACCCCAAATTTTGTTAATGAGATTTTAATTTTTCAAAAATTTGTTTCCTGTATTTCACTTGAATTTAATTCTCGTATAGCCTTCAACAACAAAAGAATTTTATAAACCAAATTGCTCTTAAGTGTTCAAATTAAACAAAACCTTGAGCCTTTACTTCGGTCAAGTGAAATGGTAGTTACCTACCTGACTTAATCAACTTACACCATCCCACAACCTTCAATCCTTCAAAAACTAATTTTCGTGAAAATTATTCAACCAAGCTGTTTCCTTCACCAAAAAAGCACTTTACAATAAATTTATTTACCCCCCATCGACCCTGAAGCAAACCCAAAATAAATATGGAGGTATGCAAAAAAACTGAGCTCTAATGATGCGTGGGAAAGCCTAACGAGATTTTCTAAGTGCCTCAATATTTCCATAACTCGTCCAACAAAATGACTATTTTCTTTTTTTTTCTTTCCGATTAGCATTCAGCAATCAAAGATATATAAATGTGTAATAATATTTTTAGTTTTTTTTTATATATTTTTGCAAATCGACATCTCGTAAACACTTCGGAACAACCCCCTCGGAGAATATAGTGGCAATTTTCTTCTCGGCTCGTTTGCACCGCATAACTCATGTGTGGTTTGAGTACCAACCACTTCACTTGTTCCATCATCATCATCATCATCACATACGCTACCACCATCATCATCAACACCGAACCGTACCGACCTCATCTCCACTCCATCTCTATAGACGAAGAACCCAGAGTACCCCTGGGTTGCATGCATTTTTAAAACGTCAATTTGCTCCTTCCCCATGCCCCTCGTCATCCTCTACGGACTTCTTGACACTTAGACGCACACACTCCTCCTCGGGATTATTGTTTGTCCTCGTAAAATCTAAAAATATTATAAAACTTTTAAGTGTTTAGATGTGCGCCACACAGTGGAGTATTTTAAAATAATAAAAATAAAAAAAAAAACTGCAATAATAATGGCGACGAACGAGAAACTGACGACGACGACGACAGTGGCACATGTTTTGGCATTACGGCCCATAGACTTATAATGCCATCTCCTAACTCCTAGTGGGTATCACAGGAGGCGTACTACGAGTATACTTGTACTTGTACTTGGTTGCCCCCATGCGGACGCTGTCCACCTTTGTATACGAACCTGGGGCGCACTAGATTTACGTAAATGTCAATATGCATTTTGCCATTTGCAAGTCCAAATGGTCGCCTTATGCTGATGATGATGCTCTCGACTCTCGGGGAGTCTCTTCTAATGTCGTCATCGTGTTATTGTTTCTCCATCGTCTACATGGTGCATTTGGCAAATTGCATCTCGTTATTATGTCCACGACGACGACGACAACGACAACGATGTCGATTTCGAATTCACTGATGCTGATGGTTTGGGAAGCACTACTACCTACTTTCTCGCCAGGAGACAACATAAAATATTATTGATCGCATCAAGTTTCGTTTATGGCAGCCATTGAAATGGAATTAGTTCCACTAGCATTCACACGCCGCGATGGCGATTGGCGAAGTTAATGGATTCATAAGCATGCACCGAATTGTTGATGCCGCTATAGGAGAAGCTATATGGGATCCGTATAAGACCAACTTGCCGGATCCATTTTTGAACCTCGACGCGACCCGTTTTGTGAGGAGTGACAATTGAAGGGTAATGAGATTTTTGTCTACAAAGCCTGTGGTGGTAAGAAGAGCTACTGTATAAACCGTGCGTCATAGTCAACAGTCATTGTCCTCATTGTCGTCATCGTCGTCGCCGTCATATACAGAAGAAAAAGTGCAATTTAAAGTACCTATCTGATTATGACTTTTGGAAAATATAAAAGGATGAAGACAAACGGTTTGTTTGCACTCCAGATTGAAATCTTCTTCTTTTGGTTTTGTAGAAAAAAAAAAGGAATTTAAATAGATTATTATTAACTTGGTTGAAAGGACGAGAGCCATCTTATAGACGCTCGTCGGGATTTGGTTTAAATGAGATGGAAAGACAAAAATTATTATACCTACGTGTTTGGGTGGAAGAAATGGGGAAATATTTTTTGACTTGAGATACATTTCCTTTATATACTTTTTTGGTAAGTAAATTGTACACTTAAAGAAATTTTACAACCTTCTAGAAAACTAAACAAATTCCACTATCAAAAACAAAACGACCTTCAGTTTTAAAAATCGCCTTTATCCCGGAGTTAAGCTGTCTGCTATAAAAGAAGGGTTTCGTCAGAGATAAGCCTCCCAACCAAATGTCAAGGACTTCTTCCATCACTAGCTTGAGTCAGTTTTTTTTTCTCGTATATCACTTTCTCTTGGGATTCCAGCTGACGAAGTCCTTAACAAAATATTTCCTGATTTCTGAAAGTTAATTTTCAACTTCAAGTCGTCACAATATCGCTGAATCTTGTCGAAGTCTAGCTGCAGAAGAATTCTGATGACTTCTTCGACGGTTTGAGCTGTTCCGTATGCAATAAGATTGTGCGCCGGCATACGCAATTGTCAAAGCTATGCTGAAAAGAATCGGCAAGTTCACCACTTCCTTTTCATTTCCACTCAAGCGACATTTAACATTCGATAAAGGTGATGGAATACTTTTTGTTTCTAATTTTTTAATGAAACAACAGCCCTAAATTGTCGATCATCTCTTACGGAGGTGGCCACACAGTTCAAAATTCACTTTTGCTGGGTGCCGGGCGATAGAGACATTCCAGGAAATTGCAACAACTTTACCTCTGCTGGCTCACAAAATTAGCGTGGGTATGTCTTTGGCATGCAATCGCCAAAAAATTTCATGCCACTACTTTTTTCTTAAATTAGAATAAATTCATGAGGAAATTCCAAAATGTTTTTAGATTTATTTTCTCCAATAACCCTTCTGACTTTTTTCGTCGGTGGTTTGTCTATTGGGCTAAAGCCTGAACGGGTGGGTGGATTTTTTAACAGTTCCTGCCATTCAAAAATGTTTTTGGCATTTTTTAATCGATTTTTCAAGAAAACTGACCCACAGATTTTTCCGAAGAAAGCTTGATGAATTTTCAATATTTTTTTTCCATAATTTCGGAATATGCCTTCTTTTCAATAATTTTTTTTCGATTTTCTCAAAAACGGTTGATATGATTTTGCCCAATATTATTTATGCAAAAAATTTTTAAATTATAAAAAGTATTCAATACCCAAATGCAACAAACAAAAAAACTGAAATATTTTTTTTTAACTTTAGAACGCCTTAAAAGATATTTTTGAAACTTGATGCAAAACGTTATTTTAAATATCTTAAATAGAAATTTTTTTTATAATTTGAGCGCGCTCAACGGGATGGTGTACCGTTTATATGTTTTTCAACACAGCGCGGGCGTGAAGGATAGTGATGGGAAGGGAAAGGTGTATGGAAAGGTATGTGGCGCGAGGTACTGAGACTTAAGGTGGTGGTTGTCTCAGATTTTATCTCCAGGGCTGGCGGCTGGGCTAAAGCGGAGAAATGCCGTGTCTTATATCAATGTCTCTTTATATTTCGCTATATTTTGTTCAATTTCATATTACTTTTTAATACAAAAATACAAATGTAGCAACCGTTCTCAAAAGTTTCAAATTTTTTATGAAGCTAAAGATCGCAGCATCCAAATTTTTTTTTTCTTAGGATTGCTGGACGGAACATAAAAGCCAATATTTTGGGCATACAATTTTCCAGAGCGCGATGTCTGCTAATTTTTTTCAAAATCCGTTTCGTCATAAAAAATTTTAAGGCACTACAGTACAATTTTTTCAGACAACTGTTTTCGAAATTTCGATTTTTTTTCAATTTAGGAATATTTATCGTGTCTACTCTTTTTCTAAAATCGATCAATATTTACAGTGGCGCTAATGTGAGTCTTTATTATTTCTTATTCCTACTTTTTCGTCGTGTTTTTTTTTTTTAAGATCAATCCAAAAAAGGAAAAACCGTTTTGTCATAATATGTAAATCAACTTTATTTAAAATTGTATTTTTTTTTGCGATTTCTCCAGCGATAGTCAAAATTTTGGTCAAAAAGCCAAAAACGAACGACTCCTGGTTGGACAACATTCTCCACGGTATTGCCGATATACTTCAGTAAATGTTGGAGGGAGTGATCGAAAATTGGACCTCCAGATTAAGTTACGTCCGAGACAGCAGATTAGCTTTCGAATAAAGTTAAGTTCATGTCAATTAAAAATTCAAACTTCCATACCTCAAAAAAGCATTATTCAATTATTTAAGTGAATGGGATTCATACAACCAGTTTCAAGATTTTTGAAACAATATTATGAATTGAATGAAAACAGAAACACACTTTTTTGATTTAATTTATTGATAAAAAAAGAAGAACTTCAATTACTTACTTTTTATTGTATGGCCACTCAATTCGACTTCCAACTTTAAAAACAAAATGGCTGACAATGAACTGTCAAACGCCTGACTAAATAGAAAATAACTCTACTTTTGCTTTGCTCCAACGGTGGCCTGAGGTTTACGATATTACGATATAAAGCGGTCGCAACGCTTGAGGTAACATTTCAGATTGCGTCATAAGAGTCCTTTGTTTCTATTCTATGAAAGAAAGAGTATTTTGGAACATCAGTAACTTACTTGGACTGATAGCAAAATATTGAAGAAAACAATTCTTGGGGCTTCTCAAAGCTCTTGCCCAAACAGGCAAAAGAATATTTCTCTAAGTGTATTTTCAGAGTTTATGCGTGCAAGGATTAAGGATTTTTTTCTTTTGGTATAAATGAATGCATGGCTTAAGGATGGGTAGATAAGCTTTCTCGGAGAGAGAAATGAAAAGAATGACTATGATACTCGTAATACAGTGTAAGCGCCATGGAATTGGGAAATTTGTTTGCATTAATGTCATGAATCCTTTTGTATAGAGGAAAGAATCCTTATTTCTTTGTAAAAGCATCATCATCATCATCTCATCAGAAATTACATCAAGAAAAAGAAAAAAAAAACATGAATGTGTGTGATAGTAAATGTCCTTTGAAAAAAGAAAAAAAAAAGTTAGGCCTTTGACGTACTTAGTGTCATCTTTTTTCTTTCAGCTTATTCTTTTATTTCGGTGATATGGTGTTAAAGGATTATGGAACTGAAGAAAAAAGGGAATAATTTTCTTGGAATAATGCTTCCACATATGTATATCCCTACTCGTATATAGGAATCAAATAAGGAAGTGATATAGAAGGAGCGCCTTGTGCAAAAAAAAAAGAGACAAATTTTATTGATTTACGCGTAGCTACATAAATATGTCAATGTGTCGAGTATTTTTTAAGGATTTTCTATCAAAGCTACATAATAAAGGAATCAAATCGGAAATAGGCTTCAAGGCGTTGAATAACGGTGATATTTTTTGATTTATAAGATATTCTATTATAATGTTATATTTTTGAGAGTCCTTACTCAAAAAAATTAAGAAGAAAACGGAAGGAAATTTTAAGCAATTTATTGTAATAGCTTTGAAGTGATTTGCATAACTTAAAATGTAAATCGTTCGAGATCTTATGGAAAAATTATATATATAGTCAATAAGGATGTAAAATAAGTGGCGTTCTCTTGTTAATAGTTTGAAAATTATATTTTCAAAAAAAAATAATGGGGCTTAAATAATTTTGTACCTTAAATACAAACTGGTTACTCATGAAACAAAATACACGAATGTTCTTGTGAGCCTTGTATTGTATATTTGTGTACTTTATTGTAGCAGTAATTATTTACATTTTTTTTTATAACTTTTTCGATGTTGGCCAATGCGTGGAGATCTTCCGTTAGTGCCATGGTAAATTTAGTATCATTTTGAGAACTTTGTTTTGGGTTCTTTGCAACCGAAGTATATGGCTGTTAGCACATTTACCCCAAACAGGCGATCCATAAAGCATAATGCTTTGAAAGATAACCTTAAAAATGATGAGCTTATTTTCAACACTGAGTTTCGATTTTCGGTTAATCTTGTTGATTGTTTCTTGTATTTGAAGCCCAAAAGCAAGTGTTTTGTCTAGGTGAACTCCTAAATACTTAGCACCGGACTTCCACTCTGTTGGAATGCCATTAATTTGAAGCATGTTGCTGGGCAAGAAACAAGCTTTCCTTTTTCTAGTGAAAAAAACAGCTTGAGTCTTCCCAGCATTTATTTTAATTTTCCAATCATTGAAGTACGTTTGCACAGTATTCAACGCACATTGCAAGTTGGTTTCGATATTAAAACCAACTGAATCTGATGAATACAAACAAGTAGCATCTGCAAATATATCTGATTTGCAGTTTGTTAGCCTTGGGAAATCTATGTGAATATGGTATATAAAAATGGACCAAGAACTGAACCTTGTGGTACACCTGCAAGAACTTCATATACATAGATCAGAGAAGGAATTATTTACTGAAACTTTAAAAAGTCTTTCACATAAAAAAGAGTGGATAATTTTAACAATGAAAATTGGAAAATCTAAAACTAAAAGTTCATGTATTCGGCCGTTATGCCACACTGTGTCAAAGGCCTTTTCAACATCTAGTAAAGCCATACCAGTGCTTTTACCTAGTGCCTTGTGGGCCTTAATTTTCAGAAATATAACATTTTCAACAAAGAAGAAGAACCACATAAAAATCAATATAAAACTATAATATTTCTTTATGTCATCCAAGAAGAAGTTAGTATTAAAACAATGGAGAAAACTTATCGCCCATTTTATAAAAAAATTACCTGCAGCTAAAAAAAAAATTTATTTTCTTTATTTTCCAAGTGTCATTTATTTCTTCTTTTTTTCTAAGTATATATATAATTGGGTCTTTCCAATTGCCCAGACGAAAACTCTGCTCTGTGCAATAGAAAATTCCAAAATAAAAATCAATATGACTCTGTCTGTGTCTGAACTTTGCATTTGTATAAATTGGATTTTATAAGTTAACTTCTCAAAACAATAAGTATTTCCTATTATTAGTGTATATTTAAAGTAGTACTTTAATTAAACTAATAGAAATATGTTATAAAATCCCAATAAGTTTTTCTTCATTAAATCAATGCAATTTTCATTTCAGAAATTTTTGGAAATCACTTTTTTTTTGCTGCTTTAAAAAAGATTTCATTTTAAAATAACTTATTAAAGGAGTCTTATTTTTTATTAGGTACTATAGAGCAAGTTTTGGATTCGGGAAAAAATTTTAACTCGAGATTTTAATTTTAAGGAAGTCGAAAAAAATGGCTCGCACATTTCTGTCTGTGGTTTTGTCTGGCGGTAGAGCTGCAGTCCAAACGGGTGGGTGGAATTTTTTTTTAAACTTGGTGTAAAATGTCATTAGGCTATATCTCCACGCGGTTGTTTTTGATTTTACTGGAACACATTTTGTTTGCCTTTTTAGAAAGTCAGGTTGTTCTCGAAAATGGCTTCCGCGTTTTTTTTTTTTAAATAAAACCAAAAAGTTGGAAGTACGATTTTCTCGTAGGTTCATCTGATTGTAATAAAAAGTTCAATTTTTTTTTTTAGAAAAGAAATTATTTTTAAGTTTTGAAAAAAAAAAGATAATTTTTTGAAAATTATATATTTCAACTCCATACATATTTTTGAAATTTGGTTCAAAATGTTTTTTTTTTCAATATCAACTTCCTTCAATACTTTGAAGAAAAGTCAATTTTATTTTCAAAAATAACTTTCAATTATATTTTCATATCGAAATTAGTTTTTTATCAACATTTGCAAATTAGAAAAAAAAATGCTAAAAGAATACAAAAAAAAAACAATTTTTCGCCCCTTTAAAAAAAAATCTACCCTTCACGTGAAAAAAAAAAATATTCTGATAAAGTTTTAAAGTTTCTTTCACGAATTTCACTCAGGTATTCAAAGCTGTCCTAAAATATTTTATGCTATCACTATTTTCAGAGATAATTTTGATCAAAGACAAACGAAGTATTGTCATTCAAGTTTACGAATATCATACAAAAAATTGTGGAACAGAAAAATTGTCATAAAAAATAATAAATTAAAAATACAGAAAATTAAATTTAATAAATAAGTTTTCTGAATAATACGTTTTTTGAACTCAAAAATATTTTTAAGAAAATGCAGCCCTTCATTTTTTTTTTTTTTGGAAAGTCTGGGTGCTCATCTAAAAAATACTATTTAAAGCAAAATTTAAGAACTACAAATAAGAATGCTTTTAATTTCTCATATCAATACTGAGCTTTTGCACGAAGATACAGTTCCACAAAAAAAAAGTAGGTACTTAAAAAAATTTAATAAAACGTAGCTTTAATTTTTTGAATAGTGTAAATTAATTTATTTTAGTTTTTAAAGAAAAACATGTTTTGAAACTTGTAGGCATTTGTTCTGGGCTACAGAATTATTTTCATACAAAACTTTAAAACACACTCCATTGAATCACCCCAAAAGTCTTTATATACCGCTACCCTTTTTTAATGACTTTAATATAAAAATTCATTTTCCCCACCAAATTCTTCATCTTTTTCACATTTATTCTAAATAATTGCAACATTCATTTAACATAAATTAAACAAATAACGAAAAAAAAAACTTGTTTGTTTCTTTTGCTAATTCAAAACTCAAAATATTAGTCAAATCATGACTTTCTGTGTTTGTCTTGTCCCCAAGGCATCACCAATCAAGCTATACAAATTCTTAATCCCCATTTCTCACAAAAACATCATCCCTTAACTGTCTTCTTATAATAATTTATAATCAACTTCTCCACCCTCAGGGAAACAATTAAGCTTTAAACACTTCACAGTGACCATCAGCTTATTTTAAGGTACATTCTCCTTCAGATAATATCAAAATAATATTTTTTCATTATTAATAAAACAAATCCCTTAAAAAAAAAAAAAAAAAAAAAACATCCCATCCAATCTCATTTTGTTTTAATATAATCCAAAAAACGGAGAGAAAATGAAGTAAAAAGAAAAATGGTGAAGCAAAAAAGTGTCCCTAAAATAAAAACCTAATCAATCAAGCAATCCTGTAAAATCCACCTTAAACCCATCAGCAGACCTACGTCCTTCCTTCCTTCCTTCGTTTTTTTTTTTTGATAATAAGCCAACCCAATAGAAACGACGGGATAAAACAAAAATTGTAAAACGAACAAGCAAAGAAAAAAAAACATCAACAAATTATCAATCAAAAGGATATTACTCCTCGCTTGCCCGGTTTTCGTGTTATCATCCCCCCAATAAATGGGTTTCGGGGATTCCTTCCGATATTACAAATTTTCTAACCGGAAAGTGTCCTTTGCGCCGCCGTTCGAGATAAAATTACAAGGAAAAGAAGTTGATAAAATATAATAACCTTCCATCACCCCCCCGCCAACACATCTAGACCTACCCCACCCACCGACTCACAAAGAAGATGCCCAATAATTTATTTACCTTTCTTGGGGAGATGATGATTCGTCCTTTATTTGGTTATTCTTCGTTGCCTCCGATTCCATCAAGTCATTAGAGAATATTCGCTTAATTAAAGAATCCCAATTCCAAGGTGTGAGGATGGCATCACGGAACACGGAGTGTTAAAAGGCCCTGGCGTCAATTCTAACACGCTCACGCTAGCCATGCTCCCCATCCATGTTGAAATTCGCTGAAGCAAATTCATATGATGACAACAAAAACACAACTCAGCGCACACAAACGTGACAGCAAAAATATTTATCATCTACTCGCAGCATATCCAAAGACTTTCCACAGCCCACAAACAACCAAAAAAAAAAAGGACGAAAGAAAAAGATACATTCTAAGGAGTAAAATTAATTTACTTGCCTTAAGGATTTTCAAAGCGACAGCTATGTTGAGAAGATATTAATAATTCGTCACAGGAGCAGCAAGCCAGGCTAAGCAAAGCTTCCAGGATATACCAAAAACGCACTAAGGAATTTACTTTTAATCCTTGTTCCTATGGCTTCTGGGGGGAGTACCTATATATAAATTAAAGGAGCCGGTTCAATGATGTAATTTTGTGCAAATTCCCTTAGATGAATTCTCCAAAGGACGATATACTTATTTCAGAAGATGTGCAAACCCTTCGCATAGGGACACACATTTTTAGGAAAAGAAGAAACTGAAACTATGAGCGGTATGCCATCAGGACAAATTGAATCTTGTTGAGTGGCAGGCGCACAAGAAGTGGGAGGTGGGGTCTGGTTGGGTGGCTATACTATACTATACTAAAGGAGCCTTCTGAGGAGTGTCCTTATAGTTACTGTGTTAACTTAAGCGAATGGTGGTGTGTTGTTTTCTTGCAGTAAATGCAGACGTTCGTCGCCATGGCATTTAAGAGGCGACAAAATACTCCTTCGGTGAGTAAAGTTTAGAAGAGGAAGAAATAAAAACGGACGCCATTGAGAATATCATGACGATGGTTCCAACGATGCCGACATCGTCTCTGTAGTCGTCGTTGTCGTTGTCGTCGAGATGGAAAAAGTTAACACGAAAAACATTTTACTTCGGTAAATAAATTTTAAAGTTTTTTTTTTCTGTTTGCTTTTCCTTGAAATTTTTATACGGTTTTTAGTTTACGTGTCCAAGTTAGTAAAAAAAAAAAAATAACTTCAGAAGGTCAATTTTTTAAAGTTTCGTTGAGAAAGAATATTTATGACACAGACAGGTGGTGGCAGGATTTAAGGTGGGGAAAGAAAAACAAAAATAAGATTAATAATTTTCTGAGTGATGTTAAGGAGGTTCTTATATAATTGGACAGTTCCGAAGTTAATAAGTTTTAAAACTTCCGGATAGAGTAATGTTTGATAAATGTAACGTATGTCAAGGACAGATAAAGATTTAATAACTATGAGTAGAAAAAAAAAAAATTGAAGGGGAAATTTCAGACATGTTCAGGGAAATTTCGTCTTTGCAGAAATTTATCCCAATTTAAATTCTTATTTGAATATTTTATAAATTCCAAATGGTTTGTGTATTTACTACAAAAATAATTTTATTTATGTATTTTTGCTATATTTGATATAATTCACAGTATTTTTTTTTAAGGTATGTCGGAATATGTATATCTTTAGATGTCATAACATTGTTCTTGCTTCGGCAGAACATATACTAAAATTGGAACGATACAGAGAAGATTAGCATGGCCCCTGCGCAAGGATGACACGCAAAATCGTGAAGCGTTCCACATTTTTTTGTGAAATTTATAGTAAAAAAAATTTTTTGTTTTCCATTTTTTATTATACTTTTTTTTGCAATTTTATATTTTGGGGAATTTTATAAATTTTGTTGTGCCATCCCGACTATCCTTACGTGCAACTAATACAAATGTTATTTGGCCAGAGGTCAATTTAGTCTTATTTAATTATGTTCCACGAAGCATTTTTCCCTACTTCTTCCTATCTCTTCTCTTCGGTCCTGATTGGACACAGTCCTGCTGAACCGCAGATCCACAGTTCTACGGCCGACATGATATAGACAAGCCTCGATGCCTCGCAATACAATTATGTACCGAATATTAAGCTATACGCCGAGGCTATCGCTCTTGCAATTTGACCCCGAATCAACTTTAGTAAAAATTTATTTATTCTGGCTCCGTTGTGCAGTGGACAGCTAAAAGTTATGAGAGGATCTGAATTTGGTTATTCTTTGCTACAGTGCTTATGTACATAGTCTTTCCGAATACAAGTTAAAATGTTATGAGAAAAAATACATTTGATATTTTCTATGGCATATCAATATATCTTTATTGGAGTAAACGCTCATAAAACACTCCTAATATACTAAAAAAATTTCAGAGTCTACAAGGCAGAAATCAAAAACAAATTGAGTAAAAGCGAGAGAAACGAGTCCAAATCGTGATTTGTTGTTCTTCTAAAGAGTTTTCCAATAATAGGTGTTATTTTGAATAGCTCGCTATTTCCGTAATTGTCACTTTTGAAGCTGTGGTTATTTCACATTTGATAAGAAAAAACTACGCCATTAATATAAATGGAACGATACACGCTTCAACAACACATTATTAAAATTCAAAATGAAAATTGACAGAGGCGGTTCTTAAAACTAAAACATTTTTTCTTCGTCGTGAAGCACCTTGTCGGACCGCAAATCAGAAGTTGGTGGAAAAATTTGAGCTGTATGTCGAAACTTGTGCAGAATAAAAACCGTGCGCTCAAGAACAACTGAGATATTGCTACTGTAGCTCAAAGTGCTGAAGAAAAACCAGGCTTGTCCATTCCTCGTCGTTCTTTGCAATTGGGCATTCCACAAACTTCATTACACCGTATTTCGCATAAAGACTTGATGTTATAAAGTTCAGTTAACACAAGAACTCAAGCCGGCCGATCATCAACAACATCGTGTCTTTGCTGATTGAAATGAATGAAAATGATATGGAATTTCTTCGAAATATCACCTTGACTGATGAGGCCCATTTCCACCTCGGTTGCTACGTCAACAAGCTAAACTGTCGCATCTGGGGCTCGGGGTTCGCGCGGATTGAACTCAGAAAACTTTGACAGGCGTCCCGGTTTTGTTTCTTTATCTAAGCAGAACCAGATGCAGGTGTTGATTTGTTTGATCCAGTCATATTTGTTTTTTCACAAAAATCAAAAAAGTAGCTTCTGCTTATAATTGTACTTTCCAGGCGATTAATACATCTACTGAGTTTTTGGTCAAAATCCTCAAACCGTTTCCTAGAAAAATAAAATTTCCTCCAATAGTTGCTAAACTAACTAACTAAACTACATCTTAAGATTGACTGCCTTGAAAACCATTCAAAAATAAAAAAAAAATCTTTTTTTTCTCTTGATCGTGTATTTCTAGAAACTTTGATGATCATAATAAACTACCTAGCTGACTCGCTAGACTTTTTGCCCTTTCTTTAAGGTGGCACAATAAGTTTTTCTTATCTTATAATTCTAAATTCAGAAGTTTCAGTAGCTTTTATGGCTAACAGTTAATTCGGATTTTGTTGATCTTCCAATTTTGCATTCCATTTTTTCTCTCAAATAATTTATTCATTCACTTCTAAACAAAAGAAGGATATATTTATTTCGACGTCAAAATTGTATCCATTTCAAACTCATATTTATGTCATTTTAGAATAATCTCTTAAAACGAAGGTAACAATGTGATCCACTTTGAAAATAAAACTTATAACGGCACTTAAATAAAATGGCAGAACAACGTTTGTTGAGTCAGCTAGTAAAAGAAAAAAAAAGATATTCGCATATCGACGTCAATGTTTAATTCTATTTCAAATTCGCGTTCTCCATAAAAACTTTCATGTTAATCGGTCAAATGGTTTTAGAGTATACTTGGTACGTACAAACAAACTTCCATTTTTATAAACATAGATAAATAAATTGGAGAAAAAGATTACAAACTTATAAAACAACATTGTCAAAATTTGATTGGGACAAGACCGTTTTTTCTTTGAACACGACTTTTAAACAATTTTTTTTCACCTCAATATTAATCTTTTATTGTGTAATTTTAATGTCCGTCATTTCGGGCGTTGAAACACATAACCCCAAAAAAAAAAAAATGCCCATTAATTTTAACTTCCACTCCCTGATTGAGGTTATCAATTTGATTCTTGCGGACACCGAAGAATGATTAGAATCTTTTAGTTGACACCTTTTTTCCATAAACCAAAAAGAATTTCAGCACCAAAAAAAAATAAATAAAAGCATGTTGTAATTTTTTTTCAAAAATTAATTTCCCTACATCCTTTTTGACTTCTGTTTAAAAAAAAAAAATGTAATTTGTTTGAATAATTGCTTCGCTTCCAACAAATAACAAAAAGTGAAAAATACCCTTAGAAGTAATATTTCTTTAACAAGGGTATTTATAAATACCAGTGCTGTTGAGGAAGAGAGACAGACTAATATTTACATATATTGATCTAGGGACAAGAGTGCGTGTTAAATTTTATGTTCGTGGTTGGAAAATGGGTTTTTAGTTCTTAATCAGTTCGTCACGCGAAATATATGTACCTATATACATACCTAGCGGAAGAGGAAAGTCACTTGTGTACGCTAAACGTCGTGCAGTATGAGTTAGTTCCGGTAGAACGCCTTATTTCGCAGTTTAACACGCGGAAAGCCTATATTCGTATATTCATAGTCATATAGGGTACTACTATGAATGAAAGGTATTCTTTATGTGGTGCACTTTATCATCATAATTTTGTACACTTATATATATCTATATGTGGATTGGAAATTATTCACTTTGAAGTCTAACGCTCACGCCCCATTGCATTCGATTTGAAATTAGATATATTTTAAGTTTTATCAGATAAACGCCTTTTCTCATTCAAGAGTGGATGACACGGAACATACACATAGTAATAATAATAATAATAATGTCGAGTACATGGGTTTGGGTAGGATGATGTGGCATGTGTTAATGTCGTTCCGCTTTAAGGACATTGAACTGTTCGATTTTATGTAGGCATATTTTCTAGGGCTCTCAAGTTGTTATTCTTCTAATATTTTTGCACAAAAATTTAAACATAAGGTGGTAGTGTTGAACCGCAATGTTGTATGGAATGTACCTACGTATAAACTAGACAATAAAATTGAGGGAAGGGCAAGTGCTGTATCTTAACAAATATCCAAATTTTTTTCGTATTTTGAGTAACGAGTAGTAAAATCTAAAATAACGAAAACAAACTTATTTTAATAAAAGTTAAGCACAAATTCAGATGTTCTCTGTCGTTACTTGAATTATAATAAGTAGGTAATCTATTTAAAACAATAAGTTAATCGTATTCTTCTTAAATTAATATTAAAATCTAATTAATTTCAGTTTTTCTTTATTAAATCAATCCGATATGCCTGTAGGCATTTTTTGAAGGACTTTTTCTTTTGTTAAAAAGATGGTAAATAAGCTTAATATTTGAATCTTATTGTTTTTACATGTTTTTTTGTTCTCCGTTTAGTTTTGCAACTCTGGGAAATTTTCACACATTGCATGATTTTTTAAGATTTGCATTTCTAGGCTTGAAGAATGAATCCGGTTTTTTAAGAAGTGTGAAAAAAAAAATTACTGAAAATTTTTTTTTGGTTTTATAAAGTGGCAACACTGAAATATATTTCAATAATGAGGCCTAGTGTGGATCTATATTTGGTCATGAAGTTTGTCTTAATTAAGCTACGTGTTCAGTTGCTAGTTGCGAAGAATGAATCCCGTGTTTTAGAATACACTGGAAAAAAAAAAACTTCCAGCATTATTTTCCATTGAAAAAAAAAACACAAAAATTTATTTTCCAATAAACACTTAAATTAGATCTACGTTTCGAAATATTAAGTGTCCTTTTTGAGTCATTGGCAATTTTTTGGTCTAATGGACAAAATTTACTCCCGCAAATAAATTATCAGATTCTTAAATTCCAGATTAGATACAAAAATGATTGTGCTACGACAAAAATTCCAATGTCAGTGCTTTTTTTACTTCCTTCCGGCGGTCCTATTTTGGGAAACTACTAAGGCAACTAAAAATCGTCATTATCATCTGCTCGACAACCAGGTTTCGGTCCTAGCCTCCTTCAAAAAGTCTCTCCACCTATCCCGGTTTCGAGCCGACGCCATCCAGTTGCGCACCCCAAGGTGGGCATCCTGGTGTACGCCATTTTTCCAGCGCAAGCATGGTCTACCACGCTGCCGTCTACCGTAGAATGTACCACAAAGAGCTTTCCGAGCCGGTTCCTCTTCACTAATACGAGCTAGGTGCCCTGCCCACCGGAGTCTACCGAGCTTAATTTTTGTCACTACGTCTGCTTCAAGGTAGATTGCGTACAATTCATAATTGTACCGTCTCCGGAATCGTCCTTCCTCACATATGGGTCCAACTTAAGACTTTTCTCTCGAACGTGGCTAAGAAATCGGAGTGTCTTTTTCTGAGCACCTAAGTCTCGGATCCATATGTGAGTACTGGTAGGACCATGGTCCTGTACATTGTACACTGTACAGCAGCAGTTTTGAAGTTATGGTGAGATTTCTGGATTTGAAGAGCTTTGACACACTCTGTTAGAATTGAACAGCCCGCCGTATTTCTTCTTCTAAATTATTATCAGCTGCTACTATAGACCCAAGGTATTTAAAGGATTGCACCACTTCAAATTCGTGCATCTTGATTGTTTGACCAACTTTTCTTCTCGCATTCGACCCCACCATGTTCTTTGTTTTACCTTCACTAATTTGCAGCCCCAGATTTTGTGCCGCCTGCTCGATCTGGATGAAGAATCGTGTAAAGCTTGTTCGGTCCTTCCGATTATGTCAATGTCGTCTGCGTAAGCCAGTATCTGGCTGGATCTGTTGACGATGGTCCCTCTTGTTGCTGTGCCAGAGTCACGGATTGCTTTCTCCAACGCCAGGTTGAAGAGGAGGCAGGCCAAACCATCCCCTTGTCGGATTCCATTAAAGATGTTGATTGTTCTGAGTAGCAATACCTCTACTTGTTACGTTGATCATGGTCAACCTACAAGGTTGTGTCAATTTATTTGGGATGCCAAATTCTCTCATGGCTTTGTAAAGTTCTACCCTGGCCATTGTATATAAATTTGCATAGTACTCTCATGAACACGTTCCAAACGTTGTGTGATGTGGTCGTTTGAGGGCGCACTTGTATATACACAGAAACAGCAACCAAAAAATTAGTAAGTGATGTGGTCACTAGATGGCCGACGTGTGGAACGTGTTCATGAGAGTACTATGCAAATCTATATATGCTATGTTATCATAGGCGGCCTTAAAGTCTATAAATAGATGGTATGTTGGTTGGAATGTTAAATTCAAGACATTTTTCCATCGCCTGCCTAAGGCGACTATTTTTAGTTGTAAAACTATTTACAGTTATTTATGGTCCTAAGGTAAACAAAAACTCTTAAATCACATCTTGCCAATGTTAACAAAAAATGCTATGTATCGAGTTTTTAATTGATCGATCCCAAAACGTTCAGTATGTGTTTGCGTTGTTGTTCTTTTTTTCAAACAGTCCATTTTGATAGAAAATCTAATTTTAATTCTTTTATGACCACAATTTAGTAAAGACGAACGAATTAAAACATAAAAATATTTGTCACTTCTACTTTTCCCGTATCTCTATACTTAAACCCTTTTACGAGTTAAAAAATACTTAAAAAAAAAACAAACAAACATCATGTGTTTATTAACAGCTGCCTAGACAACAACAAACAACCATCAGCAAAAAAAAAAAATAAAGCACTTCCATTAACACATTTTATTCTCGAAAAACTAAATCGATTGGAAACCCATTTCTGCGTGTTATATCCAATTTATAGAGAACACACACAATTTTTATGATGAAGATATTCGAATCACGTTAATCGTTTTCACATTAAAAAAAATATACTTACAAATAATCCCATTCTTTAGATATAGTTTTACGTTCCAGGCACGCCTCAAAACCGCATCCAGTCACGCAATAAATTTCACCATTCAATGTCATGATTAAGGCAAAATAACCTCTTAGTATAATTTATTCCTTTTATTTTTTGTTTTGTTAAATTTGTATACCTTTACACTGTGCATTTGTCGAAAAGTCCATTTGAATATTGCTTTCATTTTTCATTTAATTTAAGATTAAATTAAGATTTAAGCTTGGTTAATTTGTTTGTTGTAAATTTTGTTTAAAAATAATTTTAAAACTTATTCAGTTATCAAAAACGTTAAAGTGGAGCAGTTAAAAAAAACCTTAAACAACTGTTAAACATGCTTAAATCTTCCTATTCTTAAGTTTTGAAGTATAATTACGTGTTAATTCTTAATAATGTGTTAACTAAGTTTTAAGTGTGGTTCAAGTATACGATAATATGTAGAATGTAATGCTTAAACCATCGTTAAACATCAATAGAATTCAGGGTTATTTTAATCCTCTATCAAATAAGATTTTCATTCTGAAGCCAAGCTATGGAAAAATTAAGTAAGGGTCAGTTGCACAAATGCACCTCTATTCAGCACTTAAATCTTTGTCAAATTAGTTCAGATTTAGGTCCAATCATAATTCTAACACCCAATACCATGATTGATCCAGCGTTGAACGACATCTAATACGCGGACTTAAAAAATTGAATCAAGGCATACTTGCACAATAATAACGTTTCTTAAAAGTTAAAGGCTAGTTGTTCAATATTTAATGCTGAGTTCAATAACTTTAAACCTACGATTTTGTTGGATAAACTGAGGTTCAACTATGGATTAAGACTGTGATAACAGCCAAATACATGCTTAACCCATCGTCAAGCGTCTATCAATCCACCGACATGGAGGGGTTAACATTGTTGAAACATATTTGTAAAAAATTATAAAGCAGGTACAGAATTCCGGAGTTAGACAATTTGAAAGCCATTTCCAATTACATATTAGATTTTATTTAAAGTTCAATGCTAAATTTTACTAACTTGGTTTAATATTTAACAGCAAAAACCTTAAAAACAGAAATCTTAAACATGCGACTAACAGTGGTTTAACAGTGGTTTAAGAATGCCATAGCAGTTAATTACATGATTAAACATCGATTTATTTGAATGCTGAATTTAACTAACTTGGTTTAATATTCAGCGGTTTAAGAATGCAATAGCAGTTAATTACATGATTAAACATCGATTTACCTACTGTGGTCTCAAACCAACATTTTTTATAAAACTGCATATTAATATTTTTAAATTTCTTATCAGTTTTCTAAACGCCTTTTAAAATGAAAAAAAAAATTCAAAGGTCCAAGTTTTCCAACGGATAACAAAAACTAAGGCAAATAAATATTCCAAATGTTAAATAAATCTGTCGTCAATCAAAAGACCCAGGGTGTTAAACCTTCAGGAGACTAAATTATAACAACTTGTTCTCTCGCCACTACCATAGTCACTCACTCTTTTGAACAATCAAGAAACTAAAAATGCTAACTATGCACGCAAATGTTGATCGTCGTCGTCGTTGTCATGTTCGACGTCCCTTGTTTGGTCTTGAAGTGCTGCCCTCTATCCGTCGTCGTTGTCGACGAAGAACACAAAATAAAAACAAATATTTACCCCACAATCGAACTTAATCTGTTGCAAGTTCCTTAAAGAAAAAAAACCTCCTGTCCTGTTCCGTCACACATGCAACCAAACAACAACAACAACAAGAAAAAAATCACCGTCATTCCGAGACAAACACTTGTGTTGCCACCATTGAGTACCTTTTTCAGGAGCCCTCCAATCACACAACACCTACTTCACCCCGGAAGGTGGATTCGTGCCACTTTTTTATTATTACTGAAGATGAAGTTCGTCATCGTTCCGGGTGTCGTCGACGACGGTGGTGGCGTGTCGGTCGTTTCTTCGTTCGTTCCGTCAAGTCAAGAAGCTTGAAAATACTTCAAGAGTTTAAACTGAAAATATAGCTAGTGCAGAAAAAAAAAATGCATTAAGGTAAATATCGAAGATAAGAAAAACTACGGGACTTTGAAACTCAGCTTGGGAGTTGGGATGCTGCCTGACGTGAGACTACTACTCAACTCGTATCGACTATTATACCTACCGAGGTAGGAAGGTACTTGAAAAAAGAGGTTGGCATGTTGACGATGAGAATGACTACGAGTATGATGATGATGATGATGATGGTAATGGACCTCCTTTCAAGTCCACCTTTATATCACTTCGATCGATCAAAAATCATGCAGCAATAAAAATTTGCATAAAATTCTGATTAGCTCGGTGTCTTGACTTGATGCTTGGTCTCCTTCTTGTAATATTATGTTATTTGTAGAATTATTTTTTCTTTCTACCCATGTGCTGCTTGAATTCATTGAAAATTTCTAAGTTATTGTATCCTTAATTTCTATTTTAAAGGAGGCAATTTGAATGCAAAATTGCATGAACTACAGCTACTTTAGAGGATTTCGAGATCTTCATATACATAGATCTGCGCTTTTATGTGCAATTAATTGCAATTACTTTGTCATTCTGTTGAATAAGTTTTCGAAGTCAAATGAGGGTTGTAAATGAAGTTTAATGTGAGGAATGCAATGTAATCGAATGTGTAGATGCAGAGACTGTGGAGTATATAGGAAGACATCAAATAATTTCCCGTATGTTAATGTGGTCATTATACAAATAAGGGGGAGTAGGGAGGGTTTGACTTCGCCCTTAAGTTAAACGAAGGCAATATCAGGCAAATCGCCAATTACTGATGCAAATCAGGAATGAATCGTTTAGAATATATACATTTGCAGCAAGATATTGGATTAAAGGATGCAAATGATTTCAAATATAAATAGTGATGAGGGGGTGTTCAAGTGGTTTATTTTTCGCCCTTAAGAGAATCGGTCCCTATGCAAATAGAGAAGATGCGACTTGTTTAAATGCTTAAAGTACAGATAAATGGGAATCATCAATGGAAACATGTATTTTTGTATGTATAAAAATAGCAACGCCGCCGTTTAAGATTTAAAAAATATTAAAGGCTGCACGGAAATGTACCCAATTTGTGCTGCCATATGTCGCCTTTTTAAAGAAAAATCGTCACAACCTTTTGTACTTGCGAAGGGTACTATTTTTGTAAAAATTTTCGCAAAATTTGCTTTTAATCTTCCAAATTGAAAAAGAATGCTATTTCGTTTTATCTTTTCATGACTACGAGGTATTACCCTAAAACTGCACAGCTATAAGATTTTTGAAAAATCGGAATATAAAAAAAAAATATTTCCCCGAAATTTGCAATTATGCGATTTTTTTTTTTTTTAATAATTTAAGTTACATGGCAGCGCAAGTTCAACACGTTACGCACAGCACAATTATTTTTTTTTTTTGAAAATGTCGTTGCTCATTCCACTTTGGAAAAATGACATAACCATAACCAAGCAGTACTGGGCAATTGCAACTGAGGACACCTGGAACTCAACTAAAGATAAATTTAAATAAACAGAATATTGAATTTGTGAGTTTATTAAATCAGCTAATTGGTTTTTATCAATTTTTTTATATTTGTTATTTTAAACTTTCAAAATAAGAAATTTTGAAAATTTTAACGCACCAATGTTGAACTATTGAAAAAATCTACCAAAATCAAAATTCAATGTCAACTATCTCAAATTTTATTTTTGTAATAGAAAGATGCGTAGGCTTTGAGTTTAAAAACAAAATGGCGCGTCTAGAGTTGTGCGTTGGACGCCATTTAGAAAAAAAATGGAGTTGAGTCCTTCTCTGGAGAACGGACAAAAATTTTGTAAGCAATTCTTCTATATATTTTTTCATAGGACTACACTTTCATATCGAAAACGCCTAAAATTATACTTTTCTTTTTATATTTTTTCATAATATTAACTGTAAGGGAGATAAGAAATAAACAGAAAAAGGGAAACTTTTAAATCTGAAAACACAAGTATACTATGAAAAAATGTTATGTTCGAATTGATCCATCTATGGATTCCAATAAAAAAATTTGAGAAATAGATTTTTTTTGGAAATAGATTTTTGACCTTGACCAGCTAGCCCATATAATTTTTTTTTATTGTTAATGTTTTTATTTATAACGTACCGATTTAAAAAAAAAATGAAAACACTCCTCATTGTAAGTTATGATTTTTGTAAAAAAAAAAAATAATTTTGAAAAAATATTTTTTTTGATAGAAACGTATTTCTTACAGTTTTTGATTTCTATCTTTGAAAATATATTTATAAAATTAGCAATCTTTTCATTACTCAGTGTATTTATATTTAATTAATTTTCCATAAAAGTGTTCAAATAAATTTGATTCATATTCAATAAGTTATTTATAAACCTAAAAACTTTTTCTAATATTTGCAGATTTCCTCATATTACACAAAAACAAAACTTTCACATGCTGTGGTTTTTGAATTTCAAGTTTCTAAGTCAACACTGGTTTGAAATTGGTTTATTTTTTTTTTAATTCGGAGTATGATGGCACAAGTTTTAAAAAATTTTAACTATAAACTACAGTTTTCAGTTAATGCAGTAACTCTATTCAAATTGGATGCACTTTTGAAATTTCCTATGAAAATGAGATGAGATCGAGACCAGTCTCGTACCCAGGCTAGAGTCAAATTTTTTGAACCGAGACTTACCGAGATTTTTAGTCGTGTTTCCACTAAAGGAGATTATTTAAAAGCTTGTTTATAAAACATAAAATTGAATATACAGATTCTAGAATAAAAAGATTGTTTCCTATTTTTTTTTTTTTTTACAAAAAAAGACTATATTGGAGAAATGCTGAGCTGTTTTCAGGACCAAGAGAAGACTTTAAAAGTCTCGTGGCCAGTCATGAATTTACCTTCCACATTAATCCAAAATTACATCAAAATCGATTTGTTTAATGAGACACGGGTCGCCTTGTCCTGTCTGAATGATACTCTTATTTTATTGTGAAATTATCAAAAACATTTGTATGTGTTCTCTGTGGGATTTTATTAATATTTTTTTTTTGTATTATTTTTCATAATTATTTTAACCTTGCCATGTCCCAAAAATTTAATTTTCAATTTTGTTTCTATATTTATTTCCAGGTAAGATGAATCTAATCATAATTCTTTCCGCCGTGGTTATGTGTGTGGAAACATTTATTTTATTTGATGGTAAGTATGTAGAATGTAGCACTTTCATCTTTTTTTCACACGTACTCGTATATCAAGCAAATTATGAATATTAAATTAATTAAATGATTCAAAGGAGCAATCATTTTTGAATGTGTTGCTAACGTTTAAAATTGCTTCAGTAATAGATATTAATTTATTTATTTGAAAATGTATCTTAAAAAAATTATATTTTGTGCTCGAAATTATAACACAATCACAAAATATATTTTTGTTTAATTTTTTTTTTTTGTAAATCTTGTCTAAAAAGCTTAAAATTGAAGGAATTGAAAAATAAAACTGTTGAATATTTTTTTCAAAGAAAATCAACGACATAGTTAAAAAAATCATTTCTGGCTCACCTGTGTTGAGTAAAGCTCTATTGTATGTTTGACTATTTTATGTATATTTTTGACTCTTGATTACGTGGATGGCATATGCCAAAATCTCGTTTTTTTCTAAATTTATTGAAAACCACCCGTTTTTGTGGGAAGTTGAGCAAGAACTTGAGCCTGTTAATATTTACTCTTTTAAAAACGCATTTTTTCAATGTTTTTCTTTACTGACAAGATCACCGTGGCTCGATAAACTTCGGTCCAAATGGCTTGGAGTCAGTCTCGGTATCGTTTCGTAAAACGCAGACGATAGTGGGACTTTTCTCGTTTTATGAATCTGTACAAGGTAGTTGAATGAAACGGGATTAAAAACCATAAGAAAACGGTTATAAGTGGAAAAGGTAGCAAGACCGTGAAAGTTACTCTCTCTTGAGGTTTTCGACTTAAAACAACTCATGGTTTTCTTCTACGACGGTAATTATTAAACACCCTGTATATCTAATTAAATAACTAAAATAGTATTTTTTTAATTGATATAAAATCTATTATAGTGTCATCATTTTTTTTATATGCGTCTGCTATAAAAAATTCATCACATGAAATCCCTTCAAATTAAATTACAAACTTGCATTTGCGCTCCAAATAAATTCATTCAATTTTCGAATAAAATTACCGTCTACTAATATCTTCCTTTAATATTTCAAGAGATTTTTAAGTGAGTCCAACAAACTCAATTTAAACTTTAAACATCCATAAAACTTTTACACTTTGTATTTTTTTTTGTGTTTTTGACAATTTTGTTTAAAATTGTTTCTCTCAAAAATGCTATTATCGCTTAAAATTACTTTTTGTCTGTTCCCATCACAAAATAAAAGAAAAAAAAATCTCTCTTAGACATTTTGACACTACCACATACACTTCCTCTTCCTATTATTTTTTTGTATATTTAGAAAAAAAAAACATCCCGGAAGGAAATCCAGACAAACTTGCCCTGAAACAAAAAAATAATAATAAATGCATTTAAAAGCAGACAAAAAAAAAAGAAAACAGTTTCAAAATTTTTTAGATTATTTTATTGCTTGATGCCGGGATGTTTCCTGCAATAAAAACCAATGTGACCGCATTATAAGGTTTTTTTTTTCTTACACAAAAATATCATTTTATCTCGAAAGAGAAAAACATCAAAGTCTGTCCAAAAGTCATGATGCGTAATGGTGTATAACGTATAGAAGCTTATTAAAGAATTCACAAGACAGTTCCTTGTTTTTGTTGAATTTAATAAGTAATGTTTTATTCCTTAAATTTTTTTTTGTTTGCAGCATTCAGTATTTTGTCCTTATGACAATTCATGTTTGGGATAAAACCGTTTTAAGGGATAAATGCCACCATTCTAAAAATAACATAAACAGAACGCAGAGATACAATTTAAGAAGGGTGTGTTTTTTTTTTTTTTTGCTATTGCCCGTTGTTATGACAATAAGGGTGGAAGAATCTTTGATCCTTTTTTAAGTCAAAATTGTGTCTGTGCATATACAGTAGGGTGTCAGTGTTTTGTGGAGAAAATTGTTTTTTTTAAATTTCACTAAGTTTCGCTTAAAAATAAAAAAAAAAAACAAAGCGCAAACATTTTAATTCTTAAAAATTCTATATTTTGAAAGCTTGTTGATAATTTTTCTTACATTTGATTTTTTCTTAAACTTTCGTACTATTTTTTTTTTTCTAAAAATATTTCTGAGAAAAAAGAACCACCGAGATGAGTCTCGGTCTTGTCTCCTCTCGTCTTGAGCAATTAGATTGAGACGAGTTCAAATTCCTAGTCATCCGAGACGATAACGTATTTTTTTTTGGATGGCAACTCGCCAAGAATCCCGGTATTTTTTGCAGTAAAAGAAATCATTAAAAAATTACGTTTTTAAATATTTCAGTATAAATATTATGCACCTTCAAGATTCAAACTGTTGCTTCTCATTTTTCACACGAAAAAAGATGAGACCAAAAAAAGTAAAGTTTGTACCAAAACGAGGCCGATATGAGACTAACTTTTACGAGACCGAGGCCAGATTGATTTTAACGAGAACCTGTTTTTTTTAAAGTACATATAACAATTTATTTATTTTTCAAGATTTTTCGAAAAAAGGTGTATACAAACCATCTGAAAGCTTAAGAGTCTAATGCTATGACTTGATAAAAAAAACTTAAGAAATTAGTAAAAAAAAAAAAAAACTATGGCTGACAAATTAAAAAACCATTTAAAAATTCATATTTTGAAAATTGACCAACACTTTTTTTTTGCACATCCCTGTTTTATTGACTTTGCAAATCTGTTTGTTTGTTTTCTTATTTCCAATTTAACTGAAAGTACACTCCTATTATACTATACATCACCAACCATCCATATCTGCCACCCTTTTAAATCGAACAGATAAATATACAAAGATGTTATCCTTATAAATATTTTTTTAGAACTAAAAAAAATAAAGGACTTTGCAGAAAACTCCATGGGATATAAATTACAAAATGGAAAGTAAAGCTGAGATAAATTGTAAAAAATCAATCAACCCTAAATGCAATAATCTAAAACAAACAGTTATTTCTTTATTATCCTGAATCCACAAAATTGCATTTTGAAATTGTAAACAAAAAAAAAAAACAATAAACCACAAAACAAACCTTACGTTTATTGAAGCTCAATTTACCGTACAAAATATTTTGACATTGACGCCATATTGGTTGTAGTTAAAGGTTCTGTTTGTTTAAATATTTTTGTAGTACATTGGAAAAATGAAGGAAAACAAATTTATGTTGAATTTAAATCACAAATAAACAATATTATTATATTGCGGAGTTGGTGGAATCTATTTACTTACATTGACAGAGACATAAGTTGCAGCGACAGGCTCGCTCCCTGATGTTCCTGATTCCTGTTCTGAATCGCCTCCCCATCTCCATTTACAACATTAAATGCCGGCGACCATCAACGACGACGGGCAACCATTAGAATTGGCACAGGCTAAAGTTAAGTATATTTTATATTGTTCAAATAACCATAAAACAAACTCTGGAAAAGTATAGAAAAGCCAGCCGGCCCGGCCTTCTCCTTTTCCTGATGATGACCCCAAACGAAACCAGAAAGCCCTTGGGTGGTTGTTGATGGTTGTGTACACTAGTACAGTATAACAGTTTGTTATTTTGTTTACCTATGGATTATATTATCTGTAGAGGAAGTCAAGGGCGGGAGGAATGTAGTTTGTGTTTAGTTGTTTTCATGGGGTGCATTAAGTAATTTCTATGCAAGTAAACTTTCATTATAATATTTTATCAAGGAGAAAGAGAGAGAAACAGAATCTATTCAAATTGAGCCTCAAAAGGACGGTATGTTACCCTGCAGCATCATGTAGAACAGTAGCAACGGCAGGATGTAATTACACAACACACATCCCTATGAAATAGCACATCTTTCATAGAATAAATTGACAAATGAGACACTCTATCTGGCCATTACATGAGTTCATCATGGGCAGAATATAATGTTCAGTGCTGTCTTCCAAACATCAAAGATAGTACTTTATCGAAATAAAGTTCAAAGAATGGTCGCCATTTTGATATACGCTATTTTGGTTACGTTTCAATGCATATCTCGAAAGCGGCTCATTGTAGAAAAAAATTGCAAATATTATTTTTATAGGAAATTTAATTATCTATTCAGTTTTTTAATATAGCCTTTATGTTCGGAGTAAAAACGCTCAAAAGTATACTTTGGTTAATTTTTTGGTTAGATCTCCACAAAGTGGGAAATGTGTGGTTTTTTGCAAAAAAAAATCCTCTGCCGACTAGCCTATTAATAGTGGAAAATCTGCCTTCTAATTTATTAGCTGTTTGTCTGCTTAGACACTGTCTAACTTTTTCAATTTGTTCAATGCTTCTTTCTGTAGTAAAAATAATTGTCCCTTAGTCATAGTTACGACAAGGTTTATAAATAAGACCACTAGTCTTTCACTTCGAATTTGTAATGTACATTCGACAGCACTGATCAGTAGTAAAAGTATGGCGGGTGTAGGAAAGAATATGTTATTAAGAAGTGAATCAGCAGTGGTAAATTAATTTTGTAAACTCTTCTCTTTAACCTTGAAAGTGGTATGAAATGAAGAAGAATAAGTTAAGAACAACAAAAAAAAACAGGAAGTTTATCTAACAACTCATTGTTGTTCATTTTGACTTTGGGAATTTTTTTTTAATTAAGATGTCGCAAAAAGAAAAGAAGACTCTGGCTCCAAGGCTCCCCTGTATATAAGAGAAACCTAAAGTGAAAAACTGGAGGATTTTTTAATGAGATTTCTTTTTTTTTCACAATCACTCAGTGGCTGCTGGTGCTGTAAGAAAAAAAAAACAAAAGCTAGAAAGTTTTCCAATTACGACAAAAAATACAAAAGGATGAGGGAGTTTGGAAAAAACGTTTTTTTATATATATATTTTTGTTATCTTTTTTTTCTTGAAACAATGCAAGTTAAAAAAACAATAGAATAGAAAAAAAAATAACAAAGACTAAAGACTCAAATGCAATTTAAAAAAGTATCTAGATCCTTAATCAGAAATAATGATTTCAAAAGTTATTTCTAAGAAAGATAGAAAAGAGGAAAGTTCGTTTTTATATTTTTTTTTTTTGTTCTGTGTATTTAAATTTATTTGAAGTCAAATTATCGGGAAAATTTGTTTCCGATAAAGTTAACATAAAGGAAATAGTCGGTATGAACTTTTAAAGGAAAGAAAGTTAAAAGGCCAACAAAAAGTTTACCTATGTACTCCTATATATATGTACATCTACATAGGTATAGAAAAGGAGTAGGTATAAATCGGCTTTTGGGTATATTTTCAGGGAATTTGACCTTTCTCAAATTTTCAATTAAATGGATTATTGACTTTTAGCTTTTTTATTTTATTATTTTAGGTATTAAGTTAATTCGTCGAATGGAAAATTGTTTTTATTTATTTTCATTGGAATTCTCGAATTTCCAAAAAAAAAAGCAAAGTAAATTGTTATTTTAAAATGTTTTCTTTTGTTTGGTCGATTCGATTCAATTGAATTTATTTTTTTAATGTTTCCTTGTGCAAATAATACATACATGCATTTCGTGTATAAAGTGTTTAAATTAATTTTAAGTCAATTATGAAAAAGGTAAAAAAAACACCTGAGGATTATTTTCAACCATAACGTTTATTTATTTTAATTGGAAAAATGAATTGCTTTCAAAAAATTACTGAAATTTTAAAAATACATAAATATGTATGTAGGAAAGAAGAAATATTTTCTTTAGGGGTGGCCATGACACGAGATGAGATTTACCGAAAGTCTATCTAGTCTACAACGAAACAAAAGTCCCTCAATCCTTTTTTTGTAAAATAAAATGATTGGTACCTATTTTAATAACAAAAAAATTATTGTTTTAAAAGTAAGTACATTGGTTAAACGTTAATAACTTAAAAAAAAAGAATGTCATTACATAAATATATAAAATAAGCCAACAAAAGATTAGCTCGAGCTGAAAACTAGGAATTTAAATAAACAATATTCAAAAATCGTCGGAGCCGTTTTTTCAAAAAAAAAATATTTTCTATGTAAATTTTTACGTATTTTTAGAAAAAAAATGGTTTCCAAACAAAATTTCAATTTAAAAAAAAAAGAGGCTGGGTGCGACCCACACTGATAACTTCCCATTTGTGATCTTGAAAACTTTATATTTAGTTTTTTTTTCAAATAATCAAATTTTCTGCAAAACAAAATTTAGCTGTTAAATTCAAACAATCATTATTTTAAGATTGAAAAGCATTTTAATTATTTAAAGAGATTTACGAAATGCACATATATTATAGAGATTGAATACCTAATGGCAAAGTCAATATCATTGCTCGTTCTCAAGATATTCGAGTCGAAAAACCAATTTTACCACTTTTTAGTTTATTTTTTTTATATATTTTTTGTCAAAAACTGATATTTGTCAAAATTTGACCTTTCATAAAAAATTGTACTATGCATAAAATAAAATATTTTAGAAGGCACAATCGTTGTTCGTTCTCAGGATATTCGAGCTGAAATAAAATTGTAACTACTTTTCTTTAGAATTTTTAACAGTTTTTGATTTTTTGTTAAAAAACTGCCCATTCAATATTTGTCAAAATTGTATCAGTTGCTAACAATTATGTTATGTAGAAAATTAAACAAACAAGAAGTCAATATCGTTACCCGTTTTTGAGAAATTTGAGTCGAAAGACAATTTATACCAATTTTTGGTAGAATTTTTTGTAGTTTTTAATTTTTTGTAAAAAAACTGTCCATTGAGTTTTTTTTGAAATTTTCACCAGTAGTCAAAAACAAAATTTTTCGTAAAATAAAATTATTTTAAAGTTAATATCGTTTTTCCATCGAGTTATAAATTTTTTTTTTTAGTTTTTTTGATTTTAAAAAATAACGGTATATTGATTTTTTTTCCAAATTCATATCAAATTTGTATGACGTCATAATGTGTCGAATAAAATTTATTTCAAGTCAATAGCATTATTTGTTTGGAAGATATTTGAGCCCAACCAAAATTTTCACTTCTTTTTTAAACTGCTATAGTAAAAAAACAACTGATTGAATATTAATAAACGCCCTTTCAGCTTCTTTTGAAGTTATTATCTGTAAAACAAAATTTATTTCAAGTCGATATCTCTACTCGTTCTTTAGATATCGACGACGAAATATGGTACCAGAACGTACGGACGTACGAACGTACGTACACACGCACACACAGACATCTCTCTAAAAATTATTGATATAGGCTCTAGGGACCTTGAAACGTCGAGAAATGTCAAAAATTTCAATTTGACAAATCGGACCGATTACAATAACTCCCTATGGGCAGTTAATAAGGAAGGTACCTAAAAAATGTCACCAAAATTGCAAGCCGTTTTCGACATAACCGTTATTGTTGGAGCTTCTAAGGAATTCCATAAAAACTTAAGGCTTTAGTAATTTAGGCTGTAAACCGAAGTACCTACAGACAGAATTGCAGGGCCCACTTTTTTCGCAGTCTATGGTCGTAACTATTGATCTGATTTATGCCTAGAGTTTGATTTTGTGCACGAGTCCAAAAATTTCGCTGCAATGCCTATAGTTGCAACTAAAAAAAACTTAAGAACTGGCAATTATACAAAATAATGAAACTAAAAGGCAAACTAATTTTTTTTAATAGCTGACGGAATTTTTATAAGACTTTCTACATTTTATTTTATATGACCTTACTCCTTAGTGAAAATTATAGTGAAATTTAATTTTTTTTTGTGTAATTATGACGCAACTTTAAAACTTACTTCCCCGAAACACCCCGGATTTACGATTTACCATATCAACTCGTTTTTCATACTGTGGTATCTACTATCTTTTAATTCATCGAAACAATTTAAAAAATAGGAAAGTTTAATTTTTTTTAAACCTATCAAAATTCTTGTTGAAAAATTTCCAGTAAATTTTATCTATGAGAACATACTTTGGGATATTATATCCAATTTTTTCGGTTGACTCTTTGACATTTTATAAAAATATGAACAAAGATTCCGGAATTTGAATTTCGACCACAATTATACAATGGCCATTTATTGTGTTTAACAAATAATGACTAATTAATGAAAATATTACAAATTGCGTTAGCCACCTGACGATAATTACTGCAAATCACAGTGATTAAGCATTTTGCATATATGTCAAAATATTGTTTAGCAAAATCCCTCTGGTGGACCAATAAACAACCACGTCTTTTGACCATCAACCCAATGCAATGGAAGCATCCAGACGTACAAAACAAACAAATGTCATGTCCATCTGTCATTGTTGAAATAATTTGATTTGGACATTCGATTTGGCATGTCATTGAATTGCACAGCATGAATTATTGTTATTTTTTTTTCTCGTAAGTTTGCCTAGCGTCTGCATTGAAAGTGAAATAAATCGCATTCAAGTGCAAGCCAGCTGATGAGTGTCAGTTTTATGAAGGTTCTTTGTTCTTTAGACTTTTACTGTAAGCCAACTTGGTTAGATCAGTTCTCTGAGGTGTATGAATGCAGATGTTTTTTTTTTTTTTTTTTGTTGCTCGATTTGAGTTCTGGCATGCTTCAATGGAATGTAATTTGCATTTTAACAATTTGCATTAAATGTTTATGCGCAAATAATAAAAAAGTAACAATTTGTTTTGTTGTTTATGGAATTTCGATGGCAGAACAATAAATTTCTAATAATACTGGGTGCATTTTTCCAAGGTGATAGAAGAAACTTGTGGACGACTTCAAGGTGTTAAATTTGAATTTCATTCACTTGAATGACAAATATTTTGAAATTATTTTCGAAGTTGATGAGAAGTGGTTTTTGAATAGGGCCGTGTACTTATAGTATGCTTTCTATTTCCATTCTATTAGTACAGTAAAATAGTTGTTTGTTTGAAGTGATTAAAACTGAGGATGGCGTCCACAACCAATGAAATAAAATGCAAGACTGGATCGCAAGAACTTGTTCCTATGCTAAAGTACCGTTAATAATGTCTTAATTTATTTTGCTTTTTTTCTGATTAATAATAGGCTTTACTAATACAAATACTCACACAAAATCTTTGGGGCATTTTTGATAAATTTAGTGTTTTTGAGAACATTTTTTTTAACTTTTGTATGGGAGCTACTATAGTATTGAAAACCCGTTCTGTACCAAATTTAAAAAATATAGTTTCGAAATATGCATTTAGGTAATTTTCAAATCAATCCACCCACCCTTTTAGACCGTTTAGCTCAACGGACAGACAGAAGAATTTCGAGACCCACTTTTTTCGACTTCCCTATCATGGTAATGTAAAGTTTGATCAAAATCTGGAGTTCAATTTTTTCACGAATCCAAAGCATACCCTATACCTCTCTTACAAATAAAAATCGAAATTGTTGTGGTAATGCTCAATACTCATACAGCTTAAATTTCAAAGCAAACTTGTTTTGACGATTTTATTGGACATTTTACATGATTACATAAAATAAAAATACGAAAATTCGGGCAACCAATCTAAATTCTTTGAAGTCGGAGTCAAATAGAATTTGAGGTTTAAAATAAAATATCTTAAAAAAAAAAACTTTAAGTTAATAAGTAAAGTTTATTTTAATTAAAAATTTCGAAAACATTATAGGTTCCCATCCATAAATTATATTCAAAATATTAATGGGTATTCAAATTTAGATTAAAACGTTTCCGGATGCATAAAACCCTAAACTTTTTAGCCCATCTAAACTTCCTTTTGAATATTTTTTTTTTTTTGTTAATTTCAAAGGCTAATAAAACTGAATAATTACGTGGATGATTGATAAGAAGATGAAGCCCTCAGGGCTATAAAATCAGCATGAAGAAAACGACTTTACGACTTTAATTTTCGTGGAAAACAAAAAAAAACCCAAAAAAAAAAACTAACCGCAGAGTTCTGTTTTATTTTTTACAAAAATAAACTTTTAATAGCTGTGTGGCATCATAGTGGATATTGATTGTAAAATTTTACTATGCGGGGAAATTCATTCAGCTATTAACCACATTTTTAATCGATGGCTCGTCGCCGTCGTCACCACCGGTCCGGCATACGCCGACATACTGCTGGCCGTAGCCGGTTCTGCAGGGCTGCTATTGATATCTGCATCTATCAAAGCGCGTTGCTGCATGATACCAAAGTATAAAACAAAACTCGCCCAACTGTCCGTCATGCAACAGTTTCCATCACATCCCAACAAATTGAGGAATATTCCCAAATTCCATAAAAGAGAAGATATATGCAAATTAATATTGTGCACAATGATGGCTGAATGATATAAGCGGGGTTTGAGCTTTTCGATGAACCTTTACAAAGAGATAGATCATTCATGGTCGGTTTAACAATGACAACGAGCGACGACGACGACGCACAGACGCATCCTTCGATATATAAATTCCGAACGATACATGCATGCAACATGAAACCATTTTGTGGCGCGTGGTGAATTTTTATTCGGGAATACCCGAATTACAATGGTTCACTTAACCTGTATGCGGCTTAAGGATTTTTCGGTATGGGGAGAAAGCTTGGTTGAATTGAAATGAGATACATTCATGCGATGCATGTGTGGCCTACCGGATTCTTTATCCGATTCGGTTAATGACATTCCATCAGAAATTATTTATATAGGGATATAATTCTCTTCGTATGTGGAAAGATTGATGCCAAAGCAGTCCAAAAGGGGCTTATTGGGGATTGGATCAACTTTTTTTTTCCAGTAGGATCTTGAGTTCAGTTCATTTACAAAGTGTAAATAAAAATTTCAAAGTCTTGTGCTGGAAGGATAAAATATATTTACCTACGTTTTAATGAAGAGTATTATTTAAAAACTCTGATTTATAATTACAGAATGTGTTTGCCTTTATAAGTAATTTTATTTAATTGTGAGATTTAAAAAAAAATATATTTTAAGGAGCAAAAATATAAATATGTATTCTTCTTTAAAACATTTATGAAAAAATGTAAAAGATTTTTCATCATCATCATCGGCTCGACAATCGGGGTCCGGTCCTGGCTTCCTACAACAAGTCTCTCCACCAATCCCGGTCTCGAGCCGACGCCATCTAGTTGCGAACCTAAGGCTTCGGACGTCCTGGTCTACGCCATCTCTCCAGGGCAAGCATGGTCTACCACGCTGCCGTCTACCATAGAATGTACGGAGCCGGTTCCTCTTCACTCATGCGAGCTAGGTACCCTGTCCACCCGAGTCTACCGAGCCTAATTTTTGTCACTATGTCTGCTTCAAGGTAGATTGCGTACAATTCATAATTGTACCGTCTGCGGAATCGTCCTTCCTCACATGGGGCCAACAATTCTCCTTAAGACTTTTCTCTCGAACGCGGCTAAGAGGTCGGAGTGTCTTTTGCTAAGCACCCAAGTCTCGGATCCATACGTGAGTACTGGCAGGACCATGGTCCTGTACAGCAGGAGTTTTGAAGTTATGGTGAGATTTCTGGATTTGAAGAGCTTTGACAGACTATAGTAGGCTTTGTTGGAATTGAGCAGCCGCCTGCGTATTTCTTCTTCTATATTATTATCGGCTGCTACTTTTGACCCAAGGTATTTAAAGGATTGCACCACTTCAAATTCGTGCTCCGCTACCTTCGTTGTTTGACCAACTGTTCTTCTCGCATTCGACGCCACCATGTACTTTGTTTTACCTTCACTAATGTGCTGCCCCAGATTTTGTGCCGCCTGCTCGATCTGAATGAAGGAATCGTGAACAGCTTGTTCGGTCCTAAAACGGTTTAAACATCTTTAACTCTTTAATATTTCAGAATTTAATCAGTTTATTAAGAAGAAGGCGGCGAAGTACTTCTAAGTACTTTGCTAGCCATTTTCAATGGAACGCACCCAAAAAATGGTAGTTTTCTTCTTACTTTTTTGAGTAGGTATTGATTAATTTTTCTTTTGGACTTACTATAGACTTCATGCCACGCCCTCTGGCGGATTTTAAGTGCCAAACCACCCTGCTCATCTAATTTCAGGACAAACAACTTGTAACCTTACACAACAAGTTTCATCTACGAACCTTAAGAAACGCTTTTTGATTGATTTCAAGATAGATTTAGATAGATTAATTTATTCAATGTAAAAAAAATTGTACAATATCATTGAGAAAAATAACTGAATAATAAAAAGGCATGACATTTCTGTCGTCTGCCTGAGTAACAACATTACAAAATATTTTTAATAATCACATGATTTTTTTTTTTCTTTTTTTTTTAAATGAATATTTACGTATTTAAAGCAATTGGACTGATTTTAGGTATTTCTTTTTTTTTAAGTAAAACAATAATTAGATAATGTTAATAATAAATTGAATTAAATTTTTTTTTTTTTTTTTTTTTTTTTTTAGAAACTTTCATTAACTATTCTCGTTCTATAAGAGTTGGCTGCGATATAGTATTCGTACAGTTGTATCCAGTTACATCCGTTAAGATAGTTTTTTACTTCTTCTATTTCAAGAACATTTTTTCCAAAATATAATCGCCTTAACTCTTTTAGTATAGGACACACGCCAATGAAGTGAAGCACATCTTCTCTCTCATGTAAATTGCAAAGTGAGCAGTTTCCTGTTCCACCCGTTCGATGTGGTGTGAAGTTTAACTTAATATTTTCTCCTCTAATTTTAAAAATTGTTCCTATCATAACACAAGAAAAGCGGCTATTGAAATAATTGTTTTGATTAAGATTATAATTGATCTTTGAATAGTATTGCCTCTCCGTTGAATCTCGAGCTCTTTCTATGAAAGCGTACCTTTCATTTTCATCTGTGAGCCTTATAATCTCATAGAAACAGCTTTTCAATTGCTCCGTATTACTAGCGCTTAAGTTGAGCGTTATTCCGCAATCTGCCGCAAGTTTGGTCCAGTCTTTCATAAATAAAGTTTTGTTCCGAATTGCGTACCGCAAAATCTGCTTTGGAAGTCTAGAATCACTCATTTTTATTACTCGCACTAGATAGTCGGCATTTAGTTTCAAAGATGAGATGAACATTGTTGGAAGGCCGGATTCTAAATAGTACATGTACTTAGGTGTATTAATAGGTAAGTAAAAAATTTTACGAAGAAAGAAGCGAAGCAGGTATTCGACTATTTCAAATCTCTGTCCACCCCAAACTTGTGCACCATACAAAAGGATTGACTGAGCTGTTGCTTTGAAGACATTGAATTTTGAACTTACAGACACCAACTTATTGCTGAAAATCCTTTTCCAATTCGAACAGATTGCAGTTTTCGCTTTGTCTACTTTGGATTTTAAGTGACTTTCCATTTTTAAGTTGAAGGCCAGTTCCATTCCTAGGTAGGTATATTTCTTTACCACTTCTAGCACTTGTTCACCATACATCCATCTTTCATTTCTTGCTAACCTGCCAGAACCTTTTTGAAATATCATAACTTTCGATTTCTCGACGTTAACCTCCAAACCCCACAATGTGCAATACTCAAAAAGTTTGTTTATCATCATCTGCAGGGAACTAGGTGATTCAGCCATCATGACTATGTCGTCTGCGTACATTATTACTTTAATTTTAGAGCCGCTAATATCTACTCCACACGCAAGACAATCTACGAGGTCATCCAGAAAAAGAGCAAAAAGAAGTGGACTTAGATTACAACCTTGCTTAACACCTCGATTAATCTCCAGCTTTTCCGATTCATCTTTACCATTGAAAATACTTGCCGTAGTTTGTTGATACAATTTTTCTATTGCTCGCACGAACTTTGTAGAAATTCCTAAGTTGTAGAGTTTGTAAAACACCGCATTTCGATTTATGACATCAAAGGCTGCTCTAAAATCAACAAAGAACGTGAACAGTTTCTTACTTTGGTCCAACTTCAATTGAGCTATTGATGTTAATATGAAGATATTGTCAATTGTAGAGTAACCATTTGTAAAGCCTGCTTGAAATTCACTGAGTTTATTATTAACATGTACCCATGTACTTAGGCGCTTGTATAACAGTGAAGTATAAGCTTTTAGTGTCGAGTTTAAAAATGATATTCCTCGATAGTTACTAGGATCCATAGGGTCTCCCTTTTTAAAAATTGGCCAAATAAGTGTTTCGTAAAACTGCTCAGGAAGCGAGCCAAAATTAAAAATGATGTTAAATGCTGTGGCTAGATTTTCTTTGAAAGATTTGGTATTATATTTGAAAAATTCCAAGGGTATTCCATTCGAGCCTGCTGCTTTTCCGTCCTTCATTGATTCTAGTACACTTTCAACCTCTTCCAATAATATTTCTTTATCTAAAATATCGTCTTTCACACAGGGTTTCGCAAAGCTCCATGAAGTATGTTCCGTTCTGTTAAGTAAAGAAATATAGTGGCTTCTCAACTTCTCCACTTGTATAGCAGCAACTTGTTTGGAATTCGAGTTTCCGTTCAACCTCCGTGTCAAGGACCAAAATTCCGAGGAATCTCTACTTCGGCTCAATAAGAATGCCAATTTTTCTTCATTTGCTTTTTTCTTTTCTTTACACATTCGTTTGTATAGTTTGGAGGCTTCGACATATTCTATTTTAATGCTTGCTGAATCGTATTTTCTCAAAAGATTAAGATTTCAATGACACATTCGGCACTCGCCGAAATACTTAATAGCGAATAGTAGGTCTCTCTATTTGCTATTAAGTTTTTAGGCGAGACGATTTGTGAACACATTTCTTTAGATTACCTAGAAATACTGGCCCCAGCGAAATATTGACAATCTCAAGCTGTTATTTGACAATTGACAAGTCAAAATTATTTGAACCTTCATTAAAAGGCTTCCTCATATACATATTTTTAGCGCATAAAAAAATTATAGTATGGTTAAGAGACCTGCGTTAAAATACAGATTTCCTTTTGATTTACTGTTGGAAGTCAAACAAAATAAGTCAATAATGTACAAAATGGCAATCTAGGCTCTCGGGTAAAATAGCATAGAGGTTCAACCCAATATTTTTATTCCATTTCTACTTAAAGCAGGAAAAGTAGCCCTAGACATGCGTAGTTTATATTTTAAGAAAATCTTCCTTTTTAATTTATTTCTTGTTTCAATTTTTTTTTAGTTTTTTTTTTTAAGTGTTTATTTTAACTTCAACTTCATTTTGCTTCAAAGTTTGATTTTATTTAAAACACTACTTTTATTAAAGTTTAATTGGTACGGGTCAAGAAAGCCTGCATTGCTTTCTATGTATGCAGAAAAACATTTGGTAAGAAGTGGGGCCTCCAATCTAAGATGATTCTTTGGACGTACACTGCTGTGGTTCGACCAATTTTGTCATATGGATCGATTGTGTGGTGGCCTGCACTTACATAGCAAACAATATAACATTAATAAACTTAAGAAGGTTCAAAGAACGGCTAGCGTTGGCACTACGGGAGCTATTTGATCCTGCCAAACAGATGCCCTTAACGTTATCCTGCACCTTCTACCATTCGATCTTCACATCAAATATCTATCGGCATGCAGTGCCGTAAGATTAAAAGAATCAAACTGCTGGTCTTCCAAGCCCTATGGCCATGGAAATATCACAAAATTGATTCCTCCGGATATTTTCCTAGCTAACACCGACTACTGTATACCCCCTCTCAGATTCATCGATGATTTGAAAGTTGTTTTTCCTACAAGAGTTGATTGGAAAAACCATAGTGTGACGAAAGACTTTGACACCACAATCTTTACTGATGGGTCTAAGATGGAGTGCGGCGTTGGTTCAGGAACATTTTCCGAGGCACTGAACATCTCCAAGTCTTTCAGATTTCCAAACTTTGCAAGTGTATTTCAAGCTGAACTACTAGCAATTAGAGAAGCATGCAAATTGCTCAAATTAAACCAAAATCAACCTGGAAACATAGCAATCTGCTCCGACAGCCAGGCGGCCATTAAGGCCATCAAATCAACTACATCAACCTCATTACTTGCCCAGCAATGTCGAGACGAATTGTCGAGTCTAGGCATTGAACGCCGCCGGGTCACTCTCATCTGAGTTCCAGGTCATAGTGACATAGAGGGCAACGAACGGGCTGACGAGTTGGCTCGACAAGGCTCGGCCCTTCACAGCTCACTAGCGGTAAATGTTAATATCCCTCTTGGTGTTGTGAAGGGGCGGATTTTCTCGATTTTTCTCAATCAATCCAACCTTAGGTGGAGCAGTCTTACAAACTGTGTCATATCAAGAAAGATTTGGCCTACCTATAACCAATCTCGTTCTAAAGATCTGTTATGTAGACATTGGCACAACATAGCCAGGGTCACAGCAATTTGTACTGGGCACTGGCCTATAGGCGAGCATGCAAGGAAGCTGGGAATCCCCTACAACTCTCACTGTCGGAGCTGTGGAGACCCCACAAGAAAAAGAACCTGTGTCTCATTTTCTCTGCAACTGTCCTGCTTTAGCCCATTCTAGATTGACTTCCTTTGGGAAGGCATTCCTCGATGACCCAAGTGAGCTTTCTGGGAAGAAAATCAAAGATCTGATTATCTTTCTGAATGCGACGAAATGGCTTTAAAAGTTGTTAAAGTCTAAAAAAACCATGTAATTCCATTTTAAATCCTTACTAGGGTGACACGAGTAAATGGTATCAAAACGGCGCGCGCTTCCCAGCGCTAATTGAGTCGCAAGGCCAGGGCTAGCGTCCTGGTATTTGACGTATGATTGCAGAGTTCACTGAATTCTTCCATTTCCAGTCGACAAAGCTGCGCACAGTAAATCTATAATCACATAAGCTTCTCTTTCAACTTTTGAACTTTTGTCAACAGTAACTTAACTTAACAAGAACTAAATAAATGTTAATTAACAGAATTATTAAAAATATAATTATGAGTCAACAGTATTATGTCATAAAGAAATTTTGGTTCTTATACATTTATAGAATTTCGATTTTACAGATATCCACAATTTCCCATTTTAAACACACATTGGTTTGAACAAGGCAATCCAAGCATCTCGAATGTTTTATGTTTTATTTTCACATAATTTTAATATTATCGTCATATTACACATTGTGGGTAAGAGTGTTTATCGATCGATACATTATTAAAAAACCTCCTAGTCTCAATAATGCATAATGCTGTACTGTAAATTATAATCCCTGGCGAGAAACGAAATCCCATATCCTTGTTCCATGTTTTTCTTAATGAACCCAATTTAAATGTACAAGGTATTGTGTTTTTTTTTTTTTTGAAAAATCAACCCTTTTCTATTAAAATATATCAATGCTCATTTTATGTGAACACCACACAATAGACAAACATATCCTATATACTAGCTAGGGTTATTTCCCCCTCCGATCAATGAATAGCTTTAAATTTAATCTCTTCTAAAGGGTGTCTATAACATATCATATGGAATGGAAAATGCATAAATCCCATTTAAGAGATGCTCTATAGTCTGATGGTCAGTGTTGTTGTTGTTATTTGTGAATATTTGCTGCTTTTGAAGTGACACGCGGCACTTACAAGTGAGCTACTGACACTCGTTAAAAAACACCTTACAAAGCCTACCTTCTCATACTGCACTGCTGCATCACAATACCAAATTCAGAAGCAGCAGCAGCAGCACAACCAAGCCATACCAGCCGCCTAATGCCACAAAAGCGCGGGGTAACATTATATGCATCAGTCGGGTTTACAACGCAGCCAGACGTGCATAAGGTGAGGGATATTAAATAGAGGTAACGGCAGCAACATCGACCGACACCGACCCCGATACACAGGTCGGTTGTAGGTTGTTGGTTGGCGTAGGCGATATTTGATTTATTACAAGCTATTCAACTGCACAATATTTGTTTTTTATTAATGCTCAGGAGTAGAGCGTAATATCAACCGATACCACATAGCCCAAACCCCTCAAAACGGAAACTGCAGCAAACTGATGTCCTGAACGAAACAAGCTCCAAACACACCCACCCTTGATAAATTAGTATCAGCGGCGCAGGTTGGTCATTGATTGGGACTCCTTTACCCCCATAGACGTGGCAAAGGTGGGTGTTCCATTAATAGTCATCATCATGGCATAGCAACTGTGTGGGGGCAGACAGAAAATGGGAATAGCAGAAGCAAGAGTAGCAGCAGTAGAATTAGCAAGCATAGGACGCATCCTAGATCTGGGACGGATTGGGATGTAATTTCCTCGGCTGTTGACATGATTAATTTATCATCAATTTTAGGTTCGGTTTTTTTTTATGTGAGCTTCTGTGCTATAAGAGTTATGAAGTGGAAATGAATGATTTTCCAAAACGGTTTTTATAATTTTTTTTGCGCTTTTATTTTTCTGCAAGGTTTTGGTTTTTTTTTCTTCTTCCTTAAATTTCGGGAGCATTGTAAAATTTTTCATGAATAAATTATTTAAATATGTAACTTTTTTTTTTCTTCTTTCGACTCAAATGGTAATGAAGTACCAACCTATAGCCGGAGTTAACTTTAGGTTAACTTTTTTTATATGAATCTTTCCAGAACAGATGTAACCTACATAGCATAGAAGATTGTGCAAAAAGGTCGAAGAATATTACATATTCATAACCAAAAATGGTTTTGAATTGGGGAAGTGTGGAAGTTGCAAACAAAAAAAAGGAACAATGAAGAGTTTATGTAGGTCAAAGAAAAAGGAAGCAAGTGTTTGCCTGTAAGAAGCTATAGATTGAATCATTTAGAAATATAGAAAGATTGAGAGTTTCTTTTAAGATACTTGTAAAAGTTTTGAGTGTTTAAACCTAATACTGCTTAAATCAAATTTTGGCTGATACAATCTATGCTGATCTTTAACTTGATGTTCATCAATTGACCAATGTCAGATATTTGTTTTGTGTTTTATTAAGACTTTGACATTTCGCCTTTATACGGTACTCAACATAAACGACCTTCGGGTCAAATTTGACACATTATTTTTATTTCAATTTTTTTTGTACATATTCATTAAATAATACTGGAATGGTTTATAATGTAATAGTTTTAATGGACGTTTGCACAAAACGCTTTTTTTTCTTGGGGTCCATACAAAATACGTAATTTTAAATTCTCACATTTTTTTCTTAAAAAAAAAAAAACTTGAAAGGACGTTCAGATTTGGCACTATAGCTTTGATAGAATTAAATTTACAACTGAAATAAGGAATAGGCGAAATAGTTTTTTAGCAAGGCAAGTTTTGGATTCGTAAAAAAAATTTTAACGCGAGATAGGTTTGAACTTATAGTACGATGATAGAGAATACGTAAAAAGTGAGTGCTACATTTTTATATATCCCTCAGTCTGTCTTCTTCTACCTGCAGCCTTAACTACTAAACTGATTCTCTTCAAATTTTGAACTCAAGGATTTTGGGTAGTTCCCAAAATTACGATACCCGTCATATAACTGTATCTCGAGATTAGTGCAAACGATTTTGATAAAAAAAATTTCTGTGGGTTTTTGTAGGTAATGATAATTTTTATTATTTTTTTAAAAACCGGTACTGTTAGTATAGGCCTAAAACCGAATTGTTGGTTGTGATTTTCTCATTGACGGTTCGATATGTTGCGATCAAAATTTTCACTAAAGAACTCAAGTCCCGAATGCGTTTCGGGACTTATGTCCCACCCTATTGAGACATAAGCCCCTAATATTTTTGCTAAAAGTGGTACATAAACCCCAAAATAGATTTTTGTGATTGAAAGTACCTTGGATGGCCCGCTTCGCGGGTCCTCAAGATTTTAACTACCTTTTTCGGGGGGACACCCGCTCACGCGACTTCATCGCTCCGCTTAGGGTATGTTCAGTCGCCAGGCAGGCGCCTTAAATGTTTCTATATGCTCATGCAAAAATATGCGTGGGACATAAGCCCCGACAAAAATTTTCGGGACTTATGTCTCAATAGTGTGGGACATAAGTCCCAGTCCCAGTAAAGTGGGACATAAGTCCCGAAAAAAAAATTCGTCCCGGGGACTTATGTCCCTGCGCCAGAACTCACACATAACTTATAACGATATTACACATTAAATTTTCCAAAAAAAAAATTTTTTCTTTGTAAAACTTAATATTTTTAGAACGGGTGAATAAATTTTTCAGAAATTTTTTCTTAAGTGTATATTAAATATTTAAAACTTGCATACCAACTTTTTATCAAACGTGAGTTTTCATAAAATCAAAAAAAATTTTACAAAAATTCTTATATTTTCGATAAATTCTTCATTTCTTCATTTTTGAGCTCAAATTTATCTTTATTGACATTTTTTGGATTCTTCATTTTTGAGCTCAAATTTATCTTTATTGACATTTTTTGTATTTTTTTTTTTTTGGGGAAAATTTTCAAAACTGATTAATTTACATTTGCTGAGATTTTGGTGATCGAAAACCAATTGGTAATTTTTCTCAATCACAAAAAAAAAACTAACGAAAATGCGGATTTTCAATTTTTATTTTTAAATTTGTTGTAATTATCGCAATTGAGAATCATAAAAAATATTTTGGAAAAAAGGATAAATCTTAACTGCATTCTTTTTGTTTGAAATCGATGTGACTATTTTTCACAAAGTAAGAGCTCTCCATAAAACACTGAAAAAAAATCGTCTCCAAAGACTAGTGTATTAAACGTTGAAAGTTACGTTATTTCTTTTTTTTTAATTTTACATAAAAAATAACTTGCGAGACCGAAATGAGACTTAAAAAAATTTCGTCTGATCTCGTCTCTTGACAGCTCTAGTCGTTGAGATAAAATGCCTATTACAAAATGGGTGAATATTTTTCTTTCAAATTTCATTAAGAATCAAAGATGATGCAAATACAAAACAGTAAAAAAAATAGGTATTCAACACAATTTTAAAAAAAAATACGTATACGCCATAGTGAACGTTTCTATTAAGTTTGTCGTGAAACCACCTACTTTTTAACAAATAAGAATGGTAACTTTAAGCTCAACTTCAGATAATTATTTTACTAGAAAAATGCAGAGAGAACGTATTCAATATTTTGTTAGTTTCGCTTTACCTGGAGAAATATATTCTTAGAAGAAATAATGCAAGTCAAACGATTTGGTTTAAAGCTTCGCTTAAAAAACTTTGACACAAATAATAATATGTCAACAATCTGAACGATAAGTTCGAGAGAGAAGATGAGGCACTTTTTGATGTAAAGTTAAGATGGCACGGTCCAATACCGCCCTCCATTTACTTCGCTTTGTTTTCAAATTCATAGTTTTCTCAGCCACTGTTCGAGATGCCATTTCATTTTACCAAAATATCTAAATCTCGACACTGTCCCCTAACCAAAAAATCTTGATCCTCATCCTTAAATAAAAAATAAAACAACAAATAACTTAAATATAAGGCAATTACATATTATTCTTTCATCTGAGAAAAATCCCGTACAACCCCAATCTCTTCAATCTCTAAGCTCTTTCCTTCCTTTTCTTATTAAAAATCCAACACAAAAATAAAACTCCTTAAAACCACACACATGTTCTAAGATAAACAATAATTTTATAATTCATGTGTCACATCTCATTTATTGCCACTGCCGCAACCTCTTTGTGTTAAAATAAAAAAAAAAATCAGAACAAGAAAAAAAAAATAATGCTGCAAGCTATAATTATTCCATTTTAAAATGAATAAGTCATGAAAACCGTAATGAGGCTTTAAATTGAAACGAATGTGTAATTTATCCCTTGAAACCTTTTCATTTTTTATTATATCAACATTAAACCAACAATTCAACAAACAATCTGTTTCAATATTAGATGTGTTTTTCTTATGTTTTTCCTCTTTGTTTTCTTTCTTCGTCTTCTTTATTTTTATTCAACATTTCCTATTAACACAAAAAAAAACAGCAAGCTTGTTTTCATTTTGTTTTTTCCTTGTTTAGAATGTTTTTCTCTTATTTTTTTTGTTATTTTCCATCAATCTCTCCTGAGGGGCATTTGCAATAAATAAATAATTTGTCTTTTTACGAGATGTCCTTGGTCCTTCCTTTACGCACCGAATTCTCATAGAAAATGAGGTAATTGCATTGCACAATCTTTCTTCAACACACACAAACACACACAGACCTTTAATCTTAACCAACAGAGTAGAACCAGAGCAGGAGTGTGCTTGCCTAAGGACAACATCAAATATTCATTGTTCTCCTTAACCTTCCTGTGACTCGTTGTATATTCTGTATGCAAACAACGGCTTTTCAATTCTTCCCCATAGATGGCGCCGCGTCAGTCAGGGGTTGAATGTCATCCACCCTCACCGGTTCACCTCCACATAGAACCTAACCTAACCAAACCAAACCACCACCCATCAAAAGGAAAACAAGTCTATAAATCAGCCCGAAGTATTACAGATATTTTAACGAGATGTAGACATGCTCTTAATAAACGCCATCTACTGGTTTAATTAGCCTTTGGAGACAAGTAGCGTCATCACAGCAAAAGCTCCCAAACTCCTCCCCACTTCCTTCTCATACTTCCTGATCTTCTCCATCAGCTAAGTTTGAGTTCGGATTTTGGGATTGAGCTTAGGTTTAGGTTGGCATTGGCATATAGCGTGATGCCAACACACAAAGTCTACACCTCATTTGTTGGCCTCTGTGTTCCACCTGGAGACATAGCTGGCATTCCATTCCAGTTCCCAGTAGCAGGCAACAGCAGTTGTAGCAGCAGCAAATGCTCTGAACGAAAGGCGGATAAAAGGAGCAAAGATTAATGACCCTCAGTTGGCTGCCAGGCGGCGCTATTATCTATGTACATCTCTATTTTCTGTCAGGCTATATACATATATATAAATGTTAAGTGCATCATGTCGTTGTCGTATAGTCGCAGTAGTTGAGCCTTTTTTGTGCTTGAAGCTTAAAAATAAGAACGGGAGTAATTTGCTTCCTCCGAACCACCAAAGCACAAGTGCACAGGCACACGTTACAGATATACATTATACACAAACATGTTGGATTCCAATTTTTTTTTTTCAAACTTTTTTTTCTTCTTAATGGAAGGAGGCACGACAGTTTGTGTATAGAAGCTTCTGTTTTTTTCTTTTTTGCGCTCTAAGGGTATAAGGGGTATATTTATATTTATAAAAGGGTATTTTGGCGCAACTGTGCCACAAAGTTAATTCTACATAATGGCGAAGATGTTGGATAGGCGATGGAGGGTGTGTATAGGAAGACAAAAAAAAAAGGTTCGCAAAACAAAAATTCAATGTAGCAATTCAAGTTTATCCAAACAATTGCGAGATGAGCAATATAAGATTGGTATATATTTGCCTACAAAATATTTTTTTTAATAGGGTATGTTTTATATAGAAATAAAGTTTTACACTTTAAGCAAAATTAAAGAGATTGACCTTAGGTGGGCTTTAACTTTATTCTTTATTTTGTTCGGTTTGACATTTGGGACGTTTTTTACTTCCATCAAAATTTCCTCTAGATACTGTTTGTCTGCGTTTTCCTCCGTCTGCGTCTGTACCGTCAACTGTGGTAACTGCCATAGAACCGCATTTTTGGACTTTGTCATGAACATTACAATAAAACTTTTTTGCAAGAAGTCATTGCTTTTGAAAATTTTCAAAAAAAAAATGTTTGAATTTAAAAAAAATCAGATTTTTTTTTTTTAAATACAATATTTTGAAAATGAGTAGGTAGATATTTTTATTTAACACTAAAAACTTACTTACCATTTTTTTTAATGTTCTTCTATTTAATAATATAAAAAATTTAGTTTTGAAAAAAAAAAAGCTTTTAAGATTTTTGAAGTGTAAAAATTAAAATCGTATTTTTTTAATATACATATCACATTTTGTTTTTAGGAAAAAAATTTAGAAAAAAAAAAAAATAAGTTGTTTTTTTCTATCTGTCAAAAAATGGATTGGATTTCAATGGTCTGACAGGCAATAATACTAAAATTGTAGTAGAAATCCGTTTTTTACTAAACTATGGATAGCAGCTGTTTCTAACCTGTGCGTTAACTTTAAAAGTTAAAGTTTGACTATGAATATGCCCCATTGTTTTTCAAAATTAGTTCCGAACATCTGAGAAAGTGAGAAAAAAGGAACTAAACGGAATAGTGTTTGGAAAATATTGAAATTAAAAAAAAAAATACTTCTCAAAACTAGTTCCGTTGTTGAACATCTAAGAAAGTAGTAGTAGCTCATTTTAGTTCGAAGCCTGTTTATAAAGGGTGTGAAGCTTGGGGTATGTTCAGACGTCAGGCAGGAGCCGTCATAAACCTTTTTTTTTTTTGATTAAAAGTATTTTGCGGTTTCCAAGGAATTTTCAAACAGAAATTTATTTTAATTATAAAAAATGCAATGAACTTAATGTCGAAGTTTGAAAATTCTGTCGATACAATTTTTCTTTCAAAAATAAATTCTATCAAAAAAAAAATGCCGAGTCAAAAAACAAAAATGTCAAAAAAATATTGACGAAGAAAATTTTGTCATGGAGCAACCAAGTGGAAGTTTTTTGGAAGACACGAGAATACAAATTGGACAAAGAATAAATTGTTGAAATACTTTTATCGAAAAAAAGTACATTCTCAAAAACAAAAAAACTTTGTCAAAAACTGTCAACATCTTTTGCAATACTTTTTTACTGCATTGCATTTCTTGATAACACCTTGTATGGTGTCCATCTGGGAGATGAATTTTAAATAAATTTTTAAATTGCTCTTTTATATTCAAGCACCTAAATTAGATGCATTCGACAACAACAACAAAAACACCCAATTCAATTCGCATGCACAAACATAAATTGATTTTTTTTTGCAAATTAAATAACATAACATAAAAATTATAAAAGTTCTGCTGTTAAATTTAAGGCTCATTGCATTCACAGTTTGTTGAGTGCTTACTGCACTCAAAAGTGCACATTAACGCATTCACCCACGATTATAACTACACTTGATGGTTGCATAAAGTAAAGTTCATTACCCTATTTTTTTTTTGTTGCTGTGTTCCATTATTTTTTTTTTTTTTTTTGTGTTTACAGCTTTAATTTTTATTTTTTCACTTTGCAACATTTTTTTATTTTTTTTTGTTTCAATCAATGAAAAATAGTTTCCACTTAATAAACTTCACAGCCGGTTCTTGCTCGGCGCTACGCTGTTGCACGGCCATTTGCACCTTAAAGCACCCGGAAAGAACAAAAGATCAAGAGTGAGTTACAAACTGAAGGTTGGGGGATTATGGAGGATTGTGGGTTCTCCTGCTGGAGGGGGATTTTGGTGGTAAAACTTTACCATCATTCGTGTACTTTGTTTTTGCGCCTTCTTCGAAGGGAAATGCATCCACACACATCCATAGATATAATAGGGATGCAAGTTTTATTCATCTACTGGGTTGCCTTGCCATCCAACGTTTGTGCAGCACGAAAATACCCAACCCACCAACCCCATCACAACACCAACTGAATCCATTGTTTTCTGTGAATTTGCTCAGACGTGAAAATGCCCATTTAATTGCTGCGTTAAGTAATTACAGGGTGCATATTATTCGGGTCCAGCCTTCCGACGAACGTTTGCAGCAAGGTTGATTTAATGAGGGGATTTGCATTTGCATATTGAATATGTAGTCTACCTTGCGGCATATATAGTAACGATGTATTCTAGAGCATAGCTTCGCTTGTTATATGCATGATGAGGTGATAAAGGGTGGTGGAAAGCGAGGGTTTTTTGTGGAAGCTTAAAGCGGAAGGCTCTTTGTGTTTTGATGTTCGTTATGGAGATGTGAATATGTTTTATTTTTTTCTGCTTCAATTGGTTGTAATTTTTAATGGTTGAGTGATTTGTTATTTTTTTTAAAATAAAACGATATTGTTGTGGAAGAAGGTAAGGATATGTGTAGATCCTTGTTTGATACTTAGTTTGTAATGAGACTTATTTCACAAATCATTTAATTGCTGTCGTTCGATGAGTCATATCTTTTACTTAAATGAATAATAAATATATATGTGTACGACATAGAGAGATCTTTTGTAAATTTTAATTATGAAGGGTATTGATTTCGTATATTTATAAAATTGATTGAAATTAATGATTTCAAGACTTTTAATTGGTCTAAACTGGTATATTACGACAAACTTTGAATTTGATATTTATAATTCGTTTGCAAATTAAAGGTTTAGAAGAAAAGATGAGTCAGAGAGAAAATTAAACTTCAGCTTTCTAGTTTTTCAAAAAATTCCATCTTTGTCATAATTGAAATTTAGCGTATAATTGGTATAAACTTTTTACGTTATAATATTCAAAATTTAAATAAATTTGTGGATGTTAACCTATATTTTGTATAGTTTTAGTTAATAAGATCTTTTTATATCTTTTGGGTTAAATTATTTACTATCTGCTAAATGGTATAAACTTGCGTATACCTATACATTTATGTAATACCAGCAATTTCACAGCTTCTACTGACATTTTTGTAGAGTTACATATAATGTTAATCGTATTTTTCTTTTCTATCTCTAAAAAAATATGAATAACAGTCATATTTAACGTCAGCATATGATTGGTATAATAAATATAAAAAATAGTTGAATGTAGACTGAGAGGATACATAATTATTTAATAAATCGATGACTGGTGTAAACTGGTCGAACTGTTCTTTATTGCAGGTCATGTTTGCAATTTTTCATTAAATCTTGTTATGTTTTCATCAAATGTGTCTCTGATTAGTATAAAAAAAAAGAGTGATTGCCTTTATTAAAAATGTTCAAAACTTAAATGATACATTCATAAATTTTGCATTATAACCTGAACTACATATTGAGTACACTTCTATTAAATTGTTTACAATTCGCTGATTTGTATAATCTTGTCTAAAGCGAATAATTAGTTTTTAATTTAATGTGGATTTTAAATAATTTTTCCTTCTCTTATTTCAGTTCTAGAATTCACATTGGAACCTCAAGATGTTGTTGTGCCCGAAGGTAATTCAGTTCTCTTGCAATGTTCTGGCCGAACACAACACGGTTCACACCAAAAAGCTGGCAAAACATCGCCAAACATCCGGTGGCGAGGTCCTGATGGTCAGGATCTCGGAATTGTCGGTGATACATTTAGGTAAGTCATAGAATCCATAATCCACCACCATTATACTAATTTTTTTTTTTTTATTTTCTTAGAACCCAACTTAAAAACGGTTCATTGTACATAAGTTCAGTAGAACAGAATCGAGGTCTAACCGGTTCATATCAATGTCTTCTAAGTGTCGATGGAATCGGCACGATAGTCAGTCGATCGGCGATTGTTTCCATCGCCCGATTGCCAGAAATCAATCAAGACTTTATGGAATCCTATCTCTTGCCAGGTCAGACAGCCTACTTTCGTTGTATACTTGGACACATTCAGCCTGGTATCAAAAATGACATTGAATGGCTGAAAGATGATGCCCCACTCACAATAGACAGTCTGCGAATGATAACTTTTCAAAATGGTGCTTTAGAAATTGACGATGTTGGAAGTTCAGATCGAGGAACTTATCAGTGCAATGTGACTTCGGGAGTGGTCTCGAGACTGAGTAGTAAAACTAATTTAAATATCAAAAAACTAACTGAAGGCGGAGAGAGTCAAGTGGCGCCATCGTTTTTAGTTGGCCCATCACCAAAAACTGTTAAGGAGGGTGATACTGTGACACTCGATTGTGTGGCAAATGGTATTCCAAAACCGCAAATACGATGGCTGAGGAATGGAGAAGAACTGGATTTAAAGTGAGTGTTTTGCTTTTTTGTGATTTTTTCTGTCTAACTTCAATATGTCTTTCACAGTGACTTGGATTCTCGTTTTTCAATCCTCGGAACAGGATCCCTCCAAATATCCGCCGCCGAAGACATCGATTCAGGAAACTATCAATGTCGAGCCAGTAATACAGTTGATTCCTTAGACGCTCAAGCCACCTTACAAGTTCAAGTTCCTCCGAAATTCATTCAAAGTCCCACCGATAAGTCTGCATTTGAAAAAGAAGAACTCGAATTGGAATGTGCAATTCGAGGCAAACCCAAACCAATGATCCATTGGATGAAGAATGGCGATGTCATCACACCCAATGACTACATGCAACTTGTTGCTGGTCATAATCTAAGAATCATGGGCTTGCTTCAATCAGATGCTGGAATGTTTCAGTGTGTTGGAACAAATCCAGCAGGAAGTGTTCAAGCATCTGCTCGATTGAAAATCATCCAGCCAGGTAAGATACAAGAATTAATTTCAAACAAATTTTCTTCATATGGATACTGGAAATTTTGTTTTGAATGTAAAAAGCTAAATTGAATGTATAAAAGTTCGTAAAAATGTACCTGTGTATCCATTGATGTTGAGAATCCCCCAAAACGCTAATATATCGCCTATTATAACATACATACCTACATATACATATATGTAATCAAACATACTAGAACATGGCCGAAAATATATATCATAACTATGTAATGGCCTTAAAAAAAATTCCTCAATATTATAATATATCCCCAAATTATAATACTATCCTCCTGTTGTCGCTTTTAAGTTATGTTGCTATTAATTTTATTTTATTTATACTTTGCGTGCTTTGTTTTGTATTTATTTTTGGATTATTATTATTTAATACTTTATATCACACGTTCAATGTTTTTAAATATGGCTTTAAAATGTAATAATGTACAGAATAAAACAATTATAAAATTAAAGAGTATTGATTCAAAAGCACTTTAGTTACATTAATGGTGTCGAGAGAAAACAGTTTTAGAGTTAAATTTATTTTGAATACTTAAGGGGAAAAAAATACTTTCTTTCATTTTGTAGCCGAATAGATTTTGATCAAAAAATTAAGCCTCTAATAAAGTTATAACTTTGTTTCTTATTGGAAAAAGCTTGTGGTAGGGTAGGGCAATGACCAAAATTCCAATCATCTGTTAAAAAGAAATTGAACGTTTTCATTTGTTTGTCACAATGAAAATTTGTTGTTGCATTAACTCGGTATTAGTAAGTAATAATGCCTACAGCCAACTTCTTCACATAGTATTAACCCTGGTACCACTACCTACTAGTCCTTGATTTAGCTCTTTAATCCGTATCAATTAATTTCCTTAAAGCAATAAGTTGCAATTAGTCGTGTTAGTTGCACAAACAAAAGAGTTGATGTGCGAACTTTATAGAAATTATTTTATATATGTATATGGTAACATCGACCTGAATCCGGAACGGGTGACCTGATTTGTTTTAAATTTATTACAGATCAATGTAACTATTGCTTGTAAGAAAAAAAATTGGTTCTACGTACCTCATTTGCAATTGGTAGCTAAAATGAAATGTTTTTTTTTTTTCATTAAATTTTCTCGAAAACAATGACTCAATGGACTATTTTTAAAATATGACTTGCTTATATTGAATATACTGCTTCAAAGTTTTTGTGACTATTTTTGGTTTTTATTGATTTTTGAATGGATTACAGGCCATTACATATAATTTGTTGTTTCAAATTGAGCTCAAATAAATTATGGAACACAATTAATTTTTTGAATATGTGAAAATGTCATGGTTTATATTTTTGCAAAAAAATTCACAAAACAGATTATTCTGAAAAAAAATTGCCTGATGCCTGAAATATTATGGGTACAGGAACTAGAGCTAGAGCAAGTTTAGAGCTTATAGGTTGAATCGAGCTAAGAAATTAAACATATCCTCGTTTAAAATAAATATTAAAAAAACAACGACAACGCCTAAATTGCCGTAATTAAATAATTTTTAAATTTAAAATTTTGGAAAAAAAAACTTTGAGTTTCAAAATTAATTAAAGGTAATTGAAGAATAGATGTGTGGTTTAAAACCTATGGGATGAATTGAAAGTTTTGTCTTCGGTTTTTTAATAAAATAAATATTGTTATTCTTTGCTTAGCGTTTTCAGAACTATTTTTTTTAATGGCACTACAAAATTTGGTAAAATAGTATTCTCGCCTCCTGATTGCAAGAGCTAGGTAACTCGATTTCTTATTTCTTAAAATGCATATGTATCAGTACAATAAAAAATAAAGAAGACAAAAATAATTTTTCTCCTACGGTGGCGGGTACCTTAGAATATTTGTGTCTCCAAGATTTAAAGATATGCTTTCGAGTTATAACAAAGAGAAAAATGGATCAGGAAAAATATTCTGTAAGATTATTTATGATTTGATTTTTTCGTTCAATTTAAAACACAAATTAATAACCTATCTCCGAAAATCAATCAAGGAATTCTTTAAATCTAAATACATAGATACTCGTTTATTTTCCTGATGCAGATTCATCTTGACAATAAATATGTATGTTAATGCATTTTTACTAAACAAAAATATCCATATTAAATATTTATAAAATATAAAAAAAGTAAACTTTTTCAAAAACAAATTCAAACAAGCTTAAGTTTCTCACTAAATCATCATAAAATAAAATAATTCCTTTTCGGCTTCTTTTTCAATAAAAATTAAATGTCTTTGTTGTTTTTTTTTTTGGATCAGCTGCTTTGTAGTTTCGATAACCTAGTACTTCGATAGAAAAATTAAAAAGAAATTAGTAAGCCATTTCACTGAATGAAATATTGAGAATAGACAAACCTAACTAAGAAAAAAACATTTGTGGTTGACTGAAAGCTAAGGCCGGTATTCACACTTATAAGCTTATGAAAGTCGTAACTCAAAGACTCATCCCTCATTACCTCACGAAAAGAAAATATTTATGAGGTGATGGGGGAGAATTTTTCGTGTCACATAAACTTATGAGCACTCAGTGAACACCGGCATCAAAACTTTCATTTTCATTGCTTAATAAAACTAACATCTTTTAACGCTTTGCTTTTTTATTGGCAATTAACTTACTGCTGTACATACTTCCAACTCTAAAATGTAATTTATTTGAATGTAAAATATTGTGTAAATCCAAAATATGTATTATTCAACTTTGTAAGTCTTTATAAAGTTACTATCAAAATAGCTTAAAACTAAATACATCTCAATCTGTACATATTTCAAAAAAAAAATAACAGCTTTTGTTGTGCGCACTATTTATTTCAATTTATTGTTATTATTTCGATTTTAATTTTTATTTATTTTATTTTTTTTATTTATTATTATCTATCCTCTTTCATCATCCATCATCCTAATATTGCAATATCACAGAGCAAAAGTACAAAACGAAGAAACCCCAGTCCCAGACAACGAAATCCCTACAAACCCTTAGTCCAAAACGTCGCAACAAAAATAATAACAACAACAACAACAATAATTCTGGTGAAGTTCAAGTGCGAACCAAGTCTGTTGATGATACACGAATTCTATCAAAAAGTGCACTCGATAGCCTCTTATCCAAAGGCAAAGGCATTACTATTCCCAGTGGTGTTGAAATTGCCCTCAATGACAACACCAACTATGACGACGACACTTACGATGATAATTCCGAAACGCCAGACGATAAAGATTACGACGACGACGAAGAGATCACAGGCAACGAAGACATTATAAACGCCTTCAAACGTGGCGACGATCCCAATAAGATTCTCAACACATGGAAAAACAAGCAGGACAACGAACGACGACAAGAGGAGCTAGCCTCTTCGTCGCAGAAAATTCGAAGAAAAAATCCCTTATCCTCATCCTCTTCACTTGATTTAGATGAAGATGGCCAATTGACTGCAGCTGGAAACCATTTACCAGGACCACCCCGAGATTTGGTGGCACAAATAGTCAAACCCAGATTTGTGGCAATCAGCTGGATGGAACCAGTGAAGAATCCCGACGAGGTCATCTCTTACACGGTTTACTACAAGATGAACAACAGCGAAAGGTAAGTCATCCTTTATTCCATATAAGATTATAAAAAGGTAGTTATATCCTTATCCTTATACGTATTCTGTTGCAAAGCCTGAGTGGTGTAATGGAAATGAATAAATAAACAAAATGGATGCACCCAAAAGAGAGATAAGGTGTGAATGGTGTGGGGTGGGTGTGATTGGGTTGCAAACGTGAGCTGAATCCTTTTATAAGGATTACAGCGCATGAAAAGGGTTAAGCAGAATGGTTGTGCAGCATGAACAAAATAAAAAAAACAACTCTGTGAAACAAAAAAAAAACATTTCTACAATTTCCCATAGAGATTTCCAGCGGCGATTTCAATGCAAAGAGCAAGCTTGTGAAGAACACACCCAACATCAGATTGTGTGGTAATTCAAAAGAAAGCTTTTATATCCTGAGTGCATTTTTAAGGCTCTCTAGGTCCTTTCTGTGCTGCATTTTGGATAAACGACTACAACTATGACTACGAAACTACAACGACGACGAGGAACAACTTCATTTGATTGCATGTTTACGTTTGCCATTATATGGAACAAAAACTCTTCTAGATTTGGAATAAAAGGTAAGAGAGATAGTGTTTTTGTTATTACGATTGCATTCATGATAAATGGACAAGAGTACCTACCGTCGTCGTCGTCCCAAAGAACTTCTCTCTCTATATTAAATGAATATTGGTAGAATATATACATATATATATTTTTTATTTTAAAACGTAGGGCAACTCTTGGCACTGGGACCATAACATTTCAAATCTTCAAGATTAATCCACTTGTGCTTCTCTACTAAGCAGCTGGAACTCTCAACGAAGAGACTATTTTCTATATAAAATTGTTTGAATTTATTGATCCTTAAAGATAAATACTTACATACATATATATATAATAGAGAAGAGAAAAGGAAGATGTTTTGAAGTTCTTAAGGGGTTAATTTTTAGGAAAGCACTTCACAGAAAATTCTTTTGTTATGTTTTGGATGCAATGACGAGTGCTTGGGAGCATTATAGCGGAGTTGTTTTGAAGATAAAATGCATGAATCTGAGACGTTTTGTTATTCGAGTATTTCTTACAATGAAGAAGTTCAAATCGGTCCTAGATAAGAAGCTTATTGCAAAAAACAATAACAATATAAAAATACCAATTTAATGCCGCAAATGTTGAGAATATATACGTTAGAGATAAATAGTGTACTTCACTTCTTCTTCTGAAAATATTTGAATATTCGATGTTGTAAAAATACACAAGATAGATGACTCTGCTGTAAGCGCACACAACACTCTTGGAGCATTCATTTTTTTTTCGAATTAAAATTATGAGTTCTGAATTTGAATGACGAGTTGTCACCTCGATCATCAGACTTAATATACGTGGTGCTAAGTTTTTATTCTGCTCACATCAATTGAAAAACTTTTTGCCGTCACCAGGATTCGAACCGAGACTAAGTGGTATACGAAGCAGTGAACTACTCGCTACGCTACGCTTGCACATTCTAGCTTTTATGGTAGCACAATCAAGTTTTAATTGTAATATAAAACCTAATTTTATCAAAAACGGCTCCATTGATTTTTATAAAAAAAAGAAAAATGTTTGTTTTCAAAAAATGGAGGACGCCTAAAATAAAACATTATTTTTGACTTTCTTAATTTTTTTTTTTAATTTTGATCAATTTTTGTAAGTAATGTAAATGTAAGCATCTAGGAATTCAATTGCATTCCATTAACTCACTTTAGATTTTGGACAAATTTCCAATCTGGTGTACTTATATTTTAATAACTAAAAGAGGTTTAAATTAAAAATATCAAGACAAATTTTTGTAACTTAAGTTACCAAAGTATGATAACTCACATTACAAAAATTCAGTAAATCACGTTTTAAAATTCGAAATTTTTGACTCATGCCTTTTAAATTCAATTTTTCAGACATAAACATATTTAATACTGTGAAATGTTACTTTTATAAAAAAAATATTTTTTTTTTTTGAAAATTGAATATTTGGAAAATCGCTTGATACATTTTTTTCATATTTGGCATCAAGCAGTTTAGTAATGCTTTCTAAAATATGTTTGTTGAAAATCAATACTAGATTAAAAAAAAAAATGCGTACCAATCATAAAAAATGTTTAACCAAAAAACGTTAACATAATTCTTAAATTTCTCAAAAACAACTACAGTTTTGATAAAATAAAATTGAATGCGCACAAGAATTATAATGGCCACACGATACTAGTTGAAGCTCAAAGTAATTATTGGTATTCTGTTTATATATAGTTATGTATTTATTTATAGTTATGTATGTATATTACCTTTTTCAAAATTTTAAAATCCGATATCAAAAAGTTTATGAAGGGAAACTTTTATTCTATTTTTCGATATTTTTTTAAACGCAAACTAGCAAAAAAAACTGAAATGGTGGAACTGGCTTTATTTACCAATATTTTTCTCTCCGAGCATTGGATTCTCAAAGATGGCTGCCTTAGCTTTCCCTGCCATATTTTTAAATTAAAACTTATATTTAATAACTAACTTGTTGTTCTGGACAATTTTCAAATTAGTTTCAACCTTCGCTTTTTATTTGCTAATTTGCTTATTCATATTTCACAAATGAACCAAATATCTTTCTCTTCTATTTTGTACAATTCCATGTTAATCTTCCCAACTAGGACAAACAAAACCTGTACTCAATCAGATAGGTCTTCTTAGTCCTAACATGAAAATGAATAAGAAACACAAATAGAATTTCAAAAGTCAACATTTTATCTCTCTTTGGTTTTTGTTTTGTAAGTTGTATTGCACAACATGTCTGACAGTTTTCAGAGCCCAAAGCCAATGTATTCTGTCGCATTTAGATACCATTTATCTACTTTCTTTGGGTACATATATCTATCTGCATTGTTTTTGCCTCGTCCCCTTTTCGAAAAAAAGCCTTTTTTTTATTGTTCTATGCCCTTAATTGTCTTTTGTTCTTAAATTTGATGGTTTACTCACTCCTGCCATCATCACTTAAAACGTCTTCCTTTACATTTTACCAAACAAAAAGCAAGTTCATTGAAATGCTTTTCTATGCCATCAGCCAAAATAGTCAACCCAGCCAAGTCAGCCATTAAAAGTTCACTAGCTTCGGTTTTTCGAAATCCAACAACTGCAACTCCTTCCAAACTCTTTTTCGCTCTCACCCACTTTGTCTCCCATTTTTTTGTGATAAATGGGCAAGAATCCCATTGAAAGGGAAACTAAATTTATTGCAATATCGAAAAATTTTCTGGCATCCTTGTCTGAATTGGAATATAGTTCTTTGGCCAAAATTAACTGCTTTTAACTATTCAGACTTTCATTGAGATAAATTGCCAAATCGTCCAACAAGTATAAAGGAAAGTAGGATGTTCCCCCAAAAAATAGGGAGTTTTTAGCGAAAGTTTTCTATATATAGAACTTCACTAGAGGATACATTCGAATATATTATTAAGAAGAATGAAGCCGCATATAAAGAAAGCTTTGGTGGATTGAGAAAATAACGTTCTTTTGCTCTTTACTTATAAAGTGTTTCGGAAGTGAAGGCGGCAGACAGCAGAGCGCAACAGAGCAAAGCACAGCAGCCAGTACACCAGCAGGAAATCATTGATTTCGAATTGAAATTCCTTTTCTAGCCTGAAGGAAAATTAATTTCGAGACTGCAACCATATAGCGCAATGGCATTCTCGAGCCACACACCCATCATCGCCCACCATCACGCCCACTCCATTGACAGTTAGATTGTTGAAATTGTATCACGTCCAGACAGAAAGAAAATTATAATTTCCTTCTACCGCACCTCATCTAGCTTCCTGGCTTCCTCCATCATGACGGCGCGGCGGCGATGATGATGATGGTGACGGGGAGCACGTATCCTTTAATCCAAAAAGAATTCATGAAATATGTTTTTTTTTTTTCTTTCTCTTTTCGCTACACACAATCAACCGACATCAGGGAGCAAAAAATCATCACAAAATCACATGACGACCAACAAGTCAACATTCAGTCCCTGATGCCAGGAAAAACCTATCAGTTCCGGGTTATCGGCAATAGCAATTTTGGCCCTGGCGAGTCATCGGAGGTGAGTTATATGAATCATGTTATATATGACATCAAGTACAAAAGTTTTATATTGAGTATTTTATAAATACCCCCGTACTTGTAGTGGCCATTTTTTTTTTTTTTTTTTTTTTGTTAAATTAAACCTTGTGTGGGTATCAGAGATTTCAAACCTCATATACCTAACCCTATTTTTCCAAATGATTTGATTTTGTTTTTTTTTCTGTTTTAAATTAGATTTTGGAAGTGCGGACACAACCGGAAGAGAATATTGCCGGTCCACCACGAAATGTTGAAGGATCTCCATTGAACCACAAAGAGATTTATGTGAAATGGGAACCTCCAATCATCACCAATGGGATTATCTCCAAGTATCGCATCTATTATGCTGAGGTATGTTGTAGTAGGTGTGGGGTGTTTTTCATTTTATTTGTTGGTTTTGTTAAAACTCTGATTCGATTTTTGTGTATTTTTTGATTTTGGATTTGAAATAAATTGTTTTCTAAAATTGGATGAGAGGCAAAAAAACAAAATAATAACAAAAACCTTTTGTCCCGCAAGTGAAATGTTCGGTTTAGGATAACAAATTGATGTAAATCGTTGATCCATTTAATGCTTTAAAAAAATGAATAATGGCTACAATCACGATAGAGGTTGGTTAGACTTACAACAAAACGGATATAAAAGTTGTGGTTTTATTCGATTTTTGTCTCGAAGTTTTTTTAAATAAATTTTTTGGAATGGAAAAATATGAAGGTTTGTTTTTAACTTACATATATATGTTGTTTTATTCGGATTTTTTTTCTCTAAATATATTTTTGAGTCGCCAGGAACTTTGTGCAAAATTTTTAAATTTTAGTGAAATTTTATGTGTACTATCCCGAGTCTAACACTGTTGAATCCGTGAAATTTGCATTAAAGTGAGCGATAACGAAAAAAATATTACGGTTTATTCCATAAACTTTTTAATTGTCTCAAAAAATACAAAATAATTTTTTTTACATTAATAAAAAAAATTAGGGAACAATATTTTTGATTTCTTTGGTGTTTTCCAAAGAGCTGTATCCTTTTGAAAAATGGTCGTATTGAAATGAAAAAAGAGGCTGGGTGCAACCCACAATGATAACTTCCCATTTGTGATCTTGAAAACTTTATATTTAGTTTTTTTCATATAACCAAATTTTCTGCGAAACAAACTTTAGCTGTTAAATTCAAACAATCATTATTTTAAGATTGAAAAGCATTTTAATTATTTAAAGAGATTTACGAAATGCACATATACTATAGAGATTAAATACCTAATGGCAAAGTCAATATCATTGCTCGTTCTCAAGATATTCGAGTCGAAAAACCAATTTTACCACTTTTTAGTTTATTTTTTTTTTTAATATTTTTTGTCAAAAACTGTCAATTAGATATTTGTCAAAATTTAACCTTTCATAAAAAACTGTACTATGTATAAAATAAAATATTTTAGAAGGCACAATCGTTGTTCGTTCTCAGGATATTCGAACTGAAATACAATTGTAACTACTTTTCTTTAGAATTTTTAACAGTTTTTGATTTTTTGTTAAAAAACTGCCCATTCAATATTTGTCAACATTTTATCAGTTGCTAACAATTATGTCATGTAGAAAATAAAACAAACAAGAAGTCAATATCGTTACCCGTTTTTGAGAAATTTGAGTCGAAAGACAATTTATACCAATTTTTGGTAGAATTTTTTGTAGTTTTTAATTTTTTATAAAAAAACTGTGCATTGAATTTTTTTGAAATTTTTAGCATTAGTCAAAAACAACATTTTTCTTAAAATAAAATTTTTTTAAAGTTAATATCGTTTTTCCATCTAAGGATATTCGAGTTATAAAATTTTTTTTTTAGTTTTTTTGATTTTAAAAAATAACGGTATATTGATTTTTTTCCAAATTCAAATCAAATTTGTATGACGTCATAATGTGTCGAATAAAATTTATTTCAAGTCAATAGCATTATTTGTTCGTGAGATATTTGAGACCAACCAAAATTTTCACTTCTTTTTTAAACTGCTATAATAAAAAAACAACTGATTGAATATTAATAAACGCCCTTTCAGCTTCTTTCGAAGTTATTATCTGTAAAACAAAATTTATTTCAAGTCCATATCTCTACTCGTTCTTGAGATATCGACGACGAAAAATGGTACCAGAACGTACGGACGTACGGACGTATGGACGTACGAACGTACGTACACACGCACACACAGACATTTCTCTAAAAATGATTGATATAGGCTCTAGGGACCTTGAAACGTCGAGAAATGTCTTTGACAAATCGGACCGATTACAATAACTCCCTATGGGAAGTTAATAAATAGCATTCGTATTAGGTTTGTTCGATGTAAGCACTGGGTCGCCCTAGGTCGCCCTGAATTCGCTCTGAAGCGTTTTATATAGCTCTTTTTTCGCCCTAGTTCATTTGTTCTGTGTTCGATGTGAGCTCTGAGCGAGCTCTGGACGCACTCCAACCGACCTAAGGTTTTTCTTAGAGCGAAAAATCAGAGCTGTAAAAAAGTAAATAAATCAACGAATGAAATGTCAAAAAATCAGCTGATTACATTTCTAGCTTTGAGGTTCGATGTAAAATTAAAACCCGAGCTGACCTGGATTTTTCGACAATTGAATGACATTCTCCAGGGCGCCCTGGAGCGAGTTACGTCGAACAAACCTATTATCAGTTTTTTTTTCTATACCATTACTGCGCCGCGCCGTTGCCAAAAATATCACGAGACAATTGGCAAATAATTGATTCCTCGAACCATTTTTCCATACTGAATAATAAACAGTTTTAAAGAGCAATTATATGTCCAAATTTCTTTATTAAAAAAAAAATATAAAAAAATAAAAAATATTTTTCCAATTTTTATTTTATAGGACTTTTGTTAATAAATGGCACATTAAATAATTTTTTTTTCTCAATCATAGGTATAAAACTTTTTTTTTGTAATTCTAAAATATTATGCAGAATTCGTTCCTTAACATAAAATAGATTTTTTGAATAAGTAACTGCAAAACCAATCTAAAGTCTCAAACCTATTAACAAAATTTTGAATTTTGTATGGAGCCATTTTTTCTTAATTACTGGGCCATTAATACTCTTGCAATGATACCTCCCTCATACTTAGGTTCTTAAAAGCACATCCACACTATTAAAACATGGGCGCTTATAAATTTGTTATACACTTTTATTCATCGTGATTAAACACACATTTTTTTTCAGGATGATAGCGGTGCTGAAATGTACACCGATAGTACATCGCATAATGTTATCCTAAATGAACTTCGTCCATTTACTGAGTATACAATTACCGTTGTGCCTTTTAATCAAAATGGAATGGGTGATCCATCGAATGAAATGAAAGTAAAAACTTATTCATCATCTCCTTCTGAACCACCAAATAATGTTACACTTGAAGTTACAAGTTCAACGGTGAGTTAGATTTTCAAACTCAAATTTGAAAAAAAAAAAATTATTTTAATAACTATCTATTAATATATTTCAGTCAATAACAGTTCACTGGGAACCACCAGCCGAGGAAGAACGTAATGGTCAAATAACTGGCTATAAAATACGTTATCGTAAACTTAAAGAAGCTCCTGAAGTCAAGAGTACCCCAGCAAATATACGTTACTTTGAATTGAACGGTTTGGATCGCAACTCAGAATACCAAGTAAAGATTGCTGCCATGACAGTCAATGGAACTGGACCATTCACTGAGTGGCATCGAGTTGTAACACTGGAAAATGATCTGGATGAAACTCAAGTGCCGGGAAAGCCAATATGGATCGCAGTTAGAACTGGAGCTGAGAGTATAATGTTGCATTGGGGTCCACCAGTTCAACATGAGATTAAAATTCGGAATTTTGTTCTTGGTTGGGGCAAGGGTATTCCCGATGAAAATATTCATGAACTTAATGAAAGCGAACGAAGTTATGTGCTTAAGAAACTGGAACCGAATACCGAGTATGTTGTGTCTCTGAGGGCTCGGAATATCAAAGGCGATGGGCCACCTATTTATGACAATATTAAAACACGAGATGAGGAACCAATGGAGGCTCCAATGCCTCTGGAAGTGCCTGTTGGTTTGAGAGCGATAACAATGTCATCGACATCTATTGTTGTCTATTGGATTGATACAACGCTTAGCAAGAATCAACATGTTACAGATAATCGTCATTATACAGTTCGATATGGTATCACTGGATCCAGCCGGTTTAAATTGCACAACACAACAGACTTGAATTGCATGCTCAATGAACTACGACCAAACACTCAATATGAGTTTGCAGTGAAAGTTGTCAAGGGTCGACGTGAGTCAGCATGGTCGATGTCGGTCCTAAACACAACGCTTCAAAACATTCCTATATCACCTCCCAGGGAGGTGACAGTTCGAGCCGACGAAAATAATCCACAGAGTGTAATAGTCCAATGGCTTCCACCGAAACACAGTATGGGCCAAATAGCCGGCTATAGTGTGTACTACACCGCTGACACCACAAAACGAGATCGAGATTGGTCCGTAGAAGGTTCCAATCTAGATGACAATGTGATGGTTATTTCGAATCTTAAACAACACACAACCTACTATTTTAAAGTGCAAGCTCGTACAGGAAAAGGCAGTGCACCATTTTCAACTCTGGTCTCGCACACAACAGGTGCAGCTGTCTTGATGCAAGAACCAAATACCATCAGTAAAGGAATCACCAACGAAATGATAATTTACATGATTATCTTTGGCACAGCTGTCATTTTATTCATCGTTGTTGCTGTTATAGTGATATTGTGTCGCAAAAAGCCACAAAGCTCACCAGAGCATGCGAAAAAAAGGTAGGTTGTGATAGGTAACTAATATATAGCTCCCCTTTAAAAAGTGTTCCTTTCTCCGACGTTTACAGCTACCAGAAGAACAATGTTGGTGTACCAAAGCCACCAGATCTATGGATCCATCATGATCAGATGGAATTGAAGAATATCGATAAACCAATGCATAATCATAATTCTACTCCAGGTAAATGAATGTTCAAAACAAAAATTTAATCCAGCTGTTGACGTTTTTTTTTTCTCTCTTCCTAAAGCTTGTAGCGATGGAGCATCTAGTAGTGGAGCTTTGACACTTCCTCGACCAAGCTTGCATGAATACGATATAGAAGCACCTGTTCCTCCTTGTGTTACTAATTCTCTAGACAAACGGTCTTATGTTCCAGGATATATGAGTGAGTTAATAAAACAAAATTAAGAATTGACTTATGCATTGAATTTATTTGGCCTATTTTCAGCTACTTCTTTAAACTCGACTATGGAACGACCACAATATCCACGAACGCAATACAACATTCCAAATAGGCCACATATGGGCGTAGATACAACATTATCACAGCAGAGCTTGTCACAGCCACAGAATAATTCTTTGGCACAAACACCAGAACATCCATATATGTATGATGGATTTAGGTAAGTGGTCATTTTTCCCTCGGTGTGCTTAATTTGAAGCTTTTCAAGTATGTTCACACGAACATATGTATGCACTTCGTTTAACAAAAAAGAGTACTTAGCGGTTGTCGCAAATATAACTGAAGAAGTAAAACCGTGGACCGTAAATAGTACCTATAATTGTATAAAAGAAATTGACAACATTGGACAGTCTTTAAAAAAAACTCTTAAGAGGCATAGAAGCATTTTTATTAAACTCGTGATAGCCCTTCTTTTAAAGTTTTTTCTGCTTTTACTTAGCATTCTATAAGCAACTTCTTCGCACAGTAACCTTTTTTCAAATTACATTCGACATACATAAATTCATCAATCATTTTTTGTTTGAAATCCTATTTTTTTTTTGTAAATTTATTCAAATGTTTTCTTTTAAATTTCGGATAATTTTTGGAAATCCCAATTTTTTTATCACCGACAAGTTCCTGTGTCATTCGAACTTTTGCAAATGAATTTTTTATATGAAAAAGTTCGTGAACTTTTTAAATATCTAACAACTTCCGAAAAGCGACGTCAACGAGTCAAACTGAGTCCCAGCACATTGCAGAGAGATATTATAAAAAATGGCAAAGCCTCCATAAATCCATTTTTTAATTATCTAAGTGAATTCCGAGCTCGGCAGAAGCAATGCAATGGCGATTTAAGTGGTGTCAGATTGGTTCGGACTGGTGCAAAGTTATGGAATTCAAAAAGCGACGAGGAAAAGAGACCATACAGAGATATGGCTTTACAAGAGAGTCGCTTGAAACGTTTGCAACCGAAACGAAAACCGATGGATAAGTTCACGCATAAAAGACGTCGAAAGAAGAAAAGACGTCAGATTCAAAATAATTAATTCGTAGTTGTATCTATTTGCTGTCTGTAATTTAAGAACTTTATGCATTTCAATTTTTACAGAAAATATTAAATTGATCTCATTATTATTTATGTAAAATTGTTTTTTTTTTTTGTTATTTTAAATTTTCCAGCAATCCACCATACCAAGCAGCAATTTCAACTGTGGAAACATCAAAACGTGGACATCCACTAAAAAGCTTTGGAACCCCAGGTCCACCACAACCTGGTGTACCGCCTCCGGTCATTTCAACATGCTCTAAGCACAGTAAGTAAAGCATTTCTAACTTATGGAATGTAAATTTTGGAATGTTTTGTTTAGTTTCTTGGACTGCGGCATATGAGTCATACGAAGAATGTTTAGAGAAATTTTAATTTTCAAAGAGGAGGCCAAATGTAAGATTGAGAAGCTTCTTGTTTTTAACCTTTCTTTTCGAACGCTAGTCTCCATTAGTTAAACCTGTTTAAAATAATAAATAAAATAAATTGCTATAATGACAAGTGTTACATTTTCAGACATTCGAATTCAGTTCCGTTTACACATTTGATGTAGAAACAAATTTTCCGTTTTAGAATGCTTTTGACATTCGTAAACGAGTTGCAAGGTACGAAAATTCCACTTTCGGACTTGCCATTCCGAAAGTAGTAGATAAAATAGTTGAACAAAATCAAGTTTTATTATTTATTGGGTTATCAATCAAGTATTATGGGTTCACATGAATAAAAAAAAAATGATTCATTGACATACATAGTTTATAAAAAAAAATTCACAGATAAAAAAATACATCAAAGATACAAATTGATTATATTTTTAAAATAAATTGAAATCAGTAATAAAAACTTCGATTCGGTTTGGCAATCCTAACAGATTTATAGCTTCAGCTATAATACTAATGCATTTAAGTAGAGTTAAAATCTTAAATTACGACCCTCATTATGAATGGGGACAATCGAATGTTTGAGCGATTAAAAAAACGTTCGATTCGAGTCGTTATTAATAAATAGGTGCCGTTTTTGTAAAGAAATCCTTACAAAAAGCCTGATTCAGTAATAAATAATATATCAATTGAATTTTTGTTCTTCTGTCACAACATGATGAAAAATTACTAATTTTTCAAAAATAAAACCCTCTTCCATGAAATTTTCAACAAAAAAAAACCAAGACGAGCAAACTTTTTCTGTTTTTGTTATTACTTTCTTCAAAGTCTATTAATATAATGTATATTCGAACTTTGAAATCATTTCCATAATGAAATGAAAAATAGTGACTATACCGAAATATTGCAATAACAAATATTTTGAATAAAAACTACATACCTTAAACTTTAGCCGTAAATCCTGCCAAGTAATCTACTTGTGTTAGGGTTTACAAGACTGGAATACATAGAGCTTAGGAATTAAATTGTACGCTCCCAGTAAAAGCCATGCATTGCGATGCTTCGTTATTAATCCATATTAGAGTCCCTAAGAATAATAATATGCCGTTTATGGCTTTATTTATCATAGTAAGTTGAGAGATACGAAATAAGATTCTAAAATTAAGAACCAAATTGAAAAAAAAACCTTTTCTTATTTTCCTTGCTAGATAATAAATTAAAAATAATATCTCTAACCAAATTAATAAAGTTTGTCCCTTTCTACCACGAAGATAATAAGAAATTCTTCTATTTCAAAATACCCAATCCAATATTTTGCTATTCAATTCATTACTATTGATTATTATAAAATAAAATTTTGAATTTATTATTTAGTATTTTATTGTATTTCTTAAAATCTAATCAAATTTTGTCTTTTCTATTTATCTAGCGCCATCAGTAACAATACGTCCTCAAAATGCTTCACCATTTAAAAAACCATCATTCTCAGTTGCCACACCAACAAATCGCCTAACAGGCTGTTCATCAATAGCACATTCAACAGACGAAATACAAAGACTTGCACCAAGTACTTCCACCGAAGAGCTTAATCAAGAAATGGCCAATCTAGAGGGCCTAATGAAAGATTTAAGTGCAATCACTGCCAGTGAATTTGAATGTTAACATCGATATACATTATACATACAAAAATAGACCATACAAAAATTAATTTTAGCCCCTTTTCCTAGCCAGCTTCTACTTCACGTCCCCAAACCCGCCAACAATAACCCATCCTTCCATTCATCCTTAAAACAAAAACACCATAAACTTTTCAAAACCTACTATAAGCAAGCACCTTATAAAAAAAATATGATTATTATACATAAGTTAGAACAAAATTTGAGAAAAAGAAAAAAGTTTCCTTATGTCATCCCACATTATTAACACATTTTTTTGTTTTATGAACAAAAATTAAAGAAAACTGCAAAACTGTTGTAATCAGGTATTTTTGTATAACGAAAATTTAGACAAGTAGTTGACACTTAAAGAACACATAAAAATTAAAAAAAAAAAAAAAAAAATACACCGAGAATAGAAATTAAACAAAAAAAAATATTTAATGTAATGTACGCACTCAAGAACTGCCCCTACAGGGGAGAGAGACAGAAACGTATATAGGATCTACTACAATTAACACACATGCATGCATATCACGTCAATCAAGAAATTAATAAAGGACCACAGAGTGATGTACACAATGTCCTTGTTAATATTTTTTTTTAATTTTCGATTTTGTTAAGAATTATCAGTCCTACAAGTCAAGACAAGCAATAGTCCTGTCATAATAATCATATTTCGATCAAAAACAAAACTACTGAACAAAAACTTGTATTCATTTATTTATTTCCATTCGCGGTAATTTTAAAGCTTACAAAAACATAATTTTATTAATTTGAATTTTATCAAGGACGTTTTAGATAATATAAGACATTTTGGAGAGTACAAAAGTCTACAGCTTTTTTAAAACAATTTATTATTTAAAGTTGAGTTTTACACTAAGTTAAGAACTGAAGTCTTTCAAAATCAGGATTTCTTTTAATATTTCACAACTGAGCAGTAAAATTAAACAATTATGTCTTGGCCCTTTCACTAGTTTTTTTCGCATTTATATTAAATTAGAATACGAGTATGTTTCATGATATGTAGTACTATTACTATATGTATAACGAATATGTCTTGTTTATCTATCTTGGCTCTTTGAAAAATTCAAAGTCCTTCCAAATCATTAAAATATCAAATTCATAACCATTAATTGTGTTGATATACGACGGTTTTTTTTTTTTTAATAAAATATAAATGTGATGTAAAAAAAATATAATATTCTTTTTTTTTTTCAAATACAAAAATTAATGCTTAAACAATTCTACTTATACCTATCTTCAAAAATCATGTGACTAAAATATATATTTTTTTTGTAAATCACAAAAATGCCTGTAAATATTTTTAGATATAAATTTAATAACTTCACTATTATTTAAGTATAATAAATACAACAAAACAAACAAAACAAAAATATTCAGATAAATTAAATTTTATTAAAGCTTAATTGATTGTGTCAAAACTATATATTTTTTCAAAAAAATTTTTTTTTTATTATCTTTGAATTTGTGTGATTTTTTTTTTTTTTTAGAAAATAATATAAATTGATTGTTCATTTTTGGTTTAATTGTAATATTATATTTAAAAAAGGATTCACAAAATATCGTTATTTTGAAATATTGTATTTATGTACCTTTATTAACGAAAACGTCTTATGTCTTTGAAACTTTCGTTTTCTGTGCCGTCTTGAAGTGCTTGTGTGTATTTTATACATTTCTTTTTTTTCGAAACGAATTTATAATCATTTTTTTAATTTAAAAATGTTTTAAAGTTCTATTAACTTCAAGCACAACAGATTTTCATTCCATGCTGAATCTACACGAATTCTTATCAAATTTTAGCTATTCCTGGGCGGTTTCGTTTTGATTTGGGAGAGTCTTTATGCTGAACAAATTGTGAAACATAAGCTTTTAAGTTAATAATTAATATTTATGTTTCGCATGAGCTTTTTTAGCCCCCTAAATTGCCTAGCACATTAGTTGTAACTTGGAAACACGAGTAAAGCCTTTAAAACTTTCTAAAACAAACGCGAAACATTCGATACTGACGACCAAACATTCGATGATGTCCACGAAGTAGCAAAAACAACTAAAATGTTTTAAAATTAAAAAAATTTAAAGTGAATCAGACCTCTGAAAGGCGAAGAAATACTAAAATGCCAAATTTTATCAAATTTTTCGCAGTTTTTGTATTTGCCTTCGTAGATCAGATAATTTTTGAATAAATAATTATTTATTTGCACTTTGTCGAAAAATTAAAACAAGTTTGATATTTGGAATTGCTTTAAAAGATTTATTTACATGCTCAGGTCGTAGCTCATGTGCATTTATCTGAAGCACTCGCGATTAATTGCATTATTTTTTTATTCTAATCACAACCGTAACCACTTAGATTGTCCCATTACTGTTGTTTGTGACATACAATGGGTATACAAAAGAGATAGTTGAAACTCGTGTAAATCCAGCACTGTTCTAGTTTTCCACTTAGCTTTTTTCAACCTTTTCGATTGGTTTCCAATGGATTATTCTGAAAATTAATGAGTTTTGAATATTCACATTTGCATATTTCATAAAGTGTGTAATTGCTGTACCGGAATACCAATAGAAAGGGCCATAGCATAAAGACTTATTTTGTTAAGCTATGTTAGCAAATATGTACTGAAAAGAATTACCTACATGCACTTTGAACTCTTTTACTATGGTTCTTCTTTTTATAGTATGATTCTTGTCTTCTAAAAATGAATGAAAATGGAAAAAAATTACTTGGAAATCTATAGCATTGGGATGTGATATGAAATCTTGTTTTCTCTATAATGTAATGTTCATTTTGACATTCTTTTAGGTTTGAGCGTTCTTTTTCATGAAAAAGGCAATCCAATCCTATCGAATTTGATCTCAATTATACACAAGCAGGCCATTTTGTTTTTCAAGTATATTCTTATTTGCGTTAATATTTTTAATAAATTCTGGATAGCTATTTTCTCAACCGTAAATCTTTGATTTGAGGGTCATTAGCCACCTTACTTCTTAGTAATGAAAACAAATTCAATTCTAATCTACAGTTTAATTATATTTTAACTTCATTTTTTACTTACTAATAAAATAAAAAAGTAAAGTAAAAGCTAGTGCTCATTTGGTCAAATCAATCAAGTTAAAAAAATTACACAAATTTATCAATTTTCGATATTCAAGTTTTCCTATGAATTTTTTATGTATGAAGGAAGGTATTTGTACATTATTCTTATTAAAAATTAACAAAATGAATTTCTCGATCACGATGATTAAATCAAAATAAAGTTATACAAAAATATGTATTTTTTAAAAATTTTTATTATTTTTGCCATTCAATTTGTATTATGCAATCAACATCGTGATCATTGTGCCATTTAATATTGTTCATTCATATTTTAATATCATATGCATGATTTTATATTCATATATATATATATCTATATATATATATTTTAGTTAATAATAAAAAGGGAAAATATATGTATATGTAATATGTATGTACTTTATATTATGTAGTTTATAAGAAATCACCACTTCCTCTAATTGTTTTTTTTTTTTTTCAAATAATTATTTCTTTTTCTAGATAATTTTAAGAAATAAATTATACAATTGATAAAAATTATTATAAGACATTTTTGTACAGATTTATAAATAGAAATCAAAAAAAAAATATTAAGTGAACTTAATGCGTATATGCTAAACGGAATAAAAAAACTATTATGTTGAAACAAAAATAACTAATATAATTATGTATTTATAATTTAATAATTCTATATTATATCGATTCAAGAAACAATGAATTTTTTTTATAAGTAGTTAAAATCAGAACAAATAAAAATAATAGTTTTGTTAAAACGAAAGCAATGTATTGCTAACAAATAACTTCAAACTTTATTATTATGTATTGTGTAATGTACGTTGTACGTGTACGTACGTAGGGAAGACCAAGAGACAAATGGGACTATCCCAAAGAATTTTTTTGTTTTTTTTTTTATTATTTGTATAGTTGCTAAGAAATAACATAAGAATAATTAATAAAGAAAAGAAAAATTAAAAACCAAGACACAATTGACGAAAATATTAACCAAAACAAATATTAAATAATAAATGTACATTCTTATTTATAAAATGTTTGTTTTATTGAGTTCATTTTTGGAAGATCATTTTAAGTTGAAGAACTAAAGGGGTAACTTTGCCATATGTAGTTGTTTCATTTACGACGATAGATGGAAATAAAGCTGTTTGCAATGAGGCTGCCATCAAAATTTATCTTTTGATTTAAAAGCGAATTTAGACTTCACTTTCTAACTTCATTTTCAAAATGAATTAAGGATGCGATCAAATCATGGCATTAGACACCACGGTCTTATTTCATTTAAAAATTAAATAATTCCGCATTAGAAAAGTTAAAACTAATTAGAGACTGATGTTAAGACCGCTACTTCGCGCCTTACAAAATCAAAGGCGATTTTATTTAAAGAGCCCCTTTCATTTAACTGTTACCATTTTTTCGGTTAATTTGTCCGCAATTGGTTATCAATTTAGCAGATTCTTTTAAACTATTGTATTAATGTTTTTGTTTAAAATATAAACTTTGATTAGAATTGCAAAGCAAAGCAGCTTGGAAACGGTCACTTTAAAGGGTATACTATTTTAGCGTACAATCGGGCGTATGTGTAATTTTTTGTTCTCTTCTAAGTCCTTTAATAAACGAGTGATTTAATCTCACAGAAAATGAAAATATTGAACGTTCTTGCAGAGTCTTACTTCTATATGGCAAATTTAAAACTATCTTTTATCTCTTACTGATGAAATTAGTTGCTTTTTACAGAACGCAAATAACACATAAATAAACTACGCATGAAAAGTCTTGTGCGTATGCTTAGAAAATTGATAATAAATAATTAGTAAAAAGAAAGTAAGTCCACTGAATATAAGAAAAAAAAATATTGAGTATCAATTTAAATTTTTAGATAAATAGTTAAAAACAAAATTAATTTCCACAAACTATTTACTCAAACAAAATTTTAAAAGAGATTTTTAATAATGCATATCTGGCTTTTAAAAAAGCTAAACCTTGACGTTATAAGTCTTGCCGTTATTTTTCAATAATGTTGAAAAAAAATTGATTTCTTGGGATCGCGGAACATAATTTACAGCCTAATATCTTTGTGGCTAACATCAGCAAAAGCTGAAAAAAGGGGCGTTTTTTTATGTTTTCAATCTTAGGTTCGGCGCTTGAGGTCGAAAACTTTAAAAACATGGGATTTATGACAAAAATAACTTAGTAAAAAATCAGAACTACCGGAGTTAGTTAGAACTACTGGAGTTAGTTTCCTACGAAACGACTAATACTTGATGCAATTGAATGATTATAAAAATTACCTATGAAGGAAGCCTTCGAAAAATAGTCGGCTGATTGAATAAACCCATTGAATCGATGAGTGTAAGAACAGTACAAGCACCATTTAATAAAAATCAGAAATTTATTTTCTTGTACATAAATATTTGGTATAATAAAAAAAATATACTAATTTTTAGCAAAGAAAAGTCTGTTATAAATATGAAGCTGAAGATCGCTGCATCCGAAGTTGTTTTTTCATTTAGAGTTGCAGCTCTCGAAAAGTATCAATGATATTGGAAAATTTTAAACACCAAAATGTTGGGCACAAAATTTGCCAGGGACGATGTTCGCTACATTTTAAAAATTTTATCCCGTTATATTTGTTTTTAATGGGTTTTTAAACTTTTCAGATTATTTTTTTGTTTAGACGTGCAGATAGACGAAACTAACGGTTAAAATAAACAAAAAATTGTATCGTGAAGAGCGTCTTTTACTCTAGAGGCGATGTTCCTTACTTTTTTTTTTTTCTTTTACTAAGCGTTTTTAACCATGAAACATAAAAACAAAACTCACAAAACTTTATACCGTTATAACTTCGGATCACCTAACGGTTCCAAAAAAAAAGTACATAGAAAAATTAGATTTTTTCAACTCTAGAGGCGATGTTTTTTATTTTTTTTTAAATTCATGTTCTAAAGCCATTAATTTGCATATCAAGCAAATTATAATAAAGAGAAAAAATAACAAAGAAAATACGAACTACATAGTGCATATACTAGAGGGTGAGCCTTGAATTTATATGACAGCAATATTGGTCTTGTTTTTTTTTCTTTTTATTATAATTTGTTGTTATGCAAATTAATAGCTTTAGAACATGAATTTAAAAAAAATAAAAAACATCGCCTCTAGAGTTGAAAAAATCTAATTTTTCTATGTACTTTTTTTTTGGTACCGTTAGGTGATCCGAAGTTATAACGGTATAAAGTTTTGTGAGTTTTGTTTTTATGTTTCATGGTTAAAAACGCTTAGTAAAAAAAAAAAAAAAAGTAAGGAACATCGCCTCTAGAGTAAAAGACGCTCTTCACGATACAATTTTTTGTTTTTTATTTTAACCGTTAGTTTCGTCTATCTGCACGTCTAAACAAAAAAATAATCTGAAAAGTTTAAAAACCCATTAAAAACAAATATAACGGGATAAAATTTTTAAAATGTAGCGAACATCGCCCCTGGCAAATTTTGTGCCCAACATTTTGGTGTTTAAAATTTTCCAATATCATTGATACTTTTCGAGAGCTGCAACTCTAAAAGAAAAAAAAGAAAAAAAATGCAGCGATCTTCAGCTTCATTTATAAATTATCAAACAGACAATTATTTTTTTTTTCTGAGGGATATCCCAGTTATAAAAGTTTTTCTTGATTTTTCGCTTATGCTGTTCTTACACTCATTGATTCAATTGAATTCGTTAATTAATTTAGCTTTAAAGTATTATGTTTTATTTGGCACATTCTAATAAGGCTAGATTTTTATATTTCGCATGTGAACAACATTTTGTGACACAGGGTGTATGTTGCTTCAATTTAAATATTTATTTCCTATAAAAGCTCTCGAACAGAAATGTATCTACATAAACTTTTCTTCAACAAACTTCGGACACAAAAAGTCAAAAGTTTATCTACATTATTTCGTCTGCACTCATCATGCATCAGATACTTCTTGGCAACCTCATCAACTTTATGTATAGAACAAACAACATACTAAAGTATAAAGTTAACTTTAACAGTGCGCTGATATATCCACCAAAAACACAACTCGTCTATCCCAACTGGCCGGAACCGTCAGTTGCTTTGGCTTTGGCTCTGGCTATACACTTTAGTTTTAACATGGGCCAAACTATTCATGTATTTTCATAATGTTGTTGGCTCAACGTACTCAGTTTCTTTAGAATTGATTTAGTTGAAAAGCGTCTACCGCAGCGTGCTGACGCCAACGGTTTTTTTTTTTAAAGATACAAACATACATAAATAATTTGCATCTATAAAGATACGTTTTGCGTCGAGTTTGTTTCTTCACTACTGGTTTATTTCTGTTGAATGCAAATTGCTATCGAATTCGGCAAAAAGAAAGTGAATCGAAATTAAGTGAATTCCAAGCTGTATCAACCCGAAAACGAATAGGAAGTGTCTTTATTGCTTTCAGTTTTTTTTTTATTTGAAGGTGTCACCAAAGATTTTAGATATACATAATTAGCAAATCTTTTTCGTAATCATTATTTTATAAAAAAAAAAGTTCTTTTGTGTTGAGAAAAAAGTTATAAAAATGAGATCTTCGTCAATTTTAAATAACACAAAATCACTACTCACTGCCCTACCCGAAATTTCACTTATTTCGCAACGACAACGATCAACAACAACCTGTCCACATGCTGCAACTGCAACGGCAACGGCTGCTTCTGGTAGCACAGATGTTTCTTCTAGCAAAGAATGGCAAAATGCATTGCCATACCATGAAGTACCTGGGCCAAAACCATTACCAATTCTTGGTAATACCTGGCGGTAAGTTGAGTTCTTTTAAACATTTTCATTTGTTATAATAATATAGTGTGAATGTTTTAGCATTAATTTTCTATACTACGCGTATTCTCTGTGCGAGTTGGATAAACTCGTTTTTGTTTTCGTTTTCCATGGCTGAATTTCGACAACAAGTCATTTAGGAAGTTTACCTCTGCTTCTTCTTTTTTTCTTTTTAGCTCTCATTTGAATTAAAATCTTGTTTTTTTTTTTAATAGCTAGCTACCTAGTTTGTGTGAATGAAAACACAAAAGTTTGGGAAGGGTCTAGACATGTTTGGGCAAACTATTTTTTTTTTGTTTGAGACTGACATGGAACTTTGTTTTAAATATACATAAATATATTTGTGCATGATTGGAATGATATGAGTAAACGGGCCTCGGTGATCTTGATAGCAATTATTTAGATAGAAAGTTGACCGAATATCGTTTTCATTGCATTTTTTTGACAAAAATTTTGTTACCACTTGGCGAGCAGCATACAAAATTGAGTATGAAAAATCTTGAGCCTGTGTGTCACGATAACTTAAATATGTACAATAAATAAGAAGGCTTTTACTGAAGGGTATCTGGTGGCGTATGTGGAATATTTTTATTTTAATATTACAGAATTGTTGGAGTTTTCCGATTCCATCTACTCCCAAAATCCTACCACTTCATCGTGTTCTATATGGATAAAAAATAAAGTGGAACCTATAGATAGCTACAAAACGCAGGGGATGAAAATAAGGTTACCATGGATTTTGATCCTAAATGTAAATCATTAAATCAAAATGTCAACATGTTTTTTGTAATTTTTCAAAGATTGCAAATTTGTGACTTACTGTCGTGTGACAGTTTATGAAGAACTTAAAGCCAAGTGACTTACAATTCTCAACCATTCCTGTGTGCGTGTTATTGCAGGAATGGAGTGGACTTACAATTTTATGCTGAAGCCAAACGTCTAGGTTAAGAAGCCTTCTATTCTTGAAAAGTGATACTTTTGGAGAATTTATCAATTTCTAATATGAGGCAGTAGCCCGTGCAAAAATATTTCTGTTTTTGGGAATTGAACCCAGACATCCAACATGACATGGCGCACTTATCATTTTGCCACTGCCAACTACAAACTGTCGTTAGATAAAAAATGAAAATGTTCTCTAAAAATTTGTCTTAAAAATTTTTGCGACAACTCTTTGAACAATTAAAAAGATACTGTCGAAAAGTTGTCAAAATTTTCATTTACCAAATATGCAATTTTTTAATATTTTAAATCGCCCAACCAAAAAATACTTACATACGTGCTTTTTTAGAACTAGCACTCAATTTTCTTCATTTTTTCTATTTTCTTCAGTTCAGTTCTTGAAAATTTTGAAAAAAATGTCAAAAAAGGAATTTTTCAGAAGAATAATTTTTGAGAAAATCAAAAAATTAATATTAATAATTAAGGGCTTTTTTAATCTATTTAAATAGGTTGAATTTCGAGAAAACTCGGATTTTCCAGAAATAAGTTGAAATAAGTTCTGTGGTAGGTACGGCAGTAGGGTTTTAATCTTAAATTTTTCCGGAATTTGGTTGACTTATGTTAACTGACATAAAGAGCTATTTATTCACTAGTTAAAGAAAACTTCCATTGTTTAATATTTATACCCTCTCTCAGCACTAATTTGTTCTCAGCTGATTACCTTTAATCGATGATTATTTCATTTTTATATTTGTTCAAGTGGGTACGTTAATCAAAATATTATTAATGGTATCCTTAATTTGAGTTGATAATCATGGAAATAGCTAATCGGCCAATTTCAAATAAAAGCGCCACTATATAAGGAACCTAATCCACACAACTGTATCTTCTCTTGAAATCATTGAACTTCAGTTATTAAACAATAAATTATTTCTGTTGTCTATCAAAATCATAACTGCTCAAATAGCATATATAAGTAAACAAGGTAAATGGTACTATAACTACATACAATATTGTTTCAGCATTTTGTAAATAAATACACTTTTATGAGCTTGAAGTGTGCTTAAGTTGTTACACCTCTTGTTACACTTCAAATCCATTAGGCGCGAACAGTTATGTACATAATTTTTGTTTGAATAAGAAAAGTTAATTTGCTTAAGATCAAGCCTAGTTATTTTACATAATTTCAGAAGCCCAATATTGAAAAATGATTATTTGATGACTTTTAGATTTAGTTTTACATTTGCGGTAATGATTTAAAAAGTGGGTAATATCCAATGGTAACTGGAGTTACATTTGAGACAAATTTGAATTTGCTGTCATAAATTATGCAAAATAAATTTATTATGAATGTTAAACGTTCTTACTTCTTAAAAAAAAAACGTTGAACGGCATTTGCTTGCTCATTTAAAAAAAAAGTGTGATTATAGGGCTTTAAGTTTGTCACCCATTTATCAAGATATAAAATATCATAAATCTTTAGCTTAGTTTTAGATGAAAATAACATCATAAAATTTCATATGATGACCCTACTTTATGAGCATAGCAATCGAGACTCGCGAAAGCATTCAACTTGTACCAACGTCTAAAAATCAAACCCCAAAATTTCAGCCATTTAAATATTTAATTGAGGAATATTTTGCAATTGTAATTTTAAAAAATAAAAAGTAAGGAAAAATAAATATGATGAAAAAATACTTTGGCCATTCAAGTTATGTACACTTTTTCCATTTTTTCATGAAATTGCCCAAGTTATAATGTCCAAATGCCATCTACATACAACTTTTAACAATAAACATTTCAATACTTATGAATATATGTAAGTAGGAACATCAATTCAGTGTATAAGATTGATATTATCCATTACTCATTTTTCTATCACATCAAATACTTTGTCAATCAATTAAAATTTCCCGATATGATGATTGGAATGTGGACTGCATAAAAATCTGTGGTTAGTGGATGGCGCGGCGCTTCCAATTCAAGTCAATTAGTAACTGTTGGAAGATTTGCAGGTGTGATAGAGAGTGTTTATTTTTAAAGAAAGAAAAATATAAAATCATACACACTTCGATTAACACCACACCTTCCTGTAATTTTTTTTTAATAAGAAACAAAGCTTTGTCAATCCAAGAAGAAAGTTGGATTTTTTTTTATAAATTAGGTTAATTATTTTGCGTTTTTTGTATTTACTTACCAGAAGAGTGATTTTGTGTTTGATGTTTGTTTACATTTTGGTAAACGTAATAAAATATTGAATTATATTTTAAAATAAATGGCATACAAGAAATTGACACGAACCTATAGTAATTGATGTGAATAGTTTAATTGCGCGCATGCTGCATACCAAAAATTATTTATTAATGACTTTTCTATATGAAGAAATATGTGTTACTCATATATGAACCAAAGTATTTTTAGCTCATGCCAGTTAGATTAAAAAAACTGCCAAACTCTGAATAGAAGAGTTACTGGAAGCCACTTTTTACAAAATTAAGATTACACAGTAAAATCTTAACTCGTTTTTAAATATAATCTAGGGTTTTAAAGATCAGAGAATTAATTTGTATTTAATAAAATAGAAAACAATAAATTATTTCTGTTTCAAGAACGATCCCAATTTATTTTAGTCTTAAAATAATTTAATTCTTTTTCCACTAAAAAAAAAATTCTAGAAAACTGGTAGCCCTTTGAGTTACCAAGAAGAACGTATACGGTTTGTTTTTTTCCACTGGAAAAAAATATGTTTTCACAAAAATGGTAACACTGAAAAATATTTTAAAATAAAGGCCTGGTCGAAACCTATTTCTTAAAGTACGTTTGTCTAGGTCAAATATTCAGCTTTTTTTAATGTTTTCACAAAAATCAAAAAAAATCCGATGATACTTTCAACACTGTAAAATATAAACATGAAAAAAAAATGTCATACACATATTTGAAAATACATAAAATTCATTATTTGAATTTCTGAATTTAGCCAAAATAGAAGTTTGAGCTCAAAACTACATACATAAAACTCAATACAAATTTTTGAGAAATAAAACTCAAAAAATAATTTTTTTTAGATATTTATAAAATTTTTGAAGTATTTTTATAAAAAAAATGTTTACAAGATCTTAGTATCTAATAACGTACAATTAAAAAAAATTAATAGGTAAAATATAATTAATAAAAAGTTCAACAGTACAAAAGTCATAATATGTATATAGTTTTAATTAATTACAAAACCTCACTGAAAAAAATTTAGTTTCCCCTTCATAGAATCTCCTTAAAACTTTAAGTTCAAAAATTGAAGAAAATTCCTCTAGTAGCTTAGAATACAGGTCGAGATACAGACAGACAGAATTTTTGAAACACAAATTGAATATTTTAATGTATTCAACAAACCTCAAAATTTAAATTGATGTTATTTATTTTTAAAGACAAAAAAAAACGATTGCGGAAAAATTCGGTAACGAAACAAGATTTAGACGGATTTTTTTTTAAATTTTAATAGACCGAGGCTTACAAAAGTCTCGTGGCCAGCCCTGTTCTTAAATGTCCAAATTGTCGAAAAATTTCTATGTTGAAGAAGTATAATTTAACTTTTTTATTATGAACTATCAGTGGCAAAACATAGGGGCTCAAAATTGTTGATTTTCGAAAAAATAAATCCAATTTGCGAAAAACATCCAAGTGAAGATTTTTTAACGCAATTATCTCTAAATTTCTCCAATGTCTCTCACTGTAAAAACCAACTATTATGGAATAAAAATGAAAAACTGAAAGTAGCTCTATTTAAAAATTGTTGAGTGTTTTAAAAATTGTATGATAAATTTGTGTATTTTATTAAATTGAGCTTCTATTTAACATCAACACTTTTATCTCATAAAACCATCCGGAAAAATTTACAACTACTATATAATAAATGTGTAAACAAATTTCCATAATTATCGTCCACAATGATTTTCTAGATTACGCTTTTTAGGAATTGAACCAATGCAAGATGATTATTTATCTAATTTATTTTACTACTTAAGTAGTTCGGAACTCCATTTTTCTTACCTCACCTTACATTTTTTATTTTTCAAACGATACGAAAAAGTCAAGCTTCCTGTCCCATAATTAAACAAACTAAGTTTGCTTACTAATATTTATTTTTTTTTTTTGTGATTATCAACATAAACATTAAAGTTATTTCGCCCATAATGACTTATTCCGGACCCCACAGAGGTAGACATAGTTTTTGTAAAACTAAAATACCTAACGCTTTTTCCTGATGTAACAGATAAGACACAATCACTATAATTCGCTAACATCATCAGCAATCCCAGCACTTACTACAAATGGCCTTGAAAAATTAATTGTGTAAATTGCCATTGAATGGTCAGTGTCCCTGACAATGAAACGGACATCGGTGTCAGTTGTTGGACACTTGACTTTTTTGTTCGAAATTATAGTAAAAATGTTATTGACAGTCATGTTAGCATTCAAATGTGAGAGAAGTGATAGAGTCGTTGTTATTATTGGTATATTCTTTTTCTTTTTTTTTAATTTTTTTTTGTGCATTATAGCAACATTCATAATGCAACATAAGTTTATATTTGTTGTTGAAGACGTTGTTTCTAAAAATTTTCTTACGTCTGTGGTTTTTGATTGTTTAATTAGCACTTATTTTTTGCTTGGTACTTTTTTGTACGTACATAAGTACGTCGTGGTAGGTGATATTGACTTTGGTATTTTCATATTCTATCAATGACGCAGAATCGTTTGCTTATGCAATTGATGATGATGCACCGTATTGAGAATTCGGTAAAGAGTTAAGAAAGCATAGGTAGTAAAAATGAAAGGAAGGAATATTGAGTAACAGAAACACGCTTACGAGCTCTGACAATTAGCTCGCTGGAATGGGGGACCTTGCACTCAAAACTTAATTAGCCGGCAATGAAACACAGAATAGACGGATGATCACCACTTCTAAGGCACTACAGATTAAGTTGATGCCAATACGTAATCTCCCAACCAAGAAATTCTTTGTCAAATATAAAGCGCCATTCATATGAACTGCGACCTGCTTCCGCGTCTGCGAATTGCAAATGGTCGCAGAATTTGACATTTCATTCACATGAGTGGTCGTAGACAGCTGCAGACAATACAAAAGCAGGCAAACAATTTTTTTGGGTCAAACTCGTGCTAATTATTTGTTCGCAGCTCTGTGGAATGCGTCTTGGTTTTGTGGTATGCGAAGTCACATTTGTTAGTTCGTAGGTCGCAGTTGTTATTCGCATGGAATATATTGAAATGTGTTTTATATGTAGTTTTAACTAATTATACGCATTATTTTCTATTTAAATTTGTAAATATATTCATTTATTCACTTTATCAAACAATTAAAATAGGAATTGATATTTGCTTTAGAAAAAGCTTTAAAAGAATTATTCGCAGACGTACATATGTAGATCGCAGCTCATATGAATGGCCCTTAATATTCTGCTGAATAAAACAAGAAGATAATACAAATCATTGTTTTATGTTTGGGTGCAGTTGTTTCTACAATTTAAAGATTATTTCACAACTCATGGTTCTAGCTGAAATGAAAAAAATTTGAGATTCATGCCTTTTTCTGTTTAATTTTTTCATGACAAAAAGGCCGCTGTTTGTTCAATAAATTTCTAAAAATCTTCGCTTACTATTTGATTTTTAACTTTAACAAGTTGTACAAGTTTTTTCCAGTACCTGTCATTCATTTTGGTGTGGTCAAGGGTCTTAGTTTGGCTCTTGCCAGAAAAATAATATTGATATCTTTTTGGCTCTTGTTACTTTTGAAATAACTGACTTGCCCAAGATTGTTGCAGTTTAGAATAAGTTGAGAGCAGAGACTGCTATTCTAGGAACTATTTTTCCAGTGTGGCATTAGCTTGGTATCAATATATTTGAAATATAGTTTTAAAGATGTGAGTTACGGTGGCGCAGCGGGAGATCCTTATTATTAAAAAGCATGTTGTTTGATGTGGCGCCGGAACTATCGTTTAAGCAAGAATCTTTAGAGCTTTTCGATGACGCCAACCGAACGATTGAGCTAATTTCACTGAGCTATTTTGCACCAACAGGAATATCCTTGCTATACCATAAACATTTTTTGTTTAGGTGTTTTTCACGGTGGTTCACGGTTCACGGTTTGGCTATAAATACCTTTCCTATAAAGTTTCTTCTTGAGTATCCCTTTCTAAAACTGATTTGGAACTCACTAACATATGTAGGTGGTGCATGCTTTTGATCTATTTAGTTAGACAACATCTCAAGATTTCCATAAAAAAGTTTTTAACTTTCTATAAATAGGAAGATTTTTACAATTTTCTTTCCATTTGAGAGCTGAAAAACTACAATTTGTGGTAAGGTGGGTGCTGTGTTGTGATCAAATAATTTGGTACTATTTCTACTAATTCTTCTCTCTCCACACTTTATGTCATTTGATCCAGATTCATGATTCTAAGAGAGGGCAAGCATACGTGTTTGATTGCAGAGTTCATCTTATTCCTCCATTTTCATTCCACAAAGCTTAGTGAAGTAAATCACTTATCACCAACAGGAACAATATTGGTGAAATTATACATCCCACTTTGGATTTCAAATTCTTCTGTCAACCTTCTATTATGTAAAATGTGACGTGATCCATCATATTATGTGACCTTAAGGAGGTTTCAAAATCATTCCTTTTTCCACTCCTCAAGAAAAATACAATCACTGTATAAATGATCACCGTCAATATCAATTTAACTCCCCAACATATCTAAAAAGTTGTATCCGCCCTTGAAACTTGAAAGCTACTCCCTAAGAACGGCTACAAAATTTAGATGTACCTATAAAAATTATGAGATTGAATTTTCTTAATTGTAAGTTTTTGCTTTAATTTTAGAATATTATTTATTGACAATATGAGGTTATTATTGTTTAGCCTTAACGAGTTGCATGCAACAATTCACTTAGATATCAAGTGCTAAATTTCTCATCGATAAAAGAAAAAGTTATTAAAATGCTAATAACAAACATCAATGCATTTTTTAGTTAAGTAACCTAATTAAATTCCTTTTATGTATCTTTAATTTTTTATAAAAAAATAAATACAGATATATGTACCTTCCGAACTTCTCTACCTACATACATATTTTGAATAGATACTTAAACAAAATGTATTGCTTAGTTTTAAGAATTTATTTATTTTATAAGTATACCTAAAATAATAGCAATCTTTTTGTTGTTTTTTTTCCAGAATGATGCCAATTATTGGACAATATACAATTTCCGATGTAGCGAAAATTTCCTCACTTCTTCACGAGAGATATGGGCGTATAGTACGTTTTAGTGGATTAATAGGCCGACCAGATTTACTATTTATCTATGATGTTGACGAAATTGAAAAGGTACATGAAACAAAAAACCAAACAACAATAATTTTATATGAACATCAGACAGATGCGTCAGGTCGGATATTTCGATTTTTTAATGAGTAATTTTGTGTGTTAAGCCAATGGTTGATCCAATTTTTTAACCTCGAGAGCCGAAATTAGCATTGGAAAAAATTATCGGTGATTGAAGCCACGACCAGGACTAGTATTGAAAAATAAACTATGTTTAACGATCTCAACATATCATTTGTGTGAACTCAATAGTTTCTAGAATTGAGCTTTACAAAGTAGACTAATGAAAAAATTGCAATAAAAAATTGATAACAACAAGTTGTAGGAGTGACAAATATTCAAATTGTTCTGATAATCTAGAACGCAAAAGAAAAAAAAAACTTTTCAGGAACTAGTGGTATTTGCAAAATTTTAAAGAAAAAGAAATTTATTATTTTTTAATCCCCCCAGTATCCAATAGTTTCTAAAATATAGATCTTCAAAATATATCAATACAAAATATATAACCATTTGAAACAGTGATCTCGATTTCGATATACATAATCACTTTTTTTTTTTATTCATAATTTTTATTAGAAAAAAAAAACAAATTCCAGATACATTACGATAATGTCTGTTTACATCTCCACATGAACTTGAGGTTTTAAAAAAAATTCCCTAGAGTGGAAATTGAAATTTTTAGTTCCAAAAATAACGGTACCTGTCATATAAACTTTTAGACAAAACATATTTATCTCGAAAATGACTAAAAGAATTTTCATAAGATTTTTTCAGTGACGTTTATTATTAAAATTATTTGGTCAAAAAATATTTTTCAAAAACCGTTATCAATGGTACCTGCCCTAGGACCGAATTTTTGATTTTCTCATAAACGGAGACCCTTTATTATGATGTTATCAAATTTTATTTTCTAAAAATTCTTAAAAAATTGTTTACAGTCAAAAACTAGTCCTTCGTGGCTAAAATCAGCATACATATGTACATTGTACATAAGCTGAAAAACGCCCTTGGCTCAACATCATGAACAAATGAGATGGAAGGGAACCTAAATAACGAACATGTACATATGCCAAAATAAGATATGAAGACTCATTGCCTGATAGATCCTCTTAACCAGTTTTTAAAACATTGCAAGCCATGCAATTCTTTATTACTTTTTTATGTTAAGCATACAAATTTATTGATCAGATCTTTTTATATCTGATTTTAATTCATCTTTTATAGTTTGTTTTTGCGAAGTCAAATTAAGTAGAGAACAGATGCAATGCATAAAATATCAGATATTTAATCTGTTATTCATTTTATTTTTAAATTGTTTTCCTTTTTGTACTTTTTCAATTTTTGACAGAAAGTTCAATGCCAAAAGCTTAAAGTGTAAGTAAAAAAAGGAATAATTTAAAACCACGACTTATACCTACATACTTGTACAACTGGAAACTTTTAAGTGTTTTAAATTCCAACAATAGCATATAAAGAGTTATTGTCATGCAAAGCATGTACTTCAGATGAGTTCGCTGAATTATTATAAGATATATACAGTTAAGCTACGCACTTAATTTTTCCTCCTTTTATTTAAACTGAATAATTTTATTTATGGAATGCAATGTTTTTCTTAACAATGGAGGAAGTAATATTGCTTGCTATTAAATCATTTATGGATGCATTGAGAAAAATTTTCACATTAATTTTAATAATTAACAAATAAATTATTAAATCTAAAATCCGTAAGAATGTTTTTTTTTTTTTAATTTACGGACCTTAGATCTCCCGAATCAGTGGTTCCCGCAATTCTGTCTGTCAGTCTGCATGTCTGTATTTCGACTTACAGCCTCAAACTTGAGAATTTTTTTCGATCAAATGTAAATCCAAGAAATTTCAACCAGTAAGAACTATTATTTTTTTTATATTTTAACAGTGCTACAGAAATGAAGGTCCAACACCATTTCGTCCCTCGATGCCAAGTTTAGTTAAATACAAAAGTGTTGTACGGAAGGATTTCTTTGGAGACTTGGGTGGAGTTGTTGGAGTGTACGTTGTTTTTTTTTGGAATCTTAGAAATTATAACATGATCCTAACCTCCAATTTCAGACATGGAGAAGCTTGGCGACAATTTCGATCACGAGTACAAAAACCTGTCCTTCAGCTATCAACTGTCCGTCGCTACCTAGATCCATTGGAAGAAGTTACTAATGATTTCTTACAAAGATGTGAAACTTTATTAGATGCAAATTCAGAATTACCGGATGATTTTGATAATGAAATTCACAAATGGTCTTTAGAATGTAAGATAAATCATTAAACTTTATTGATTTTAGATCAATTTTCTTTAAATTCTACACCGAATTCCCGCATCAGTGATTGAGAATTATTCTACTTTGGCATTACTGCTTCATTTAGAATACATTGTCAACAGTGGTGCCAATTGAAATAATTCAGTGACGTGAGAACTTCATGAATGCGAAAATCGGGCACCATGTTTGTATCTTCAAACTAAACTTACTTAAATGAAATCTTTTCAGGTATTGGTCGTGTCGCCCTCGATGCTCGTTTAGGCTGCCTAGAACCAAATCTTTCTGAAGATTCAGAACCTCAACAAATTATCAATGCTGCCAAATATGCGCTTCGGAATGTTGCAACTCTAGAACTGAAAGCTCCATATTGGCGATATTTCCCAACACCGTTATGGACGCGCTACGTGAAGAACATGAATTTCTTTGTTGAGTAAGTTTTAAAGGTTTTTGAAGAAATGAAAATTTGATTTATAAACATTCTATGATTCTTTAGAGTTTGTATGAAATATATAAAAAGTGCCACAGACCGAATGAAGTCGGAAGGATATACTCAAACTGGAGAACCATCACTACTGGAAAAAGTTATAACTTCTGAAAAAGACGATAAAATAGCAACAATTATGGCGTTGGATCTTATTCTTGTTGGAATCGACACGGTAAAATGTTCAAAACTTTTTTTTAAGCTCTGATATTTTTCAACTGTTTTTTTTGTTTGTTGATATTTGGTGAAGATATCAATGGCAGTCTGTTCGATGTTATATCAATTAGCTACTCGGCCAGAAGAACAAGAAAAAGTCCGTGAAGAACTCAGAAGAGTGCTACCAAATCCAGATACACCCTTAACAATTCAACTTTTAGATCAAATGCATTATTTGAAAGCTTTTATACGCGAAGTCTTTAGAGTTTACAGTACAGTAATTGGAAATGGGAGAACATTACAGGAGGATACTGTGATATGTGGCTATCAGATCCCAAAAGGGGTAAGATGATGGTCTAATAATGTTCCTTAACTTAGATTTAAATTGATTTCTACAACAGGTTCAAGCTGTTTTTCCTACAATTGTGACAGGAAACATGGAGGAATACGTTACAGATGCGGGAACTTTTAAGCCTGAACGTTGGTTAAAGGCAAATCAAAGTGAAGGAAAATTACATCCGTTTGCTTCCCTGCCATATGGATATGGTGCCCGTATGTGCCTTGGGCGAAGGTTTGCTGATTTAGAAATGCAAATTTTGCTTTCCAAGGTAATATTTTTTTAAATTCTTATTTGTTTTTTAATTATATTTTTAATTTTTGCAGCTTATAAGAAACTACAAGTTGGAATTTAATCATAAACCTCTGGAATATGCTGTTACCTTTATGTATGCACCTGAAGGACCACTCAAATTTAAGATGACGAAAGTGTGAAAGTTATGTTAAATAATTTTTGTTTTCAAAAAAAAAAAATAAGTACACCTCCTGCAGTACAGAATTATGTTAGCTTAGAATAATTTATACTTTAACCAGCTCATAAAATATTTAAATTTGAAAAGTTAATAATTATCACTTTTTTGTGCATAAGAATTTCCATAGCTGGTTACACGATTTTAAAAAAAAAACCCTTGTAATTAAAACTAATACAAAACAAAAAATATTATAACTGAAAAAACTATCGTGAATGTTTTTGTTTTTTCTTTTTTTTAGTAAATATTCTAACAGACGTGTCCAAATAATTTTTAGTTGCGAAACAGTTCGGTTCCAGATTTAAAACTTTACGGGCTTTTTTAAAATCATTTCCTCCAAAAAATATTCTTCATTCCAATATATCAAATACTACCCTATCCCTACGAGTATATATAGTATATGTATGTATTTTCCTACCTTAAAAGTAAATATACCTACACCAATCTCCTTAACCATCAAGATCAACCTCAAGTCACACGACCGACATTATAGTAAATCTTGTTGTTCTCTAATTATTTATTTTGTTGTTCTTTAAAAAAAATAACGGTTTATCCAAAAGCCTTGAAAATATACTTTTTACCAGACTTCTCATATGTACCTACATTACATGCTTAAAAGGGAGATGAAATTCCAAAACTTCTTTTGCGAGGGAAACAATCGTGTGTCAAGTTTTCAAGTGCATTGAAAAGAGATAAACGGTCAATGGTGATAGATAGGTAGGTATACCATCATAGCAACAAAAGCATAAGGAAAAAAGAAATAATGCCGATTTATGTAGCTATATTTTTCATCTAGCGGAACTGTAAAAACTTTAAAGTTTAAAGACACAAAACGAAAACCGAATATGGTTGCCATTATATGGTAGTTTACTATGAAACATTTTTACATTTTAAAAGCTTCGGTTGTTAGGAAACAGGTTATATGAATATTTTAAATTTTATTATAAGATCTAAAATCATCAGAAAATCACTAAAAGAATAACAAATTATGATTGATTGGGTGAGTTTAGACGACCAAGCGAATGCAATGAGAATGCAATTTTCTTGTCTGTGAGTGATCAGATATCAATAAATTGCATGCAACTGCAGGTTGCATTAATTGGAAGGTACCTAGAAGGTAAGGAACCTCCCTTAATTTCAAATCAACAGCAACAGCTGATGGTCTGAGTCAACTTATAAGTAAAAAAATAAGTCTATAGTAAAGTTTACGTTCAAAAATTCATCCCCTATCATTTTCCTGAACGTTTCTATTTTCTTTCCAAATATTCATTATATGTATTTGTTATATGTATAGACAGCAAAAAATTAATAATTATATCTGTCAAAAATTGTAATTGTCGGAGGAAATCGACAAAAAATTCACGAAATTGTGTTAAGTTATCTGCGGGTTTAGGTTAAGGTATTAGATAACATTGCAACTATTTTAAATGAAAGGTTTATTCATTTTCTCTATATCCATTTGAAAATAGAAAAACTCAGAAGATAGGAGTTCTTGAGGCAGAAGTGCTCAAAAAGACGAAAAAACTACCTGAAGCAGTTTTAAAGAGCTTGTGAAAAGCTTGTTTTTCAAATAACGCATTTTAAAAACATAATTTTAAGACTTAAACTCCTGTTAAATTTTTAAAAGGATTTCGTTAAATTTTTTTAAATTTTTCAGACTTAAAATCCTGTTAAATTTTTAAAAGCATTTCGTTATATTTATTTGAATTTTTTGCCTTAATTTCAAATTAACTTCAAATCATTCATGAGATCCGAGTTATATCTATATGAAAAGTTACTCACTTTAGAACAGCCCTCGTATAAGAAATGTAAAATATTTGAACGAACATACAACTATGTAATTTCAATTTATGTACACATAATAAGTAAAATTAATCTTGGTAGTAGACATATTATAGAAAAGCATTCATAATTTTAAGTCTTGAATAAACTTAGGTAAAGCCATGATAACCTAAAAAATTAATTTCAAAGCCTACGTTTTTCTCAAACATCACAGAAATGTAGTTTAGTTTATTTTTTTCGGCGATATTAGGAATTTTTTTCTGATTAAACCTAAAGCTTATATCAATAACTTATTTTTGCTTACGTGGCAACCATGAAATAATTTGCTGCAGATTGTTCATCGGCCTTCGTACTTACGCATTCGCATTTTTGGCAGTTATACTTAACTAATCAGTGTGTAAGGAACTAAAGGCCTAAAAACAATTCTAACTTACTTATATTCACTCGTATTTCTAATTGCACTTGAAAATTCAACAACAAAAAAAATGGAATCATCCACTTCGCCAAGTGGGATTAAATCAAAATCGGTCAAAGACTCTAGCATTCCATATATCTTAAATGGGGAGCTTTATCAAATTTTAACCCAACACGGAGATAATGTTACGGTGAGATGCTCCAGTTGCCCATCGGATCGGGTTTATCGGGGTAGTGTTCGTTCCACAGGAAATTTTCATATGCATATTAAAGTAAGTTATAATTATTTTTATTAATTTGAATTTTAAAAAACAAATTAAAAGAATCTTAAAAGTATCTTTATATAATTACCAACTTTCATACTTATGTATGAATTGATATTAAATAAAATAATTAATTATGTACATATTTACAAAATTTAACAGAGAAGACATCCAGAACTGTTGGGTAAATTACATGAAATGAAGGTTGGATCGTTGCTAGAACGTCGTGAACGCTTGTTAAATGCAAAAAAGCTTGTCATTAGAGGACGAATTAAAAAGGAGAGTGCTGGATCTGGAGAAACAATTGTAAGTACATGGATTGCATACCTACAGGTATCTTCAAAATTCCAACCGCTAAGTGCAATGTACCTACCTATTCTTAGGTACTACACATTATACATATATTTGTACATTATATACTCGAATACAGTAGAATTCCACTAATCCGAATTAATTACACTGTGCTACAATGAAAAAGTGAAATTAAAGAGGTTGTAGGAATGACATCGCATAATGACACGTGAAATCTTTTATAGATATTCGAAATTTTAATTTACTGTCAAAAAACAGTTTTTAGAGTTATAGAAATTTTGAGTGTCCTACCTAAAAACTCAACAACGGCAGTTCAAAAATAATTAAGTTTTTATTTTTTTAAATTGTGAAGCTTATTCATTTATTCCATTATGTGTTGCCTGTTCTGAATTCCAGCTACCTACTTGTGGTTTTGAGCTATCATAAACTCTCATGTTTATAAATGTTATACACGACATATGCCCCATTTTGTGCAAGAATAAAGTAGTTTTTTTAATTTTCAATTTTCTTAACATATTTAAAATATAAAACACCTTCTTTTGTGAATTTGATATAAAATTGAACTTTAAAATTAAACTAATAAACCAGATTGACATTTTGTTAATTTATTTTTTTTTTTTTCAAAGGGAAAAATTATATTTTTGGTTTTGGAATAGTTTTACTCGATTTTCTATCTGTTTCCATTGTTTTTATATTTTTTTATTTATGTTTAGCCGCTGTTTTTTCTAAAATCATCCCTAATATGTCCTGCCTATAATTAGATTTGTTAAATAAAAATATTTCAATTGCCGTCAAACAACGTGCCCAAATTAAAATCGAGGAATATTTTTTTAAAATAATGTAGTAACATAAAAAAGTCCTTACACGCCCTAGTATACTATTTTGACCAATTATTAACTTCAAACAACTGTGTTTTTATATTTCAGACTTTGTTATTATTTATTCAATTAATTTATGTAAATATATAAAAGATACAAATAATTATGCCTATGTTTCCTTTATTTCAATCTTTTTTTATCAAAAGATAAAACATCAACAAATTCAGCTCTAAGAATGTATTAAATAAGAAAAGTGCGTATACGCCCCAATATGCCATTTTCATTTGGCTTCACACTGTGGGACGAAATGTATCTGGTGTGCAGGAATTGGTGAAAAAAACTTTTACGAGAGAGGGGGCCTATCTCCCCCGTTTAGGCAGGAGGGGAAATTTTATTTTAAAAAATGATTTTAGATCGAAAAAAAGATATACTAAAAACAATGACAACAAAGTTGAGCCAAAACTTCATACCTACTCCAATTCTCTTTTTAATTTAAGTTATTTTAACAAATAATTTTTTTAACAAATAATAATTTCTAAATATTGAACAAAATAAAATTTTAATTTGTTGTACCTAACCCATTTTAATTTAAAGTCAAACATTGGACGTATACTTTCGGAGATATAGGCAAATACATACCTAAAACAACTTCGTTATAAAAATATGTAAACCTATTTATGTTTCTTATTTTAATAAAAGTTGTTTAAGGTATTTTTTATGAGCGAGTTAATTTTTACGAAATAAATCGCAGGAATTAACGAACTTAATAGAGGTAAAAGTTGCCAAAGGTTGCGTTATAACATAAAATAAAGAGAATTAAAAATTAGGGCACTTTTTATTGTCAAGATATTGGGCAGCATGCATTCCTTATTTATGTATTCTTTCTTTTAAGGAGCCCATCCCAACTCAATGTCAAAACATAATTCATCCAATTGACTATAGCTGCAGAGCCCCGCCTTCTCATCGACCATCTGAAGAAGTTTTTACAAATGTAAGTACTTTACTATGTTTGCAATGAATACAATAATCATCTTTGCTTTCATACATTATTTAACCGGTTTTCTTCTTTTAGCAGATACAATCATCACCTGTACAAACTCATAATGAGCCACACATTTTGATAGCAACAGAAGTACATTGCGATATTAATTCTAACATGGGCATTCAAAGAACCCCAGTGTATTTTTCTACTGTTAAAGAAGAATCATCTTCAACATTAGATGATGAACAAGCAATGGACCTTACAACTTCTAACACTAGGCGTTCCGAAAGTTGTAAGTTTAAAAAAATTTTAAATACAAACATTACGATATTCATACTATTTTCATTATTCATATAGCACTGAGTCTCCAAATGTCAACTCTTAACTGGGAACAAGTTCTCGAGCGAGTGGAGAGTTCATTACAAATTATACAACACGAGATGAGGACTAGAAATCAAATTGAAACAAATCGCATTTTCTTGGATTTGGCAAAATTCAAATATCTTAATCCGGGATTTCGTTATCAGTCCTAAATAATGAGGTATTCTACACAAAGGTATCTTGCTGGTCAAGATTAATATTTCTATGAAATATTCTTATTTTTTGTTATTTAAAAAAAATGAAATCAAAACTTTTTATTTCAAATGCAGTTTTATGCTTAACTTTTCTAAAAAATATTTAAATATATATATTTTTAATTAACATCTAATTTTATGTTTTGATAAATAAAATGTAGATACTGTATTGAACGTTTGTTTGTTTTATTTATCTATAACCTTATGATCTACTCGTGAAGGTTAGTTTGTCGTTAATTCATTTAACCAGGAAGTATCGAATAATTTAGATGATTTTATAATGTCAAGTCATTCCTCATAATTATCATTAATTGTCTTTAGAACGGGTATAATGTTCCTGACCTCAATAATCAAAAATTTATCTCTATTACTTTATTTAAATAGATTAAGTTTATAAATGAGGCCATCAAACTAAAACCACACTAGATGAAACTACACTTTAGCGGTACTAAATTTTAAAACTGTCTTCGTATGAGCACAATGTTATTTGAATTTGTAACAAAATTTAGCTCGGTTGAGTTTGGTACTTGGAAGGAAAATTAACGGAAATTAGCATACAAAAAAATTAACTATTGGCATTGTATATAAATTTGCATAGTACTATCATCAGCACGTTCCACCACGTCGGCCCCAAGCGATCACAGGGCAATGCGCATACTAATTTTCTGGTTGCTGTTTCTGTGTATATACAAGTGCGCCCTCAGACGACCCCAGCGCACAACTCAAAAATCATAGTGATGATAGTACTATGCAAATTGATATACAATGCTATTGGTATAATTTACATTGAAATCGTTTTCGCAGCATTACAAAAATAAATACTTCTGGCAGCATTGACATTGTGCAAGCGCCCTAATGTTGTCTGACACATGTCAAAATAAAAATTTTGACGGCTCCTCGACATCGGGAATCCCCTTCTTCTTTATGCATTCGTTCTTCTTCTGTGATCTTCTTTTTAGAATTTATTTTCAATTGTTCTCTTTGGGTTTGCATTTGCATTCAGTTACATGTACATCTACTAAAATAAAATTAACCGCTAAATAAACTAGATATATTTTTTTTTGTACATATAAACCGTATTTCTATGTTTCTGTAAAAAACTACACAAGTATCACTAAAATGAAACCAAGGAAGAAATACGGAACTCCAGATAATAGTTCGGACGAGGAAGCGATTATTCCAAACGATGAGAATGATGAACTTACCTTAAATGTTTGTTTTTTCTTCCATTAAAGTTTTGTTTTTGGTCTTACTAACGCTTGAATCAATCATTTCAATAGGACGATGTTGATATACTCCCTGCTGCACCTTCAGGAATAGATGCGACTAGTAGTCTGGGTCGCTCTTCACCGCCCGATGCAGAAAATCCAACATTTGCCATCACTTCACAAAATGCCTCACAAACAAAAGATATTTACGAGGTGAGTCATTTAATGTAATAACCAGTAGTAGTTGCTTTGTTAGTCTAATCAAATAATTGTAATCTATAAACTAAATCATATAATATGTTGCTAATTATAGAGTCTCGATTACGATGTGTGCGAGAATGTTTTGCACAAAAAAGAACAAGAAAAACGCACAGAACGCTTTGAGCCGCGCAAGGATGTTGTTAGATGGCTAATTTTTTTACAGATCGGCGTGATAACAGCTCTGATTGCTGCTGGAATCGATATTGTTATTGAGGAGCTATCGATGCGAAAGTATAAATTTCTCAAAAAAGGTAAGTTTCATGTTCTTTGACAGATTGAAGAGAATTGTAATCTTGAGAATAAAACTACTTGACTTAGCTTAGATTTTAAAGATTATTTGTTAACAAGCAAGCTTCAACGCAAAACCAACCTTTTCATTACTCCAATTAAATCAGATTTTTGATGAGTAAAGACTGACTGTTTGTTTTAAGAACAAAAATATTAATCTTTAAAAAAAATCTTTCCAATATGTAGGATGATTCATGAGTATGTAGGTTGGGTTGAGGCAAGTATGGGAAGGGGTCTATTCCCCCAGTTTAGGCGGGAGGCTCAATTTCCGAAAAAAATGACTTAAAATGCAAAAAAAAATATTTAAAATCAGCGGCTTCACCCACAATGCTGTGCGATACCTTTTTGAAAGCCAAAAACTTCTTCTTTTATTTTGTTTTTAAATAAATCTGTTCTAAGGAATAGTTTTTGAAAAATTAATTTTCAAATTTAAAATTTTGATAAAAAAATTTCGAACTATTTTTTTAAAAAATCTACGTAACTAAGCGCTTAATTTAATTTTAGAATTGAATGCTGGTATTAATATTTTATATACTTTTCTTAAATGAAAAATAAACAACAATGTATAACCAAAAGGTAAGAAAAGACGAAAAATAAGGAAAAGAATTCTAAAGTTAACTAGGAAAAATAAATTGTTATTAATATTCAAATTGGAAATAGTTTCCTTTTATTTATTTTGGATTACAATTCTCTTTTTTTTTATTTAAGAAAAATTGCGGTTTTATTGTCTTAAGCCGCTAACAAGTAGAACCCATCGGCTACGGGCGGGCCAAGGGAAAAATATTGACAGGTCAGTTTTCAAAAGTTATCAATGAAAAAAATAATAATCCAGGGCTAATCCACTACTGTTTAATTTTATTGCGTTCTCATAAAACTCCAATTCAAAAACCAAGTTTAATGCTATATAAATTTATTGACTTAAGACTCGTTTAAATAAAAATAAATGTTTTTCTTAGAAAAAGGTGGTTTTGGTTTGGCATTAAATTTTGAAATTAAAATTGGAACTTAATTACGTAAAATTAAAAAAAAAGTTAGTTCGATTTTTTTTTCTTTTTTTTATCCTAGCCCTAGCATTTTGGCGCACCGCTCATGAATCACTCTGTATATGAATCAGAAATGGTCTTATCTGCACTCAACTAATTAGAAATTTCAGATTGTTGGAGTCTCCTATGTAATACAAAAGTTTAACGCTTAGATTTTTTTGCATTACGAATGAATCTGACTTACTGATAGAAGTACTTAAAGCATTATCGTTATACAGTCAGTCACGGCTTATTTAAGGTAGAGCATATATGATCAAGAAGCAATTAATTCAAAAAAAAAAATGTTCAAATATCAAACTAAAAAAAATGTAATGTTTCAAAAATAAAAACCAAGATAATAAAATATTTTTTTTTTTTTTTGTACGAAAAATTCCACATTGTCTCATTTGATAGCAATATTTTTTAAGCTTTTTGCATATTAGTAGATGTTTTTAAAATCATACGTCAGAAATGAAGTTCTCGAGACCTACATATGTATATAGAAAGATACAAATGATATTTGAATTGTAAACATGTTCTACAATAAAAAATGCAGCTTGCAGCATTTGTCCACTATATCTCGAAAGTTATTTTCAAAAACAAAATTAGAAGAATTTCCACCGCGATAGTTTTGGTTTGTGTCTGACTTTATTCTTCTCATTTTTTTCCCTCAGTACTTTGTTAAATTTATTTTTTTATTAAATTTCAGTTATTGATTCGAATGTGGCAGCCGCAAAGGCTGGAGGCATTGAAGGTGACGTTGTTATTCCTTATTTATATTGGATTTTGCTTAGCATTATTCCTGTTGGTTTTGGCGCAGCACTTGTTACCTATATTGAACCAATTACTGCTGGCAGCGGTATTCCACAAGTTAAATGTTATCTAAATGGTGTGAAGATACCACGGGTTGTTCGCATCAAAACAATGACAATCAAAGCAATTGGTGTTGTTACATCGGTTGTTGGAGGCTTAGCTGGTGGAAAAGTACATGCTCAGTAACATTTTTTCCACTAAATATAGTTTATGTAATTTTTGCTGTCTTGCAATAGGAAGGACCAATGATTCATGCCGGGGCTGTAGTAGCTGCTGGAATCTCTCAAGGAAAAAGCACTACGTTTGTTAAAGATTTCAAAGTTTTCAAAGGATTCCGCGATGATCATGAGAAACGTGATTTTGTTTTAGGCGGTGCAGCTGCTGGTGTTGCAGCAGCCTTTGGGTCGCCAATAGGTGGTGTTCTTTTCTCCTTAGAAGAAGCAGCAAGTTTCTGGAATCAAAATCTTATATGGCGAACTTTGGTTGCATCTGTTATTAGTTCGTTTACATTGAATATTGTTCTCTCAGCTTATCACAACTTTAAGTACTTTACATTCACTGGACTTTTTAATTTGGGAAAGTTTACTGATCCGGTGACTTTTGAATATATTGAATTGCCAATATTTGTTATGATGGGAGTTACTGGTGGAATTTTAGGAGCAATGTGGAATTCATTGAATGCAGCAATTAACCGTTTTCGAAAGAGATTTATCCAATGTAAATGGGCACAAGTATTCGAGGCAATGTTGATATCAATTGTTGGTGTAACTGCGGCCTGTGTTATGGTTTATTTGATTAATGATTGCAGACCTTTAGGAAATGATCCAACAGAATATCCAATTCAGGTTTGAGTTTTGGGTGGTTTTTTTAATTTGAAATAAAATTTAATGTTTTTTTTTAGCTATATTGCGAGGATAACGAGTACAATGCTGTAGCATCTCTTTGGTTTCAAACCCCTGAAGCTTGTGTGAAATCAATTTTGCATGATCCACCAGGTGATTTTCTTCATTAAAAACAAACTTGTTCTTCAATCATATAAACTGTATCTCCTTAGGATCTCACAAGTTTTTAACGCTGGCTTTGTTTACGGTCACTTATTATACTCTATCTTGTCTGACATTTGGATTAAATGTCTCAATAGGAATTTTCATTCCAACTGTTTTAGTTGGAGCTGCATGGGGTCGTTTAGTATCCATGTTCCTGTTTGAAGCTTTTCCTGAAGCAGTAAGTTAATCTATCTATATTACTAGTATACATATACAAATAAACTGTCCGTTTATGCGCTTACAACTTTAAAAATATATATCGTCAATTAAATTTGAATCTTTAAAAAATGTAATCGCAAAAGTAGAAAGCAAGTGGTGTTAAGTGCAGTCAGCAGTAATAAGTGCAAAAAAGGATTAATTTAATTGGTTTAAATTTAATTACTTACGCTTTAAACACTTTAAAAAAAGCTCACTTTACTGGTTCTTCCTGTTCTGAATTTACAAAGCAGAAGTTTCCTGAAGGTAGTGCAATAATTGCAAAGATCCAAGAGATTGTAGCCTTTTTCATTTAGGTCCTCGGACCTATAATATCCGTTAGTTTTCCATTGTGCAATTGATGGGAATGGGAAGATTTAAAATCTGAGCAGATCGAAGGGTGTGGTACACAGTGATGACTAGAAAGGCTTTTTGTGGATATCGCCAAGGCCACATTTCTTTCATACAAAGATATTTTCTAAACAAAATATTTTTTTTTGTTTTTGCATCTGCCAGGAGTCCCAAGACAACAATTTTTTTTTGTTAACTTTAAACGAACATATTTAACTACATACATAATCAGAATAAAGCTTGTTATATTAATGAACTTTTCTGTTTAAGGAATTTCTGCATCCAGGAAAATATGCCTTAATTGGAGCTGCTGCGCATATGGGTGGTGTTCTTCGAATGACAATAAGTCTGAGCGTTATATTGATTGAATGTACAGGTGTTGAAACAATTTTCTTCTTTCCTTTGATCATCACATTGATAAGTGCGAAATGGGTTGGCGATTATTTCAATGAGGTAAGATTCACTATAACTTAACTTTTGAGTCGACCTACTAATAGAAA